>NW_004624740.1:27679431-27718251 GCF_000247695.1 Heterocephalus glaber | reverse complement strand
GGAACGACTGAGCTAAATCCCCAGCCCTGCTTTTGGTTTTTGAGACAGGGTCTCACTATGGAGTTCAGGCTAGACTTGAACTAACTTTGTAGCCTCGGCTGGCCTTGAACTTCCACAATCCTCCTGCCTTAGCCTCCCAACTGTTGGGAGTACAGGAGTGCACTGCCACACCCAGTCTGAATTAGCAGAATATTGTTAAAATGGCTACTGTACCAAGAGTGATTTACAGATTCAGTGCAATCCTTAACAAGATACCAATGATGTTCTTCACACAACTAGAAAAAAACAATCCTAAAATTTATGTAGAAGCCCACAACATCCAGAATTGTCAAAGCAAACCTAAACAAAAACAGCAAGGCTGAAGGCTCATGACACCCAATTTCAAACCACACTACAAAGCCATAGTAACAAAAAACAGTCTGGTTCTGGCATAAAATGAACACACAGACCAGTGGAACAGCACAGAGGACACAGAAACAGACACACACAACTATAGTATCTGATTAAGGACATCTTCACTGTGGCATTTGACAAAGGAGCCAAAAACATATTTTGGAGAAAAGAACAAATGGTACTGAAAAAACTGTATATTCGCTTGTAGAAGGCTGGAAGTGGATCCCTCTCTCTCACCCTGTACAAAAAGCAATTCAAAGTAGATCAAGGATTTATGTGTAATACCTGAAACTTTGAAACTGCGAAAAGAAAACATGGGGAAACACTTGAAGCCACGTGCACAGGCAAAGGCTTCCTGAATAGGATTCCAACAGCTCAGGAAATGATAGCAAGAATCAACAAATGGGCCACATCAATTAAAGTTTCGGCCCAAGGGAAACAACTCACAGATGAAGAGGCAGCCTACGGAGTGGGAAGAAATTTTGGCCAGCTACTCTTCAGACAGAGGATTTATACCTGGAATATATAAACAAGTCACAAAACTGAACATCAAAAAAAAATAGTACAATTAAGAAATGAAAAAAATTAAAGGAACAGACACTTCTCAAAAGAAGTATAAAAATGGCCAATAAGTATATGGAAAACTGTTCAACCTCTTTAGCCATCAAGGAATTGCAAATAAAACTACACTGAGAGTCCATCTCACCCCTGTCAGAATGGCCATCATCAAGAATACAAAAACAAAGCCAGTTGTGGTGGTATACGCCTATAATCCCAGCACTCAGGAGGCTGAGGCAGGAGGATCACTAAGTTTTAGACTAGCCTGGGCTACATAGTGAATTTGATGCCAATCCAAACTACAAAGTAAGACCTTGCCTCAAAAAAAAAAAAATACAAAAACAAACACAGGTGAGGATTCAGGGAAAATAAACCCTTATACACTATCAGTTGGAATGTAAATAAGTACAGTATGGGCATTACTATGGAAGTGCCTCAAAAAAACTAAAAATAGAGCTACTATATGATCCAACTATACCACTCCATAGTATCCACCCAAAGCAGTCAAAGTCAGGACACTAGGAACACCTGCATACCCATGTTGATTTCAGCACAATTCACAATAGCAAGGTATGGACCCAGCCTACGTGTCCATCAACAGATGAATGAAGAAAATGTGGTGTATGGGCTGGGGATTTAGCTCAGTGGTTCTGCCACCTGCTTTGCAAGCGCAAGGACCCGAGTTCAATCCCTGATACCAAAAAAAAAGAAAATGTGGTATAAGCTGAGGGGGAACCCTTGGGATGTAGAGAAAACAACACAATGGACACCTCTGAGACACATGGAGCTCACTGAGTGCAGCTGCAGGGAATGGCCAAGACACCAACAGTTGGAACACAGCCTGGACAGGAGAGCAGCCAGGCCAGGCAGAGAAAGGGAAGAGCTGAGAAGGGAAGCTGCCCCACAGCCAGGTGTTGTTTCCAGCACAGTTCAGAGACGCTCTTGTCCACAACTGGGGCAGACACACAGCCCCCCACAGGACACAGGCCAGAGGCTGTGACAACAGCCACACAAAAACTTGCAGGAGAAACAGGCAGCGGGGCACTCAGGCCAGACACCCCTGTCTGCCACCAGGCATGGCCCAGGGTCTGAGAGAGTATGAGAAATGGCTTTCCCGGTACATGGTCTCTGTTCCCAGAGTAGGTTCTACGTTCAAGCCACGTGCAGGGGTCTGAGTCCCCTACAGAAGCTGCAAGTGACAGACCCGACAGTTTGGGTGTGGGCTGCTGCCTGCCTGGCACTGTGCACAGGGGACGCAAGTGCCAGAGGTAAATTTAGTGGTCCAAGGCAGCTGGGCCCTTGGGCACCGTGATCAAAGAGAAACAGCCTGGGATGGTACCGAAATCCTGGAGGCCTGAGCACCCTGAGACATGGAGCTGGGGCCTTCCAGAGACAGGAGAGGAGGACGGGGTGGACCTGCACTTGAAGGTGGTGGCAGTCACTGGCCAGCCATGCTGCCTGCAGTGAGCTGGCATTCTGGGGTGGCAGGCCACCCTCCAGACCTGCTGCCCAGCACACCGAGGCAGGCACAGGACAGGCTGGGGCCCAGGCCCCTCACTCCCGGCCCAGAGCTGCTGACTTCAGTTGCTGGGAAGAAGCGCAGTCACCACCACAGGGGGCCAGGGCCTGGCCCTGCAGACCCGGCCAGGCCTCTGGCTGAGTCATCTGGCCCAATTTAGACTCTGAATAAAGTCCATCCCAAGGAGGAACATCGAACTGTGTTTGTATTCTCTCTCCCTCCCTCTCTCTTTCTCTGTATTTTCTTCTTGCATTTCTTATTGGAAGAGGAAAGATCTTGGGGTTGTATGTGTGCCTGTAAGAATTACAGACTCTAGTTGCTTTCACTCCTGTGTCACATCAGCGTCTCCCACACCAGGGGTTGCCTCTGACTGTGTAAAGTTAATGTTGCTGTCAGGCGGTAACCGGACCCTGCCCGTGTCCCCGCTCCCTGTCCACTTAATCCCCCCTTCCTCCTCCACTTCATCCTCCAGAGCGCCCCTCTCTCCCGCTCTCCCTGTGTGTTCAGTGTCCAGGTCAGCCAGATGGGAGAGGGAGCTCTCTGAGGCTTCCCTGCACCCTTAGGGGTACTTTAGACTGGGTATTTTTTCTTGTGTTTTGGATTTTTAACTTTTGTTTAGTTTTGGCACGCTGGGGATTGAACCAGGGCCTTCACACTGAGCTACATGCCTAGCCTGGTTTTTAAAAATAGGACAGGACCTAATTGCCCAGGCCAGCCTCCAACTTACAATCCTCCTGCCTCAGCCTCCCAAAGTGCTGAGATTACAGGCGTGCACCACCGTGCCCAAAGATTTCATAGGTTTTTACAATGTAAATGCATTATTGTGCTTTTGCAAAGCATTGGGAGTGTTTGCTTTTGTTGTTTTTATCTCTAACATCCAGGCTGGCCATAGAGAGAGGAAGTGGATTTTCTCCTACACGGTGGGTGAGAGTGCAGCTTGGCCGGGGCTTGTGTAAGGAGATGTCGCACTTGTCCCTTGAACTGTGACCTTGGGTTTTACCTGTGGGACAGAGTTACCACTGCGCTAGACAGGGAGCGTTTTCCTCCCAGGCCTGATGTCGCTCTGGGGCGTGTGTCCAAGGACCCAAGATGGGGGTTCTGGGGGACGCAGTACTGCGATTTACCACCAGAAAGCAGCGCTCCCCCTGTCCCTGGGAGAGAGGAGGCGCTCTCTCCAGGCATCTTCCCGAGACCCCACAGACCTCAGGAAATCAGGGGCCTGAAGGGTCCCGCTTTCTTCACGAGCCCAGGCTTCCACACCCGTGAGCCAAACAGGGCAGCACAAGAGGTCAAGAACCCCCTTCTCCTATAGAGAGGAAATGGAGACCCTCCTGGGGCAACATCTGAGCCCGGTGTCGATGCCTGTGCTACTGCACCCTATTTCACACTCATCCCGCCCTGAGCCTCACCCCAGTGCTCTCGCAAGGGACTGAGCCCTCCAGAATCCACGCGTGGTTGAGGAGCTGGTGGGCCCTTTGGGAGTGATTAGGTCCTGAGGCTGGATTCCTCTCGAAGGAGATTAGTGCACTCACAAAAGCGTGGCTAGTGTGCACACCTATAATCCCAGCACTCTGAGAGGCCGAGACAGGAAGCTCACGAGTTTGAGCCTGCTGCTCAGAGCCTAGATCAAGAACCCAGAATCCCAGAATGAGAAGCCTGGTTCTGCAAGTAAATGCTTTGAATAAAAGTTTTGACTGACCTCCTTACAAGATTGCAAACCCAAGGGTACCTATAGTAGACAGCAGTGGCCAGTCAGCCAGCTCCAGATACTTCTGGGGTGGTGTAGTTCTTCGCGCCGCCACCAGAGGGCAGGGCTGCCCCACGGTGCCCAGGGGAGACAGCGCGGCTCCTGCGCTAGCCCCAAGCTGCTCCCGGCCCAGGCACCCTCCACTCTCCGCCTGGGGTGATTCCAGAGGATGTCTGGGCTCTGGGCTTGCAATGCTGGGAGCTGCCGACCTGGTTTCACCTTGAGCTTTCTGATGAAGTCCACGTCTTCATGCTGATCCTTCAGCTGTGGGGCACCTCCAGGTTCAGGGATCCCCCCACCCAGTTCTATTTTTTTGTGGCACGGATACTGAACCCATGGGCTTTTCACTGAGCAACATCCCCAGCCCTTTTACTTTTTTTTTTTTGGTACCGGGGATCGAACTTGGGACCTTGCGCTTGCGAGGCAAGCACTGGAACCACTGAGATAAATCCCCGGCCCTTTTTATTTCTTTTTTATTTTGAGGCAGCCTTACTTAGTCACTAAATTCCCCAGGCTGGGCTGGGAACTTGTGATTCTCCTGCTTCAGCCTCCCAGTGCTGGGACTGCAGGTGCTGCACCACCATACCAAGCTTGAGAGCTGACTTTTAACTTGAAGGACTCTGCGAGCCAGAGCCCATCTCCTTGGTAGCTCTAAATTGGGCACAGTGAGATGGATGACTCACTGTGGGAACTGGCAGGTGCCATGAATCAGAGGCTCCTGTTTCGTCCCAGACCCAGTTCTTCAGGCCTCAGAGTGCCCCAGTCTTGGGCTCCACCTCTATGCGAAGTTACCCTGCTCCTGACCAAACCCCAAGCCTGCGCTCCCTCCGCTAGACTAGCGCACACGAGCCAGGTGGGCGGCATGCATGAGTGCGTTTGTTCTGCCAGCAAATCCTGGCTTTCTTTTGTGAGGAGACTGGGCAGGTTTCTCTGCAGCCAGAAAGGGGAAGCTGTCGTCAGAAAAGCAGGGATTACAAACCAACGTCACCAAGCACAACGACACCAGAAACTTTCTCCCCCTCTGGAGTGGGGACCCCAGGCCCGGCCTGTGTGGGAGCGGGCGCCAGGCTGCTTCCCCAAGCAGGGTCCTCTGAGGAGGGCTGTCTGGGGCGAGGGGCGCTTGTCAGCAAATTGAGGCAGGCAGCAGATCAAAGGCTGACAGGAAGACTCACCTGGACCAGGTTTTTTTCCCCTGCCTTGTGTAATCCCAGCACTCTGGGAGGCTGAGGCAGGAGTACCACAGGTTCTAGCCCAGCCTGGGCAACTTGGCAATTTTCAAAATTGAAAATAAAAAAGGGCTGGGCCGGGGATTTAGCTCAGTGGTTTTGCCACCTGCTGTGCAAGCACAAGGACCCAAGTTCGATCCCCGGTACCAAAAATAAAACAAAAAAAGGCTGGGGATGTGGCTCAGTGCAAAGACCCTAGGTTCAATCCCCAAAACTGGGGGCCAGGGGAAGCCATGGGTTTGAACTCCTGGCCTCACGAGATCCTCCTGCCTCAGTCTCTCCAACAGCTGGAACTACAGGTGCCCATCACCCCCACCTAACCTTCCTAATACTGTTTGGGATTTTTTTGCCCCTGTGTTTATGAGAGATATTGTACTGAAAATTTTCCTTTCTTTGAAGTTTACTTTACAGGTCTTAGAAACAAGGCCATTCTGGCTTCCTAACATGAGTTTTCTATCTTCCAAAGACGTTTTTATAAAGATAAGACTGCCACTGAAATGTACCAAAAGCGAGTTTCTATGGAGGGGCGGTTACTGGGGATCAAACCCAAGGGCGCTCTACCACTGAACTTACATTACCAGGTTGTTGTGGGGTTTTTTGAGACTGGATCTTGGCTCTGCTCCAACTTGTGATCCTCCTGTCTCAGCCTCCCAGAGTGCTGGGATCACAGGCGTCCACCACCAGCACAACAGACGCTAGCAGGTTTAAACATTCCCACGTGGTCGCCCTGTGAGGGGATGTGGGCCAGAAACCCGAGGGAGGATGTCGCTCCACACAGCACACGCTGGACCCTCGCTACCCACACAGGAACAAAAGCCTCTGACACGGAAGTTGACGGAGCTCCCTGAGAGGCACCACTCTGGGAAGCCCGGAAAGGGTCGCCCCGCCCGGCTCCCCAGTGTTGGGAGCCGGATCCCGCGGGTCTGAGCCTTTCACTCCCCTGGCCGCTGCGCGCTCGGGTGCACCTCGGGTGTCCACAGCCAGCCTCTCGCAAGACCCAGTGTGCCCCAGCGTCCACCCCGTCACCAGGTGTCCCTCTTACCGGAGCACTGCGTGTGCGGGCAGAATCCCTTGGTGGCCCTCATGTGACCCGGATCCGGGTTATTCCTACCCAGAGACCTGCGTGGAGCAGGAAAGACGCAGAGGAGGCGCCCAGTGGAAGCTCAGAAAGCGCAGTGGTGGATTACTCAGACCCGCCGGGGAAGGGTGTCCCCGCGAGGCCCTCGGAACAGGGAGGGCTGGTGGGCCCCGCCTCCGTCAAGGCCACTGTGCGTTGTCCTGGCCGCAGCTGCGGACTGGCTGGTTTAAAGAAAACCGGTGCGGAGGGCGCTGGGTTCCGCACCTCAGGTGTTGGTTGTTGGGTTTTCCCCGTGGTCAGCAGCTGTGCGCTATCAGGTTTGGGGCCCGCAGGGTGAGGAGCAGGTGGGCAAGATTGCAAACAACTAGTTGGGCAAGGTGGTGCACTCCTGTAATCCCAGCACCCTGGGAGGCTGAGGCAGGAGGATCAGGAGTTCGAACTCAGCCTGGGCAATTTAAGAACTTAGAGACCCTGTTTCAAAATTTAAAAAATAAAGGGCTGGGGATGCAGTTCAGGGCAAAGGCCCTGGGTTCAATCCCCAGGTCTGAAACAAAAAAATTGCATGCAAGCAATCCCCACCCCTAAAGGAGAAGTTTCAGCTGGGCCAAAGCTGACCAGAAGACTGTTTCAGACAGCTTCAGCAGTGCCCAGATGGTTGCTGGGCAGCAGCTATATTCAGTTTATGACACCTGGAGGGGCCAGGTTTCAAGGCAGGGGTCCCTGACATTGCATCCTCCCCCGGACACGCAGGCATCCCAGGACTGGCCTGTGGGTAGAGTGCTCAACCAGGGAGGGGCCAGAGACCACTGCTGTCAGCATCGGGGAGGGCAGGGAGCCCAGCTGTCAGTGTCCAGGCTGATACTGGGCGGGAGGATGGGAAGAGGAAGGAAGTGGAAGGGGCTGCTGCCAAGGGGTCCTGCCCAGCGGGGCTCTGGGTGCACAGCGAGCACTGCTCAGGCTGCTGGACTGAGGACAGCCGAGGGTATATACACCTGTGTGAATGTATGGCTTCAGTCAGGTCTGGGAAACACATACAAGGCTGGGTATTAATGCCAAAGTCCTGAATATTATCAGTAACCACTTCAAAAACCTGTACTCCAATAAACTGGAGAATCTAGAGGAAATGGACAGATTCCTAGGTACATATGAATTACCAAAACTGAACTAAGAAGATTTTAAAAACCAGAGTAATCCAAAAGTAGACAATGAAATTGAAGCAGTAATAATAATAATAATAATAATAATAATAATAATAATAATAATTTAAAACCTACCAACTAAGAAAAGCCCAGGGCCCAAAGGATTCACCACTGAATTCTACAAGAGCTCCAGGGAAGGCTGAACACCACTACTCCCCGAGCTCCTTCGTGAAACTGAAAGGAAAGGAGTTCTCCCAAAGCCATTCCTGGAAGCTACCATTACCCTGATTCCAAAGCCAGACAAAGTTCTATGCCAAAAAGAGAAGAACTGCAGGCCAATCTCTTTCATGAACAAAGATGCAAAAATCCTGAGTAAGATATTGGCAAACAAATCATCAAAAAGATCACACACCATGACCAATCAGGCTTCATCCCAAGGATGCAAGTATAATTCACATACGCAAATCAATAAATGTAATACATGACATAAACAGAAGCAAGGACAAAAATCACACGATCATCTCAATAGATGCAGAAAAAGCCTTTGACAAAATCCAACATCCATTCATGAAGAAAATAGAAATAGGACCTTAGCTCAATCTGATAAAAGCTATTTATGACAAACCTACTACCAACATCATATTAAATGGGGAAAAACAAAACTTTGTCTTAGTTACCTTGTTCTCATGGCTGAGACAGAATACCTGACACCCAAAGTTAAAGGAGGAAAGGTTTATTTAGCTCACAGTTTGTAGAGGTTTCAGTCCATAATTGGCTGGTTCCAAAACAGAGTGGCATGGCAGAGGGCATTGTAGAGGAGAAATAGTCCACAGCAAGCAAGCAGGAGACAGCAAAGCAACAAGCAGAATCAAGCAACAAGTGACCCACTATCTGTCTCTCTGTCCCTTATATTTTTATCCAGGGTGAGGGCACCCTTAATCCTCCCCAGAACTATGCCAACCAATCAGTGGCTAAATCAGACACCCTTAATCTCAGCATCACACACCCTAGATCCAGCCACCTCTTTTTTTTTTTGGTACCGGGGATCAATCTTGAGTCCTTAGCTTGCGAGGCAGGTGGTGGAACCACTGAGCTAAATCCCCGACCCCCAGCCACCTCTTAAAAAGTCTCAACTATGACAGCATGAAGCTTTGGGGGACATCTAGACATGAGCCCTAACACTTTTGCTCTACAATCAGGAACAAGACAAAGATGTCCACTCTTGTTTAATGTAGTAATTGAAACACTAGCCAGAACAATCAGGCAAGAGAAAGAAACACAAGGGATGTGTATAGAAAAGAAAGTCAAAGTATTATTTGCAAGTGACATGATCCTCTATAGAGAAGACCCAAAAAATTCCCCCAAAGACTCCTAGAATAACCAAATTCAATAGTGTAGTAGGATACAATATCAACACACAAAAATCAATAACATCCATGTACTCAAATAAGGAACTCAACAAGAAACAAATTAGGAAAACAATATCATTCACAATAGCATCAAGAAAAACTACTTAGAAATTAACCTAACCAAGGAGGTAAAAGACTTCTACTCCAAAAATTACAGTACTCTCTCAAAAAGATTGAAGAGGACATCAGAAAATGAAAAGATAGACCCTTTCCTGGATAGCCAGAACTTATAGTCAAAATGGCCATACTCCCAAAGCTGGTATATAGGTTAAATGCAATCCTAACCAAAATACCAACAGCATTCCTCACAGAACTAGAGAAAGCAATCCTAAAACTCATATGAAACCAGCAAAGACCTGGCAAAAAAAGAAAAGCAGGAAGCATCACAATCCTGGATGTCAAATTATGTAACAAAGCTACTGTGACAAAAACCAGCATGGTACTGGGACAAAAACAGACATGTGGATCTATGGAAGAGAATAGAAGATGCAGAAACAGCTCCAGGCACATTCAGCTATCTGATCTTTGACCAACGGGCCAAAATCATATGCTGGAGGAAAGGTAGCCTCTTGAATAAATAATGTTGGGACAGCTGGCTATCCGCATGCACAAGACTGAATCTAGACCCATAATTCTCACCATGCACTGAACTAGAATCAAAATGGATCAAAGATCTAAATATTAAAAGCAAAAACAATCTACTAGAAGATAAAATAGGTAAAACACTTGAAAATATATGTGTAGGCAAGGACTTTCTGAGTAGATTCCCAATTGCACAAGAAATAACATCAAGAATAACAACAAATGATAAATAAATAGGCAGCATCACACACACACACAAATAACAACAAATGGATCATATCAAATTAAAAATCTTCTGCCCAGGGCTGGGGATGTAGCTCAGTGGTTCCACCGCCTGCCTTGCAAGCACAAGGTCCTGAGTTCAATCCCCAGTACCAAAAAAAAAAAAAAAAAAAAAAGTGCCCAGAAAAGGAAACAACCATCGTAGCAAAGAGACCACCTACAGAATCAGGAAAAAAATTCCTATTCCTCAGACAGAGGACTAAAGTCTAGAATACATAAAGAACTAAAAAAATAGACCTATAACAAAGGATCCAACCAAAAAATGAGCAACTAAAATAAATACACTTTTCAGAAGTGAAGTACAAACTGCAAATAAATACACCAAAAAAAGGCTCTACATCTCTGGCCATTAGATAAATACAAAGTAAAACCCTGAAATTTCATGTTACCCCAAAAAGAATGGCCATCATCACGAAATCAAATAATAACAAATGCTTGTGAGGCTGCAGGGGAAATGGAACTCTTCTACATTGCTGGTAGGAATGTGAACTAGTACAACCACTATGGAAATCAGTATGGAGATTCCTAAAAAAAAACAAACCCAAAATTATAACTAGAAATTCCATTCAAACCACCTATTCTCTTCTAGATATCTTCCCAAAAGTGTTAGAGACATCATATTACAGTGATACATGCATACCCATGTTTATAGCAGCACAATTCCTAATAGCTAAACCTGGAAAGTGGCCTGGATGTCCCTCAACAGATGAATGGATAAAGAAACTGTATTTACACACAATGAAGTGCTACTCTGCCGTAAGGAGGATAAACGAGTCATTTGTAGGCAAATGGATGCATCTTGAGACCATAATAAGTGAAATAAATCAAACACACAAGCTTAAATATCACATAGTTTCACTTATATAAGAAACTCAAAATATAGAGCAAAATGTAAGATAGATAACAGGAAATAGGGAGATGGAGGGCGAGGAGAAAGGGAAAAGGAAGAAAAAAGCATAAACTGTGTTATGTCCCCATATTCACTCCCAACAAGGAGTATAATCAGTGTGTTCTGTAAATATGTACTAATAAAAAATCAAAAGAAAAACAAAAAAACACAATGTGTTCAAATTTCTAAAAATTTATCATAGTAAAAGACACATTGCCTTGATCTCCTTCAATATACTCCCCTCCCCTGAGCTTCAAGCTTGTCCCTTGGTCCTTGCCACGTTCTCAAGCACTCCAAAAGTCCTCTTTTGTGTCTTTAAAACCAGGGTGGTGTGCCTCATCCACCTTATCATGGATCTACCACCATGTGACTTCTGGCTCTTCCCCAAAGTCAAAATGACCATCAAAAGGAAACGTTCTGAATCGACTCAGGACATCAAGGAAGCTACAATGCCTCAACTAAAGATACTTGTGAAAGAGCACTTCCAGAACTGCTTCAGAAAGTGGCAAGAATGATGGAGTGTGTCCAAAGTGAGGGGAAGAGGGCCGGGGATTTGGCTCAGTGGTTTCACTGCCTGCTGCGTAAGTGCAAGAACCCGAGTTCAATCCCCGGTACCAAAAAAAAAAAAAAAAACCAAAGTGAGGGGAGGATTTTGAGGGAGATTCATGGCAATGTGTCTTTTAGTGTAATAAAATTTAAAAAGAAATTAATCAGGGCTGGGGATTTAGCTCAGTGGTGCTGCCACCTGCCTTGAAAGCGCAAGGTGCCCAGTTCGATCCCCAGTACAAAAAAAAAAAGAAATTAAACATTCACCATATTTTTTATCGTGCAGTGTACACCTATGAAATTACTGACACAACCAGGAAACGAACCCTCCCCAGGCTTCCTTGTATCCCTTTGCTACCCTACCTTCACTCCTTTGCCCAGGCAACCTCTCATCGTCTCTCACTAGACATTTGGTTTGCTTCTTCTAGGATCTCATTAAAGATAGAGTTATATGCAGTCTTTTTTATTTGACTGTTTTTGCTCAGGATAAAGCTTTTGAGATGCATTATGCTGTTTTGTGTGTTGGTCAATGATTCTTTATGAACATTCCATTGTAGGGCTATATCACAATTTGTCCATTCACCTGAGGATATTTGGATTGATTGGATTGTTATAACCGTGTATGTACAAGCCTTTGCCAGGACACATGCTTTCATTTCTGTTGGGTAGAACCTAGGTGTGGAACAGCTGGCCATAGAGTAGTTGTGTGTGTGTGTGTACATATATATATATATATATATATATACATTTTTTTTTTTTTTTCAGTACTGAGGATTGAAGCCAGGGCCTTCACATTGCCCTCTTTCAGTTTTTTAAATTTTTAGACAGGATCTCACTAAGTTGGTAAGTTGCCCAGGCTGGCCTTGAACTTTCAATCTTCCTGCCTCAGGCTCCCAGAGTGCTGGGATTACAGGTGAGCACCATACTGCCTGCCCAACATGTTTAACTTTTAAAGAAACAACCAGACTTAGAACTTTTAAATTGCTGATACTGAAAGTAGCAAGGGCTGCTACTCATGTGCTGTGAGAGAGAATGGACAAGCTCAGGCAGGAAAGGAAGGTTTCAGGATGCAGCAGGCAGGATTAGAAACTTCTGCTCTGCACCACTCAGCACCCTCTTCTCAGGTCCAGGTCGCTCTTCCCAGGGAAGCAGTGCCAGCTACGGACTGCAACATCCAGAGATGACTGAGATGTCACAGTCAGGGGATGGGGCTCAGGCATGGCTGAAAGGAACCAGGATGGCCTGATTGGCCAGGCTCTGGGTGCTGATCCCGAAGGAACAGCACTAAGCTGCAAAAAGAACTTTATTTCCGGATGGCGCTGGGAGCAGGGTCAGGAGCGTACACGTGTGTGCCCAGCCCCAGCCCCTAGAGCAGCTGCCGGGGCAGTGAAGGGACGGGAAGGGGGTCTTGGGACTGGGTGGGGAGAGCTCCCCTGAAGATCCTGCCCAGGACGGCCTGTGACCCTCGATGCCCGTCACGGTCGTGCTCCTCCGGGGCTTCCGGGTTGCACTTCTGGAGCAGCCACCTCACGAGCCAGGAGGCCAGCGGGAGCCCAGGATCGGGACTGGGGCCACTCACATGCCTGAGCCTCCTCCAGCTTGGGCTCCTGGTGAAAAGGGGCAAGCTGGCCTTTTTCGTGCCGGCTACAGCTCCCCAGTCAGAGACTCCGGTTCTCTGTACTGTGGCAGTGCTTGTGGAGGCACAGAAGTCCACCCGGGCAGAGAGAAAACTGGCCCCGTCGGATGGCAGGTCCTCCCGGAGTTCACAGGGGCCCAATGGTCGGCCCACCTCGAAGCCAGCGCCCCCTCTCAGCCCACCCCACGTCTTCCCCACTCCTTCCCTCTCCACCCTCTGCCACCCCACACCCCTTTTTCAGGACTGGGGATTGAGCCTAGCGCTGTGGCAAAGAGCTATGTGCCCACCTCTCATCCCCATTTTTTAAAGCTTTTTACTCTAAGACAGTCTTTCTAAGTCTCGCTAAGTTGCTAAATTGCCCAGGCCGAGCTTGAACTAGCGATCCTCCTGCCTCAGCTTCCCAGTGCGCTGGGATTACAGACGTGCGCCACCAGGCCCAGCCACCACCCATCTGTGTTCTGTCCTTGGTATCCTCCCGCTCCCTCCCTGTCCTGCTCACTCTCTGCGGGTCCCCAACTTCCTTTCCTTCCGTCTGTTCCCCCCACGGGGGGCGGCTGAAACTTTGCGACGAGCTGGAGAGGCTTTCCTGGCGGCCCGCAGACGGGATGGGGGGGGGGCCCTGGGCGGCCCGGAGCTGCAGAAGCGCGAGGAGGACCAGCGGCCGCCACGTGGCCCAGGACAGGACCTGCGGGGCGGGCGGTGGTCAGATGCCCCGCCCCGCCCACTGCGCCCTCCCCTTTCTGCGCGCCCAACAGGCCCACCCGTCCCTGTCCTCAGAGGCCTGGCGGCTCACTTCCGAGATCTTCTGGGTCAGCCCACCAGTCCAGGCAACAGTCTCCGGCTCCCCAATGACTGTAAGGCGCAGGCAGTTCTGTCCTGGAGCGGTCCAGTGCCCGCCGACTCCTCGAGCCACGCCACGCCCCCCGTCAAGCCCCAGGACAGGCCACGCCCACTTCCGTCCGTGCAGCAAGCCTGAACAACGCCCCACGTCCTTGCCACGCCCCTTGGGGCAGGCCACATCCTAGTCACGCCCCCAAACCCTAGCCACGCCCAACGTCCCTGCCAGGACCCTCAAACCTGAGTTGTGCCCTCAAGCCCTCGAGCCCACACTACACCCACCCAGGTCACACTACATCTCCTACAAGTGGCCACGCCCCCGTGCCCTAGCCACACCTCTTTTAAACTGTGCTCTAGAGGCACCCGTCGTTTATACCCCACATGGAGACCACGCCCCCAGCAGGCCTGATTTCTCTTCCTTGGCTCTCTCCTACAGACCTGCCCCGCCTTCCTCTCCGGTCTGGGTTGGCCCAGCAGACCAGGCCTGCCAGGTGCGCCTTCCAGCTCCTCCAGGGTAATCCTTTGGGGTCCCTCTTGCTGTCCATTCTTCATTCCTCTTGCATATTAGGGAGTATATTAGCAGCTTTAATGTCCTTATCTTCTGATTCTAACATGGATGATGGATATCATTGCTGGGTCTCTATTTTTTTCCTCCTTGTAGGTTGGTTTTTTTGTTTGCTTTTTGGAGACAAGGTCTCACTATGTAGTCCAGGCTGGCCTAGAACTCGTGCCAATTCTCCTGCTGCAGCCTCCTGAGCCGGGTGTGTGCTACCCGGCTGGCTTTTTTTCTGCGTCTTTTATATGCCTGGCAGAAATACTTTTTATTGGGAGCCAGACATTGTAAATTTTGTTTTTAGGAGCTAGACTTTTGGGTATTTATTTTATTTATTGATGGTACTGGGGACTGAACCCAAGGCTACAACGGGCTACATCCCAGCCTTTTAAATTGCCAGGGCTGGGCTGGGCCCTGTGATCAGCATGAGTCTGGACTGCTGACCTGCTCGCTACCCTCTGGAGACCCCAGCGTCCCCAGGGCTTCCCAACCCCCTTCCTTCTATCCGTTGAAGGCTTAGCTCTTGGGTCCTGGAGGAATGGCCCAGGCCACCTCCCTGCCCGCGCTTGTTCCTGCTCCTCATTCCGCCCGCACTCTGACGTCCTGGTCAGGCTGAGCTCCCTGGGTTCCTGTTCCACTGTGTCACCAGGTCAGGGAAGGATGTGACTGCGACGTAATGTGCATAAAAGAATACATTCTGGAAATTGGCTCGGCCGTGTTTGTGCTACATCTTCCTCCACGGAGACCGTCTCCTTCCCTGCGAATTTCTGACGTTATTTTCACTCCACACCCTTTGCGCACAAACCTACTATTCAAAGAGAGTCCCCCCATTTGACAGAAACCACAAGGGTTTAACTTCCACAATGTGGAAAAAGTTGTGTTTTGTGGCAGAAAGAAACTACCGTATGTTTTTCTTTGTGACTCTGACAAAATTTACCTTGGGAATATTGCAACACGACTTTGCTCTCATAGGCTTCTTTGGAGGCTGGGTAAACGGGGATCAAACTCGGGTCCTTGCACTTGCGCAGCTGGCGGGGAAACCACTGAGCTAAATCCCCAGCCGCTCATAGGCTTCTCTTTGAGGAGCTTGTTTCCCCAGGGTCCCAATGTAATTTGGGATGGAACAAGGAACAGTGGATGAATTTTGTCATCTTGCATCAATGTCTTCTGCATAATTTGGAGGTGAAGTTAATTGAACCCTAGTGAGTAATAAATACCGGGCTGCGGGCAACCTCGAAAGGCAGTGAGGAGGCTTCGGTGATGTGCTCAGAGCAAACGGCACCAGGTGACAATGGGCAGAGAACATCCCCCCTTGGTGTGGGGGAGTCACATCTCCAAGTCACAGTGGAAACAAGGCATCACAAATCTGTTCACAATTCCAGCTTAGTCCACAATGAGAAAGTGAAATACAAAGTATAGTTCACTGCATCAGAAATGTTGCCCTCACTGTGTCCTCATAAGCTTAGCCAGCCTCCCTCACCGCACCTCCTACCAAGTGCTGTTATTTTATGGGTGCAAAGTCTAGGTGCAAGTTTCTTTCAGTCATATTGTGTTGTTAAAAACCATTACAGGGGCCAGGGATTTAGCTCAGTGGTTTCGCTGCCTGCTGCCCGAGCACAAGGACCCGAGTTTGATCCCCAGTAGCAAAAAACAAACAAACAAACAAAAAACCAAAACCATTACAGGCTGGGTTATTGTGGCACACACCTGCAATCACCACTAAGGAAGGCTGAGACAGAATATGGCCAAGTTCAAGACCAGTTTGGGCAATTTAGAGACTTAGCCAGACCCTGACTCAAAACAAAAAGAAGAAAGGGTTGGGGATCTAGCTCAGTGCACAGGTTCTGGGTTCAATCTCCAATACCACCAAACAAAACAAAACCAAGACCAAAATAAAACAAAAAACCTCTGTACATTACATTTGCTGAAATAATCATCTTAACATCTTCTAAATGTAATTTTTCATCAAATCAAATTCAGCACTGTATTTACCCACTTTTATCTCTATGGTGATGTTTAAGATGTGCCTCAGGGCTGGGGATTTAGCTCAATGGTGCCACAGCCTGCCTCGCAAGAGCAGGGTTGAGTTCAATCCCCGGTACCAAAAAAAAAAAAAATGTACCTCAAATTCAGAAATGTGAAAATATGACAAAATGTGAAGAGTTTACATGTTAGCTTTTTTATTAAAGAGGAAGCTCAAAACCACTATGTGCCAGACCCATTTACATATGCAAGAGTGTAGGATGACAAACTATGTAATGAGCCTTAACCTTTTCAAATATTTTACTTAAAATATACATAATGGTCACCTTTAACGACATAGTGTAGGAAATCATAGTAGTTGCCATTAAACTACTATGAAGAGTATATATCATTGCAGTTATGAAAAATCTACCATTTAATTGCTGTTACATAGCATATTCACATATATTGTACCCAGAAAAATATGCTGAGTGCTGAGCAAGTTAGACATTTGATTTTAAAAAACTTTTATCAAAGGTAATATACATGCAGAAAAAATACATTTTAAGAATACAGCTCAAAACATATTCAGCACCCAATTTCAAAATAGATTATTACCAGCACCAGATAAATATTCCTTGTAAGCACTGGCCAAGGGTAAATGCTGTATCAATTCCTAATTGCATAGACAAGTTTTGCCCGTCCATATGCTCTACACAGAACCACACAGTAGGCTTGGTTGTGTCTGTGGTCCTTCATCAGCATGGTGAAATTCAGCCGCTACTGCATGGGGTTACAGTTCATCATTCTCATTGCTCTACAGTATTCTACTGTGGAAATACCACATGCATTTATTCATTCTATTACATACACATGCCTTGATAGTTCTTTTCTGCCTGTTTTGGTTGAACAGCATACACGTGCCAATTTTACAAAAAGACTGTGCTAATTGGCAGTCCCACTAAGAGTTCCTGTTGCTTACATCCTTGCCCAGACTTGCTTTTCATGCCTCCATTTTAACCATTTCAGCGGGTGGGTAGCAGTAGTTTTGAATTTGCATTTCCCTGGTTACTAATAAATGAAACACATCTTTACTGGTTTTTGGCCATTTTGGTTTATCATCTTTTGTGAGGAGGGTGGCCAAATCTTTTGCCCCATGCGTCTCACTGATTTGCAGGTGTTCTCTATATATTCAAGCACCAGAAAACTATAGGCTGCAAGCCACATCCTGATTGCCCCATGTTTGAGAATAAAGCTTTATTGGGAAACAGCCACATTCATTTATGTGCCATGGTCAGACATGGTGGTGCACAACTGTAATCCCAACACTATGGGGTGCTGAGGCAAGAGGATTTCACGCTTGAGCCCAGCTTGGGCAATTTAATGCATTTCAAAATTAAAAAAAAAAAATAGGGCTGAGGATGTGGATTAGTGTGAAGGCCCTGGGTTCAATTCCCAGGTACAGCAAACAAAAAGCTGAGATGAGATTCATTTATGTGCCATATTTGGCTGTTTTCAGATAATAGCAAAGTTGGGCAGCCTGCAATGGGACATAGCCTCAAATATTTACCATCTGGCTTCTTACTGAGCTCACTGATGGTTTTTATCTCCACTCTGCCTGATTTCTACTCTTTCTTAATGTCTTTCTGATAAACCAAGTTCAAGTTTGTGCATCCAAATCAACTAATTTTTAACTTACAGTTTAGATTTTTAGATCTTAAGAAAACTCTTATTCTGTTACAAAGTTTCCAAAATTCTGGTAAAATTTCATTCTCATCTTTGTTAGCCCAGTCACTGCGTATGTGTCTTTCTAGAACCTCTGTATTGTTTCACTTCTCACTTTTTTTTTTTGGTACCGAAGATCGAACTCTAGTCCTTGAACTTGGACAGCTGGCGGAGAAACCACTGAGCTAAATCCCCAGCCCCCTTTTATTTTTGTGCCAATCTCACATCATAATTCCTATGGGTTTATAACAGATCTTGATACCTACAAGTAGCATTATACAGCTTTTACAATACAGCCTTGACTGTATTATTGGCATTTTGACTATTCATATCAACTTTAGATTTAACTTGTGAATTTCCATTAAAGAATTCCTGAATTTAAAAAAAAATTATGATTGTACTGAGTGGGGTGTGGTGGTGTACAGCTGTAATACAATCCACTCAGGAGGCTGAGGCAGGAGGGTCTCAAGTTTAGGGCCAGCCTAAGCAACTCAGTGAGGCTATCTCAAGAATTACAATAAAATAAAGGGCTGGGGTGCAGATCAGCACCAGAGTGCTTGCCTAACATGCTCAAGGTCCTGTGTTCAATCCCCAGTACCACAAAAACAACACTAAACATGAAGACTGCACTCAATATATGAGTTAAATTAGGGAAAATTGACATTGAAATAATTCTTATTTTTCTCTGGATAAATCTCTTGAAAACATATTAAACTATTCCCTAGGCACTTGAAAAAAATTCAGATTTTTTAAAAAATGGTATTGCTTTAACATTTTTTGTCTTGTTTTTTGCTGGTATAATGAAAAACAAGTTTTGCCAAAAATGATCTTATGGGGCTGGGGATTTAGCTCAGTGGTTCTGTTGCCTGCCTCACAAGCGCAAGGTCCTGAGTTTGATCCCCAGTACCAAAAAAATGATCTTGTATGCAGGGACCTTGCTCAATTTATTCATTAATTTTTATTATCTGAATATTCTCAAGAATATTCTACTTACTAGTTCATGTCTCTGCAAATAAAGTTTTACTTCTTTTCCAATCCATATATATCCATCCATCCATTCCCCTGGCTAAGTCCTTCCGTACAGTGTTGCATAAAATCTGTGACAGAAGATATCCTTGACTTAATATCGTAGGAGAAAACTTTCACTATTTCACCATTAAGCATACTGTTTGTTATAGTTTAAGTTACTCTGTCCAATTAAGGAAGTTCCTTTCTATCCACATTTGCTAAGATTATAAATGGACATTAATTCTGTCACTTTTCTGCATACCAAATCACCTATATGTGATTGACAGTGGTTGACTTCTGAATATTTAACCACTCTTGCATTCTTGGAGCAAGACCCATTTGATCACCAGTTCACCCACTTCCCTGAACAAATTTATTAGCTTGGTTTATACAGGAGTGGGTTATATGGTCATCACAAACAAGTTACAACAGCCCCTTCTTACCTGAGGTTTCACTTTGCACACTTTCACTTATCTGGGGTCAGCCAGTCCAAAAGCACTAAATGGGAAATCTCAGAAATGAGTGACTCCTAAATTTTAATGTGTGCACAACTGTAATCAGTGTGATGAAATCTCGCACATCTTGCCTGGGACACGAATCATCCTTTTGTCCAGAGTATCCCTGCTGTATCTGCTACCTGCCCATCAGGTATCCAAGGAATAGACCCATCATGTATCCATCAGGTATCCAAGGAACAGGGGGCTACTGTACTGGCAAAAGATTGGATCATTATTGGTGTAAACTCATCAGGATTTACAGGATCAAGTGAAAAGAGTAGGTAGTCAAACTCTTCCAGCAAGGAATAAGGGAGGACATTAAGTCAATCAACCAGAAAATGTCTGCTGCAAACTTATATTGATTTGTTCAAAAGTATAGGGAATAAAGGACAATAAACAAAATGACAGCCATATCACATTAAAAAGTCTCAATTTCATAATACTGGCATTCTAGGTACTCAAATCTATAGATCAGAAAATGAGAGAGGTGAAGAACTGGGGCTATGTTAGAGTAGGGTAGAACATATAGCACTCGTTCTTTCACTGAAACAGGCTCCCAAATTATGTATGCATACTTTATCAAAATAGTATTTTTTAAAATCCTTTTTTAGCTCAAGTGAAGTTGAAAAGCACCCCTCTACTGATGAAGCATTCACTAAAAATGAACTTGTACATTCCTCTAAAAAATTGAAAGTTATGTACTTTACTATTATACAATTATCAAATATCCCACCAACAACATATCCCTGTTAGTACATTTTGCCATCCAATACTCAAGAATACTGTCTTTTCATGTTATTCAAATCCTAATTTGCATAGAATTACCATTAGATTGCTTTGAAAAACATAACAGGAAATATATGTTTAATGCTACAGTCCTCACATCAACTCCTGATGATTTTAAAACTTCATTTTATAAAATGGAAGTTTATTCAGAGCTGATGGTTTAATCTTTCCTAGAAACATTTTTTACATCAGAAATATGGCTTTTAGCATAACAATTTTCAAGACAGTATGTTCTCCACATTCATCATATTGACAGACTTCTCTTTAGTATGATTCCCTGATAGGTAAATACAATTTGAACCTAAAATAAATAATAAATACTTATAAAATTTCACACCTGCATAAAATATCTAGTGTCTCATAAGTTGTATGGTCTTCTTGAAGGCTTTGCTACTTGGTGCACTGTTAAGGATTCTTCTCTGAAAAATCCAATTAAAATGGATCTAACACTTCAAAGCTTTTCCCCATTCAGGAAGATGGTCAAATGAATATTAGGCTCCTTATCAAATTTCCCAGATTTGTACACTCAGGTTTTCTAAAAATTGAGATTTGATTTCAGGGGTTTTCCACATTGAGTACATTCATATTCCCTCTTTTATGAATTCTCTGATGGCTATTGAAGGCTGATCTGTGGTGGAATTTTTTCCCACAATCATTACATTCATAGGGTTTTTCTCCTGAATGAGTTCTGTAATGTACAGTGAGGTATGACTTCTGAGAAAAGACTTTCCCACATTCATTACATTCATAGGGTTTTTCTCCTGAATGGCTTCTATAGTGTACAGTGAGGTTTGACATCCGAGAGAAGACTTTCCCACACTTGCTACACTCATAGGGTTTCTCTCCTGAATGAATCCGATGATGAATTGTGAGATAGGACTTCTGGGAGAAGAATTTTCCACATTCATAACATTCATAGGGCTTCTCACCAGTGTGTACTCTCTGATGTCTAAAGAGGGATGAATTATGGGAGAAGGTTTTCCCACACTCATTACATCCAAAAGGCTTCTCTTCAGCATGTCCTCTGTAATGTACAGTGTAGGTTGTCAACTCAGAGAAGGATTTTCCACATATATTACATTCATAGGTTTTCTCCTCTTCTGGAAGGGGCTGATGGCCCTTGAAGGCTGAATTTTCAAGGACAGTTTTCCTACACTCATTACATTCATAGGGCTTCTCTCCTACATGGGTTGTATCATGGTCAGTGAGATACAGTGACTGAGAAAACTTCCCACATTCACCACAATCATGGAGTTTCTCTTCTGCATGTACCTTCCGATGCCTGATGAAGGCTGAATTTAAATTAAAGGTTTTGCCACATTCAGTACATTCATAAGGCTTCTCTTCTAAGTGACTCCTATAATGTATAGTGAGGTATGACACCCTCGAAAAGAATTTGCCACATTCACTACACTGATAGGGCTTCTCGCCCGTATGTGTTCTCTGGTGAGTAATAAGGGTAGACTTTCGGTAGTAGGACTTTCCACACTCATTACACTTATAAAGCTTCTCTCCTGTGTGGGTTCTCTGATGGTCACTGAGGGCTGACTTGCGGGAGAAGGATTTCCCACACTCGCTACATGGATAGGGTCTCTCTCCTGAGTGGTTTCTCTGGTGTAGGGTGAGATGTGTCTTCTGGCAGAAGGTTTTCCCACACTCACTACATTCATAGGGCTTCTCTCCCGAGTGCGTTCTCACATGCTGTGTGAGGTGTAACTTCTGACAGAAGGTTTTCCCACACTCAGTACATTTATAGGGCTTCTCCTCCAAGTGTGATCTTCGATGTACAGTGAGTGTTCCCTTCTGACTAAAGGATTTACCACACACATTACACTCATAGGGTTTCTCTCCTGTGTGGGCCCTCTGATGAATGATGAATTTGGACTTTTTGCAAAAGGACTTTCCACATTCTGTGCATTCAAAGGGCTTCATTTCTATCTGTGAGCTCTGATAGGCATTAAAATTTGACATCTGGATGAAGTCTGGCTCAGAATCATTCCACTCATAAGCCTTCTCCCCCATATATGCTCTTTCATGATGAGCAATGAAAACAGCTTCACTATCTAAGGCTTCCATGCACTCGTAGTCAAAGGGCTTCTCCAAATCATTAATTTTCTGCAGAATACTTTCTTCACTTTGAGAACAGGTGTCCTCAATTTGATTAATCTCACAAAGGTTCTCTCCATGACAAATTTTCCCACATTCATTACACACATCAGGTTTCTTCCTTGCATAGCTTCCATCACTACTGATTAATTCTGAAAAAGTTTCTAACCTCTTCCCACAAGAGACACATCCGTGAGCTATTATGCTTGAAGGATCAAGGTTTGTTTCCACATTACATATTTTATCAAGTGCATCCCTTCTCTCCTCTGTCAAGGTTTGGCTATGAATATCAACAGCTTGCCTTGTATGTTCATCTTCATTTTCTTGAATTCTCTCTATGAGGTCATCAATCTTCCATACTTCTGAAAAGAAAAAGATTAAACAAACCTTGTGAATCTGGACACATAAGCTATAGAATGAGAGTGGTACTTAAGTATCTTATTTGTGAGACCAACTCTGTCTTTGGGGCCAATATATACAAAAAAAATATGAGTGTATTGGTCTTTTTCCTTTAATTTATAATACAAAACACATACACACAGGGATGGAGGGAGGTGGAGAAGTATGGGGATGAGATTCAGTAGTAGTGGAAAAAGGAAAAGTGAATTCACATTGAATACAATTACCTTTGTTACATTACAAATATTATATTCAAAACTTTGGTAGAGAAGGTGAAATAAACCCACTGAATAAGTACTAGATCCAGGCAGAAACAAGAAGACTTAGAGCAAAAGGGATTCATGAAAGAACAAGAACAATTATTGGGTGAAGCAAAAGGGATATTCAGGTATGAATTACACTTGGTATAAGTAGACTGCAATTCATATTAAATTGCCAACATATCATTTCATACCAACAAGACTGCCCAACTAGGCCATTCCAAAATCATTGCCTTTCTACTCTGCACATAAATTCAAACAAACATTCTAAAAAGCTCAAATTTCCTCACGTTTAGATAGATGGTTCCACAAACAGAGCTCAGAAGTTTGACACAAATAGTTTAACCATTAATTTTCTTTCAATTTGCTGATTAGATTTCCTAAAACTAGTCATGTCCCTATCATACGTCTTCTTAATTCTGAATACAAATAAGAGTGTCCATTCTCCCCAGGTTTCATTTGGTGAAAAACTTTAAATGTCAAATTCCTAAAGTTGCCCCTACAGAATCAACTGGGAAGATCATTTTTTAAAAGTTTTATATTCACTCACCTGGACAAGTTTGAGAGAAATCACCTTCTATTGTCCATGGCTCCTCACCTTGCTCCAATTTAATGATCACATTTGGTTTGGTAACATCATACCCTGTTAACAAAAAATGGAGAAGGGCTTGGACTAGCTGGCTGCTTCAGAATCTCTGCAGCAGAGGAGGATGTTGCCCTAGAGGCTACATAATAAAGTACCCTAGCTTTTACCTTATCAAAGTTAGAACCTTTCAGTGGAGAAGATACAAACATTTGACATATGCCCCAAAGGAACTAAAAGGTCTTATCATTTGTTTCTTCAAACTCAAGAACAAAATCATAAACTCAAAGTGTTCAGAAACCAAGCTATCTCCAGATGTGATGATTCATGCCTATAATCCTAGCACTCAGAAGGCTGATACAGGAGGATCAGTGTGGGCTTGGGGCCAACCTGGACTACACAGTGAGACTGTCTCAATCCGACCCCCCGCAAAAAAAAACAAAAAGGAAGAAACCAACCTGGGGCACGGAATGTAGCTCAGTGGCACCATGCCTGCCTGGCAAGCACAAGGCCCTGAATTCAATCCCCAGTACCATCAAAAAAACAATAACAAGAAGAAGAAAGTAAGCTGACCTTACCCACAGAAATGAGATTGTTATAGTTCTCCAACATCACATCCCTGTATGTCATCTTCTCATCTCGGTCCAGCTGCTGCCACTCCTCTTGAGTGAAGTCCACAGCGACATCCTTGAATGACACTGGCCCCTGCAATGGCACCACAATTGGAATAGAGTGACATAAAAGAAGTATAGCAGGACAAGACACTGTACACCTTATTTTATGTTAGACTATGGAAGGAAAGCAGACAATATGGGAAACACATTGCCTTTGAATTCTTTAATAGATAAGAAACAAAAATAAAACCCAAAAAACAACAGAGTTCCAAATTTTCTGGGGAACTTGTGAGTTTAGGGGGATATAAGGTAGGTAAAATCCTACTCCTGCTCTCAAAAGACTGATAGTGTGATGAGGTGATCCATAGGTAAACAAACATACATGCTTTCCTTCTTGTCTCTTTCTGTGGTCTCTTTTGCTGGGTGCCCCCCCCACACTCCTACACCCCTCCCCTACTCCTACACCCCTCCCCTGCTCCTACACCCCTTCATGGTGGAGCACCCACAACTCAAGTCCTTTCTCTTTCCTTCCCATTACTTCCCTGCAGCTCTCACCTTGCTTCAGTCCTCTGCCTCTTTCCTTCCCATGGCAACCACCCCTGGTTAATCATGTAGGTAGGTATTTTCCTTCCTCCAAGTTACACCTTATTCTAGCAGCCACATACTTTTTTTTCTTCTTACTGGGTCACTGGCCTTCACACTGAGCTACATATTCAGTCCTTTTTAAAAATTCTTAATTTTGAAACAGTATCACTAAGTCATTAGGTTGGTTAGGCTGGGCTCAAACTTGTGATCCTGCGTCTGGCTCATAGACTGCTGGGATTATACATGTGTGCCCCCAGACCCAACTAGCAACATATGTTTTTTATTGAATGAACACTCAAAAGTACAGTTACAGAGCAATGCATACAAGGTGAAGAGTGGTTTAACTGAAGGGACTCATGAACTATTTCAACTGTATGCTCTCAGACCAGGCTTCAAAGATTTGGCTAATTTTTTTATTTTTTTATTTTTTTGATTTGGCTAATTTTAAGTCCTGAAAGCTGAGCTGTATATTCTACAGGATTAAAGAGAAAGAAGACAATGAGAGATAGAAAGTATCAATGGCAAAAACTGAAGAAGCATCAATATTTAAAAGGTTGATGTGATATGAAGGCCAAAAGAAACCAAGAAGGTGCTTTCCCAACAACAGCTTTTGACTATTAGGGTCAATTCTAAATCAAACTTACACAATTACTTTCTCACTTCAAAAAGAAACAACAACAATAAAAATGGATTTCCTTCTCCTAAGAGCACCAGAACACAGAGATATGAGGAAAAATTTCTGAGGACATCCTTGAAGTAAGTAAACCAGAGCCACAGGCCACAGGCCATAAACTATACAGGGTTGATGGGCTGCAATCAAAGTGAATGCAGACTCTCCAAAAGAGCCCTTGAAGATGTCCAAGCCCACTGCAAAGCCTAGGGCTTCTGTGGGTCTTAGAGTGACTGGCTGACATAGAAATGAACTGCAAGATCACCAGCAGCTTGAGTGGTGACCTGGTTTCACCAGAGACTCAGCAGGGAGCCCATGACATCAGAACACTATTCTTAGGGCAATTATATGTTCATTGTCCAAAAAGAAACATTCCATCTGGGATACACCATAAAGCAAGTGGGTGGGATACCATGGAAGAGGCTCAACCCAAGATCATCTCAGGCAAAACAGGGCATGTATGCAACCCTATCCACATTGAACGTGGAGTTTTTCCCCTAAAGGCAAACTCAAAAAATGATTCACAATGGAAAGCAATTTGAGCAAAGGCTCCTTGTCCATCAATTCAGCACTTTTCCAAAATGAATACATACCCATCTAAGTACATATCCTTCCCTATTTACTTGTGGACTTTGCCTCCTAAAGGAAAGAGGCCTCAAATACGGTAAATATTTCAGTACATTCCCATAAGCTTTTTTGTGTGTGTGTGATACTGGGGATCGAACTCAGGACCTTGTGCTTGCAAGGCAGGTGGTAGAACCACTGAGCTAAATCCCCAGCCCTCCCATCAGCTTTTTTTTGGGGGGGGGGTGTTACCGGGGATCAAACTTGGGCCCTTGTGCTTGTGAGGCAGATGGCAGAACCACTGCGTGAAATCCCCAGCTTTTAATAATTATTTTCTCACAAATTATATCATAAAATCAAGATTTATCAGATAATTAAGAAAAGAACATAATGATATGTATCAAGATAAGCAACTAAACACTGATGGAATCAAATTCATAAAAAGGAAACAGAACTTAAATTTTTTTCAGATTCACTTTCTTTTCCTGGGGGGGGGATGAGGAGAAGGGGTGGGGTAGACATGTTCAACCTAGTTGGCCTCAAATTTGCAATCCTCCTGCCTCTGCCTACCAAGGAGCTGGATTTCCAGAAGGAACTGACTCACATTTTTACATGAATTCAGGAATTATCACCGGGCCTGGTGGCACACACCTATAATCCCAGAACTCACAAAACAGAGGCAAGACGATCACCAAGAGTTCGAGGCTACTAGGTTACATACTGAGTTCAAGGCCTACTTAAACTATATAGTGAGACCCTGTCTTGAAACACCAAACACCAAACACCAAAACCAACACCATCACCATTGGCCATTAAAAAATGCAAACTAAAATAAAACTTGAGGTTCCACCTGACTCCAGAAAGATTGGCCATCATCAAGAAATCAAATAATAACAAACGCTGGAGAGGCTGTGGAAAAGGACCCCTTCTACTTTGCTGGTAGGAATGTAAACAAGTACAATCACTGGAAGTCAGTATGGAGATTCCTCAAAAACTCAGAGCTAGAAATTCCATTCAATGCAGCCATTCCCCTTCTTGGTTTCTTCATAAGAGTTAAAAGCATCATATTACATGATACATGCATACCCATGTTTACAGCAGCACAACTACTAATAGCTAAATCTTGGAAGAGTGGCCTGTTTGTCTATCAGCAGGTGAATGGAAAAGAAAATAGGGTGTTTATACACAGTACTTATACATGCCATAAAAATAGACTTGAATCATTTGTAGGATAATGGATGTAGTTTGAGATGATAATGCTAACTGAAATAAATCAGACACATTAGCTTAAGTACTGGATGGTTTCTTTTATATGAGAAACCTAAACTGTAAATAAGGAGCAAAATAAAAGACAGGAAATGGGGAGACCAAGAAAAAAGATCAAGAGATGGAGAGAGGGAGGGAAAGAGTTAAGATGTGTTATGTACACGTACCAACTCCACACGAGAATCGTAAACATCATGCACCACAAACATACAGAAAAAAAGAAAAAAAGGGGTTGAGAGATGGATGGAAGGGGAGAGGAGGGAAGGAAGAGAGGATGAAAGAAGGCAGTAAGATGTATTATGTACATGAACCCATAAGGAATATAAACATGTACTCTAAACATGTACTAATAAAAACAAACAAAAAAGTCAGCAGGATATTGCTTCAGAAAGGAAGAACATTGTGCTTAGAAAGTTATCAGAAAATACTTAAGAGACTGGATTGTAGAATTGGGTTTTTTTGGTAAATGGGTATCGATCTCGGGTCCTTGCGCTTGCGAGGCAGGAGGCAGAACCACTGAGCTAAATCCCTGGCCCTTGTAGAATTGCTTTTAAAAATCCTCAACAGGCTTGGTTAATAAATGGGACACAGAATGTAGATGGCAGTGATGAAAGCAGATTAGGGACATAAAGTCAGACTCAATAAATTCAACACTTTCGGAAATAGAGAACATAGAGGCTGAACAAAAAATAATCAAAAGATGACCTGCAAATGACACCTGGGCTAAAGATGCACAGAAGCCTCCACCTCCAAAATGGCCCTCTCATTTGCAAACAAGAACACTGGTGAATCAGAGATTCAGAAACTTCCTGTTAAGTATCTAAAATGGAAAAAATTCTAAAATGTTAAACAGAGAAAAAAGAAAAGACTACTTACCCTGCCAACTGAGAAAACAATAGAGAACTGCCCACAACTTTGAAGAGAGAAGATTTACAACCTAAACTGTGTACCAAGACAAGCTCCTATTTATGCATAAAGACAATAGGAAGCCACTTTCAGAAAAGCAAGACAATTTGTTACCTAAGAAAATGATTTCTGTACAATTCTCAAACCACTGTGAAACAAGACCAGGCTTTCAGTGCTGCTGCAGGGAGTAGATTCTCACGCTGTAAATTTTCCTTGTAGGTGAAAAAGGTAAATGCTCCATGACTGTGCTACAGTATCCTCTTATCCATACAGGATGCACCAACGCCAGTGGACATCACTAACATATCACTGCACACGAGACTCCCTGAGACAACAAACATACAGGTGCTCCCTTGCGCAGAACATGCATGACCACCCACAGGCCAGAAACGAGCTGAGAAACTATCCACTGAAAGGAATAACCTGAGCTGAGGAAGCCCAGAAGACAGAAGTGTTGTTATAGGGCAAGGGTGCCCTGCTGGGCTTAGAAGACTCATTAATCAATTAGTCATGTAAAATCATATGACAATATTATTTATGTCAAAATAAACACCCCAAATAAAACACTAGCAAACAACCCAATACCAGACTAAAAACAGAATCCACAGTAGCCAAATAGGACTTAAGAACATAGATTAGTTTAGTATTTAGAAAGCTGTTAAGTACAACATGCCATTATAATACAGGTAAGAAAAAAACATTTATGTTTCCAAGACACCTGCAAAAGTCTGACAATATTCAAAATGCATACCTGATTTTTCCTTGGGGGGATCTTTTTTATGGTACTTGGGGTTGAACCTAGAACCCTGTGCATGCTAGGCAAATACCCTAGCATTAAGCTAAATTCCCAGCCTGGCATACCCACCTGATTTTTATTTTTATTTTTTGGTACCAGGGATCGAACTCAGGTCTTTGCACTTGTGCAGCAGGCAGCGAAACCACTGAGCTAAATATCTGGGCCCCCACCTGATTTTTAAAAGAACACAAGAAAATAAAATCTGATGGATACTTCAATATCATCAACACATATACATAAACACATACACTTTCTGACATCTTAATAGGCCCAGTATGTGTGATGTGCATATACCTATATACACGATTCATATACATACATATCTCAACCACAGGTGAGCTCACACATATAGTACATCCTGAGTTTACACATACACATGCATACATATTCATGCCTCAGTTCTCTCTGTTCTGAAGTCAGGAAATGGGGAAATACTATACACATTCCCACTAAAATAAGGACAAAGTGGGCCAGGGATTTAGCTCAGTGGTTTTGCTGTCTGCTGTGCCAGCACAAGGACCTGAGTTCAATCCCCGGTACCAAAAAAATAAAATAAAATAAGGACAAAGTAAAATGCACAGTATCTCTAAATTAGAGATGAGAAAAAAACCTAGAGGAATATGATTGAAAAAGAAAAGCTATTTCTATTTGCTGATGTTATTAAAACTCAGATACTGATGATGAAACTAACTCAATAAAAGAATTAAAGGTTAAATAAAAGAATTAAGGTTAACACAAACCAATAGCTTTCATTATATAAGAGTAAAATATAATTCAAGTGTATACAAGGCTTATAATAACTGAAAGATAAAACTCTTAACAAAAAAATGTACAAAATCTCTACCAGGTAACTTTAAAATACACAAAGTAGCCGAGGATTTAGCTCAGTGGTTTTGCCACCTGCTGCTCAAGCGCAAGGACCCGAGTTCAATCCCCGGTACCAAAAAATAAATAAATAAATTAAATTAAATACACAAAGTAGGGCTGGGGATTTAGCTCAGTGGTTCCGCCACCTGCCCAGCAAGCACAAGATCCCGAGTTCAATCCCCAATACCAAAAAATAAAACAAAATAAAATAAAATAAAATACACAAAGTAGGGCTGGGGATTTAGCTCAGTGGTTCTGCCGCCTGCTTCGCAAGCACAAGGACCCGAGTTCAATCCCCAGCACTAAAAAAAGAAAAAAAAAGAAAAGAAGAAAATAAAATACACAAAGTCATAGAAATAAACACAAACAATTGTAACGTTCCTTGCTCTTGGGTAGATCAGCTTAATAACACAAAGATATCAGTTACCCTAAGTCACTTACAAGTGTCAGACTCTATGTTCAATTTCAGCACTCCCCCTCAAAAATAAGGAAAGAAATTCAGTACTGGTGCACAAACGCAGACAAGATGGTGAATCTAGAAATAGACTTTTAGGGTTCTATGATGATGGAGACATCTCAAATCACTAAGGCAGAGCTGACTTTCAGTAAACGGTGTTATGTTTTGGGTGTGACCTAAGCGGCGCCCTAGAGTCCACTGGGATTGAAGCCTTGGTCCCCAGGATGGCACTGTTAGGAGATGGTGGCACGGTTGAGAGGTGGGACCTAGTGAAGGGTCCTTAGATCACTGGGAGTGTGCCCTCAGAAGGGACTGGGGGAGCTGGTACGGTGGCACAACCTATAATCCCAGCACTCAGGAAGGGGAGGCAGGAGGATCTCAATGACTTTGAGGCCAGCCTAGAGTGAGTTCAAGGCCAACCTGAACTACATACTAAGACCCTATCTCACAAAACCTAAAAAACCAAAAAAAACAAAACCAAAAGAAGGGAGTGTGGAACACCAATGCCTCTGACTTCCTGTTTGGTGATATAAGCTCTCACACACATGCACAAGCAGTCAGGAACAGAGCTACTGTCAGTATCACATCCTTCAACTTCCTAAACTGCGAGCTAAACAAACCTTTCCACTTTATATTTGCTGCCTCTGGTATGTTGTTGTAAGGCAAAGCTAATACCAATGCTGCAAGAGCAAGTGATAAAACCTGAATAGGTACAAAACTGCATCCATACCTTATACCCCAAAAGAATCAACTCCACCTGGACCAGTGATCTAAATGTGAAAAGTCCAACCACACAGAAAAAAACAGGGGGTTATCTCCACAAGCTTGCTGTGAGGAAAGGCTTTCCAACCATGACTCTCAGATATAAAATACAGTGGTACCTTGGTTCATGAACACTTTTGTTTGCAAACAATGCGGTTCACAAACAAAAGTGTTTGGCAAAATTTTATTTTTGTTTGCAAACTGTACATGAAGTGACAAACCCAACCGTGGCCATCTTTCCTCCACGAACACAAACATGGCCATCTTTTCTAGAATTGTGGAACAAAATAAGTTCATGAACTGAGGTACCACTGTATAGAGACGTTAGAAACTTCTGCTTTGTCATGACCAACACACACACACACACACACACACACACACACACACACACACACACCCCAAACAAAACACACAAAGAATTGGTTTTCAAGAACGCTAACCATGGCCAGGGATTTAGCTCAGTGGTTCTGCTGCCTGCCCTGAAGCGCAAGGACCCAGGTTTGATCCCCGGTACCAAAAAAAAAAGAACACTAACCATCAGGCAGTGAAAGCCAGTAACCTGTGAGAGACAGGAAACTAGGTTAGCCCCACAGCTACTGCCCAAGAGTTTCCAGGCCATGAACAAGGGACAGAGGTGAGGAGAAATTGCTGAGAGTTTGGGGAAAATAGGACAGAAAATATGACCCACAAGGAAGAAAATAATCAATCAAGTGAAACTGGTTAAGAATGGACATAGTTAACAGACAACACTGAAAGTCTGCGACTGTATTCCCCAAGTCCAAAATACTGGCATAGAGTCAGGCAAGAAGGAAAAAGTTTCAAACTGAACTTCCTCAGGAAAAAGTCTAATATCTGAGATGAAAATTTACTGGGTAAAACTGATGGCACTGCAGAAAGGAGAAAAAAAAATCACTGAGTGTGAAGATGCTGCAAAGGGGGCCACCTTAAATGAAACTGGAAGAAAAGATCACTGAAAGTGAAGAGCACCAGTGAGCTATGGGTCAATTGCAAGCAGCCTAATATACAGGAAACAGGAACAAATGAAGTTGGGGTATAGGGGTGGTTGAAGAACTAATGGTCAAAATCTCCCCAAAGGCCAGGCATGGTGGCATACACCTGTAATCCCAGTACTCAGGAGGCTGAGGCAGGAGGATTATCTCAAGTTGGAGGGCAGCGTGGGCTATGCAGTGAATTCAAGGCCAACCTGAACTACATAGTGAGACCCTGTCTCAAAAAGCCAAAAACAAAACAAAACAAAATCCTACATTCTTCAAATAGTATAATGACATTGAGAAAGTATTTCACATTAAGCAGACTTAAAAAAAGGTAACAGCTAAGTGCAATTCACAATCCTGGACTGAATCTTTTGTAAGAAGTAAAGAGATCACAAGAAGAGAAATTACTGGGAAACTGGAAAATGAACTGTCATTTCAAGTACTGTATCAATTTAAAATTTCCTGTCAATAGATATGTAAGAGAATACTCTTGACGGTAGTAGGTACAACCTGAAACATAACAGGTAAAGTGGCACTCCATGTAACAGCCACTCTCAAATCAATCAGGGAAAGAATATGTGTGTAGATGTGCATGCATTTATAGACACATGATTATAAAGAAAATATGGCAAAATGTTCAGAACTGGAGAATCTGGGCAAAAGAAAAATGAGATTTCTAGGTAAGATACTTTGCAACTTTTCTATAAATCTGAAATTATTTCAAAACAAAATGTTAAAAAAAATGAGTGCTACCAAATAGAAGTGTTTCAAAAGGACTCAGAATCCAACTTAAAGGGATTCCCCTGGCCAAAGATGGAACCAGTTAAATATCAAGAAGAATCACAACTTCAGTGTTCTAAGATACATGAAAAATTTTGAAGCTCATGGGTGCACAATAAAACAAAAAACCAAGTTGCTCAAAAACCTACTGGAGCCAGGTGTGGTGGCACATGACTGTAATCCCAGCACTCAGGAGGCTGAGGCTGGAGGACTGCTGTGAGTTCCAGGCCAGCCTAGGCTACATAGCCAGACCCTGTCTCCAAAAGAAAGAACCCTACTTGACATTGCAGTTGTTTTTTTTTCAGTACGAGGGATCGAACTCAGGATCTTGTGCTTGCCAGGCAGGTGCAGTGCCACTGAGCTATATCCCCGGTCCACCTACTTGACATTTTGAAAACTGTCTTTCCAGTGTGAACCATACAACCAAAATGGAGTATACTTTTAGGCATTTATTCCAGTAAGTAAATGAAGAAGAAATAGTAATTACTTCCACACTGTTACTACTCTACCTCCCCTTGTGGATCAAGGGATCACTACAATAATCATCCACAAAAACTATGTATTCATACAGAATACAGAAATATGTTTCCCTAGAAGAAAATGCGCAAATGTCACGTACAACAGTCTTGACAAAGGAACTGAACATAAATCTAATTAAATTTATGGACTGGACAACCAATTTTACAAGGCATACCTGAAGTTAAAAAAAAAAAAAAAAAGTTAAAATGATGCCAGCACATTCCAAACTGAGAAATGAAAGATATGCATATTAGTTTCTCCAAAAATAACTCATAGGGGCCGGGGATTTAGCTCAGTGGTTTCTCTGCCTGCTGCGCAAGCGCAAGGACCCAAGTGCAAGGACCCGAGTTCGATCCCTGGTACCAAAATAAATAAATAACTGATAGGGAACTTGAGAGCCAAGGCAGGAGGATCACTGCGAGTTTGAGGGCAGCCTTGGATTTATAGTGAGTTCAAGGCCAGCCTGAGCTACATAGTGAAACCCTGTCTCAAAAAACAAAACAAAATGGGTAGGCTGGGTCTGTAATTCCAACACTCTGGGAAGCTGAGGCAGGAAGCTGAGGCAGGAAGATCACAAGCTCGACCCTAGCATAGGTAGCCTAGAGACTCAGTGAGACCCTGTCTCAAAACAGAAACTAAAAACAGGGCTGGGGATGTATCTCAGTGCAAAGGTCCTAGACTCAATCCCCTGTACCTTACAAAGGAAGATCAAAGGGGAGGGGGGCAAAATATTAACACAAGGACATATTTGGGCTACTATGGTTAACCAACTGTGAAACTATTTATAACCTGACAGAAACGAACATATTCCCAAATTTTAGAAAATAGAAACTTCAAATACTAAGTATATATTTAGAAAGGATGGTACTAGCCAAGCATGGTGGTGCAAGCTGTAACCCCAGCACTAGGGAGACTGAGGCAAGAGGATCTCCACAAGCTGAAGGCCAGCCTGGGCTACATAGTTCAAGATCAGTCTAAATTTGGCAGGGTAAGATTTAGCTCAGTGGTGCCTCCACCTGCCTTGCAAGTGCAAGGTCCGGAGTTGATCCCAGTACCAAAAAAAAAAAAAAATCTGTCTAAACTACACAGTGAGACCCTGCCTCCTCCCAAAAATGTCTATTTTGTTCACAACATTTTGGTAACTGGAAAAATGGTATGTACCAAGCTCTTCTGGGGGCAGCTAACCCACCCTTAGATTCACAACAAGAACGTCATACACTGCAATGATCTATGGATTTCAGATACTGGGAAAGCTATCCCAATTTTTACATCAACTTCAATAGATAATTTTTTTCTAGGAAATTTTTAAAACACAAGAGTAACAAAAACAGTTCCTCCTTTTGTAAGGCGGGGGGCACTGGGATTATACCCAGGAAATTCCCACAGAGCTCTATGCCCAGCGCTATCCCCATTTTTATTTCGAGACAGGGTCTAGCTAAATTGCTCACTCTGGATCTGAACTTCCCAATCCTCCTGCTTCAGCCTCCTCGAACACTAGATATTACTGGCCTAGGCCACACACTCAGGAAATGGTTTCTTCCAACAGTCAATGCAAAGTTTCATTATTTGCAATAATGAATATTATTTTCCGTTTGCTATGTCAAGAAGAAAGACAGACCTTGGTAAAAAAAAAAAAAAAAAAAAACAACCTCAAGGTTCATCTGCCACTCTAACTGCATTTTACATGATAATGTCTTTTATCCACTCCTGCATTTCCATTTTAAAGTCAGATCTTTAGAAAACTCATGACTCCTGAAGAACAGGCATGAGGGAGTAAACAGACACAGCCAGGAAACTCACCTGCAGTCTGTACATTTTCAGCTGTTCTCAGGAAAGTGAGTGACTTGCTGGTGGACCTTGAGGAGGAAAAGGTCACTGAGGTCCGCAGTTACCTGGCAGCCACAGGCAGGAATCTCCTGCAACAGAACCACCAAATGAAATCACACCCATTGGAAACTGTCAAGGAGCGAAATGGGTGACAGGGAAGAAGCACACATTGTTCATACCAATACATTCACATGCTGATTCGAAGGGTTGGAATCTCAATGGTGAACACAACCATTGCTTTCTCCTTTGGCCCCCATTTAATACAAAAGGACAGAAACAAGACAGAAAAGGAGGAAGGGAAGGAAGGAAGGGAGGGAGGGAAGGAGGCAAAGGTGGATGGAGAAAGAGAGAAAAGGAAAGGAAAACAAAAAAAATCACCACCCACCAAGCTACTCACATATTTTCCTGGTTTTTGTGGGGTTTTTTGTACCGGGGATCGAACTCGGGGGTACCTGTGCTTTCAAGGCAGGTGGCGGAACCACTGAGCTAAATCCCCGGCCCTCTAGTGTATCTTTAAATTGCTTAAAACTCGATGCAGCCATAGCAATTCAGCATTTCAGCGCTCAGAGGCACTGTTTTGTTTTTAAATGTGCATAGGCATAGGGATTATTTTGTTTTTAAATGATCTGACTGAAAGAGGTGACTGCTGTACGTAAAAACCGGAATAGAGTGGACAGAACACTGGCCTGGGAGTTTGAGAGCCATCAGCAACCCTACCCAGAAGACCACCTGCTGAGGCTCAACCTCTTCCTCTACCAACCGATGCAACAAGAGACCTGTCCAGCGCTACACTGACTCTACAAGGGCACATCTGAGGGGACTCAGCGGACTGACAGCAGGGGGCTGACGGACGCCCACAGGCACTTGGGAGAATCTGGAGCGGCCAGTACACAAGGGGTCTCAGGGTGCGGCGGGCGGGATGCAGACCGACGCCCGCAGCTAAGGCTGGGGACGCCCCCTCTCCCGCACACCTCGTACCCCCAGATCCTCCTGAGAAGCGCCTCGGCCTGAGCAGCCAGCCTGCGCTCCCCCGACCGGCCGTCTCTCCCGGGAGCCTTCCACAGCCCCCTCGGCCCACGCGCTCCCGACCTCGCCTGGAGGCGGCGCCCCCCCCCCTTCCGAATCCTCAGGCCGGGGCTCCAGAGCCTCCGCCGCGCTGTTCCCGAGGGTTCCGGGTGGAGCTGACGACACTGCCTTCATCCCCTCGCAGGCTCCAGCTGCTCTGAGGGCTCAGGTCGGGGCCCCAATTTGGCGCCCAGGACTCACCGTCCCGCAGCGACGGCCTGGCCGCCGAGGTCGCCCCAAGCTGCACCAGGTCCCGCCGCCGCCCGCCCGGCCCCTCCGGCCTCCACCACGGGCTCGGCGATCGCGCTTCGGTCCCACTCCAGCCTCCGCCCAGCAGCGGAGGCCCTGAGTCGCACCGCTCGCGCCTTCCTGGTGCCGCCCCGCCGGTGTCCCTGGCCCCACAGGCTCCGTGAATGCGCCTACGAAGGCCAAAGGCCACAGGAGCGGGCACTTGGGAAGCACCGGAAGCGAGGGCAAACCGGAGACGGTGCGCATGCGTGGAGGCGCACAAACGAGCAAAGTGCACATGCGCAGAAGCGCACTGGAAGTTCACGTCCCAGAATTTACCAAAAGCCCCAGACTTAGGGAGCAGTAGCAGGACTTTTATGTGGTCTAGCAGAAAAGAGGTGGTAGAATGTGCGCAACGGTCGCCCGAACTCTGCATTCGTTTGCATTTCTCTCCAGCCCCTTGCTCTCTGGAAACCGCTGTGCCGCTGCATCCTGAAGCTCAAGTCCTCTTCAGGCCTAGGACCCTATGGTTAGAACCCAGGTCCTAGGGCCGGGGATTTAGCTCAGTGGTTCCGTCGCCTGCTTCGCAAGCGCAAAGTCCCAAGTTCGATCTCCGGTACCAGAAAAAAGAAACAAAAACCCAGATTCTGAGGAACTGACTGAAGGAGAGTATATCATGTTCCCTTACCGGAAATACTAGCAGACGGTTCCCTTAATGCATGGTGCTTTTCAAAGATGAAAAAGAATAAGAAATTATAGCATACTATAGGCTGCCAAGTCAAGAAATCTTTTTCAAAGATGTAGACAGTGCAGAAAAGTTTCATTGTGAAATAAGCACCAAGCAAGACTGGTGCCAAATCACATGTGAACCACTAAGGCAGCCACAAGAGAGAAACCTCACCTGTGTCTGAGCACCCGGCGTTAAGGTTAAAGGGCAGCTGGTCCCGGGTGAAAGCACTAGACTGCCATTGGCTCTGCATTATACGTGGCTCCTCCAGAAATCACCTGGCCATCGAGGTGATTGTCAATGCTGATTCATTATCTTTATCCAGAGGAAAAGCAGAAATTCACTGTGTGACAAGCAAGCGGCTACAGTCGAGAGCAAGGTGCCAGGGCAAAACTCCAAGACCACAGGAAAAGAGGGGTGCTACTCTCCCCTGAGGCTTATCATTCGGAGAACTAATTTCAGAAAAACATTCCTGATTTCTAATGTCGGCAAGACGCTTGTATAGCTGTTTGTTTTTGAGACAGTTTTACTGTGTAGTTCAGGCTGGCCTTCAGCTCACTATGTAGCTCAGGCTGGCCTCAAACTTGCATCGATCCTCCAGCCTCAGCCCCCCAAGTGCTGGGATTACAAGTGTGCACCACCACGCCCAGCAAGACACTTGTATAGGTCTTTAAATGGTTTGAAAATGAATCAAAGACACAGAGGAGGTTTTTCTCAAATACATCCTGTTGAAAAGAAAAAAAGAGGTGAAAATTTCTTTCCCTTTTGGCAACCAGCTACATTTGATCTTTCAGTCACTTATTAACAATGTTGGGGCTCAAACCCAGCTAGGCAAGTGCTCTTCCACTGAGCCTCACTCCCAGCGTTACCTCCTGATTTATTTGTATAAATTCATTCACTGTTACTATTTAGAGCTGACATAATATTTAGGGTATATTGGCACATTCCCCCAAAGGGAAGTCATCGATAAGATCAGAACACTGTCTCTGTTATGTTTAAGCAACAGTAATCTTAGTTCTACTGTTTTCACAAAGATGAGTGAAATTGATCAAGGCCTCTCAGCTTCTGTGTGGGATTTGGAGTGCTGGAGTCTCTGGTTTCTAGGCTCTTTCTGTCTTGAGCAAAGAATTAAGACAAGTCAAAGGGTAGCAAAGTTTTACTAAAGGTAGGAAAAGAAACCAACTCTGCCTAGCAAGTTTGGGCCAAGTAAAAGTAAGAAAAGAAGTACACCCTACAGCATGAGGGCAGGTCACTGTGGAAGAGTGAATACAGTGGCAAAAATTCAACGTGGTCTGTCCTTTTTGTAATGACCCATTCCTCAGGCTGGCTTGGTCTAAGCGATGCTGTGGAAAACCTGCTTCAGTTCTCACGAGAAGTCCATGTGCAGGGCTTTGGGAATTGTTCTGCTCTTGTGTTCTGGGAATTATTCTAATGAAGAGGCCACCTACTTCCCCAGTCAGCTTTTTTTTTTT
>NW_004624740.1:27642538-27679331 GCF_000247695.1 Heterocephalus glaber | reverse complement strand
AAAACATTTATTGGTACATTTTATTTTATTTTATTTTTATTTTTGGTACTGGGCATTGAACTCAGGACCTTGCACTTACAAGGCAAGTGGTGGCACCACTGAGCTAAATCCCTGGCCCTTATTGGTACATTTTAGATATACATAATGATAACTTTCATCATAGGAAATTTGTACCTGTACATGATATATCTTGTTTCTTTCTTTCCCATTTCCCCCCTCCTTTTGATCCCTCTCCCCCTCTTATATACAAAAGCTTTATTACCATTTTCTTCTTTTTTTTTTTCTTGACCCTCCTTTCCTTCCACCCTCCCCGCTTGGTTCCCTTCTCATTTAAACATTTTCTTCTAATTTCCAATATCTATTATATATTTTAGTTCTTATTTCCACTTTCAGTTTCTCACGCCAGAGAAACAATGAGATGTTTAAACATGTGTGTCCGATTTATTTCATTTAAGAGCATGGTCTCAAAGTGTATCCATTTAGCTATAAATGTCTCAAATGCATCCTTTGTCGTGGCAGAGTAGTAACCCCACATCTTCTTGATCCACTCATCAGTTGACTGGCATTTGGATTGTTTGCAAGATTTAGCTATTAGAGACTGTGCCCCTGTGAACATGGGTGTGCATGTATCACTGTGGTATGATACTTTTAATTCTTTTGGAAAGATACCAAGAAGGGAATACCTGGGTCAATCGCCGATACCAAAAAAAAAAGGAACCTCTAGTTTTAGTTTTTCGAGGAATCTCCACACTGATTTCCACAGTGGTTGCACCAGTCTACACTCCCAGGAGAAGGGTTCTTTTTTCCCCAAAGCCCCTCCAGCATTTGTTATTGGTTGATTTCTTGATAACAGCAATTCTTTCTGGAGTGAGATGGAATCTCAGCATTGTTTTAATTTGCATTTCTTGAATGACTATTGATGTTGAACATTTTTTCAAGTCCAAAGCTTGTTTGAGCAACAGCAGCATTAGGTCTTCTCTAAATTTCTTGTAGAATTCAGCAATTAATCCGGCAGGGCCAGGGCTGGCTTTTTTTTGTCAGTAGGTTTTTAATTACACCTTCAATTTCACTGAATAATATTGGTTTATTTCGAATTGTTATATCTTCTTGATTCAGCTTTGATAATTCATATGTATCTAAGAATCTGTCCATTTCTTCTGTGTTTTCCATCTTACTAGAATACAGGTTCTCGGGCTGGGGATTTAGCTCAGTGGTTTCGCTGACTGCTGCGCAAGCACAAGGACCCAAGTTCGATCCCTGGTACCAAAAAAAAAAACAACACAGGTTCTCAAAAGTAGGTATTGACGATCTTCTGGATTTCTGCAGGATCTGTTGTGATTTCATCCTTTTCATTCCTAACTGCATGAATTTGTCTTTTCTTTCCTTTTTTTTTTTTTGATAAACTTGGCTAAGGGTTTCTCAATTTTATTTAATCTTCCAAAGAACCAACTCTTCAAATCATTGATTCTTTGTATTGTTTTCTTGGTCTCCATTGCATTAATTTCTGCTCTAATTTTTATAACTTCCTCCCTCATGCAAGCTTTGGACTTGACTTGCTCTTTTTTTTCTAGAAGCTTGAGGATCAACATTAGGTTGTTTATTTGACCTTGCACTGTTTTTCTGATATGGGACTTCACCATTATCAATTTCCCTCATAGGCTGTTTTCATTACATCCCATAAGTTCTGGTCTGTTGTATTGGCATTGTTGTTTAATGGCAGAAATTGTCTAATTTCTTCTTTAATTTCATCTCTGACCCATTGATTGTTCAGGAGGGTGTTGTTTTAATTTCCATGTGTTTATGAAGTTTTTGTGGTTTCTCTTGCCATTGATTTCTGATTTCATTACACTATGGTATGATAATATGGATGGGATAATTTCAGTTCCTCTGCATCATTTACTTAAGCTTGTTCAATGAGTTAGTATATGGTCTATTTTGAAAATGTCCCTTGTGCAGCTGAGAAGAATCTATATTTTGATGTTGTGTGATGGAACACTCGGAAAGCATCTACTAAGTCCATGTGTCCAAAAGTTGGGTGCAATTCTGATATTTCTCTGTTGATTTTTTTTCTAGTTGGTCTATTTGTTTGTGACAGTGGAATAATGAAGTTCCCCATTACATTATCTTAGTGCTTATTTCATTTTTCATGACCATCAATATTTATTTTATATTGTTGAGTGTGCTGGTATTGAGTGCCTATATATATTTATGTTTATTATCTCTTTCTCTTAGATTGTTCCCTTTACAAGGGTGTAGTGACCCTCTGTGTTTCTCTTAATCAGTCTTGGCTTGAAATCCACTTTGTCTAATAGCCACCCCTGCTTTTTTCTGGGTTCTTGTTGCATAGAGTATAGTTATTCATCCATTGACTTTCAGCCTATCAATTTCATTTTGGATTAAGTATGTTTCTTGTATGGAGCATATTGTTGGATCTTGCATCTTGATCCATTCTGCCAGTCTGTTTCTTTTTATTTGTGATTTGAGACCATTTATATTGATGGCTATAACTGATTTGTACTGATTTATCCTTGTCATGTTATTTTCCTGGTTTTGGTTCCCTTTTTTCCCCACTTCTGTTTAAATATTTGCCCTGCCTGTTGGGTTTATTCTGTGGTGATTCATGGAGTTATAATCCTTGTTATCACTTCTAGAATGTTCTTCATAATATTTTGGAGAGCTAACTTGGTGGTCATGCATTTCCTCGGGTGTTTTTTTGTCATGGAAGTATCTTATTTCTCCAATTTTGAAAGATAGTTTTGTGGGGTACATCAATCTGGGTGGGAAGTTGTTTTCTTTTAGGGCTTGAAATACTTCACTCCAAGTTCTCCTTGACTTGAGGGTTTGTGTTGAGAAGTCTGCTGTGATTCTGATGGGCTTTCCTTTAGAGGTGATTTGTTTCTTTTCTCTAACAGCTTTTACTATTCTGTCCTTGTGTTGGCTTATAGAATCTTGAATATCATATGCCTTGGTAAAGATTATTTTTAATCACAGCTAATTGGAGTTCTATATGCCTCACTTATCTGTTATGTCAAATTCTTTTTCCCTATTTGGGAAGTTTTCTGCCAATACTTCTTGTTTTTTAAATGTCATTTGTGCTATCTCCTGCTTTTTAATTAACTGAATCCATCTTATGTTATTCTTTTTTGCATCATCTAGTAGCTGTTGAGATTGATTTCTCATGGTCCTTTGGTATTTTTTAAGAAATTGTTTTTTCATGATTGCTAACTGCAATCTCGACTTCTATATATGATATTGTGTCCTCACATTGGCTCATTCTGCTGCACATACTTTCAATGAAATTTTTAATCTCCTGAATATCTGTTTGAATCTGTTTCATGGATTCCATTTCTTTTCTCTGTTGTGTGTTCATGGTTTCCATCATTTTCCTGAGCTCCTCTATTTTTTTATCTGTATCTACTCTGGACTCACTAAGCATGTCTTTCATGCTGGTCAACATCTGTGTAGATATATGAGAGATTATTTCTGATTTGATTTTTTTCTAGATCCTCATTCATCTGCTTTATTACTTCTGCTATTACCACTTCAGAGTCCAGGTGGATGGTTTTCAGATTGTTCCACCTCATTGACCCCTGGGTTTGCCATTGGTGAGCTGGAAGTCTACAGTTGCATCTTGCTTCTGTGAATTCTCATTTTCTTTTTTTTAGTTTAATTCCTGGGTTGATTCTTGTAAATTACTAAGGATGGGTAGCTTTACTGCTAGTATTTAAAACACTTACAAAATGACTACTTCCCAGAGACATCTTCTAGTTGTAGCTGGCTTCTGGGTTTTGAGTCTGTTCCAAGTTCCTACCTCTTCAATTTATTGGGAATGAGAGGTTGCTGCCTCTTTGGCCTAGCCCCTGGTTCTTTGGCACTGAGCTATAATATTGTCTATGATCCTTAGGCAACTCAGCCTTGGCATACTAGGAAGAACAACTGATTAGAACAATTATGACACCTGAGCTAAAGTAGTACAATCAGCAATAACAATAGCATAAAACACAGCCTAAACAATGACAAACTATAGTAACTATTAATTTGCCACCTTTAACTCTATGAACTATATTTGTGGTTATATAACAAAATATTAAACAAACTAGAGTTTTGTATACAGTACATATGCCCTAATTATGGTGATTTTTACCCTCAGGGGCAATATTAAACAGGGTTGGGGAAAAATAAAGAAATAGAAGAAGAGGAAGAGATTAGAAGCAAGGCTGGAAGACAAAGGAAGATTATGCAAACTTTGTGAAACTGGTGAAGAAGACAGGAGGGAAAGAGATAAGGAAAAAATAAAAACAAGAATAGAACAAAACCAAAAACCCTTAGACAATGTTCACACTCACACAAATGCAAGAACAAACAATCAAGAACAAAGAAAACACAAAACCAAAAAAAAAAAGAAAGTAAGAAAAAAAAATTAACTTCTCTGTGTGTCTCTGCTGTCAGTGGTAGAAACAGTGGGTAGCTGGAGCACAGATCCAAGTTCATTAATCCCAGGAAGCGAGCTGTAGATTTTCAGCAGGGTGGTGGATAATCCTAGCAAGTCTGCACCTTTAGTTTCAGTGAAGATCAGGCTGCTTTCTGGATGTGAGGCTGGAATCCAATTTGGTTAGCCTTCCACACTCTATGTGCCTCCTCGAAGCTTGAGCTTCACTTTCTGCCAGCTTGAACTCGGCTCCTTGACCTCCTGTTGACTTGAACTTAGTTCTACCTCACCCTGACACAGAGAGCTGCTTGATGGAGCCAGCCCCCAGCTGCTCTGAGTTCTGAGCTCAGTTGGCCTGTCTCCAAGATGGCTACTGACCATTCGCCCTCTCCTGGGGGAAGTCTAAACTCAAATAATTCACCAGCCACTGCAGTCTGCTGCATCCACTGCTCTGTTCCACTGGTGTGTTCCTCTGTGGAGACCTCTGGGGATGCCCATTGTCACCATGCATCTGCAGGTTTGAGCTTCTCTTCACAAATAGTGAGTCAAGGCTCAGGGGGAAAGTGCCCCTTACCACCTCCTTCTTCTGCATCGAGGTTTCTCTTTTTTCTGCTCCTGAGGGCTTCAGATCCTTGCTGGGTCCCAAAGACCCACTTCCCTTCTTCTCCTCTGCCTCGAATTGGTATATTCCAGCATCTGGACACCAAATGTTGGAGAGGCTCCTTCTCTGCTATTCACCACTCCACCATCATTCTGGAAGTTCCATATTCTGTCTTGAACTGGAGAATTTCCCACTTAGTCTTTTCCAAAGTGTAATATTTTATACACAGGACACATAAGTGTTAAATTGCTCGCTCAAGGGTGATGTAGATACCCTAGCACGTAGACTACAGGTTACCAATGGGAATTTGGGGGCCAAAGTTACATGTGCTGGAGGCTGAAGGGATATGCTGGGAGCCAGGACATGACATCCAAGGTGAAGGTGAAGACTGGAACCGCTCCCAAGAAACAGAAGTAAGTCTTCTGTCTTCATTTTCCTTTTATTCCATTCAGGTAGCAAGCCTGTTGGTTGCTCTCACTCACACCCATGGTGGGTCTTCTACCTTCAAGCAGTCCCTTCAGGTACACCCAGAACTATGCCAATCCAATTTAGTTGGGTGTTTCTTACTCCAGTTGACACAATCAGTTAACTATCACAATCTACCTCTTGTCAACTTGACAACCAGCACAATTCTTAAACCACAGTCTCCAGATACAAAGACAAGTTCATAATTGTGCCTAAGATGTTACAAGTAACTTGCATACCAACAGAAATGCACTAATTCCTTCCTAGAATATAAGGCAACATTTTGTTCAGTGATGCTTATTCCTCACATTTCATAACTTGAACATTAGAACATAGGTTTGACAATACTTAAGAACCAATAAATATATTTTTTGGTACTGGGGATCAAACCCACGTCCTTGCATCTGCAAGGCAGGTGGCAGAACCACTGAGCTAAATCCCTGGCCCAAGAATCAATATTAAGTTTATCAATATATTACATAGGATGCATATTAGGAGAGAACTATTACAATGACCATCCTTACTTCTGTAACTGATCACAGGGTTGTACTACCTTCTTCTGGACAAGAAAAAAAAGTGAAAATAGAAGGGAAAAATGGAAAGAAAGCTTTTGTATATAGGGTGGGATAGGGTGGTAGAGGGGAGGGGATAATGGGAAAAAAGGGCAGGATATATCATGTATAGGTGCAAATTCTCTATTACCAGTGTTATCATTACATATATCTAAAATGTAAAAATAAATATTTTGCTTTAAAAAAGAATCACCTTCTTCTACTACCCATTCTGTATTCCTTTGGTCTTCAGCAATCATCTCAGCAGATCTTAGTTCTTTCCCTTGTGGGGTGACCCATACCTTCATTCCTGAAGGTTCTGGACCATTTCTTATTCTGCCTAAATTGGGTTATTGTAGTTTCACACTGAACTTAATAACAAAGGGTGATAAAATTAAAAAAAAAATAACAGGGAATGGTAACACTAGGAGGTAGCCTAAGGTATCTCCTGCAATTCAAGTATATTCTTCCTCTGTTTTGGAGTAATAGTACAATTTCCCCTTGATAGCCTGTGTCAGTCACACATGGCAACACTGACTTTTAGCTTGTTTCCTCAGAGGCATGCGGAGGTCAAAATGACCAAGGGGGAAGTCTTAGCTTCCACTTCAGTGGTATCATTGTTGTGCTTCCTGGTACAAGCTTTCCCCTCTGGAACTAAGACTTCTAAGCCAGCAGAGCATAAAGTCACAGGAACAGGAAGCAAAAATTTTGCAAGTGGATCACTAGGGAAAATGGTGAGTCGTGCTATTCCCTCTTCCACCCCTTGATTCTTCGACCCATGAATTCTGGCTATGGGAATACAGCAATATGTAGTGGACACTGATTCAAAGCATATACAGCCTTCTGAAGAACCTTGGGTCAGGTATTGTCACCGAGCTGGTGCTGCAGCTTTCTCTTCAAAAGACCATTTCACCTCTCAATCTAGCTGCTTCTGGATGGTAAGGAACATGGTAAGACTGGTGAACTCCATAAGCATGAGCCCATTGTCTCACTTCTTTGTCCATAAAATGTGTTCCTTGGTCATAGACAATGCTCTGTGGAATTCCATGACAGCGGATAAAGCATTCTGTAAGTCCATGGATTGCAGTTTTGCCAGGAGAATTACATGCAGAGAAGGAAAATTCATATCCAGAATAAGTGTCTTTGCCAGTAAAGACAAAGTTCTGTCCTTTCCAGGCTACAAGTAGTCCAATATAATCAACCTCATACCAGGTAACAGTGCTGGTCTTTGCTTTTGACATATTGGGCATTCAGCAGTGGCTGAATCAGTATTGATGAGTAGGAGTACAGGTTGTTGGCCCCATGCATTACCTCTATTCCTTCCACCAAGGTCACACTGTTCAGGAGTCCATTGGCAATGACAGTGGTGGCAGAAGAAATAGTTTGACTTCTATCTACACAATGGGTCATTCTATCCACTTGATTGTTAAACTCCTCTTCTACTGAGGTCACTTTTTGCTGAGCATTTAGGTGAAATATAAATATTTTTACATCCCTTCCCCATTTGGAAAGGTCTATCCACATACCACTTCCCCAAATATCTTTGTCACCAATTTTCTACTCATGTGTCTTCCAAGTTCCTGACCATCTGGCCAGACAACTGGCTACAACTCATGAATCAGTACACAGTTGCACATCTGGCCATTTTTCTTAATAGGAAAAATGTACTACCTGGTGTACTGCCCAAAGTTCTGCCCATTGTGGATTTTCCCTTCACCAATGTCCTTGCAGGATGTTCTGGAAAGGGGCTGTAATGTCTCAGCTATGCATTTGTGGGTGGTGCCTGCATAATGTGCAGAACCATCCATAAACCAGGCCCTATCCTTCTAATATTATGACACCCGATCATATTTTACACCCTATGAGGCCATGGGTGATGCTGGGAGACAGAAGGCATCATAATAGGAAACGCAACCATAGGCATCTGGACAACTTCTTCATATAACTTATTTGTGGACCTCTGGATCTGCTCTGGCTCAATCACATATGACTATTTCCATAACTCTGCACGTCCACCATTATGACATGGTGGATCAGATAATGCCCAGCTCAAGAGGGACAATTCAGCTTGCATGGTAACCTGCAGTCCCATGGTCAAGTGTTTGGTTTCCGCTAAGGTCCAGAAGCAGGCCAAGACCTGTTCTTCAAAGGGAGAGTAATTGCCTGCAGCTGATGGCAGAGCCTTGCTCCAAAACCCTAAAGGCCTCCACTGGAATTCACCTATGGGGGCCTGCTGGAGGCTCCAAACAGCATCCCTACCTGCCATGGACACTTCAAGTACCATTGGATCTGCTGAATGATATGGCACCAGTGGCAGAGCAGCCTGCACAGCAGCCTGGACCTGTTGTAGAGCCTTCTCTTGTTCTGGTTCCCACTCAAAACTGGAACCTTTCTGAGTCACTTGGTAAATGAGCCAGAATAAGACACCCAAGTGATGAATGTGTTGCCTCCAAAATCCAAATAGGCCCACTAGGCAATGTGCCTCTTTTTTGCTTGTAGGGGAAGCCAGATGCAACACTTTCTCATTTATCTTTAAAAAGATCTCTCTACATGGCCCACACCACTAGACTCCTAGAAATCTCACTGAGGTACAAGGACCTTGAATTTTAGCTAGATTTATTTCCCATCCTCTGGCTCGCAAATGCTTTACTAACAAATCCACAATGGTTGCTACTTCCTGTTCACTTGGTCCAATAGCATTATATTATCAATGTAATGGACCAGTGTGTTACCTTGTGGGAGAGAAAGGTGATCAAGTTTTTCACAAACTAAATTGTGACGCAGGGCTGTAGAGTTATAACCCTGAGGTAGGACAGTGAAGGTGAATTGCTGGCCTTGGCAGCTGAAAGCAAATTGTTTCTGATGGGCCTCATGGAGAGGTATGGAGATGTCGGGAGCAATGGTACATAATTTTAGGGTAAAATCATTTGGTTAGCCTAATTCTCTTGCCTACAGCCCAGCTACGGAATAACTCCATTTTGGCCTCCGGTCACAACTGAGACCTCAATGATCCGGTGATGCTGTGATTCTCCAGGACAAGAAACATCCTGGGAGCTGAGAACATCCTGGGAGAACAAACATCTACTCAGTTCCTCATTGATCTTGGACTGTTACATCTTGTTTACCCTGATGTACTGAACTCTCTGCAAGTCATTTGTTACATTTGTTTCTCCTGACGTACTGAATAAAAGGTGCGGTAAGCGGGGGATTTTGTCTTTGTCGCCCGGAGCACCACTGATGAGACCCAAAGCTCTCTGCAGAGGTTCTAGTAACTTCCCCTTTCCCTGTTCCCTACATGGAGAAGAAGGCATTTGGCAAATCAATAGCTGCGTACCAAATACAGGGATAGATGTAATTTGTTCAAACACAGAAACCACATCTGTTACAGCAGCTGTAATCAGAGTCACCACTTGATTCAATTTAAAGTAATCTACTCTCATTCTCCAAGACCCATCTGTCTTCTTCACAGGACAAATGGGAGTATTGAATGGAGATGTGGTAGAAAGTCCCTGACAGTGGCACTAATCTCTCCAATCCCTTCAGGGATGCTACGTTGTTTTCGGCTTACTATGTTACTAGGTAATGGCAACTCTAATGGCTTTTATTTGGCCTTTCCAACCATAACAGCCCTGATGACACAGGTTATGGTGCCAATGTGAGGATTCTGCCAGGTACTAAGTCTATCTATCCCAATTACGCATTCTGAAACAGGGTAAATGACTATAAGATGAATTTGAGGACCTACTGGACCCACTGTGAGTCAGGCCTTTGCTAAAATTCCATTGATCACCTGACCTCCATAGGCCCCTACTCTAGAGGGCCAGGATTGCATGTCGGTGCCCTGGAATCAGTGTTAGTTCAGTAGTCCTCAAAATGTCTTGTTTATTTTCCTTCCTGCAATGTACAATTACTCTGGTTAAAAAGCCTTATATTCCTTTGGGGAAGGAGGAGAGAAAGATTGACCGTATCAATTTTTGGTGGTGCACCAAGGTCTTTCCTCAAGGGGACACAGCCTCCCCTTCATTTAAGGGGTTCTGGGTGTGTAAACTGGCTCAAATCTGGGAACTGGTTCAGGTACTACGATTCCCTGTTACTGTGATTTGAAGTCAGTTTATCTTCATTTGTCCTTTCATTTTTTTATTATATAAACCTAATAAAATATTTGTAGGTGTCCATCCGTCTTAGTTACTTTTCTCTCATTGCTGAGACAAAATATGCAACACCCACAGGTAAAGGAGGAAAGGTTTATTTGGTTTACAGTTCACAGAAGTTTCAGTCCATAATCTGCTGGCTCCAAAGTAAGGAGGATTGGCAGAGGAGAAGCAGTTTATGGCAGCCAGAAGGTAGCAAAGCACAAGGGGACCTTAACATCATTATTCTGCCTCTTTTATCTTCTCCAGACTATGGGGACTAGGGCGGTGCCAAACCAATCAATGGAATGATTGATCCCAGCCTCACACCCTCTAGATTCAGCTACTTCTGAAAAAGCTCAATGACCCCAGGAGACTTTCGGGGGACATCTACACCCAAACCATAACATTCTACCCCGGGCCTCCAAAGACTCATACACAGCCCTGTATGCAAAAGCCATTTAGCCCATCTCTACAAGTTGCCGAAGTCCTAACAGTTTCAGCCTTGCTGAAAAGTCCAAATTCAAAGTCTCCTCTGAGATTTTAAGACAGACTCTTAGCTATGAGTCCCTGTACACATGGAAAGACAGTTAAACCCTTCCAACAGTCAGTGGCACAAGATAGACATTTCCATCCCAAAGGTTAAAAATGAGAGGATAGCAAGGAATGGGAACAAAGCCAGACCCAAATCCAGTAGGGCAAATCCCACAGTTGCCAGCATCCAAGGCAACTGTGGCAAGACATGAACTCCAAAGGGTTTGGGTGACTCCACCCCTACGGCATTGCCAGTGGTTCTAGCTCCCCTGTCTTCTCTCTGGGGCCAGCTCTGCTCCCTCCTTGCAGTTTTCCTCAGATGAGCCACAGTCCTGGCTTCTTCATACTCCTGGGGTCTCCACTGCACCTTGGGGTTCATACTCACAGCTGCTTCACACACTGCCCTCTCCGGGCACACTGCCTGGCCTCCCATGCCTTCTTCTGAAATCTGGGTGGAGCCTTTCTGACCCCACTCTGCATGTGCCTAAAACCAGCACCATGAGGATAGCGCCGAGGTCTGCAGTCACCTGGAGCCTTCGCCCAGCTGCCTTCTCTCTTGGCTGTAGGGATCCAGTGCCTATGAACCAAATCCAGAGGAACAACTTCCCTAGGCCCCTGCCAATTTGGAACATGGTGCTCTGGGGCTCTCTTCTCAAAGCAACATTTTTCACATTTGCAATTTTGAGACTGCAAAGGATGGAGTCCTGCCACTTCTTGTGATGCCCTCTGGCCATCATTTCTAGTCTCCTGTTCCTTATGAGCAATCAAGATCTCCTTTGCTCTATCTTTGCAAGTGAAACTTTATTGGTCCTTCCTTTCTGGCCAAACTCAAAATGTTTTAAATCATTCTGCTGGGCTCTTTGCTCTTGATTCTCAACATCAATCTGGATAAAAGCCCCAACAGTAGCCATGCCACGCCTCAACATTTGACTGCCTTGAAATTTCTCCTGCCAGATTAGTCTGCCATCATTAATCTCAGTCTCAGGCAAAGACGCTGGACACAGGCAAAACGTAGACAAACTTTGTGCCAAGACATAACACACATCGCCTGGAGTCCAGCAGCCAATGCAGTCCTTCTTCCCAGCAGAAACCTCCTGAGCCTGGTCTTCATCTGCTCTCTGGTTTTCTGAGCTCTGACCAGGAACTGCCATCAGGTACAGCCTAAGCCATTCCAGCTCTACTTTTTCAGCTGGCATCTCCAAATCTTTCCTAACTCTTCCCATTTCCATGAATCAGTTCCAAAGGCTCGTCACAGCAACGGGCCCTCTCCCAATACCAAATTCTGTCTTAGTTACTTTCCTCTCATTGCTGAGACAAAACACCCGACATTCAAAGTTAAAGGAGGAAAGGTTTATCTGGCTCACCTTTCACAGAGGTTTCAGTCCATAATTGGCTGGCTCCAGGGAAAGATGCCTTGTCAGAGGAGAAACAGTTTATAGTGGCCAGAAGGTAGCAAAGCAACAAGAGAACTTTAACAGCATCTTTCTGACCCTTTTATCTTATCTAGACTACCAGGGTTAGAGCAGTGCCACAACAACCAGTGGACTGACTTAGTAATCACACAGCCTTAATGCCAGCCTCACACACTAGATTCGGCCACCTCTGAAAAAGCCTTATAATCACATGAAGCTTTCAGGGGACATCTAGACCCAAACATAACACCATCTATTTCACCTTTGGGAACACTGTGGATATATGAGTATATAAAGATTTACAAGATTGGCTTAGCCAGGTGTGGTGACTCATGCCTATAAAACCAGCACTCAGAAGTCTGAGGCAAGAGACAGCCCTTTTGCACTTTTTTTTTCTTTTTTTCTTTTTTTTGGTACCAGGAATCGAACTCAGGTCCTTGCGCTTGCGCAGCAGGCGGCGAAACCACTGAGCTAAATTCCCGGGTCCCCTTTTGCACTTTTCCACACCTAACTCTGAGGGTAGCCAATTTAAGCCAATCTTTTATTTTATTTATTTATTCCTCCATTTTATTTTATTTTAGACACAGGGTCTCACTATGTAGCCCAGGCTGGCCTCGAACTTGAGGCAATTCTCCAGCCTCGACCTCCCAAGTGCTGGGATTACAGGCCTGTGCCACCACACCCAGCCCTAGAGTGGGTCTTCTGTCTTCAGTAATTCCCTTCAGCACAGGAAGAACTACACTGCTCCACACTAGAGAGGATTGTCACCCACCCTAGGGAGGATTGGATCCAGAATGGTATAAAAGGGAAAGGAAGAAGGAAGGCTTACTTCTGCTGCTTCTGAGGAGCTCCAGTCTTTGCCTTCACCTTTGACGTTGTCTCTTGGCTTCCAGTGGAGACTCTCCAGCCTTCCATCCTCCTGCTTCAGCCTCCCAACTATTGGGATTACTGACGTGCACCACCATGCCTGGCCCACTCAAGAAGTCTCCTGGATTCCAAGGTACCTGAGGGGGAAGATGTGTGTCCCCAGTAGACACCAGCTGTGATTCCTAAATGTAGACAGGGACAGTGAACACTGGGCAGAATACCTTGGCTGAACGGAGTGTTTCCATTGAAATTTTCCAGTCAGAAAGTCAATGCTGCTGGGATTTTTGTCCATACTCAGGCCCTGCCCACAAGGTCCTATTGTTTCTGATGTCCCTAAATATCCTGGCCACTCTGCTCCCTCTTCCACCTGTCTAGGCTCTGAGGAGGGAAAGCACAGAGGGTAGGAGGACCTCACATGTTTAGAGTTGACAGTGGACACAATATTGCATAAGTTGAGGGGGGGGAGACTGGAACCTAGAGGCCCTGAGGGGACAGTAGGATGAGGGACAGAGTTGAGCCTGTGGCAGAAGGTGCCGTGAATGTCTAGGGGAGCAGTTAGGTGTGTTTTCCTTCAAACTGGTTACCAGGGTGGAATGAGTGATAAGCTGGGAGGCTTCTGCTCTCCTGATTGGAAGGTTGAAAGCCAGTGGGGCAGCCCAGCAGGCAACAGCTATTTCTCAAGGCTGTTTTCCACCCTGAGACTCCTGTCCTGATTGGAGAAGAGACAGTGGTTCAGCATCAACTGAATTTTAGAAGCAGCATGTGGACAGATCAGAATCTGTGTTTTGTGGAGGGGAAGAAGGTGTTTGGGAGAACTCATGGCCACTGGTCAACCATCCTCCTGGTGTGAACACCAGAGTCCCTAATCTGTCTCTCCTGGATACACTCTGGAGGTGGTGGAGGTGGATGATGAGATCCCAGGACAATCAGGTGAAGGGGCTGGAGACAGAAGAGGTCTGAGAAGGTGGCCAGTAAGGAGGAAGGGTGACAAGGAAGGAGGGCCTCATGAAGGCAAAGATGGGAGAAAGAAAAGACAGCAAACAGGACAAGATGGCTGTCAGGGCTGGTGTCTAGATGGCCCTCAAAAGCCTCATGCAGTCCTAGGTGGGGCTTTTCAGAGGTGGTTATATCTAGAGTGTGATGCTGGGGTTAAGTTGTGATGGGGGATCAAGGTTGTGTGATTACTAAATTAGCCCACTGACTGGTATTTGGCATAGTTTCGGCTGGGACTAAGAGTGTCCCAATGTGGATAAAATGTAAGGGACAGAAAGAGGGGTGGTGCTGGCTGCTTGCTGCTTGTTACTTCACTGCTCTGCCACCTTTTGCCATGCTGTGACCTGTTTGTCTTCTGTGATGCCCCTCTGCCATGCCAGTGTGCCTTGGAGCCAGCTGATGAGGGACTGAAAAGAATCTAAAACAATGGCCAATGGTTGAAAAACTTTCAGAGCCAGAAAGGGGTTAGGGAACAAGATCCAAGAATGGATAGGGGAAAAGGAGATTCGAGCAGAGTTCCCTCCCGCATCGAATGAAAGTCTCTGTATAAGGAAGAGTTTGTAGGCACAGGGTAAGGGGACAGTGGAAAGACAATTGGGGCCACATGGATATCAGTCAGGTTTCAGAGGGGACAATCATGGAGGAAATTTATGGTTTATTTGAAAGGAGAGAGTTGGGTTAAGATGGTGTCTTAACTACTGTGCTCATTGACGAGACAAATACCTGACACCCAAAGTTAAAGAAAGGTTTATTTCAGCTCCCAGTCTGTAGTGGTTTCAGTCCCTAATCAGCTGGCTCCAAGGCAGGGTACACTGGCAGATGGGCATCACAGAGCAGGAAGCAGCACCAGCAAGCCTGCCTTCTGTCCTCTTATATTACATCAAGGCTACAAACCTATTGATTGGTGCCACTCATATCCAGGGTGGGGCACCCTTAACCCTAACACCACACCCTTCATCAACATTCACACACCCTAATCCAGCCACCTTCAAAACTCCCCACCTATGACCACATGAGGCTTTGGAGGGACATCTAGATACAAGCCAAAACAGATGGTCAGAGGATGAATTCCAAAGACAGATGCTTCACACTGGACCTGGGTTTCTTTTCTCAGGTGTCTGGGTAGCACCGCGCCTCCTGCCTCAAGTCTGTGCTCAGAAGTGGAAGAGAGATGGGTCTTCAGGTTCTGAGGAGGAGCTGCAGGAGGACCTGCTGGGTCTCTTCAATGGAGCCCCAGGTCTAGCACCATACTTTCTGCCTCTGTTGCCTGTCCAGAAGAAGCGGAAGATTGCCTCACTTGAAGATTCAGAATCAGAGAAGGAGCAGGAGGAGGGTCCCCAGGTGGGTCCTGACTCAGCCCTGAAGGGGAACCCCAGACTCTCACCTCAGTCCTGCGACTACAAGTGGAAGAGGGAGTGGTCACCAGAGGCTAATGAGGATGAGGAGGGGGGAAGTCCCTGGTGCTTTGACTTGACCCCCAGGGAAGACATCAGGCTCCCACCTTGAAAGAGGTGGAGGGAGTATCTGTCCCTGTTGGAAAAGGAGCATCAGGTACCATCACCACGGCTAGGCCCTGTGCCTTTGACACACACAGGTATTGTGGAGAAGCCTTGTGGCCTCAAGAGGAAGATGAAGAGGAAGCACCTGTCCTCAGTGCTGCCTGAGCACGAGGCCTTCACCAGGCTCCTCAGTAAGGAGACCCCACACAGAGCCTCCCACCCTATGCTTAGGAACACAAGAGACTTCTGGTGACTTCCTTCACCCATGGAAAGGAACACGCTGAACCCTGAGCTGGCCATTCAGGGTGGGCTCCAGTGTCATTCTTCCCCAGGAACACACAGATGACAGATGATGCAGTCCTCAAAACATGTTCCCACTTGGGATCACAAAGCATGGTTCAAACCAGCCCATCCAATATAGAGGAATTGCCCACTTTCCTGAATGGAAGTTACCACACCACTCGAGGGGCGACAAGGTCCCTGTCATACCTGGGTGTGACCATCACAGGAGAAAATGACCAGGATGCTTCTGACGTCTGAAGTGGCGCATTCCTGTGTCAGGAGAGGCCACCTCGGTCAGCTCTGAGGTCCTAACGAGGCTGAGAGTTGCTGCTACCCAGGTCCCCCACTCAGCTGCTCTGCTCAGATTCTCAGGATGAGTCCTGACCCCTGCCCATTGAAGGTCCTCCTTTCTCTTCCCATCTGCCTGACCTTGGGCTCCTCCAGAACCTTCTCTTGGGCAGGTGCAGTTCTGCTTCCTGTTTTCCAACATCCTATGGAACCCTTGCCAGGTCACAACCTAACACTGTACTCTCTTCACAGAGGATCCTGTCATCAAGAGATTCCTGGCCTGGGACATAAACCTGAAGGCCTCTGACAAGGTGAGGTTCATCTCCCCTGAGCTGGGTTCTTGCTGTGGCACAGCCCAGGGAGGACAGGGTCCCAACTCCACACTCCTTCTGTCCCTGCTGGGAGGTTCTACTTCATTCCCCTCCCTCCAGCCCACTTAGGACTCAGCACGGTCTCCCTTCCAGGCCTGGCTGACCCTGGCAGGCTGGGTGGGTACAATATACTGCTCTTCCTGGTCCTCTGTGAACTGAGCCTAGGCCATGGTCTCCCCGGATATGGCTTCTCTGGCTGGGGCTGCCTGAAGCTCCTGGTCCCTCCCCTTGGTTCTCAGGGAACCCATTTGCTCTGACTTAAAAGACCCTCTTCTGATCCAAGTGATCTCTCAGTGCTCTGTCTGTCCCCAAGAGAACCTGGAAAGTGACATCCTGGGCATTATGGCCTCCCTTCTCCCGACTGTTGTCCTTTGCAAACAACTTTCAGTCTCTGATTTTCTCCAAATAACCAGGCCACCTGGCACTGGGGTCTCTGATGGGGGCCCTGCCGCCCTCTCCCAGGTGATGTTCGCACACCCCTCCTCCTCCAGGTGTGCCTGCTCTGATTGTCCTCCTCTCTCCCCAAAGAACCTCCTGGCCATGGTCATTGTCTACTTCGGCAGGGCTGGCCTCTTCCCCTGGAAGTACCAGAGGATCCACTTCTTGCTGGTGCTGTGAATACTGCCTCTCCCTCAGCAGGCCAGTCAGCCCCTGAGGGTGGGGAGTGGGACTCCAACCTATCCTCTGGTTTAAACCTGTCCGTATTGCTGACTCTGTAGAACATGGGGATCACACACAGTGTCCTGATTATTTCTCTTAGTAAAACCCCCAATCCACTCTCATATTGGTTAAAGGATGCCACCAAGGGAACAGAGCCCCTAGACAGCAGAGGAGGGAAGAACCCAGATGTGATCTAGGGGCAGCCATTTCTGACTCTCGGAGGGTCTCCTTCCTTAGCAATACCAGGTGTCTTTCTGTCCCCTCCTCTGGGTTCCCAAGCCCCTTGCCTCATGAGTGCCTTCCTTACAGGCACAGACTGAGTGTAACGTGCTCCCTGCTGGTCTTTCTGACAAGTCTTTCCACAAGCCAGGGAGTGGGCTCTGTGTTACCTGATCAGCCTTCAGAGATGGGCCAGCAGCTCACTTGCCTCATGGCTACATCATCGCTAATTTCTTCATCTACACTGAGGCTGGAGCTCTCCCCTTGAACTCACCCACTCTACAATCTCTCTACAACCTAGTCTGTTCATTTAACCTTGATATCTCCTTCCTTTCTTTCCCTGCTCCTTCCAAACACCCTTTTCTGTCTTTATCTCCTCTTTTCTGTCCATGTCTTCATACTTTGAACCTAAGTAAAAATAACTTATTTTCAAAACATCCAGACCTCCATGGCTACGGTGGGGCACACTTGTATTCCCAGCCACTCAGGATGCTTTGTGGGGAGGAGTATTTGACTCCAGGGGTTCAAGCCCAACATTCAATATTCAAGATCAAGGGTGACTCAATGAGAACCTGTTTCCAAAACAAAACAAAGGTGGGTATAGTTGTGCACTCCTATAATCACTGCACTCTGGGAGACTGAGGTAGGTAGCAGGCAACTTAGGAAGATGCAGAGACCTCATTTGCCAAAGAAAAAATTAAAAATAGTGGGGATGTTGGTCAGAAATAAAAACCCACATTCAATCCCAGTATTGCAAACTAAACATTCCCAAATTCTCTTCTTACCTCCCTGATCTCCCATCTTCTGCATTCCAACAGCACTGTCCTCAAGTCCCTTAGGACAGGACATTTTGGACTCTAGTTCCTCATCTGCCCCTCCTTTTACCTAATCCCCTTCAAGGAGACAACTGCTGAGGGATGGATTTTCCTTTTTTAAAACAATCAGCACAATCCTCATTCAGTGAGTGGTGTCTGTTACAGCAGTGAGTCCACCAGGGACTCTGTATGGCCTTTGTCTACAGATGAAGCTGCATTTATTCCTTCATTTCCTCAATAAAACCCTCTGCAGTGGGTCCTCTGCCAGGGATCTTAGCAATGGGAAGGGACATGTAGGGCTTGGTGGTGGAATTCATGCACGTCCTGAGCCAAGCCCTATGCTGGCCATTGGGGAGGAGGGGGCAGGACACAGAAATATACCAGGTCTGCCTGCCCAGGTGCTCCCCATGTGGTCGGGGACAGTTGAGCGCTCAGAGGACAAGCTGCAGGGAAAGGAGAGGATGGAGCAGGGAGATGGAGGTGTCAACTTCATCTGCTGACGGGGGCCAGAGGCCACCCCAGACTACACAGGGGTCCTGCCTTCTTCCTCTATGTGGGAGTTGCCTTCAGAAGGGCCCTGTGCAGCCTCGGCCTCTCCACGAAGGCCTGATCCTGGAGAGCACTGGGCCAGGCTGATGGCATCCTGAGTTGGAGGGGGCCCACCTGTCCTTCCCTCCCGGGAGCAGACCCGGGACCCAGCTCCCTCCTGGCTGTGCCCCTGACCAGCAACCTGCTTTCCTCCCCAGCTACCTAGCCAGTGACATGGAGAATCACCAGGAACCTAAACTGTACATGTTCTTCATCAGTGGAACAAATTTTGACAAGATTCCTCAGTTCCACAAGCTGCGCTACCAGTTCATCTGTTGCATGGCCTGGAACCTCAGGGTGACCCGAGAGGGGTGTGAGGAGGTGGGTGAGACTGGGCTGGCAGGGCCAAGCTGGCCTGGGACACACGGGGTCAGGGGAGCCCGGGCATGGGTGACCAGGAAGGGAGGGGGGCTGGATAAGGGGGCAGTGTCACTGCTGGTCTTCATCCACTCAGGGGCGGCTTTCCTCTCCAGATCCAAGCTTACGATCCTACGCTCTGGGAGTGGGCTGAGATGCACCCTCATTCCGGGACCCTGGAGCCCCGAGGACGTTGGCCTCAGGAAGGTATGTGTGTCTCCCAGGGTTCAGACAGCACCACTGCTGTCCATCAAGGGGATGCAGAGAGCCCACGTGAGCCCTCTTCCCGTGATCCTCCCACCCCATCCACTATCCACACATCAGGAACCAGGCCAGGCCCAGGTCTGAGGTCTGCCTCTTCCTGTCCCCTGCACAGCCACCATCCAGCATGACAAGCAAACACACATGACCTCGGAGAGATGTGCTGTGTGCTGGGACACTGCTCAGTAAGATTTCACAGAACCAGATTGTCCCTGAGGCACAGATGTGGCAGAAATCCTTCCACTCAGAGAAAATGGCCCCAAATCAGTGTAGATGATATGGTGATTTTTGTTCTGAGTGAACATCTAATAGGCATAAATCATTTCCCTAAAGAGCTGTATTTTTTGTCTTGTGTCATTTATATGGGGCCTTTCCTCCCTCGGGGATAGCAAAGACAGGGATGTATTTATATCAAATGAGTGGTTCACAGGAATTTCTCACATGGAACAGGCTGCCTGTGTGGAAGTGGAAGGGAACTATCCTTGACTGCATGAGCATCCTGGGTTGCACCAGGATTCACTGCTTAAGCTCGAGTGCACGTGGGAGCTTTCCTTTCCCATCTTTCCACTTTTGCATGAATTCCCGCTCTCTGATCCTTACACCTCTTCTGCTCGGGTATAAGGTCCTGGATGTGTGTCAGTATAATGGAAGATTAACAAACAATAGGTTCAGGTGGCTTCTTACAATACATGCATCACAGTATGGGTTGGGCAGAGGAAGAAGCAAAGATTTGTTTTCAGTCATGTGCAAGGAGCCAAATGTAGGAGTGAGCATTTTGATGAGCAACTGGGGATAAGGATTAGACACTCAGCCTGTGGGCTGTGGGCATGATAGCGGCATATTAGTCACGTTTCTATCAGGTAGAAGTACAGATGTGAAGTGTGTGGAAAGCACTATGTGTTCCTAAGTGGAAATGTGCCACCTTCTCCAGGGGCACTCTGATCTCCAACAAGAACCACATCAAGTCCTTGCTATATAGCAGGAAGCTGGGCCTAACCTGAGGTATCTTAAGCGATTTTTGGAACGTGGGTCAAAAAATCTGAGAACTACAAGTGCAAGTGATGGTTCAGGGTCGAGGTTAAGAATGCAGTGTTAGAGATAACAACTCAGACATAAACCTGGACTTGTACGTTGTTTAAAACTAGAGTTGAGATTGACATTTGGTTATCAATGTTCTCATGTAGAGATTGGCCCCCGTGAAGTCTGACATGGTCTCTTCTCTTCCTTCCAGATCTCTGCCCAGGAGAGAAATGAAACAGAATCACTGCAGCATACTCCTCAGAGCTGGGGAGCCCATGGCAGGACCATGGAGGACAAGACCTCCTCTGGCACCAAGTTTCCCATGAATTAGAAATTGGACATCTGCTATTTTTATAGATTTGGTTCCCCATGGTCTTGACAGCAATTGGAGATGCTGTGTAGAATTTGGGAGGAAATTACTTAAAATATAAGAATAGGTCCATAGGCACTTCAGAGATTCTTTTACTACATAGTATAAACTATATTGGTTTATTATAAATTTTGCTCAGAGAAATATTACTATGTTTATTTGAAGTAATACATATTATGCATATCTGGACAATAAAGATGAGATGTCTTCTCACCATCTCCACGTGTGTGATCCTGTCAGTCTCCACTGCTTCTTTCCCATCAAATTATATTTTCTCCCCACAAGGCTATGGTTATTTAACTCAATTCCTTAACTGTGAAAGGCAGTCTTCAATTGTTTTCTACTATGCAAAACAAACACATGAAAAGGAAAACCCAGAAATCCCACAAAAAGAGCAGCAGAGATTTACACCTACAGATTTAAAACAGCCATGAGGGGGAAAATTGAAGTAGAAAAGCCAGGCAGAGAGGGAAGGAGGAGGCAAAGTCTGGGAGTGCCTGATCACCCTAAATGCTAAATAAAGAAAAGGTGTCTGCAAGGGACACCATCCAGGAATGGTCCAGGCGAGGAGGGAGCTCACAGCCAGGGGGACTGCATAGCCCTTTGCCGCTCCAGTCCTAGTGGATTTTTTTTCACAACTTAAAGGCCAGAATTGCAGAATAGGCAAATCTAGGAAAATGAAAACAACTGAAAAGAAATGATTCGGGAGCAATTCTGAGTAAGGTGAGGTGATCAGGAGGTCTAAAGCTGTCCTCAGGTGGGGTGGAGAGGAAAGCACTAACAGCATGGATGCCGAAAGGCTGCAGAGAAGCACCCTGGGAGATGGAGCATCAGAGAACAGGGGAGCAACCGGGGAGGGGAGCTGCTGGAAGCAATGCAACAGAGCCAAAAGGAAGCTAGACTAAAGGGCAGACAGAGGAGATGAGAGTGGGAACCGAGAAAGAAGTGGGGAAGGGCTGGGGATTTAGCTCAGTGGTTCTGGCGCCTGCCTTGCAAGCGCAAGGTCCCAAGTTCGATCCCCAGTACCAAAAAAAAGAAGTGGAGTAGATGTAAAGCGGGTGAAAAGGTCTGAAATATGGAATGAGCTGACTGGTAGGTGAGTTAAACAGGGAGGGTGAGTGAGTGACCAGAATAAGTGAAGACGTGAAAGTTCCCATGAAGGCAGAAGCCTTTAAAGGCAGGCACCTTGCACTGAAGAACAGGTGAACCATGCCTATAATCCCAGCACTCTGGGAGGCTGAGGCAGGAGGATCAGTGCAGCATGGACTATTTAGCAATATAGCTAGACTCTATCTCAAAATATAAAAATCAAAAATGGTTGGAGATGTAGCTCAGCATCAAGAATGAATGGAACCTGGGGGCTGGGGATTTAGCTCAGTGGTTCCGGCAGCTGCCTCACAAGTGCAAGGTTCCAAGTTCAATCCCCAGTACCAAAAAAAAAAAAAAAGAAGAAGAAGAATGAATGGAACCCGGTTTCAATTCCCTGTATCTTAAAGAAAAAGAAAAAAGAAAAAGACAGGCACCTTGCAGAGCAATTCTGAGGCTGGCCACCTGTCTTCAGAAAGCCTACTTCTGTCTAATCTCTCTGTCCCCAGATGGGACTAAGCTTGTGATCCTCCTGCCCTACCAGAGATCCTATTTTATTTATTTTTGGTACCAGGGATCGAACTCAGGACCTTGCACTTGTGAGCCAAGCGGCGGAACCACTGAGCTAAATCACCAGCCCTAGAGATCCTATTTTATAGGTCTTTATATATGCCTCCCTGATATCCAAAAGGCTGGCTGTAACAGCCCCCTGGCTCAGAGAGCTCTTGGTGAGTATGTTCCATGCTAGTGGTTTCAGCACTAGATGGATGACAAGGTCCATTCACTCCCAGATGTGACCCTCAGAAGAGAACAGGACTTGTACGCTGCATGTGAAAGGGATGCATCCATGTGCAATGGAGATACCACCATACTGTGTCCACAGATCATCACACAGATATTCACTGCTCCCCAGGCCCTCACTCAGTGGTTCCTCCAGGAGTCTGAGGGCTGAGCCTATGTTCCCCGCCAGCTGAACATCCCTCTTCCCCTCTTCCCATCTGCCTACTCGGGACCCCACTTGGAACCTTCACCCAGGCAGGCCCGGTCCTTCCCCTTGTCCTCTCCCCCTGTGGGAATCCCTGTGCCAGCTCCCAAGCTAACGTTGTACTCTTCACAGAGGACCCCGAGGTCGAGATTCCTGGCCTGGGACAAGAAACTAAGAACATCTGACAAGGTGAGTCCTTCTCCCTTGTGCCAAGATCTCACTATGGCACAGCCCAGGGAAGTCAGGGTTCCAACACCCATCATCCTTTTGCTGTCCCTGGGGTAACTCCCCCTGACCTGCTCACTGTGTAGGCCTCCTATGGGCTGGACATCGTCTCTTTAGGTGTGACTTTTTCTGGGACGCTGGGCTCTGAGACCAGAACATAGTCTGCCCTGGATATGGCCCCACTGATTGTTGCCACCTGAAGCACCTGTCCCCCCTCTAGCTCTCAGGAACCCCTCTGCTAGAAATTAGCAGAGGCTTTTCTGATCCAATTAACAATAACACCTGTTCTGAAAGAGACCCTTGGATGAACTACCCTGGGCATCATGGCTTCCCTTCTCCCGACTGCTCTCCCTTGCAAACAACTTCCAGCCCTTGACCTTCCCCCAAATAACCAGGCCGCCACCTGACGCTGGGTTGTCCTCTTTAAGTGGAGCTCTGCCCATCCTGGTCCCTATCCCCATGTCCTTCCATTCAAATGTGGCCAGTCTCTGACCATCATGCTGTCTCCCAGAACCTCCTGGCCATGGTCAATGCCTATTTCAGCCAGACCGGCATCTTCCCCAGCAGTAAAAGAGGATGCACTTCTTTGTGGCACTGAGTGCTGCACCTCCCCGCACATGCTACAGTCAGCGCCTGAGGGTGGGGAGAAGGGGACTCTAATGATTTGAAACCATTGTGTCATTGACTCTCTGTGGGAAATGATAGCCTGGGAGGATGGTGTTCTAATACTTTTCATGGGAAAACGAACAAAGTTCCTGAATGTCAGGATTCAAGACACTGAGGCCGAGGAAACACAGAGCCCACCTAGACAGCATGGGCAGGAAGAAACCACATGTGGTCACCAGGCCACAGACTGGGAGGCAGCTATTTCTGACTCTCCTGAGGGTCTGCCCTCCCCAAAGCAATGCCAAAGGTCATGCTGCACCCCCTCCTCTGCATTCTCAAGGCAGTGGGTTACGCCCGCCTTTAAAGGGCACAGACCTGAAGTGTAAAATGTTCACCGATGTTTTTTCCAGTCTTTTCCACGGCCAGGGGGGCTTTACCCGTGTTGCCTCACAATCACACAAATATGTCTGCAGCCTCACAAGCCTCCTGGCCACTGCCATGCTCATTGCTTCAGCTAGCCCAGGCTAGATTCTTTCCCTTTCAATTCCCCTCTCGCCATCTCTTCTCACTCCAACTTGCACATCCTCCTCACGTCTCTTTCCTTCCTTTCACAGATTCTTCCACAGCAGTAATCCTTGCAGTAATCCTTTTGAACATATCCTTCAGAAACACTCTGGAGTGCTGGTTTGGTGTTCCAAATTCCACCTGAATTTCTCAGGTGTTGTCATGGAAGTATCTTATTTCTCCTCGATTTTGAAAGATAAGTTTTGCAGGGTACATCAATTTGGGTTGGGGGTTGTTTTCCTTTAGGGCTTGAAATACTTCACTCCAAGCTCTCCTTGACTGAAGAGTTTGTGTTGAGAAGCCTGCTGTGATTCTGATTGGCTTTCCCATATAGGTGATGTTTCTTTTTTCCAACAGCTTTAATATTCTGTTCTTGTGTTGGATTTCTGTAATCTTGACTAGTATAAGCCTTGGTGAAGTTTTTTTTTATCACAGCTAATTGGAGTTCTATATGCCTCACTTATCTGTATGTCAAATTACTTTTCCATTTGGGAAGTTTTCTACCATTACTTCTGGGAACAGGTTTTTTATATCATTTGTGCTATCTCCTACTTTTTCACTGACTTGCATTAATTTTATTTTATTCTTATTTGCATCATCAAGCAGCCACTGGATTGATTTCCCATAGTCCCTTGCTATTTTTAAGAAATCTTTCTTTTCATGATCACTAACCACAATCCTGTATTTTATATCTGATATTGTGTCCTCACATTGGCTCATTCTGTTGTGTGTTTTTTAAATGGAATTTTTAATCTCCTGGGTATCTATTTGATTCTGTTTTATGGATTCCATTTATTTCCTCAGCTGGGCATTCATGGTTTCCATCATTTTCCTGAGCTCCTTTTTTAAAAAAAACTTTAACTACTCTAGAGTCACTAAGCATGTCTTTCATTCTAGTCACCATCACTGTAACTATATGAAAACTTATTTCTAATTTGATTTTTTTCTACAGCCTAATTCACCTGCTTTGTTACTTCCACCGTTACCATTTCCAGAATCCAGGTTGGTGGCTTTTGTGTTGTTCTACCTTTTTGGGAGTTGGGTTTGTCTTTGGTGAGCTGAATGTGTGTGTGTGTGGGGGGGGTTCATTTTGTTTAAACATCTTCTCATTTTTTAGTTTCATTTCTAGGGTGTTGTTTGTACATTGCTTATGGCAATTAGCTTTAATGCCAGTATTCAGAACCCTTAGGAAATGACTACTTCTCAGAGTATCCTCAAAGTATTTGGGTTTTTCAGTCTGCTGCAAGATCCTAACTCTTCAACGTATTAAGGATGAGAAGTTTCTGCCTACTGGCCCTAGTGCCTGGTTCTTTTGCACAGGTCTATAGTATTTTTTAAGACCCTTAGGCAACCTCAGTCTTCGTATACCAGGAAGAACAACTGATTAGTACAATTATATTACCTTGGCTATTGTAATACAATCAGCAATAACAACACCATCAAACAGAGCCTAGAAAATGACAAACTGTGGTAACTATTAGTTTGTCACCTTTAACCATCTGAACTAGATGTGTGGTTATATAACAAAATCTAGAACCAAAAAATTGTATGCAATAACTAATACCTTAATATGATTATTTTACCCTAAGGGGAGAAGATTTAGAATGGGTTGGGAGTAAAATAGAGAAACAGTAGAAGAGTTTAGAAGCAAGGCGGGAAGACAAAGGAAAATCACACATACTTTGGGAAAGTGGTGAAGAAGAGAGGAGGGAAATACAGAAGGAAGAAATAAAAACAAGAACAAAACAGAACAACCACAGCAAAAAAATAGAAACGATGTCTGCACTCATGTAAAAACAAGAACAAAGAGCATGGTGGTGCATGCCTATAATTTCAGCCCTTGGGAGGCTGAGGCAGGAGGAGTGCTGTGGGTTCAAGGCCAGCCTGTGCTACATAGTGAGTTCAAGGGCAACTTGAACTACATAGTGAGACCGATTCAAAAAACAAAACAAAACAAGAACAATCAAGAAAAAACTAAAACAGAACAAGAACACAAGATAAGATGGAAAGAAAATAAGGGGAAAAAAATGTTCAATTCAAAGTGTTTTTCTGCTCTCACTGGTAGACAACACCAGCAGACAGAGTCCAGATTTGAGTTGTTTAATCCCAGCAAGCCAGCCATTGATTTATGGTGGGGTAGTACATAATGCCAGCAAACTTGGACATTTAGTTCCACTGAAGTTCAGGCTGGTTTCTGGCTATGAGGCTGGGACCATATTTGTTCAGTCTGCCACAGTTCATGTGCTTCCTGTCTGCTTGAACTCTTTGCCCTGACCTCCTGCTGATTTGAACCCGGCACCCTCACTGAGACACTAGGAGGCACTAGATGGAGCTGGCCCATGGTTGTTCTGAGCTCAGTTGGGCCCTCTCCAAGATGGCTACTGGCCAATCACCCACTCTTGGATGATGTCTGAACTTGAATAACTCACCAGCCACTGTAATCTGCTGCATCCACTGCTCTATTCCACTCACTGTTGGTTTTCTCCATGGATGGCTCTGGGGTCATTAGTAGTAACCATGTGTCTGCAGGTTTGACCTGTCCTTCCCAAGCTATGAGTCCAGACTCTGGGACAGCTGCCTGCCACCTCCCCCTTTTTTGTTGAAGTTTCTTTCTTGGCTCTCCCTGTGGAGTTCAATTCTCAATTCAGATCCTTTCTTGTTCCTGAGGACTCACTTCTCTCCTTCTCCTCCTCACACTGCTATATTCCAATATCAGGACACCAAATCTCAGAGAGGTTTTTCTCTGCTGCTCACCACTCCCATCTTCCTGGAAGTCCTCACTGATCCTTCCAAATGCACTTTCCTGTGCCTTAGCTTACTTTTGGTCCAGATGCGTTCACACGTTGAATCTGAAAAAAAATTTCCTATCTTTGAATCAGTGAAAACACCACAATCTGGGGCTGGCTGGAAGTGGTAGGCAGAACTTTAGTCCCAGCTACTCAGAAGGCCTGGGGGAAAAACACTTTGTGTTCATGTCTTCAAGGCCATCCTCAGAAACTTAATGGGACCCTGTTTCAAAACCAATGGCAAAGAAAGCAAAGTCCAAAGCAGCATTCTCCTTACCTGAACTGCCAGCTTCTGTATCCCAGCAGTTCTTTAGTTGGGTCCAATTCAAATACGCGATTTGGGATTCTGATTTTTCATCTCTCCCTCTTTTCCTGATCCCATGAAGTGGAACCACTGTCCAAGGCTGGGTGTTGTGAACATATGTATGCATTCTTAAACATCAAGCTGGATCCTTTTCATTCTGCAAGTGTTTATGTTATGGCTTGAGTCCATGAGGGAGTCGATACGGCATTTGACCAGAGGTAAATATCCCACTCATTCCTCCATCCCTTGGTGAAAGAAAACCTAAGCAGTGGGAACTCTGTGCCAGGGAACATGAACCAATGGGAAGAGCAATGTAGGAAATGCTGGTGGACTTCATGCGGCCCATGAGCCAAGTTCTGGGTTGGCCATGAGGGAGGTGAGAGATGGATGCAGAAAGAACCCTCTCGGTGTTGCTCTCATTTGTTGGGGAGACAAGTGTGTGGACACCCCACATGCTGCAGGAAAGGGATGAAAGTGGGACCATGAAAGTGAGACCATGGTGGCAACTGCACTGCATGAGAGTGCAGGAGTCTTCCTAGGTCTCTACACCTGCCTTGTCTTTTCAGGTGGGAAGTCCCTTCAACAAGAGCTCTATGCAGGCCCAGCCTCCTCATGCAGGCCTAGTCTTGGGGAGCTGGACTGAGCTGATGGACTCTAGACCTGGAGAAGCCTACCTGTCCTTCCCAGAGAGCTGACCCAGCTCCTTCCTGGTTGTGCCCCTGCCCAGCAAGCTGCTTTCCCAGCTACCTGGCCAACCATATGGAGGAGAAAAACCAGGCTCCTAAACAGGACATTCTCTTCTACGGGAAGAACATTGAACAGTGTGCCAAGTTCCACTAACTGCACTTCCACTTCATCCTCTGCATGCACAGGGACATATGGAGGAGTGTCAAGAGGGCAGTGGGTGGGTTATCAGCAATGGGGGAAAAGAGGGACTGGTCTGGAGAGAGGGGATGAGGTGAGGGTGACTGGGGACTAGAAAGAATTGGAGATTGGACAGGGGCTGGTTTCTTGAAGGTCTTCATCCTCTCAACTGTTTCTCCTCTCAGATCCAAGCTTAGATCCTTAACTCTAGGTGTGGCAGTGAGATCACACCCGTGAGTTCTGGGGAACTGGGGAGCCTGAGAACAACGGCCTGAGGACAGGTGTATCTGCATCCCTGGGGTACACAGAGCATGAGCTGCTGTCAACCTAGAAGTCCATCTGGGTCCTGTTTCATGATCCTCCCTCCCCGTCTATCCCCTGCAGACTGTGCACCCACCTAGGGTTGGCCTCCTACCCCCCAGCCAGAGAACACAGGACCACCAGGCCCACATGTCCTGGGAGAGGGGTGCTGGGTGCTGGGATCTCAATGTGAGATCTGGCATTGAAAGCACATTTTCGGGCCAGGGATTTAGCTCAGTGGTTCCACCACCTGCCTTGCAAGCACACAGTCCCAAGTTCAATCCCCGGTACCAAAAAAAAAAAAGAAAAGAAAAAGAAAGCAAGCACATTTTCCTGGAGGAGCAGTTCTGGTAGAGGTAGAAATCCTTTCACTATCATCAGCTGGGTCCATAGGACACTTTGCAGGAAACGTTGATTTCTGTCCAGAGTGAGTGTCACCCTGACATAAATTTGCAGTTCCACCCTAAGTTCTCTTTTTTTCAGTTGGCACTGATTTAAAACCTTTCAAACTTTAGGAATAGCAAAAGAAGACATTTATTTATGACAAAGAAATGTTTTACTGATTTTTTCATTAACAATAACTGCACCTTGGGTATAGCTCATTGGCTAAGACACTGCCACTGTGCCAAGCTAACAAAGTGAATATTTTATAGTACAATACTAAAGTAGAGGAAACAGGCCACATATACAGAAATAGACGCGATATATTCCTAATTGCATGTTCATGCCAGTTTGCCTGAAGACACAGTGATTGTGCCCTGAGTCCCATAAGACAAATCTTCCTTTCCTGTTTCCTGGCCAGGTGACATTCTTTTTTCTTTTTTTTTTGGTACCAGGGATCAAACTTGGGACCTTGTGCTTGTGAGACAGGCAGGGGAACCACTAAGCTGCATCCCTGGCCTGACATTCTCCTCTTGAACAATTATTCTCCTCGTGAACAATTACACATGTTTCTCTCAAGTAGATGGTCACAGAAGAATGAAGGAAGGTCAACCAAAGTCTGAGGACCTCAATTAGAAATGATGGTTCAGAATTTGGGTTGAGAATTAAAGGGTAGAGAGAAAACTGGATTAGCAAGCTGCTGGAAACTATAGTTGGAATTCTCTTAGAATGTCAATCCTGTCCTCTAAAAAATATGGCCCCATGAAGTTTGACATCTCTCTCTTCCTCCCACATCTCTTGACCCAGGGGCAGATGAGCATTTGCACCCCGAAGACCAGGCTGCCAGTAATGGGCAGGGAATAAGGAGCTTCCTGTCCAGACCACGCAAAAATTCTTCCATCAGGAGTTCAACAGATGACTCCACTCCTGGGAGCTCAAATCCACACATGGACAAGAACCCGTGTAGGGCCGGGGATTTAGCTCAGTGGTACTGCCTGCCTTGCAAGCGCAAGGTCCCGAGTTCAATCCCCAGTACCAAAAAAGAACCCATGGTAATTTTCACCCCATTCATCCTGTGGCACCTTGTAATTTTACATTCTCATTGCAGATCTCAGTTGGAAGATTTTTTTCTTTTTCCTTTAAATTGTTTGGTTTCTATGGTTTGAAAGTGACTTTTGGTTGTTCCAAGTAGAAAGGAAGTACTTTTAAAATACAACATTAAAGCCATAGGATTGTCAAGATTGCTTTAGTATATGTTGCAAATTTGATAGGTTTATTTTGAACATATGAACCTAGAATTGTTATTATACTTTTTTTTTTGGTACTGGGGAGCAAACTCAGGTCCTTGCGCTTGTGAGGCAAGTGGCGGAACCACAGAGCTAAATCCTTGGCCCTATGCTTTTTTAAAGTAGCTTGAGTTACTGTAGTTTTGAAAACATGCTCTGACAAAGAGCAATTTCTGACTTTCCTCAATGGAAATGATAGCAGCACCTGAGGGGCAACAGGATCAAGCCAGATGTAACCATCAGCAGAGAAAATGACCTGGATTCCTGACTTAAAGGGGGCATTTATTTATCACCAGAGGCCACCTTGGTCTGCTATGAGGTCCTGACCAGGCAGAGAATAGGTGCTACCTAGGCCCTCACTCAGCTGCTCCTCCAGGAGCATCAGGGCTGAGCCCCTGTGCCCTAGTATGACTTCTCTGGCTGGGGCCACTTGAAGTTCCTGGTCCCTCTCCTTAGCTCTCAGGGAACCCACTTGCTCTAACTTGAAAGACCCCCTTCTGATCCAAGTGACCTCATCGGCTAGTCTGAGAGACCCTTGGAAGACCAATCCTGGGCATCATGGCCTCCCTTTTCCTGACTGCTCTCATTTGCAAAAAATCTCATCCCTGACTTTCCCCAAATAACCAGGGCACCCACTCTGAGGTTTCTTCTCTGGCTGGGCCCTTGCCTCCCTCTCCCCATCAATGTCTCTACAACTTCTCCTCCATGTTTGCCTGCTGAGTGTCCTCCTCTCTCCCCGAAGTACCTCCTGGCCATGGTCATCGCCTACTCCAGCCAGGCTGATATCTTCCCCTAGTGGTACCAAAGGATCCACTTCTTCCTGGCGCTGTGAGTATTGCCTCTCCCATAACAGGCCACAGTCAAACCCTGAGAGTGAGGAGTGGGACGCAAACCTGTCCTCTGGTTTTAAATCTGTCTGTACTGTTGACTCTGTAGAACATGGGTGTCACAATACAATGTTCCGATATTTCTCTTAATAAAACTCCCAATCCACCTCCATGTTGGTTAAAGGATGCCACCAAGGGAAACAGCGCTCCCAGATGCAGAGGTGGGAAGAGAACCCACACATGGTCTGAGGGGCAGCCATTTCTGACCCTTTGAGGGTCTCCCTGCATAACAATACCAGATGTCTTTCTGTCCCCTCCTCTGGGTTTCCAAGGCCCATGACCCATGCATGCCCTCCTTATAGGCACAGAGTGTAATTTGCTCCCTGATAGTCTGACAAGTCTCTCTGACAAGCCAGGGAGTGGACTCTGTTGCCTGATCAACCTTCAAAGATAGGCCAACAGCTTACCTGCCTGGAGACTACTGCATTGCTGATTACTTCAAAGGCCATTTAGAACCATCCAGGAGCCCTTGGAACACACCCATCTTTGTTATTCCTAAAAGGTCAGGCAAATGGTGTTTGGTTCAGGTTTTACGTGCACTTAATGCAAGCCTCGTTCTGATGGGTCACTGCAACCTGGCTTACCAAGCCCAGTAGCAATTCCTGAGAAGTGGCCACTTATAATTATAGATTTAAGGGCTGGGGATTTAGCTCAGGGGTACCACCGCCTGCCTAGCAAGGGTAAGGTCCTGAGTTTGATCCCCAATCCCCGGTACCAAAAAAAAAAAGATTTAAAAGACTGCTTAACATTCCTTTGTGGCCAGTGACCAATCTCCATTTGCCTTTTCAGTAATTAGAACAAATTTTTAAAAACCGATGAAGCGCTTTCAGTGGACTGTGTTGCCTTAAGGAATGGATAACAGCCCCACACTGTGTCAGCTTTTTGTAGCACAGGCTCTTCAAGCTGCTAGTAAATTATTTCCTACTGTATATTTAACATATTATATAGATGACATATTAATCTCTGTGAATACACAACAGCTACTTTTACAGGCCTTTGCTATTGCAAAGAAGGATTTAGTGCATTTTGGATTGTGAATAGCATCTAAAAAGGTTCAACTATCTGAGCCTTATACTTACCTGGGTGCCTTGTTAGAGCAATCTGTTAAGCCACAAAGTACAATTTAAGACAGACAAATTAAAAACGCTAAATAGTTTTAAAAAATTATTAGGTGATGTTAATTGGATTAGGCCTAAAGTAGGGATAGCAACTTTTCAATTGGAGAATTTGTATGAAATATTATAGGAAGATTCTGATCTTAATTCCCCTCAAAATTAACTCCAAAGGTACAAAAGGAGTTACAATTAACAGAACAAAGCATATGTAACTGTCAGGTTTCTCATATAAACTCTATCTGGTTCATTTGTTTGTGCTTAACACCCCCCATTCGCCTTAGGTTTAACAGGACAGTGATATGAGAAACAGGTCTTTACCACGGTTGTTTTTTATCTAACCATTTAGTGAAATCTCTACAATTATATTTTGAGAAAATTGCAAAAATAGTTTTCTTGGGACATAATCATACCCAATTTGGTGCTTATCCTCATTTCATCATTATCCCAATTGATAAGGCTCAAAAGCAGACGCTGCTACAAACTGCTTTATATTGGCAAGTAGCCTTTGCAAGTTTCATTGGACAGATAGATAATCATTACCCTAGTGATCCTGTTTCAATTTTTTGCATATGAGTTTACTCTCCCCAAGGTTACTCAATTTCAGCCATTGCAAGATGCCCCAAACTATTTCACTGACAGCTCCAAGGGCCAAGCAGCAATTCGGAGCTCTTCCTTTAGCTATGTGTTGCCTACGCCTGGTCTCTCTGTTCAGAGGTCAGAATGGCTAGCCATTTTATTTGTGATTGAAAACTTTCCTTCCCAACCTCTTAATTCTTTTAAGTGATGCCTCTCATGCAGTTGGTTTGACTCAAAGACTGGAAGGAGCTATGGTCCACTCTACCTAAGAACCTAAATTATTAAACGTTTTTCTTCTTTTCTTTTCTTTTGGTACTGGGGATCGAACTTGAGTCTTCTGCTTGCGAGGAAGGCAGCAGAACCACTGAGCTAAATCCCTGGCCCTATTAAACTTGTTTTAAGATTTAAAAAGGCCATACACAGGCCAGGGATTTAGCTCAGTGGTTCTGCTGCCTGCTCCACAAGCGCAAGAACTCAAATTCAATCCCCAGTACCCCCCCGCAAAAAGGCCATACATAAAAACTGCTCCCTTTTATACTGGATATATTCAATCACATACCAATTCTCCTGGAACACTTTTGTGTGGCGAAGCCCAAGGAAAAAAGCTTATAGGATTTCTTGCTGCTTTTGGTCAGCCTAAGGAATCACATAGCTATTTCCATTAGAACTCCAAGGCACTACAACATGATTTTCAACTATCTTGAGCTCAGGCATGTCAGATAGTCACGTCCTGTCCTAATTGCCAGCAGATTCCATGGCCATTTCCCCCCGAGGGAACTAATCCTTGAGGCCAAGCCAGTAATATGATTTGGCAGATGGATAATGCATGTGCCCTCTTTTCAAAAGTCTCAATTTGTACATGTTTCTATAGATACATTTTCACACAATACATGCCATGTGTCACTCTGATGAGAAAGGACATCATGTTGAACAACACTGCTTGTTCACCTTTCCTGCCATGGGAGTGCACAAAAATATTAAAACTGACAACGGTCCATCATATGTTAATAAATTCAAAAATTCTTTCTTATTTGGTATGCTAAGCATAATACTGGTATCCTATATAATCCACAAGGACAAGCCATCGTAGAAAGAGCCAATGCCACCCCCAAACATCAATTGCTTAAACAATCAAAAAAGGAAAGTCACCCAACCCATGGCCAGGTGAGGACCCAGGCATGGCTTGGAGCCCCCGCTCCACCCCCGCACTCCGCTTGGCATGACCAACCAATGCAAGCTGAGGATCCAGGCAGCATGAAGCCCCCCTCTCCGTTCCGGGCTCCACCCACGGCATGGTGAGGACCCAGGTGTGACTTGGAGCCCCTGCTCCGACCCACACTCCACTTAGCCATGTGGGTGCCTGCAGGGCTCAGTCCCTCTGCCCCCCAACCCCGCCTCTGGCCTCCTGGCTCTTCTGCTACCTGGTTCCACACTACAGAGGCACAGGGGATTATAAAGGCCCTTGTCCTGAGTGCCACAAGATAGAGCAGAAGTTAGCAACAGAAAGAGGGCCTCTCAGGCTCCTCGGTGAAAACTGAAGCTCAGCGGAAAAGTAAAGAGAATCTCTACAATAAAGGCACACCAGACCACCGTACTTGGTAAGTTGGAGGGATCATCACCTGACATCGGAACCTCCACTATCTTCAGGGGAAGGACAACTAGAATCTGCAGTAGAACTTTGCAGAGTTCAACCCTGCAGGAGGACAGGGAGCTCAACTTGGGACTAGCAGCCAGAAATCTGTCTGAATCTCACAGGTCTGCTACTGGCTTGTTGAGACTCATTGACTCGTATATGCACACAGATGCCTACGTTGCCTACTGTGACAGCAGAAACATAACCTGAAGGAGGCCCTTCATTTTTATTTTTTGGTATTTGCAAAAAAGAAAAACATATTTTTCTTATTTTTAATTGTTAATTTTTACTTTTTTCTACTCTTTTCAAATTTTTACTTTTCTCTTCTTTTTTTTCTTTCATCTTTCCTTTCTCTCTCACTTATTCTCTCACTGTCCCACATTGCTCTTCATCTTTCTATTTGTTCCTTTCTGGACTGAATTCGGATTTCTCCTTTATTTTTGTTTTCTTCTCTTTTTTCCTTCTCTTGATTCTCATTAGTTTTAAAGGAAAGTAAATACAGTATCTAGCCTCCCTATTGCTGTTAGGTGGTTCTGTTCATGTCTTTGTTCTTTCATTCTGCCTTTTCCTCTAGCCTTTAACAATTTCTTAGAGTTTCTGTGATCTTCCTGTGTCTTCTGGCCTCACCACTAATGCTTCCTGATCTTTCTACCTGTCCCTCCCTCCCCAACTCCTTCTAACTCCCCATCCTGAAGGGTAAAGTCGCTGTATTGAAGAGTTTACTCACTATAAACATATGTTGGGTTGGTCCTTGGTTTTGATTTAATTCACACAGTTAAATGTGATAGATTAATAACTACCACAAATTGTCGTTTTCTAAGCTGCACTTGAGGCTATGGTGTTGCTGATTATATCATTTGGGCTAAGATGTTGTGATTGATCTAATCAGTTGTCCTTCCTGATATAATGAAAATGAAATAGCTTCAGAGTCATTAGAGTCTCAAAACCTAGAGAACACTTATATCTGGAAGACACCTCTGAAAAGCAATCATTCCACAGGGGTTTTAAACACAGGCAACAAAGATACCTACATAAAGCAATTTTGAAATATCAAACCAGGAATTAAACCACGGGGGCGGGGTACCAAAAACAAAAATGAGAAGACATTCAAGCAAGGCACAAACTCAGGCTTCCACCCCAGAAAAGGCAAATTCTGGGGGAAATGAGGTGGAAAAGTCTAATAATCAACCACCTGGACACCCTGAACTGATAGCACAAGAAGTAACAGAACAGATGCATGAGGATCTAGAAAAACTGAAAGCAGAAATAATCTCCCAGATAACTTCAGAGATGGTGAACAGAGTGAAAGACATGATTAGAGGCTCTAGAACAGAAAGAGTTAAGAAAATAGATGAGATCATAAACATGCTGGAAGCCATGAATGCCCACCATAAGAAATGGAAACCATGATGGCCCAATATAAGAAAGAAATGGAATCCATGAAACAGATTCAAACAGATATTCAGGAGATTAAAAACTCCACTGAAAGCATACAGTGCAGATTAAGAGAACCTGAAGATAGAATATCAGATATAGAAGACAGGATTGTGGTTAAGGACTATGAAAACAGACTTCTTACAGATAGCAAGGGACCATGAAAAATCAATCCAGCAGCTGCTAGATGATGCAAAGAAGAATAACATAAGACTGATAGGAGTCCACAAAAAAAGGAGAAAGTACAATTGACATAAAAAAATTGTTAGCAGAAGTAACAGTAGAAAACTTCCAAGACAAAGGTGGAGAACTGGACACACAGATAAGTGAGGCATATAGAACTCCAACTAGCCATGATCAATAAAAATCTACACCTAGACATATAGGAGTCAAGATCCCAGAAACCTAACAGAAGAACAAAATTCTACAGGCAATTAGAGAAAAGAAACAAATCACCTAACAAGGGAAAGCCCATCATAATCACAGCAGATTTCTCAACACAAACCCTCAAATCAAGGAGAGCCTGGAGTGCAGTATTTCAAGGCCTAAAAGAAAATAACTTCCAACCTAGACTGTTGTATCCTGAAAAATTATCTTCCAAAATTGATGGGGAAATTAGATACTTCGATGACAAAGAACACTTGAGAAATTTCATGAACACCAAACCAGCCCTCCAAACAATTCTGAGCAATATCCTAGAAAAAGACAATGAAGGTCACAACTCCATGAGGCTCAACAGAGGGAAGCCACCAGGCAAGGTAAGACACTAGAAGGAAAGGGGGGGAAATAAGAAATAAAAGAGCCAACAACAGTAAAACATGACAAAGATGAATCAATAACTATCAATGTTAATGGCCTCAATTCACCAATCAAAAGAAACAGCCTGACAGAATGGATTAAGAAGCAAAATCCAGCAATATGCTGTATACAAGAAACACACCGAACTCAAAAGGAAATTCATAGACTGAAAGTAAAAGGATGGAAACTAGTTCTCCACATGACAGGAACCCAGAAAAAAGCAGGTGTAGCAATCTTATTTGCAGACAAAG
>NW_004624740.1:27615302-27639193 GCF_000247695.1 Heterocephalus glaber | reverse complement strand
TTAAGTGAAATAAATAGGACACACATGTGTAAATACCTAATAGTTTCTCTAGTGTGAGAAACTGAATGTGTAAATAAAGATTAAAATGAATAATTCATAATTTGAAATAGGAAAAGGTCCAAAGGTGTAGGGGTGGTGGGAGGGGATAGGGGAAAGGGAAGAAGGGAAAGGAAAAATTGTGAGAAAAGAAAAAAAATGGAAATGAAATCTATGTAAATAGGGAAGGGTAGAGGGGGTGAAGGGCGCACAGGTAATGGGGGAAAAAATAAGAACCAAGATACACCATGTACAGGTACAAGCACCCAATGATAAATGTAAATGTACTGTATACCTAAAATGTACCAATAAAAGAATTTTTTTTTCTAAAAGGAAGTCAGCTGCCCCCACAAGCCCATTTAGATCTAGTTGTTTTTATAGTTTTTTTTTTTGGTACTGGGGATCGAATTTGGGACCTTGAGCTTGTGAGGAAGGCGGCAGAACCACTGAGCTAAATCCCCGGCCCTGTTTTTGTACTTAAGTTTTTTAAACCTGCACCAGGTTTCACACTACCACCTACTATGCTCCACTGGCATACAGATGCCATGGCTAAAACCCAGAAACCACAAGTCCTTTGGAAAGTTGTCCAAACAGGTATATTGAGTGGTCCTGCTGCTTTAATAACTTGGGGGAGAGGTTTTGCCTGTGTGCTGACAGATAATGATGAAACCTTGTGGCTGACTTCCCAGAACATGTGACCATGGCTCACACTGGTGGAACCACCAACTTCTCGGAGAACAGGGATAGCACCCTGGCTGACAGCGATAAGCCAGTTGCATTTGAGCAACCCACCTCACCTGTGAGGACCAACAAATCCACAGAAAGGTCCAGGACCAAGACACCATCCCCAGAGGGAGAACAAAAATAGATTTATGGTTAAAAAGAAAAAAAAAAGCGGGGGGGGGGGCTTAAAAATACTCTTTACAAGTACAAAGTGCTTTTATTCCCTTTGATTCTAATCACTAGAGATCTCTGTTAATTGACCTACAAAAAGGTTTTGACCAGTCTTATGTAAAATTATATACCTAAAAATCATACAAGGGATATTATAATTCAATTTGGCCAAATATATTTGAATGCACTCTAGTTCTATAAATTAACTGTCTTATATGTTTGTCCAACTGTACAGATGTTTCATTTGAGCTCAATTATTTTTCCTTTTTATTTCTCTTTTCTTTTTTTTTGTTACCAGGGATCGAACTTGAGACCTTGCACTTGCGAGGCAGGTGCTGAAACCCACTGAGCTAAATCCTTGGCCCTGAAAATTTTTCTTAAAAGATATTCATCTATTATTAAACTGGCTTATAGATAAATGTTATTAAGTTAAAGGCATGCCCATCTTCCCCCAGGTTGCTAGCTGATCAAAGTGACATCAAGATTTATTTTACAAAAGTAATGTGTATTGTCACCTCACAATAAGCAAATTACAGTGAGCAGTTATAAAAAATTTTCAAAGTTTTTCTTGTCAAAGTAAATAAATAGAGACCTTTGGGTTTGGAGACTGGTAAATTGGACTCCCCCTGGTGACTAAAGAAGAAGCTGCCCAGAAAATAATTATTCTGGTCTTAATTCACTAATAGGACCCCCAATAATTTTCATAACCTTATAGAAGATACCCTCCCAACTTATACTGTCTCAAAATGTTATAATAAATTGATTACACTGGTTATCATCGAAGTTTAAGCTTTAAATATGTTGTTATAAAATGTTTACATTGGTTAAGCTCTAAATATGTTATAAAATGTTCACACTGGTTAAATTCTAAATATGTTATTACGATATGGCTACACTGGTCATCTTCAAAAGATTAATTTCTGTGAGATAAACAAAAATGTGTTACAAAGATGCTTTTGGGGGCTGGGGATTTAGTCCAATAGTGCCACTGCCTGCCTCGGAAGTGCAAGGTCCTGAGTTTGATCCCCAGTACCAAAAAAAGAAAGATGTTTTTGGTACCAAAATACATTGAAGGACATTAAGTTTTATAAATTGTGATACTTAGTGATAGAGTTTTTTGCTAGATAAAATGACTGGCAGCCTGACATCCTAAATGGCTCTTCCCGACAGATAATAAATGACTCAGAGAAACAATACTGTAACTTTCGCACCATGAAGCTCTCCCGCTTATAGTCCTTCCCATTGAGAAATTCAAACTTGCCAATGAATTTAAACCTTACCTCTGGCTACAGCCAAACATCTACCTCCACTATGTCCCCTTCCCCCTTATGCCCCTTGCCCATATAAAACCTCACCTAGCCAGCACCTGGCCACTGCTCTCACCATTGTTCAAGACAGGCCGGCACCCCATGCCCTAATAAAAGCCTACTCTTGGGTGTTTGTATATTCAGCTCATTCTCATCCTCTCATTTCTGGTGCTGAAACCCAGGAAGGACACAATCGGGATTTTGCAACCCTCCCCCACTGGCCAGGGTCGATTGGCCTCCTGACTGTCCTTGGACCCTGCTAAGCCAACATCCGACCAGGGACCTTCACCCTTGCTGTTGCTGATGCTCACATCCACACCCACCTTCAATTCTTGGGTGAATACTCAAGACTAGTCTCTCTCAGATCCTCTGCCTCTCAGTGTTCTCACTCAAAAAATCTTAGCGCTAAGTCAGACGGACTCTTCTTGGCCCATGGCCAGGACTGGTGTCCCTGGGGGACTCAGATCCCCCCCCCCTCTCTCTCTCCAGAGATCATCAAGGGGGATGAGGGCACTCCTCCCTCTTGCCCTTATCCTCGGGAGCTTTTCTGATACTCACCTTACATTTCTGGCCTCCCTTCATTATGGGAACTGCTCAATCCAAACCTGCACGATCAACCCCTCTGGGATGCCTACTGGCTAATTTAAAAACTCTTCGGCTCTCTGAAAACATCAAGCCTAAATGGCTTCTTTCCTATTGCAACCAAGTGTGGCCTCTATACAGATTAGACAATGGGTCCCTGTGTCCAGAAAATGGAACATTTGACCTGAATGTTCTTTGGGATCTCCCTACTTTCTGTTATCACAACAGCAAACGGTCTAAAGTCCCCTATGTGCAGGCTTTTGTCTGCCTCTACACCTGCCCTTCTCTTTGTCAGTTCTGTTCTGCTTCCCAAATACTCCTTGCCCACATGCCTTCAACCCCCACACCTGACCTCAGCCCAGACTCAAATACGACTACTTTTGATCCAGCTGATCACCCCTGTCTCGCTCCACCTCTGCCCTACAATCCCTATGCCTCCTCCTCCTCAGTGCCCTCAACTACTCCCTCACGCTCTCCCTACCCACAGCACTCACTCCCACAACCAAAACCACCCAGCCCCCCACTTCTCACACCCATGCCCAATACCCCACACTTCCAGCCCATCCCAACACACTCATGCTTCTCTGGGAAGTGGCGGAAACCGAAGGCATTGTCAGAGTTCATGTTCCTTTTTCTCTCATGGATCTTTCTCAAATTAAAAAGCATCTTGGCTCTTTTTCTTCCGATCCTGACTCCTACATCAAAGAATTTCATTACTTGACTCTCTTCTATGATCTCACTTGGCATATCTATATTACACTAACTTCTACTCTCCCTCCTGAAGGCAAGGAAAGAGTCTGGATGGTAGTGCAGACTGTGGCAGATGAATTTCATGCTGTAGATGAAATCCAGGCCAGTGGCGGCTCAAGCTTTACCCCAGGAAAATTGGTGCTCTGGCAATTTCACGTCTACCAACAGTGGCAACATCAACAGAAATGTGGTCAACGGAAGTGCTACAGGGGCTCCCGCACTGTACCAGCTTCCTAGCCAGGACCCCTCCTCCCCCGAACGTCATCCCTGATCAGCAGGAAGTAGATATGGAAGAAGAGACCATCGTCCCAATTCCATAACAATCAAAGGCTGGGATGTTAGGTATTTCAAAGCCCCAAACAAGCTCCCTCCTCCCTCTTCCCCATCCTCCTCCCATAATGGCGAACAGAGAACTTCCTCATACCTGAGACATGACCCCTCCTACTTAGGTACTTTCTGCCCCACTGGTTTCATGACCAGATGTTCCAATAAGATAGAGACTTCCTGGAACTTGCTACTTCATGCCCCAACCAGTACTTGTTGCTTCATGCCCTAACCACAATCACCCACCCCCACCAACAGACTACTTGCTCTCCCACCTGCAAAACCCCATATAAGCCTCCAGCTCAGCTCATGTGGCTGCTGGTCTCCATTTTCTGGGTCAGCCCGGCAGACTGCCCCAATAAAGGCTTGCTACTTGAACATTCGTGTGCTCCTTTTCAGCGACCCTTTCAGACACCTCTTACCCCACCTCCTCAACAAGGGCCTACCCTGCCAGCTCACCAATAGCCTACTCTGCCAGAGCTCCTAGGATTGGCCGCTGAGGATTGACAGTGCCCTGGGAAGCTGGTCCCCACACAGATCACCCATCCTGAGCCCAGGGTAATGATCCACACCTCAGGTAAGCCTAATCTTGTTCCTACTGGATACGGGGGCCACATATTCAGCTCTACCTCAATTTTCAGGTCAGACCTTGCCTTCACCCACCCTCATAGTGGGTGCTGATGGGGTGCTCACCAGGCCCCTTATGCCAGGTCCTCTGGCCTGCTCTCTTTATGATACCTCCTTTACGCACGCCTTCCTGGTTCTCCCAACATGCCCTAGGTCTCTTCTTGGACAGGACGTTTTGAGTAAGTTTAAGGCTGCTATCACTCTCTACTGAGCTTCTTCTACACCAAATACTTTGCTCTTATTACAACCCACGCCAGACTCTTCTCCTACCCCTCTCCTTCCCTTATCTCCTCTCCTTCCTTGGTTGACCCCAAAGTCTGGGACCTCACTCAACCCTTGCTCACTGTCCATCACACTTCAATCCAAATCCGACTCAAAAACCCCTCTCTTTTCCTCAATGTTTCCCAGTACCCTATAGCGCTAAAACATTTACAGGGACTTAAGCCCCTCATCTAAGACCTCCTCCAAAAGGGCCTCCTCCATCCCACACATTCACCCTATAACACCCCCATCCTTCCGGTAATCAAACCTAATGGTTATCACCTTGTTTAAGACTTGCCTGGCATTAATGCCACCATCCTTCCTATACCTCCAGTTGTCCCCAACCCTTATACCCTCTTCTCCTCTATCCCCTCTAACACAACCCATTTCACAGTTGTCAATATCAAGGATGCCTTCTTCACTGTTCCTCTACACTCCAATTCCCAAGACCTCTTTGGCTTCACTTAGACCCAAATACCCATCACTCCCAACAATACACCCTGACTGTCCTCCCCCAGGGCTTGTCAAACAGTCCCCACCTCTTTGGTCAGGCCCTCATCTCTGATCTCTCTCAATTAACTCACCTTCCACCCTGCTTCAATACAGTGATGATCTGCTTCTCTGCAGCCCCACCTTGCAAGACTCACAGGTCCACACTGCTCAACTCCTAAATGTCCTGGCCAAGTGAGGATATCAAGTCTCTCCCAATAAGGTCCAGCTTCCCCAGCCTTCAGTCACCTACCTAGGAGTTTCTCTTTCCCCAAACAGGAGATCACCCTAGACAGAAAAGAGCTTATACAAGCCTTGCCAGTACCCACCTCCAAAGCTGAAATCCTTTTCTTTCTTAGGCTGGCTTATTACCTCCACCAGTACATCCCCAATTTTGGCCTCTTGGCCAAGCCCCTTTATGAGGCTGCCAACGGTGACCCTCTGAAACCTTTAGACCCAGTACACATACATGCCTCATTCAAAGCTCTCAAAACCGCCCTCTTAGTCCCTGCTCACTCTCTCTCCCAACCTTAGCCACTCTTTCCTTTTATATGTCTCCAAGAGACAGGGGATTGCCCTTGGAGTGCTAGGACAACATAAGGGCTCCTCCTTCATGCCAGTAGCTTATCTTTCCAAACAAATGGACCCTACGGTTTGGGGGTGGCCTGCTTGCCTTTGGCCACTAGCAGCGGCTGCCCTTCTAGCACAAGAGAGTACCAAACTTACTTTCGGCCAGTCCACTGTCATCAGGTTCCCACATCACCTACAAGATCGCCTGACTCACAGGGCTCTATCAAACCTGTCCCCTTCTTGCCTCCAACTCTTCCATGCAACCTTCCTCAAAAACCCCCACACTTCACTTTACAATCTTGCTCACCATTAAATCCTGCCTCCCTCCTACCAGATCCTAAACACAACCTTTCCCATTCATGCCCCAAAACCCTCAATCACGTACTCCCCTCACTCCCATGTATCTCTCCTACTCCCATTCCAGACCCTGATTACACTTGGTTCATAGATGGCAGCTCTTTCTCTCCCACCTCTGGTCCATGATGAGCTAGGTATGCTATTGTCTCCTTAAAGGAGATAACTGAGGTGCAGCCCCTTCCTCCAGGCACCACCTCCCAAAAGGCAGAGCTCATAGCCCTTACTAGAGCTCTGATGCTGGCAGCCTCCAAAACAGCCAATATCTACACAGATTCAAAGTACGCCTTCCATATCCTTCACTCCCATCTAGCTGTTTGGCAGGAGAGGGGATTTATTTCCACCAAGGGATTCCCTCATCACCAATGGGCCACTTATTCTAAAACTCCTTGGGCCAGGGATTTAGCTCAGTGGTTTTGCCACCTGCTGCGCAAGTGCAAGTACCCGAGTTTGATCCCCGGTACCAAAAATAAATAAATAAAACTCCTTAAGGCAGCCCAACTTCCAGCACGAGCAGGAGTTATCCACTGCAAGGGACATCAGCCCTCTGATGATCCTATTGCTCTGGGCAACAATAAGGCAGACACTGAAGCATGAAGGGCTGCCCTACAGACAATCCAGGCCACACAACTGCTGGCTATTCCACCCATATCTCCTCAATATGACCCGCTAGAAACACAAAAATGGCTCCAAAAGGGCGCATCTCAGTCAGGAGACTGGCTTCCCTTCAAAGGTCGACATGTTCTCCCAGATTCCCAGGCTACCACTATCCTGACCGGCATCCACAATACCCTACACACTGGATACATACCTCTCCTCCAACTCATTCGCCCCTCCGTATATCATCCTTCTCTAGCCTCCCTTGTCCAACAGATAACCCACAGATGCCCCGTCTGTTCTGTCACTTCCCCACAGGGCAGGCTTCACCCCAGTGCCTTCCCTACACACCAAGCACGTGGTCACCTCCTAAGGGAAGACTGGCAGATTGATTTTACACACACGCCCCCACACAGAAAGACACGTTATCTCCTCACCCTGATCTTCTCAGGTTGGCTCGAGGCTTTCCCTTCCACCTTGGAGGGTGCTGCCCCAGTCGCTCATATTCTCCTCTCTGAAATCATTCCCCGTTTCGGGCTTCCCCACTCTATACGGTCTGACAATGGACTGGCCTTTGTCTCATGTGTCACCCAATTTGTGGCCCAATCTCTCAACATAAATTGGAAACTACACATCCCATACCGACCTCAATCTTCTGGAAAGGTAGAAAAGGCAAATGGGTTAACTAAAACACACCTGTCCAAATTCACCTTGGAGCTCCAGACCCCATGGACTGAGCTCCTTCCCCTTGCCCTTGCACAATTAAGAGCAGCACCAGGGTCTGGAGATTTAGCTCAGTGGTTCCGGCGCCTGCCTCGCAAGCACAAGGACCCGAGTTCGATCCCAGATACCAAAAAAAACCAAAAAAAAAAAAAAATCATCACTAGCCCTCAATACAAGAGCAGTACCATACAAGCCTTTCAATCTCAGACCGTTTGAGCTTATGTATGGGAGACCCTTCCTCCTAAGAAACCTTCCAAAATCCCTTCCTCCGTTGGTGGATTATCTCCCTACCCTTAACTCTCTCCATTACTTTCACAGGACCCATGCTGATCAGTTCCTACCTAGCCCATATCCCACTGATGACTGCCATCTCCAGGTTGCTCCTGGAGATCAAGTCTACCTCAAAACCCTTGCCAGAAGGACCTTACAGCCTAGATGGGAGGGCCCTCTAGGTGGCCCTCACCACCCCTACATCAGTCAAACTTGTAGGAAAAACAGCCTGGTTTCATCTCTCCAGGATAGACTGCTTTGCTTTGCCTATCTCTTCCCCAAAGTCTGACCTGTCTCCAGCCAAACCTAAATTTTCCTCCTTCCTAACAGGACCCACCAATATCAAGCTCACTCACATCCCCCAAAAATAAATGATTTCATGTTCCTTCCCTGGCTGACATCCTGCTTCTCTGACTTCATCTCTAAATTACAACAGGACTTTCATTGGTTTGCCCCTCGAGGTAACACAAAGAAATCCTCCTTTGGATCAAAGACCTCTGTTTCCAAGGCACTCTCTCAGACTTTTCACTTGACGAGGTTTGGTTGTCAACATTCCTCCTCTTATGTTGGTTAAAGCTACCCTCACTCCTCTTTCACGACATTCCCTTATGTTAACCTGCCATCCAGCCTCTCTAGCCTTTTACATATTCCTGTCCCTTGTTTGGGCAATTGGACTCTTTTTCGTCTCACCCCAAGACTCGTCTCATACACAAAGATTCCTCTTCACTCTTCCTTTCCTTCCCTTGGCAGGACTTATCACCACTCCATCATGCTCCTCTCTCTTTGGCCACTAGTCGAGCTCCTATAGGTTGATACTTTCCCTTCTGCCCATCATTTCAAGCAGAGAGACACTGCCCAGCTGTATGCCTAACCGTGGATGCTCTGGCACAACCTGAGTGACAGACCAGAGGCTGAGAGGCATTAAACCTCTACATTATGGGACAGGCTCTTTCGTGTCATATACTTACATAAATTCATGATGTTACAAGACCACAACACTCTACTCACGGAGGTCAGACCTACCAAATGGGAAAGATTACAGACTCAGATACTTATCATTGCTATAGACAGATGGGTTCGTGGGCTTGCTGGATGCTGACTACCCACTGGAGAATGTCAGATAGAGGGGGTGTACAAGATCAGACAAGAAAACAACAAAAAGAGGTAGAAAACAACTCATATCAGAAGCTCTTAAAACACTTCCCCCATGTAAGAGCATTGATTTGTCTTCCCTAAGAAAAGCAATTGACACACATAAAAGGCTCCTGCATCTTTTTAACACCACCCTGCTTAACCTGCCTGGAAACCAAACTGAGTGCTGGATGTGCCTGTCACCCTAGTTCCAGCCATATGTCCCCATGCCAATTCCCCTTATCTGGACTCTCCCTGCTCCCGAAAATATCACAGCAATACTAGGTCCCTTTGCAACTCAATTAGAGCCCTCCACATATGGTGAATGGACCTGTATAAATTCATCCACCATAAATCAATACAACCCTACCCCTTGTGCCAAAGTTATCCATATTTCCACATCAGGCATAACTTGTCTCCCTAAGGGTTTGTTTTACATCTCCAACTCCCAAGCCTTTCGCTGTCTCAACTCAACCTCATCCTCTCTCTCTGCTACCTAGGCTTCCTTAGCAGCCCCCCCCCCATCATGACTTATACAGAATCTCAGTTGTTACAGCAAGTCTTGCCCTCGCAACAGCCACCTATCTGTCACCCCAACAAGCGCATCCTTCCTGCACTGCCCTTTTTAATGGGAGCCAGTGTTCTGGAGGGAATTGATGTTGGGGTGGCAGGAATCTCAACATCAACACATTTCTAGTACTCCCTATCCCAAGAGCTAAATGAGGATATGGGAAAGGTAGCTGACTCTCTGGTTACCCTGCAGTCCCCAATCAATTCACTGGTGAGTGTGATACTCCAAAATAGATGGGCCCTAGACATAATAACAGCAGAAAGAGGGGAACACGCCTCCTATTAGGGGAAGAGTGTTGCTACTTTATAAACCAATCTAGAATTGTTGGAAACAGGGTAAAGGAACTCAGGGAGCACATAAAAAAACGTCGATGAGACCTAGACAGACTACAATTTCTACCAGGATACCTTGACCAATGGCTTCCATGGCTTCTTCCTTTCCTGGGCCCCCTCACTAGTCTCTGCATAATCCTACTTTTCGGACCCTGTCTGTTCCATTGTTTTCAAAATTTCTTGCAGGAGTGTATGCGAGCCTTTACCAACCAGACAACTGGCAAACTCATCATGGCCAGTTACCAGCCCCTCGCCATAGAGGACCATACCACTGTCACATAAAGCCCTATCCATCACCCTAGACCCCTCATCAATGCCCCTTGCCAGCAGGAAGCAGATTCAGAAAAAAGACCTCACCCCTATTTCATAATAACAAAAGTCTGGGATGATAAGAGTTCTCTGCTAGATAAAATGGCTCTGGCAGCCCCACATCCTAAATGGCTCTTCCCGGCAGATAATAAATCACTCAGGGAAACAATAACCTAACTTTTCCACAACAAAGCTCTCCTGCTTATAGTCCTTCCCACCAAGAAATTCAACCTTGCCAATGGATTTAAACCTCACCTTTGGCTACAGCCAAACATCTACCTCCACTATGTCCCTCGCCCTTATGCCCCTTGCCCTTATAAAACCTCACCTAGCCAGCCCCTGGCCACTGCTCTCTGTTGCCACTGTTTAAGACAGCCCAGTACCCTGTCCCCTAATAAAAGGCCAGCCTCGGGTGTTCATGTTTTCAGCTCATTCTCATCCTCTCACTTATTACTGCTACTTTTCTGCTGTACAAAATGTATTTATGCCCTCTAATTGCATGGGTCTTCCAACATATTATGGTAACAACCTCCTTTTGATTCAGATATTTGCCTTTCTCTTACGCTCCCATCACTTATGATAGCAGGTCCATTTGTAGGACCATATATTTTCTTTAGATGACATCCCCATCAAAAGATAGCTACTTAGGTAAGAGCCATTTTCATGCATTTTTGGGGGGAGTATGTTCAACAACGGCTATTTTATACTAAGATACACATTCACGTGTATTACAAAGATAACATCACAATTGTCATGCTAAAATATTATGTATAGTTCTTCATTTAAAGCCTTTTTCTATTATCATTCTATAAGGATTCAACCACTAGAACAATCATAATTGGCAATAATAGTCTAACTATATTTTTATTTCAAAATGCCTAATATCCAGGTAAAATTGTAATAGTTAAGTTCACTACTCCCATTACAATGCTAATGTACTGCAGGCCAAGCCTGAAGATGGCCCTTCATCTCTTCCCTGCTCCCTTTCTCATGCCTGCTCCCTTTCTTCTTCATAGATTAGAGATCCTAGATGGCACAGCCCTGGGAGACAGCTACATTGTAACCTTCCCTGTTCCCTTCCTGCGCATGCCCCATCACGAAACACTTAGGCCACATAGTACTATTTGTGCCACCTTCTTCCTGTTTGCCTTCCACTATAAATAAAGACCATGTGGCACTCCAGGTGGCCATTAGCTCCTGACAAGCTATGGTTCCACCTGGTCCCACCTATCAGGAGTAACTTTGGTGTCATCTTTTCTTCATCTCCCAGCGCTCTCCCAGGCTTTGGACCATACACTGTGTGAGTTGCAGCATTAATGTTATTGTTGATCTTCTCTTCTGGGTGTTCAACAACCAAAGTTTAGAGACCAGAACTAGAAGGTAACTGGGCTAAGAAGACAGTCAATATTTTGGTCCTGGCCCTCCAAGGTCAACAACAACAACAAGATCCAGGACATGAGGGAACCTTCTCCAAGATCCTGCATCTTTGGTCAGTCACCCAACCTCCTGAGCAGGGAGGTTGCTGGACACCAAAACAGTAAGATTAAACAAAAAACTGTGCCAAAGGAATGTCACCTGGAGGAGAAAAATCTCCCACGCTTTCGCAGAAAGCAACATGGTCAAGCAAGGTTATGACATATCCTGATGGCTGACACTGACAGAGGAGCCAAGAGGCTCTACGCATGGTTCCAAGACAGGGTCTGAGGAGACTTAACTGACCTTGATAGATAGCAAGGGGTTAATTTTATTTAATACAGGTCTCACTGCAACTTGGTCTTAAACACCCAGTAAAAGAGTACGACTAAAGATAAAATGTATAGAAGTTCAACAACAGTTTTAAGTTCTTTAGCTAAAACTGTTTTTTGGGTTTTTTTTTGGTACCGGGGAATGAACTCAGGTCCTTGTGCCTGCGAGGCAAGCAGCAGAGCCACTGAGCTAAATCCCCGGCCCTAGCTAAAATTGTTTTTAAAAATTAATTTTTAATCTTTGTACAGCCAAGATTAAGATAAATTGTGAAAAATGTATAATATATCTGATTTACAGATAATCTCCATTTAGAGGATCTACGAGTCAATAAGTTACATTACTATTTTAGTCCCTTAAAAAGTTTCTAAACATGCTTCTTTCCCCAAACTACCCTTTTTTTAGTGCTGATACCTTGACTATGCATGCTGTAATCTCTCTTAAAAATTTTCTTTTGTTTATCCTTGCCTATAGCTGCCAAATTCCAAGTGATTAGACAGATAATATCAACAAATATGCTAGACATTTCTTTACCAATATCCACCAAATATACTTTATAAAGAGGGTTTTTATTGCTAATTTATAACATGGTTTTCATTTAAGACCTGTTAAATTAGCTCCCTAGAAGGGGCCCCTGACTGCAGTCTTCCCTACATTGACCCTTCTCAGCTCGAAGCAGTTGGATGAAACTTGCACCCCTTCTCCCTAACCGCAGTTGGGGATAGCCCTTTGAAAAAGAGCTTATTATAGAGACAGCTAAGCCAGTTAAACACACTATAGGTCCTCACAATACACAGGGACAAGCCGCTGTTGGGAGTGCTCACTTCTCCCTAAAAGCACACTTACGTAAAGCAAAAAGAAAGGGAGATATGTTGGGAGCAATTCTACATAATTTGGGGGAAAAATCATTTCACAGTTAAAATTATGATTAGGCCTAGTTCTCCTGCCTACAGGCCAGCTATGGCATGTCGAGACATAACTCCATTTTGGTCTCTGGTCACAGCTAAAGCCTCAATGGTCCAGTGATGCTGTGATGCTCCAGGACAAGATTACACCAGCTGAAGAGATCCTGGGAGGAACAAAATCTTCATCTGAATAGTTCCTCACTGTTGTAGGATTTTTGCTGCTGCCCCAAGTCATCTGTTACATTTGTTTCTCCTGATGTACTGAATAAAAGGTGGCAAGCTCCGGGCTTTCATCTTTGGGGCCCAGAGCAGCACTGATCAGGCCCAAAGCTCAGCTTCTTCTCTAAGTCTCACTGTTTCTATCTTTTCTGTCTAATAAGTTAATTCAACTGGTGCTGTCAAGGCTTGCAGGAGACTACGACTTACTGCAGAGGCTCTAGTAACGTCCCCTTTCCCTGTTCCCTACAGTGGCTGTACTGGGAGACCAGATCCTACTCACAGGCCAGGACCACCACAAAGGAGGGTAACCAACTACAGACCTCTCTGCATCAGGACCAAAGTACCTATAGAAAAGAAACTGGATACTGGAAAAATTAATGCCCCAAATGAAAGCAAAGCACTCCAAGCGAAAAAGCTTCTGACTTCACCAGCTCCAACCAGCAACTCAAGCCTCTGGGGCTCAATTGGCAGGCTCCCAACCCCACTGGTTCTCATTACCAGCATGAGCCTCTGATGCCTGGCCTGACTGGATTTATAGAGACTGAGTCAGATTAGGAAAGATCAGACTCCCTCACTCTGGGACCCCAGGAGCCCACAGCCAAAATGACAGTTGGGGGCCAGCCTGTAATTTTCATGGTTGACACAGGAGCTGAACATTCTGTGATGACCACCCCCAAACCCCCTTCATCAAGAGGGACACCACTACCGTGGGGGCAACTGGAGTTCAGATGACACAGATGTTTTGCCAAGCATGGACCTGCCAATTGAGGGTACATAAAGTGATCCACAAGTTCCTCTATCTGCCTGAGTGCCCCATCCCTCTCCTGCGAAGAGACTTGCTGACTAAACTCGGGGTAAGCATAACATTTACACCCAAAGAACCTGTTAACCTGACCCTAGATGCACGAAAAGGAATGATACTATCTGTAACCCTCCCCAAAGAGGACGACTGGAAACTCCATACTGCATATCAGGAAGAAATAAACCCCTCAGAGCTACTGGAGATATTTCCAGAGGTGTGGGCTGAAAAGACCACATTTGGGATGTCCAAGAACCAGCCCCCAATCCTGGTATAAGTTAAACCAGAGGCAAAGCCTCTCAGACTGAGACAATATGCCACACTCAGAGAGGCACAACACAGGATCCAGGAACACATAAGCCATCTGGGGGGTGCAGGGATCCTAAAGAAATGCCAGTCCACCTGGAACACGCCACTGCTGTCAGGTAAAAAGCCAGGCAGAAATGGATACCAACCAATACAGGACCTCTGGACAATCAACAATCCCAGTTACTCTGCATCCAGTAGTTCAAACCCCTACACTCTGCTTTGTCTGCTCCTGCCTCGAGCAGTCTGATTCACCTGCTTGGATCTTAAAGATGCCTTCTTCTGCCTTCGGCTAGCCCCCTAAGCGAGCTGCTCTTTGCTTTCAAAGAGGAAGACATCAATACAGAGCGAAAGACACAGTAAACCTGGATGAGACTTTCTCAAAGCTTTCAAAACTCCCTCATGCTATTCAGGGAAGCTCTACCTGCTGACCTGGCTGCTTTCCCTAGGGAAAGACTGAACTGCACTCTGCTACAATATGTGGAGGACTTAATGTTACCAAGTAAAACCAAAGACAACTGCTGGCAAGAAACTTTAGCCCTCCTCCAGTTGCTTCTAGATGCTGGCTACAAAGTATTGGAAAAAGGGCCAAATATGCTGGCCTTCTATTCGGTACCTGGAATTCATCATCACCAAGGGACACCAATCCCTGGGGCCTGAAGAAAACAGGTCATCTGCTCCCTCCCCAGGCCAACCAACAAAAAGAAACTGTAACTTTCTGGGGGCACCAGGTTCTACAGGATTTGGGTACCTAGGGTCTGCTGAGAAGGCCAAGCCCCTCTATGCCAACCTCACTGTACTAGAAAACCAGCCCCTAAAATGGAAGACTCAAAAGAATCTGCCTTCAAAGAAATAAAAAGGTTTCTCATCAGCACCCCTGCACTGGGGTTACCAGATTAAGTTCATGAAAAAGACCATGTAGCCCTGGAAGTCCTGACTCAAACTGCAGGACCCTGGCAGAGGCTAGTGGCCTACCTGTCCAAACAGTTGGACACTGTGGCAACCGGATGGGCCCCCTGCCAACAGCTATTATATGGACTCCCTTTGTCAATTTGAAGTGACAATGGTCCTGCTTTTGTAGCTGAAGCTGTCCACGGCCTCTCTGATATGCTAAAGATTAAATGGAATCTATACACAGCCTGTAGGCCACAAAGTTCAGGGAAAGTAGAGTGCATGAATTGAACCCTTAAAACCATCTTGGCTAAGTACTGCCAAGAAACAGCAGCAGAGTGGCCAGACATGTTACTTCTGGGCCTGCTCAGAGTCAGGTGCACACCTAGACCCTCAGGTTATTCCTCATATGAGATGTTTGAAAGTCTTCCCCCAATAATTAGACGTTTTCTGGGAGGTGTTAGACAACTATGAGATAATTACAATATGTAATTATAATTATGTAGCCTTAGAATTATATACATTGGACAGTCTTTTCACAGATTAAAAACTGTTTCACAGAACCCCCTCCCTATGGGTAATCCAGCATATCCTTTTCACCTAGAAGACTCAGTTTGTGTTAAAGATTGGAAAAAGACACCCCTCCAGACAATTTGGCTAGGGCTAGTGGCTTGCTACCCCTCACTGCTATCAAAGTCACAGGTATTACTCTGTGGGTCCATCATACCCCAGTAAAAAAGGCTCACCCCGCAGAGGTCTCAGACACTTGGGACTACACACCTGGACCCCTCCCCAAGAATCCCCTCAGGACTCAACTCAAACTTAAAACCTTGGGATTCAACCCAACCTCGGAGATATCACCAGCAAACAGCCCTGCTCTAGTCATACTGGGAGCTGACTAGTCTAAGCATGGCCAAAGCCTGAGAACACCATTCACAGGATGCCTTAAATCACCCTATGGACTGCTATCATTATCCCTGGTTTCTAGGCCTACTTGGACTGCTTACCTTAAGTTTTGCTGTGGGCCTTGTTACATTTGCCCGGGCAGACTGGATGACTGTCATAGGAGTCTCCCAGCCTTTGTCTTTATCGGTAGCATAGGGCGTTTCACCAGTATTCTCGGTCCCCTTTGAAGATAAGTTGTTCGGCATCCAGGAGATCCTGAGGACTCCCCTCCCCCGCCCCAGGTAGACTCACCGGCCACCAGTTTGGCCTTGTGGTCGGACGTGGGCATCTGCGCCCTGCTCCATCTGGCTTGCCCTGCCCACTTGCATCCAGGAGACTATGAGGACTCCCCCAGGCAGGCCCACCGGCCACCAGTTTGGCCTTGTGGTCAGACGCGGGCATCTGCACCCTGCTCCGTCTGGGTTGCCTTGCCCACTTGCATCCAGGAGACCGTGAGGACACCCGCCTCCCCCAGCAGGCCCACCAGCTGCCAGCTTGGCCACATGGGCCCCTGTAACAACAGCCAACCACCCCCCTTCTGCCTCTGGCCTCTCTTGGCTGTGCAGCTACCTGGTTCTACACTACAGAGGCACAGCGGACATAAAGGCCATTGTCCTGAGTTGCAGAAGTGAACAACAGAGAGAGGCCTCTCTCAGGCTCCCTGATGAAAACTGAAGCCCACTGGAAAAGTGAAGAGAATCTCTGTAATATAGGCACACCAGACCACTGTGCTTGGTAGGTTGGAGGGATCATCACCTCCCATTTGAACATGGACTGTCTTCAGGGGAAAGGCAGCTGGAACCCATAATAGAACCTTGCAGAGTTCAACCCTGCAGGAGGACAGGGCGCTCAATTTGGGACTTGCAGCCAGAAATCTGCCTGAATCTCATGGGTCTATGACTGGCTTACTGAGACTCATTGACTCTACAGTACCAAAAACAAAAATAGGAAGATATTTAAGCAAGTCACAAACTCAGACTTCCACCCCACAAAAGGCAATTTCTGGGGAAAATGAGGTGGAAAAGTCTGATAATCAACCACCTGGACACCCACCCTGAACTGATAGCACAGGAAGTAACAAAACAGATGCGTGAGGCTCTAGAAAAATTGAAAGCAGAAATAATCTCCCAGATAACTACAGAGATGGTGAGCACAGTGAAAGACATGATTAGAGGCTCTAGAACAGAAAGAGTTAAGAAAACAGATGAGATCAGAAACATGCTGGAAGCCATGAATGCCCACCATAAGAAATGGAAACCATGATGGCCCAACATAAGAAAGAAATGGAATCCATGAAACAGATTCAAACAGGTATTCAGGAGATTAAAAACTCCACTGAAAGCATACAGAGCAGATTAAGAGAACCTGAAGATAGAATATCAGATATAGAAGACAGGATTGTAGTTAAGGACTATGAAAACAGACTTCTTACAGATAGCAAGGGACCATGAGAAATCAATCCAGCAGCTGCTAGATGATGCAAGGAAGAATAATATAAGACTGATAGGAGTCCACGAAAAAACAGGAGAAAGTACAATTGACATAAAAAAACTGTTCACAGAAGTAATAGTAGAAAATTTCCCAAACAGAGGTGGAGAATTGGACATACAGATAAGTGAGGCATACAGAACTCCAACTAGGCATGATCAAAAATATCTATGCCTAGACACATAATAACCAAGATCCCAGAAACCCAACAGAAGAACAAAATCCTACAGCGAGTTAGAGAAAAGAAACATTACCTACGAAGGAAAGCACATCAGAATCACGGCAGATTTTTTAACACAAACCCTCAAATGAAGGAGAGCCTAGAGTGAAGTATTTCAAGCCCTAAAAGAAAATAACTTCCAACCTAGACTGCTGTATCCTGCAAAATTATCTTTCAAAATTGATGGGGAAATTAGATACTTTCACGACAAAGAACACCTGAGAAATTTCATAAACACCAAACCAGCACTCCAAACAATCCTAAGCAATATCCTAGAAAAAGACAATGAAAATGACAACTCTATGAGGCCCAACAAAGGGAAGATACCAGGCAAAGTAAGAAACTAAAGGGAAAGAGGGAAAAAAACCAAAAAATAAAAGAGCCAACAATAGTAAAACATCATGACAAGGATGAGTCAATATCTATCAATTATAACTATTAATGTTAATGATCTCAATTCACCAATCAAAAGAAACAGACTGACAGAATGGATTAAGAAGCAAAATCCAACAATATGCTGTATACAAGAAACACACCTAACTCAAAAAGAAATACACAGACAAAGTAAAAGGATGGAAAACAGTTCTCCATGCCACAGGAACCCAGAAAAAAACAGGGGTAGCAATCTTATTTGCAGACAAAGTAGATTTCAAACCAAAACTAATTAAGAGAGACAAAGATGGTCACTACAACCCTGTGAAGGGAACAATCCAAGAGAAAGAGATGACAATCATAAATATATATGCACCAAATACGAATTCCCCCAATTATACAAAACAAGTATTAATTCACATGAAAAACCAAATAAGCACTAATACAATTGTAGTGGGGGATCTTAATACCTGATTATCACAATTAGACAGATCATCTAGACAAAAAATTAACAAAATTCTGGAACTGAACCTATTGAACTAGCTATTGAACAAATGGACTTAACAGATATTTACAGAGTGTTTCACCCCTCTAAATCAGAATACACATTCTTTTCGGCTGCACATGGGTCATTCTCCAAAATAGACCACATGCTAGCTCATAGGACTTGTCTAAGTAAATGTAAAAGAACTGATGTTATCCCCTGTATATTACCAGACCACAGTCCAATAAAATTGGAGATCAATGACATAAGAAACTGTAAAGATAAATTGTTCACTCCTGACCTAAATTGATAATGGCCAGCACCAAAAATCTGATGTTGCTGTTGGTCTCCATGGTGACAGTCTTGGGTCATGACAGCCAGACACACTATCCCCTTACTTCTCTAACACCTAGAGCTGGTCCATGCCTTACTAAACAAGTCTTGCCCCAGTCTCACAGAAGACTGCTGGTTATGCCTATTTCCTCAGCCTTTAGAGGCCATCCGTCTCACCCGAGGTTTGGGCATTGTCCACATCAGCCTATCATCCTACTGTAGATCTTAAAAACCCTCCTTCCACTAAGGTTGCTCCTTCACTTAAAGAGGACTTCCACAGAAAAAGTCAGGCCACAACACACAGACTTATATTTGGTCCCATCTCTACTGATGTTAAGCTCGCCTTCCAGGCCTTCCTCTGTATAAAGCAGCCCTCTCCTCCAGAGGGCTCAAATCCTCCCAAGACATTGGGACATCTATTGCTCTGACTGTAACTTCACCTTAATCTTATACATACCCCACAAACATCTTACTATGGGGTCAACTCAGGCACTCAACAATACTGCCTCAGGCCAGGGATTTAGCTCAGTGGTTCCACTATCTGCCTCACAAGCACAAGGTCCTGAGTTCAATCTCGGGTACCAAAAAAAAGACCTCAAAAAACAAACAAACAATACTACCTCACTGGCCAGCTCAGACTAGATACTTCCCAGCTGATCAATGTGAAGCAAGGGACACTTTTGTGAGGGACTCAAACTCCCTTACCTAGGTGACTTCTTCTGGGGGAACCACAGCAGCCTGAACCCCTTCCAACTGCCTACTCTTCCCCAATCTCAAGGGCTCACAAGAGTGGTTACTAATTGATACAAACAGGTTCCTCTTACACTGGGAAACAAAACTCAAGGTGCTATCCAATAGACTCACACAGGACAAGCACTCCCTTCTTGAGGAAGCAGCTCTAGCCTTTACACTGAATGCATGGGAAGGAGATAAAGGAGCTATTGTACATCACTATAGTGTCTACAACCATTTGTTTGTACTGTTCTGGCATTTTGTGGCTCTGCAGGACTTCTGTCTACCTCTGCCTCCCTGCTAACTGGACAGAACCTGCACTCTTCCTAACTTAGCCCCAAGATAAGACATTGCCCCTGGGGACACTGACTTTCCAATCTCAGTCCAGGCTCACACTCAACAACACTGAGCTCCCTTCCTGATACCCAATAGTAGGCTTACGAATAACTTTAGGGATTGGAGCCAGAGTCACAGGCATAACCACTGCAGCCCTCACCTACCAGTTAATCTCTCAGGAGTTAACCAACAGCTTAAAAGAAATCTCTAATTCTATAACAGACATACAAAAAGAGATACAGACTCTTTAGCTGCAGTCATTCTTCAAACCCACCAAGGCTTGGACTTACTAACAGTAGAAAAAGGGAGTGCCTGTATCTTTCTCAGGGTAGAGCATTGTTTCTATGTTAACAGATCAGGGGTCACTCATCAAGCTGTAAAAAGTCTCTGAGACAGAGCCGCCAAACTCCAGGAACAATACCAAACCAGCGGATTTTGGAGTTTCTCTTGGGATAACTGGACGACATGGTTGGCCCCTCTGCTCAGAACATTGGTTCTCATCTTCCTGTTGCTGACAATTGGCCCATGTCTGTTCAGGTGCCTCACAGAGCTCCTACAAGACCAGGTTCAGGCTCTCACAAGACAGTCAGTACATCAACTACTGGTGTGAGCTCACTTGAACTGTAACCCTGTAGCTACTAATGATGCCCTAAGCCTAGAAAGGGGGATCAAAGTGGGGAAATGATAAAGCAATTAATACACAACAGGGTAAGCCTTTGCCTCTGCCCCTCCCCATGTTTTTTTCCATAAAATGTTGTTCCAGAAATGTAACCATTTGTGCTGCACCTGTCCCTGCCCAATGTATCAAAATGTTCTGTAACTGTTTGAGCTGTACCGTGTTATTACCAGACACTTCAAGAATGTTCTGTTAACTCTGCTCTTCTGCTTCTGTGCGCATGCTCACCAGGTGTGTTTCAAGAATATTCTGTTAGGCCCAGGGATTTAGCTCAGTAGCACTCACAGGCGCAAGGTCCTGAGTTCGATCTCTGGTACCAAAAAAAAAAAGAAAAATGTTCTGTTAACTTTGCCCCTCCACTTCAGTCAGCATACTCACCTGGTATTTCAGGAATGTTCTGTAATTTCACCCTCCTGCTTCTGTGAGCGTGCTCACCCAGCAAGTGGGCCCACCCCGCTACTCTGCAGATCGCTATATAAGGTTGCTTCCACTTCTACTCAGCACTCAGAATTTGGAGTGGGCAAACTCTGAGCCAGGAGGCAATAAAGGTTTTTCTCCATCTCTTTGAGTAACTTTCAGATTCTCGAGTCTTCAAATTGCTGGAGCTGTACCACTTGGCCATAACACTGAGCTGTTCTACTTTGTCACAACAAAAGGATCACTTCAGTTCAAACCCAAAGGTTCAAAGTCAAGGTGACTTCACTGGGACCCTGTTTCAAAAACAAAACAAAGCCAGTCGTGGTGGTCCAATCCTGTAATCACTGTACCCTGCAGACCTTGGCAGGAGAATGGCTAGTTCAATCCAGGCCCAGGAAACTTGGCAGGATAGCAAAACCCTGTTTCCAAAAAGAAATTTAAAAAGCAGTGGGGATGTAGATCAACAAAAACTCTGGGTTCAGTCCCCAGTACTGCAAATATAACTCCAAACCATGTGCATCCTTCCCTGATCTCCCACCTTCTGCATTCCAACAGCACTGTCCTCAAGTCCCTTATGACAGGACATTTTGGATTCTTGTTCCATGTCTTCCCCTCCTTCTATCTAAAATCCTCTTCAGGGAGACAACTATAGAGTTCTGGATCTTGTGAAATTATCCACACATTCTTAATAACAGCCATCTTAATTCTTTTCATTCTCCAAATGTTTTCTCTTACAGCACTGAGTCCATGAGGGACTCCCCATGGCCTTTGTCTATAGATAGAGCTGGCATTCACTCATTCAACAAAAGCTTTTTTTTTTTTAAAGACAGTCTCCTTATATAGTCCTTGAACTCATTATGTAGCCCAAGCTGGTCTTGAACTCCCAGCAATCCTCTTGCATCACCCTCCCAAACGCTAGGATTACAGGCATGCACCACCACAACTTGTTAAATGTTGATTTTTGTCCCCAGTAAATGTCCACTGTATGCCCCCACACAGGGTGATCATCACCAAAAACACTAGTGTTACTTCAGTAACCAGAGAGCAGACTTACCCTTTTGTTTTTCCATTCTCTTCAGGAAAATAATTATGATTTTACCAAATTTGTAAAAGATCTGTGAGTGACATTTTAAAGATGTTCAAGTCTGTCAGGTCCCACCTGAAGAACATTGTCTGCGCCAAGCAATTCTGTATGGATGAAAGAATTGTGAAATGCACCTTTTCTTTAAAAAAAAAAGAAAACCAGTGTACACACTGATACACCAGCTTAACACATGAACAAATTTCCAAGAATGCTGATTGATTTTTGGCAAAAACAGAAGAGTTGGGCCCGGGGATTTAGCTCAGTGGCGACACACCTGCCTGGCACATGCAAGGTCCTGAGTCTGATCCCCGATATGGGGAGGGGAGAAGAGTTGCAAAGAAAAACCTTTAATAATGCAAAATGCAAATGATGAGGAAAATGTGAAGAACAGCCCATGACACATCTTAGAAGACTCCCCAGTGTTCAAGGTTTTTAGCAACAACTGGGCAAAATCCTATCAGTGTCAATAGCACGGGGCTTTAAAGTGGACTTTTCACATGTTTTAGAAATAAGCAATAGCCAGGCATGGTAGCACATGCCTGCTAACCCAGCACTCATGAGGCTGAAGCAGCAGAATTACCATAGGGTCAAGGCCAGCCTGGGCTACATAATGAGTTCAAGGCCAGCCTGAACTACATGCCAAGACACTGCCTCGAAAAAATTTTTTTAAGTGCTTTATACATTCATACCATTTTTCCTTCAGTGAATATCAATTATTCAAGGAGAAAAAATATCTTCTTTGTGAACTGGGATAGAAAATAATTAAAATGGAGCCAGGGATGTAGACAGGGCTTGCCTGGCAAGCCCCCCCAAAATAATAATAATAATTAAAATGAAAAGACTATCTACTGGCTGCTGTGAGATGTGTCAAAGCCCAGGCATCTGAGGGCACCTGAAGGCACCTGAGGATACAATCCTGTCGTGTACGACAGGACTTCCTTATCTAATAACAAATCAGCACAGACAACCACCCATGCACCACACAGCCTGCAAGGTCACCCAGAATGTTTTGTCTTACTGTGTCTCACTCAGCAAACTGATAAAAACTACTGTAAGTTCTGTGCTGGAAATTAAAGTTTGGCTCCTGCTTTGTAATGTCTGCTCCACATGTGTTCTTTTCTTTGGGAACCTTGCCTGACCAGGCCTCTGTTCAGCCCACTGGCCCTGACAAGAACACACTTACCTCCCACTCTCCGGTTCCCAGCCTGAACCTGCTTTTCTGCATAAGGGAGCTAGTTGCCTTCTGCTAGACAACTGAAAAAACAGCAAGAAGTCAAGGGCACAGGGGGTCTGTGTGAAAGAAGCCCTCCCAGCCCTCCAGAGTGATCAACCCCCATTATTTATTACAGTGGCTCACAGAGCTTAATGGGCCACTTCATTACGTCGACTGTTTTATTACAAAGGACCTAACAAAGAATACAAAGAACTACATAAGGCAAGGACTGCAGGGAAGGCAGGGCTGCTATGCCTTTCCCAGAAAGCCCCCCTTGCAGGCACTTCCAGCACTCAATTCTGCTGAGGCTCTGTGGACCCTATTCTCCTGGGTCTTCATTTCATAGGTGTGACTGAGTACTATGCTGGCCATTAGTGATGGACTCAACCTTAAGCCTCTCATTCCTTCCCAGAAGCTGAGACAGAGGGACTCAAGTTCCAACACTCCAATTGGTGCCTGGTCCATCTCCTGGGAACCAAATCCTCCACGTCAAAGCTATCAGGAACCACAGCATGGTACTGGCAAAGAAACAGACCTGAGGACCAGTGGAACAGATTAGAAGATGCAGAAACAACGCCAGACACACTCAGCCATCTCATCT
>NW_004624740.1:27594224-27613692 GCF_000247695.1 Heterocephalus glaber | reverse complement strand
ATAAAAGAATTTAATTTAAAAAAAAAGCTATCAGGAACCCACAGCCATCAGTTATCTCATTAACAAACATCACTTTGGAGATCCCAAAATTATTAAGAATTGTGGGCCAGAAAACAAATATGTACTTTTTACCATATGAAAAATATCAAGGTAGGCCCAGGCATTTAAACTAGGGGACTAGCCAGGCATGGTGGCACACATCTGTAATCCCAGCACTCAGGAGACTGAGGCAGGAGGATCACTATGAGTTCAAGGCTAGCCGGGACGACATAGTGAGTTCAAGACCAGCCTGAACTATATAGTAAGACCTTGTCTCAAAAAACAAAATCAGAATCAGAAAACCAAAAACTAAGAGACTATGGCAAGAGCCTGTAACCCCAGCAATATGGGGAGGCTGAGGGATGACGATCAGGAGTTTGAGGTGGCCCTGGGCAATATAGCAAGGACCCTAGCTCAAAAAATTACATTAAGTATGAAATACCTGAGACCATGCTTGGAAGACACTAGCAGCATGTGTTCCCTTCCGTGTTATATATGTAGATACGTATTTTCATAGCTATATCTAAAAATGCAAAATAGCTGGGCACGGTGGTGCGTTCCTCTAATCCCAGCACTTAGGAGGCTGACGCAGGAGGATCACAATGACTTCATTCTCAGCCAGTCTGAACTACATATGGAAACGGGGATCCGGGGAGAAGGATGAGTGGGTGGAAACACCTAGCTCTGCAAGACCTGCCCCCACGTATCTGCCCTCTAGGAGGTCTGGCTAGTCAGCGCTGGTGTTCTTGGACGGGAAAGCAGAGGTCCTGCCTAGCTCTGCCCCTAGCTGTTTCTCAGGCACAGCGGGTCCCACTGGAGCGTGCCCCGCCTTCCACCTCTCCCCAGATGTGCGGCTGTACTGCAGATGACTGGCTCCCTGAGTGATCTCTGGATCCGTCTTTGGAGGGAAAGAAACCAAGCCACTCCACAACAGATGGCAGCTGCGGGCAGCGGTCCCTCCCGCCTGCGCCCACACTCGCCCCCCCCTTACCTTCCGCGCTCACGCCATCCAAGAAGTCCTCGGGGTCGCCGAAGTAGGGCTCAGCGACCTCGGCGATCTCAGTCGCGCTGCCCTCGGCCAGGGCGTCCCCTTGGCGTACTGTTCACAGGCCTGCTCCCCTGGGGGCTTGGCCTCGGCCTGAGTCACTGGCTCCTCTGTAGGCAGCAGCGGGAGCCACGCGGCGGGGTCCGAGGCTGCCTCCTCCGCCAGCTCAGCCCTCATCTCGGGCTTCGACTAGGCCGCTCCTCCAACGGCTGCACGGAGGCGGCGCGGCGGCCAGCTGTGCCGCGAGGGCTCTGCACACTCCTCAGCAGTCTCCTCGCCGCCACGGTTCACTGCTTCCTGCACTGGCCAGCGCAAGAGTCTTCGCCGGACTCCAACGCGTGCCGCGGACTCCCAGGCCGCCCAGCGTAGGACAGCGCTTTGCTGGGGTCGGGGGGAGCGGCGGCGAAGAGGCCGTACCAACTCCATGGGGGGGATCCAAACCCTACTCCCCGAGAAACCCCGAGGGAATCTGATGCTCACCAGAGTGTCTGCCACTAATACCCAAGGGGTTTTACTCGAGAAGAGAGTCCTCAGTTCCTATCGACAAACTTGCTCTTGGCATCCACTAAACTCACTGGACAGCCCCTGCCTTCCTACTCCTGGCTGCAATTTGAGTAGGCCCAGAATACCGAAAGCGCCAGCAGATTTGAGAATTCATTTCAAAATGCGAAATTGAATGAAAATATGGCGTAACTCTGAAACTTACACCATGCAGTATGTTTGAAGTGAGGGAGAGTATTTTAAGGGGGATTTATAGCGATATGTCTTTTACTGTAAAAAATTTTTAAATGTAAACATTAAAAAATAAAATGAAACTTAATATCATGGAAAACTGAAAGTTCAACTAATTTCTGCATGGGGCTGTCTTCGTCTATAGCTAGACAACCTGTTCAGCTTACTCCTAAAGTCCCCCTTTAAGTGTCGGAGTTTTAGACTCATCTACTGACAGGGCAAAAGAATGGATGATCCCAAGCGACAAGAAGAATTCGCGGTGAGCTAGGCTTGGCCGATGCGACTACAAAGACTACTTCTCACTGCAACACAAAAATGTAGCTGGACGGCTTCCTTCACGTACGAGGGTTACACCCCCAGTGGTTGCCCTCCCTGTGCTGACCCTCACTATGGTTTGATCCGCTGGAGAGCACAGGCGCAAACCAGAACACTCAAGTGGCTAGGCCGGATGAGAGTGGTCACGTGCGGGGCCCACTGAAATCGGTCACGTGGGCTGGGGCAAGCGTGGGCGGTGAGGATTTGGGTTGTTGGGGAGCAACCCGGTCTCGCTAAAATCTGCAAGTGGCCAGAAGCTCGTTTGTATGTTTTCTTCTCAACCCCTGTCCCACCTGCAGTGGGGCTTGAATCTAGGTCCTTCACACTGAGCTACATCTGGAGCCCCAGCCCCTTTTTAAAAAAAAATTTTTTTTTTTAATTTTGAGACAGGGTCTCACTATATGGCTAAGTTTCCCATCCTGGACTCGACTTTGGGGTCCTTCTGCCTCATCCTCCACGAGTGCTAGGATAACAGGCATGCCCTGCTATGCCCTATGCCTTGTGTTTTGCTGGGCTCCAGAGCTGCTGCTGGTTGTGGGATGTTTAATCCTCTTAAAGCGCTCTTCGGCCTGTGAGGGAATTAGTGCATAGGAGGTGAGCAGAGTTTCTGCCTATGGAGATGCAGAGCTCTGTAGGTATCCTGCAGGACAGTGAATGTCCCTCATGGCTCCGCACACTTAAATGTGGTTAAGATTGGGCGGGGGATTTAACTCAGTGGTGCTGCCACCTGCCTCAAAAGCACAAGGTCCTGAGTTCAATCCCCAGTACCAAAAATAAAAATAAAGTGATTAAGATGGGGCTGGAAGTAGCTTCGATACCGGCAGGTGGTAAAGAGCATGTGGTTTATAAGCTAAGACCTTAGGATTCATCTCCAGCCCCAGAAAATGTAAACAAGTACGGAGAAATACAGAGAGGAGCTCTTTCTTTTTTTTTTTTTTTGAAAGGATTTCATTTATGCGATCATTGGTAGTGTTGCAAGGTGGGGCTGCCTACCTTGCTGGTGTGGGAGAAAGAGACCCTTCCCTTGGAGCTCTGAGGGCTGGGCGGTGGGCTGTGCAGCAGTGTCACCACGGGCAGGTGAACAGGAGGAAAGGCAGCCCAGTGCAAAGGGCTTCACAGAAAAGCAGAGTGAATTTGAAAGCCCCTGGGAGAGCTCACAGGGAGCAGGAGGCAATGGCAGGGAAAGATGGGTGGGCCCTGGAAGAGGGTGTGCTGGTGTGTGTCTACCTTTGCCAGGCATGGGGTCCCTGCTGGCCTGCTCTTCCTGGGCTCATGTAGCCCCTGGAGGCGATGTGTAGCTGGCCAGTTCTTAAGGGAGGTTTGGAAGCCTCTCCCTGCCTTTATTTTGCTCAGGGTAGTAAATAGGCACAAGCAGTGTGTTTGGGGTGGCATTTCCTGGACTCCTCTGGAGTTGAGGACTCTGTCCTCAGGAGCTGCACTCCAGGGTTGGTGCAGGCCACCTTAGAGGCAGGTCCAGCTGGGACTGAGATGCTGATAAGGAGCCAGCAGTGGGATGGTTGCTAGGGGAGAAAGGCACAAGACTGGGGGTGGCTTTCTGAACGGGAATGGAAAGTGCAAAGGCCCTGGGACCTTGCAGGCCTTGGTGAGGTTTGTTCTCAGAACTAGAGAGTAGCCATGTTTTTCTGTAGTGTTTGAATTTTTTTCACTAAGCATGGATTTCTTCAAAATCAGTAACAGAAAATTAAAAACTGTAAAATAAAACACAAATCAAGAGGTGGATGTGGTGCACAGACCTGTAATCCCAGCACAAGAGAGGCTGAGGCAGGAGGAATGGCCAAAGTCAGGCCAGCCTGGACTACATACTGAGATCCTATCTCAAACACTAAGGAAAAAAAAAAGAAAGTATTTATAATAGCTTTACAATGGCTTTTGTGTGTGTTTGTGTGGTCTTGAGGCTAGAACCGAGGGCCTCATGCAGGCCAAGCACGCTCTTCCACTATGCCCCCTCATCCCAAGAATGCTTGTTTTGTTTTCAGATCAGGTCTCACCCTGTAGCTGAGGTTGGCCTGGAACTTGCAGTCCTCCTGCCTTGGCCTTCCTAGTGCTAGGATTACAGGCTTGCACCATTATGCCTGGGTAAGAATGATACATTTTATGCTGAATATACTTTACCACAGTAAAAAGGAAAAAAAAATATTTTAAAAGGTTCCTGGGCGTGATGACACATGCCTGTAATCCTAGCATTAGGGGAGGCTGAGGCAGGAAGATTGCATGTTTGAGCCCTGCCTGGGCAACTCAGTGACTTAACGAGAACCTGTCTCAAAATTTAAAAAATGAGTGCTTGCTTCAGCAGCACATATACTAAAATTTTAAAAATGAAAAGGGCTGGAGATGGAGCTCAATACCAAGGACCTGGGCTCAATCCCTAGTACTGTAAATAGCTATCATTTCTGGTGCATATTCCCTTGCAAACTCGCTGGGTATGGGTGAGCAGGATACTGCCCTGACTGGGCCATAGCTCACGCAGGGAGACTGGAGTGACCTGTGGCTGAGCCTGGGAGGGACATTGGAACTGTGGCATGAACCTAGGCGGGCTAAGCAACAGCTGACCTGCAGGTGGCGATATTGAGCCGCCTTTCAACCCCAGTCTTCCTAAACTCGGCTTCCTAGGACGGAAGCCCAGGGGCGACTCATCTCGCCGGAGTCTCTCGGTAGTTTCTTCAGGATGTTTTACGTGAGCGATTGCCTCTGAGTGTGCAGAGCAGTCAGAAGAGCAAAGAGGGCCGCTGAATCCTCAGGATCAGAGAGGACTCATGCAAAGCTCTCCCTTTCTGTGTAACAAATAGCTCCACCAGCTCCGGGCACAGGGCTCGCTCCCCGCTGCTGTTCACAACTTCAGCCACACGGGTGCAACATGGGCAGGAGTCCCTGCCTCGTTCCAATGCTGGCTTCTTCTCCACACCAGAGGTCTGGGCGAGTTACTCTCCTTCTTTAAGTCTGGAGTTCCTCAATACAGTAGTAGGGTGAAATGAAATGGGGAGGTCCCTGGGGCTGGGACCATTTTTTGCCTGGGTCCCGGCCGTTTCCTATCACTGTGCCTTTCTTTGGCCTGGGGGTTGGGTTCCTCTTCCCCCACCATTACTGCCCTGCAGTAAAGAGCAGTTTAGCTTTCACTGCCTGAGGCACTTCCACCACACTTGGTCTCCTCTGCTTCCCGCCCCCATGGCGATCCTCCTGCCTCAGCCTCCTAGTGCTAGGATTACAGGGATGTGCCACCATGCCCCGATAGATGAAGTCTTTTGAGCATCTTTTATTTTTATTTTTATGAAGAAAAGAACAGAGTAATAGACACGTACCCGTTCACCTACATGCAGTTTTGTTTGTTTGTTTTCTGTTTGTTTTATTTAGTGCTGGGGATTGAGCCCAGGGCCCTGCACATGCTAAATTCACACTCTAAACACTGAGCTATACTCCCAGCCGAAGACTTTAAGGCATCCACATTACACAATATTTGCTTGAGATTTTTCTTCCAAGAAAAAACAATGAGAAGCCTTCTTTATATCTCTTTAAATTTCTTCTCCTTCCCTCCCCAGAGAAACCATCAGGTATACATAAATGATGTAGTCATTGTTGTTTCTTGTTTTTGCCTTTGTGTTGTTGTTGTTCTCATTGTTTGGTATTTTTAATTGAAAATTTTTTTGTTTTTGTTTTTTTGAGACAAGATCTCACTATGTAATTCAGACTAAGCCTTGAGCTCACTAGCTTTGAACTTGTGGCAATCCTCCTGTCTCAGCCTCCCAAGTGCTGGGATTACAGGCATGCACCACCACTCCCTGCTCTGTCTGTCCCTTCCTTCCTTCCTTCCTTCCTTCCTTCCTTCCTTCCTTCCTTCCTTGTGGTACTGGCAGTTGAAACCTGGGCCTTTACACTCAGCTGCATCCCCAGCCTTTTTAACACGGGACTTTATCTCTGTCATGTATATATGACCAGTGGTTAGATTTTTTGATAATATGGTAATTCTAATGCTAACGTTTTGAGAAACTATGTATTATTTTTCAAAATGAGTAAACTACTTTACATTTCCATCAATAGTGTGCAAATGTTCTGAGTCAAATTTTCATAAACTGAAAAATAGATAACAAGTTTTAGTCTTCTGCATAGCGACCTCTAGTTTTCCCAGCACCATTTGTTAAATGGAATCCCCTTTTTCCAATGTATTTTTGTGTCCCCAGCCTTTTTAAAAAAATTGTTTTTAGAGCCAGGGATGTAGCTCAGTGGTGGCATGTCTGAATGGCATGCGCAAGGCCCTGAGTTCTATCACCTCCCTGGTAAAATTGTTTTTATTTTGAGACAGGGTCTCGCAAAATCACTGTGTAGCCTGAGCTGGGCTCAAACTTGCAATCTTCCTGCATCAGCTTCTCAGAGTGCTGGATTTACAACCATATCCCACCAGAACCATGTGTTATGGCTTTAAATGTTCACAGTTGCTATACGATTTTCTTTACCACACAAAATGATGTTTTCAAGATTTATCCATTCTGGTACATGCTGTTCTAGTTTATACATTGTAGGAATAAAGCACAATTTATTATTCAGTTCACATTGTCATAAAAAATAGATTGTTTTGGTTTTTTGATGTTATAAATAATAGTATAGTGAAAAATCTTGTACTTGTCTTTGTGAGCTATGCTTTAGAGAATATGATTTGAAGTGAAATTTCTGGGTTATAAAATATCTGCATCCCAATTTATTAGCCATTCACAAATCATTCTCCAAAGTCTCATTACTAATTTACACTCCCTGCAGCGCTACAGGAATATTTCTATTGCTCCTTATCTTCTGTGTGGCGAAGGGCAGCTCATGGTTGTTTGAATTTGCATTTCTCTGACGTAAGTAGATGTCTGATTTAAGCAGAAAGGGAAATTACTACATCCATCTAAAATCTGTGGGAGAGCTGGAAACCTGGTCTTGAAGGTATGCACCTCACACCACAGAGCCTGGTGAGCACACCATGCCTGTGTTCAGGGCTTTCTCTGCCCCCTTAGGTCAAAGCATGTGCAGAGGACACGTGCTGGGGCAGGCGAATCTGTCAATGCCCCTTCCAGCAGGAAGAGATGCTTTCGCTTCCTTAAAGGACCAGACTTCCTCAAATGCAGATTCAGCAGCCGAATGGCCACAAAGTAATAACAAACCTTCTGGATTCAGTACTGGGGATTGAACCGAGGACCTTCACAAGGTGCTACATCCTCAGCCCTTCTGAATTTTCTGAGATGGGATTTTGATAAGTCACTGAGCAAGAATCTGTCTGAAAATGAAAATTAAGAATGGCTGGGTGGGTGGCTTTTGGGGAAGGCCCTGGATTCAATCCCTAGCAACCCCCATCTCTCTCTCTAATAATATATCTATTATCTCTCTCTATATAGATATATCTATATATAGATATTTATATTTATATTCTTCTAGCATGTGACTGATCGTATCACACTGTCCATGGGATCTCTCATCTTACATTTTGTCATGTATTATCAAATTATTAACATTTTAAATTATCATTTTCTTCATTACTTGCAAGCTGTAGCCTCCCTGGGTTTGAAAATATAGCCAGTTGGCTTATTTGGACCAACTCTGCGGCAGAATAGAAATATGATGCTTGATAAAATTTAGAAACAGTCTTATTAAAACCAAGGCGGCACTGACAGGATGATAAAGCACTACTACCCTAAAACCTATGGGATGGAGCTGGGGCTGGGAGTGTGGCTCAGTGCAAAGTGCTAGCCCAGCATGTTCAAGGCCCTGGGTTCAATCCTCACCATAACAGTAAATATAATAAAACCCTAGGGAAATAAGAAGAGCATTGTGGGTATTTGCTGTCCTGTGTGAATTTAACCTTAAATGTGAAAGTGAAGAACTGGAAATCACCTGTCTTCCAGTTTTTGTCATACAGCCAGATGTGGTACACACACCTACACTCCCAGTATCGAGGAGGCTGAAGCCAGTTTGAAGCTACTCTGGGTACAGAGCTAATTCAAGGCCAGCCCTGGCCTACCTAGGGAGACCCTGTCTCAACAAACGAAAACAAAAGTGTACTTGCCATATAAGCATTAGAATCATCATTTTCTCGATGGTTATACGAATTTGTCTACTTTTCTTCTAAAGGAAGAAAGGTTTATTTCTGCTCACGGTATGTAGAGGTTTCTATCCATGGTCATCTGAATTTTGTTGTTGTTGTTTATTTGTTTTGATGTGAGACAGGGTCACAATATGTAGTTCAGGCTGACCTTGAACTCACTATGTAGCCCAGAGGCAATCCTCCTGCCTCAGTCTCCCGAGTGATGGGATTACAGCTGTGTACTGCCACACCTGGTTGTCCCTATACTTGATGGCAGAGGTGTTAGTACCTAGGCTAAGGACCCTGATGGGGCAGTCCTCCAGCAGGCTTTAGAGAAGTGACAGCAATGCTTTTCCTTACCTAAGTGCAAGATAGGCGCTGGGGACCGGCGGGCAAGTGGAGCCTGCTTTTCCACTGCAGGTACTTTCTCAGGCAGGTGGTTTTTAGAAAAGATTTCACCTGTTAACTTCCCAACTGTTTGAAGACTGCTGCCAAAGCGCCCACATCTGCATCAGGAGATTCAAGCAGCAAGGTTCCCAGCGGCAACATTCCTAACATACACACCTACACGGCCATCCTCGAAGAGTAGTTACTGGCTTAGTGATAAAACAGGAAACAGGATACGGATGATAACGTGAGAACATCTAAGCAGGTCTCATCCCACATGGTTCCAGAAAAGGAGGAGAAAGGGAATGAAGCAAGCCGGGACAGTGGTGCAGGTCTATAATTCCAGCACTCGGGAGGCTGAGGCAGGAGGATCACAGTGAATTCAAGGCCAGCCTGGGCTGCACAGCAAGACTCTATATCAAAAAAAGAAAGAAAGAAAGAAAGAAAGAAAAAAGAATGAAGCAACGTCAGTGTTTGTAGAACCACTGGCTGAGAAATTTGTAGACGACAATCCAAAAACTCACTAAGATTAATAAATACTAAGCAGGGTAAAATAAATGTAAATAGATACTTAGAACACAGTGAAACTGGCAAGCCCCAGGAGAAACAAAAGCAATCATTTTATCTTTTTTTGTTTGTTTTGGGGTTTTGTTGTTGTTGGATTTCTTTTTGTTTTTGTCTTTTTGAGGTGTTTTTTTTTTGATTTTTGAAACAGGGTCTTGCTTTGTAGTTCAGGCTGGCCCTGAACTCACGTCGTAGTCCAGGCTGGCCTTGAATTTGTGGCAATCCTCCTGCCTCAGCCTCCCTAGTGCTGGGATTAAGTTCATGTCACCGTGCCAGGCTCCAAAGCCTATCATTTTAATTTTTTTTTTTTTTTTGCGGTACTGGGGATTGAACTCAGGACCTTGCGCCTTCAAGTCAGGCAGCAGCACCACTGAGCTAAATCCCTGTCCCCAAAGCCAATCATTTTAAAAAAACAAATTGTTGAGTATTTTGTCCCTGCAACAGGAAAATGACTAACCCTGGATTACTGAGTATCTATTTGAAAAACAGTCAAAAATTAAAAATGCAACCAATCAAAAAGAGAAGAACAAGTTAGATAGACAGCTGGTCTCTACTTCTCAAAAGCAACAGTGGAAGCCAGGAAGGTAGCAATGATATATACGGAGAAAGGGGCTGGGCGTGGTGGCGCATGCCTGTGATAGCAGCGCTCAGGAGGCTGAGGCAGGAGATTGCTGCAAGTTTGAGGCCCATGCTGGGGCTACACAGTGGCTTTAAGGCCAGTTTGAACTGCATAGTGAGGCCCTGTCTGAAAGAAAGAAAGAAAGAAAGAAAGAAAGAAAGAAAGAAAGAAAGAAAGAAAGAAAGAAAAAAGAAAGAAAGAAAGAAAGAAAGAAAGAAGGAAAGAAAGACTGTCTGAACTCTACTCAACAAAAGATTTTTTTCTTTTTGCAGTACTGGGGATTGAACCCAGGGCCTTCCCTGCTCCCCCTTCCTAGCACTGAGCTACATCCCATTTCTTTTTTTCAGTCTTTTGAGATGGCTCAATAAATTGCTCAGGGTGGACTGAAACTTGGGATCCTCCTGTCTCATTCTCCTGGGTAGCTGGGATTCCAGGGGTGTGCCACCATCCCCTGCTGTATTCTGGGGTTTTTTGAAAAAAATTTTTTTTATGTGCTCTTATTTATCTGTTCATATGTTTTCTAATTCTGCCTGTTTTAAATGTTATAGCTTAATAATTTCTGATATATGGTAGAGAAAATTCCTCTTATCTTTCTTCTTCAGAATTGCTTTGGCTAATCTTGATTCTTTACTCCTCCATATGAAGTTTAAATTCATTTTGTAATTTCCTGAGGAAATTATCTTTACTGAAATTGCATTAATTTTATACATCAGTTTGAGGACGATTGGCATTTTAAATATATTGAATTTTCCTATCTATGAACAAATTCTCAGTCTTTCTTTCTTTTTTTTCTTGTTTTTTTTTTTTGGTACTGGGGATCAAACTCAGGCCTTTGAACTTGCAAGGCAGGCTCAGAACCACTGAGCTAAATCCCCAGCCCCTTTCTTTAGGACTTTTATATCTCCCATAAAGTTTTATCATTTTTTCCTTAAAAATATATCATCTTAGATTTATCCCTGTATGTTGTCAGTTTGTTATTATTATGAATGAGATTTTTTTTTATTAACTAATGACTACTGGTATACATGAAAAGTAGTGTTTATTGTATGAGGTCTTGAATCCAAAAACCCTGGTGAATTGTCTTTATTTTAACATAGTTTATATGAGTGTAGTAGTGCACACCTGTAATCCCAGCACTCTGGGAGGCTGAAGCAGGAGGATTGCAAGTTGGAGCCTATCTTGGCAATTTAGGGACTTAGTGAGCCACTATGTCAAAATATCCAAAGGGCTAGGGATGTAGCTTAGTGTTGAAGCACCTAGTTTAAATCTCAAGTACCATCACCACCACCACACACACACACAAAAAGTGACTTGTGTATTTTCTGGGGTTGATACTGAGATTACCAATCATATTTCTTTCTTCCCAACCAATACCACCATTTTGTACTTTGCTTCTTGCATTAGTTTGATCCTGAAATACAGTTTAATCACAGTCACAATAATAGGCAGCTACTGATTTTTATTAATGTGCAACTTATATAGGGTGTCAGGTATGGTGCTGCATGCCTGCAATCCCAGTGCTCGGGAGGCCGAGGCAGGAGGATCACTGAAAGTTCAAGGCCAGCCTGGGCTACATAGTGAGACCCTGTCTCAAAAACAACAATTACATAAAGAGAATACATAGGTCTTACATGCCAGACATCATTTTTACAAGTGTATATATCAGTTTAAGGATGTTCTTATCAAGAGACAGAATAAACCAGGCATTGAGGTGCATGCCTGTAATCCCAGCACTCTGGGAGGCCGAGGCAGGAGGATTGCAAGTTCAAGCTCAGCCCCAGCAATTTAGCAACCTGCCAAGATCCAGTCTCAAAATAAAAATTAAAAAGACTGGGGCTGTAGCTCAGTGGGAAGGCCCTAAATTCAATTGCCAGTATGGAAAAAAAGAAAAGAAAAGAAAGAGAAAGGAGACAGAACATTTCCATCATATAATAAAATTCTCCAGCAATTCTTCCATAATAGGCAACTACTGCGCAGACATTTATTTATTTATGTATTTATTTGCAGTACTAGGGGTTAAACCCAGTATCTTTGCACTACATTCTCTTTCTCTCTCTCTCTCTCTCTCTCTCTCTCTCTCTCTCTCTCTCTCTCTCTCTCCTTCCTTCCTTCTTCTTTCCTATGTGGTTTAGGCTGGCCTTGAACTCACTATGTTGCCCAGGCTAGCCTCAAACTCACTGTGATCCTCCTGCCTCAGCCTCATATGTGCTGGGATTGGGATGTACATATGCCGCCCAGCTTGGTTCTTAGTACTGTTTTTACTCTGAGGCAGGATTTTGGTAAATTCCTAAACTGCTAAATTGCCCGGGCTGAGCTTAAATTTATGATCCTTTTGCCTCAGTATTTACAAGTGTACACTACCACACCTTGCACCTTGTACCCTTTTTTTTTTTAGACAAGGTCTTGCTATGTGGTGCAAGCTGGCCTTGCACTCATTCTGTAGCCTAAGCTGGCCTCGAACTCATAGCAGTCTTTCTGCCTCAGCCTCCCAATTGCTGGATTACAAGCAAGTGCTACCTTGTCCTGCACTTTGTACCCTTTAACCACTGCCCAGGGGCTGGGTGTGTGGCTCAGTGGTAGAGAGTGTTTAGCATGGGTGTGGCTCCAGGCTCAATTGCCAGCAATACCCCCCTCAACCGCCACATCCAATTCCCCTCCATGTAACACACACACACACACACACACACACACACACACACACACGCAATTTCAGTTTTAAATGAAGTGATGAATGCTGCTGTTTAACACTTGGCTTAGTGGCTGTCACATAGGAAGTATTCAATACATTTTGGGGCCTACTCATCTTATGAATCCTTGGCTTTTAGAGTCCTCCACCTGCTCTGCCTTACAGAGCTACAAACAGCATTCACCTGAAGCCTCCTAAAGGGAGGGCGGGGACTGAGGACAGGCTCCAGCACCCAGGAGGCTGGGCTTGAATTCCGCCCTGTGATTTAGGCGGTTGAAATTCTTTGGCCTCATTAGTCTGTAAAATAGTGACAATTATTCTACTGCTTTATCCATTTATTGGGCTTAGATGAGTTTCTAAAGGCAAAGCACTCAGAAGAGCACTCTGGCCACGGCAGCATTTAGTAACTGTGAGTTACTAAACTGTGAGTGTGGCTAATGTGGTCAGTAGCTGGTGGTGTTCATGACACATTCTTGGCTTTCTGTCTTCCAGGAGCGGGGCAGGATGGCTTTTCTGGTCCTCTTCAGGGTGGGTATGGTGGTGTCACTAGTGTGGCCCAAGGGTTGTGGGTGGATGTTTTATCCATCACTTCTGGGCCAGTGTTGTTCACATAGGGCCCCTTACCCCAAGCCTTTCTTTTGTCAAAATGTCAGAAACCTGAGGCGGTGGCTGCTTCATTATCCTGGGTCTGAGTGATCATGGTGAGCCTGAATCCCTGTGCTGCACTGTCTCAGGCTGCTGAGGTGTGTGTGGCAGGAGATAGCCTGACCTGACCAGCACCCTAGCTGTACTTAATAGTCCCAAGTCACGGTGGTGGCCAACCTATGGCATGTGTGCTGCAGCCAGCTATTTGTGTCACTGAAAGCTCTAAAAGGTTCGCCATCCCTGTGACCTAGGATGTGCTCCTGTGTTAGTCGGCCTTTCATTGCTGTGACCAAAACACCTGAGGCAATCAGCTTAAAGGAGGAGGGGTTTCTTTTGGCTCCTGGTTTCACAGGTTTCAGTCCATGGCCAGCAGCTCCACAGTTCCAGGGTCTGGCAAGGCAGAGGATCATGGAGGAAGGGCAAGGTGGAGGAAGAAAGCTGCTGGCCACCAGGAAGCAGAGCACTGGGGAAGAGCCAGAGAGGAGAGGGCCAGGGACAAGATACAGCCCAGATTCACACCCTCCTAATCCCGTCCTGGATCTAAACTCCTGCTGAGCTTTCATCGTTCCCAACAATGCCATCCATTTATGGCATGGGTGGATTAATCCAATGACACCAGAGACATTGTGATCCAATCACTTTCAGAAAGGTGACCTTGGAACAGGGGAAACTTCTGGGGACATTTTAGATTGAAATCAACATTCCTCAATGGCTCTTAGGGACTCTTGCTTTTTTTATTTTTTATTTTTTTGAGACTTTTTTCGAAAGGTGCTTGGCAGGACTTGAAATCCTTGCCTGCAAGGAGGATAATACCCAACAACAGCCCCTCCTGCACGTCCTCTGGGGGATACCAGTCCTGATGTCAGTGGCCTGCTTTCCAAGTCCTGCCTGTCAGTTCCATTTTCCTAAGCGGAAAGCATTAATGTGACTCAAAAGCCACAGGAACAGTCATAATATAAGTGGGTTCTTCTTTTTTTCCACATCAGATGGGCAATGGGATGTCGCAACTAGGTTTGAGTGAGGCACATCTCATGCATGTGGCATGAACTCCCCATTACCACACTCATGAACCAAAGGATTAGATAAGTGGGATCTTGCTACTGAACAAAAAATTTTTAAAAAAACTCTTCCCTGAATGAAACCGTTTATTCTTTGGTGAGGCTCTACAGACAGCAGACCTATTTCAAGGCACGTTTCCCGAGAACTTTCTGTTGTTAGAGTTGTCTGGCAGCAGAGCCTTCCCCTTGAAGGACTTCCTTGGAGCCATTAAGAATGAGATCCAGTGGGAGGCCGGTGATTTAGCTCAGTGGTTCTGTCACCTGCCCTGCAAGCGCAAGGACCCAAGTTTGATCCCCGGTACCAAAAAAAAAAAAGAGATCCAGTGGGAAAGATGGCCCACACCTGTAATCCTAGCACTTGGGGAGGCTGAGGCAGGAGGAGCACAATTCAGTGACTCAGTGAGATCTTGTCTCAAAATACAATAGGGCTGGGGATGTAGCTCAGTGTAAAGGCTTTGAGTGGCCAATCCCCTGTACCACTGCCACACACACACACACACATACCCAGCATGAGAGCCAACTGCTGCTGCTTCTTTCCTTCCACAGCCCCCTCCCCTGGGTGGAGTGAGAACTTACTGTGTTCTGCTCCTCTACCACCTCCATTAAGGGATTCTGGGGCGGGGGGCAGAGACCTGGTTTGCTCATCCCTGTTTGCCTTCCTCACCTTCCTCTCCTACCAGTTATTCAGAATATGTTTCACTAGTAATCTTGGGGAATGTTTGTGGGAATAAAACAAACTGCTCAACTTAGAGCAGTGGTCTCCTGCCTGGCTGAATCATCTGGGATTTAACAAAACAAAACAAAACTGAAGTCCTGGTCACAGTTCAGACCATCCATGAAACTCCAGTGATGGGAAAGCATGAGCACGTGTTTTTTTTGTTTTTGTGTTTTCCCCAGTGCTCAGGATCAAACTCAGGAGCTCACATATGCTAAATAAGTGCTCTACCACCAGCCACATGCCCTGCATTATTGCAGTTGATAGACTTAATGAATGGAAAGATCCTGTGAGTAGAGAAAATGTCCCTTTAGAATGGGTCTTTAGTTATATTTTCCTTTCATTTGTATCTGTATAAGGGGATGCAGACAATGGCATGTGATGGGTGGAACCCAATGGGCTAGATCCAGGCAGGGGATTTCCGAATATTCCCCAGGTGATCACTAAAGGCAACCAAGATCCAGAACCACTTACTAGAGCCTATCTGACATATGTAAGGGGGTTAAATAATTAATTTAATAAGCTATTAGAAAAATGTATAATTGTATATTTGTAAAATATTTGACAGTCAGGCTGGGGATTTAGCTCAGTGGTGCTGCTGCCTGCCTCACAAGCACAAGGACCCGAGTTTAATACCCGGTACCAAAAAAAAAAAAAAAAAATTCGACAGTCTTCAGAGTGTGATAAAGTTTTTTTTTTTTTTTGGTACCCAGGATCAAACTTGGGTCCTTGCGCTTGTGCAGCAGGTGGCGAAACCGCTGAGCTAAATCCCCGGCCCTTTTTTTTTTTTGAGATAGGTTCTTTTTATGTAGCCCAGGCTGACCTTGAACTAGTAGCAATTTTCCTGCCTCAGCCTCCCAGGCTCTGGGATTACAGGCATGTACCACCACATCCGGTGAATTAAAAAAAAATTTTTGTTGTTGTTCTTTTGAGTCAGGGTTTTGCTATATAGTTCAGACTGGCCTTGAACTCACTATGTAGCCCAGGCTGGCCTCAAACTAACTGCTTCTGCTTCAGCCTCCCAAGTGCTAGGTTTATGAGCTTGCACCACCATGCCTGGTTTCAAAAACAATCTTGTAATATAGTGGGAGACAGAAATATGTACCAAATAATAGCAGGAAGTCAGCAGATTATATGTGTGTGGCGGGGTGTGGAGTCAGGGAAAGTGCTGAGCACAAAATTTGATAACAACAGCTAAAAGGAAGCCCAGGGTAGCAGAAGGAAGTGGCCATCAGAGGCGGGTGGAGAGTCACAGGATCCTGCAGTGGCCATTGTGACTTGGGAAAGTTATTCCGTGTCTGTCTGCAGAAGGCAGTCAGTACTTTCTTAGTTACTTCGGAAGAGCATCATTAGTGCTACCTACCTGTACGGATGGTAGGTGTCCTGGGGAGATGGGACAGGGAGGTCTACTAAGTGTGGGGAGAGCACTAAAAACCAACAGGTCAAACTTAAAATATATGTATGCCTCTAAATATAGTTCGCTGTCAAACTAAAATGTGATAACTACCTTAAGAAAACTATGATTGGAAAAGTAATTTTATTCAAACATTTGAGCCTGTTTTCCATAGCAGATATTCTAGAATGTAAAGGAAAACAAGTGCGAGTTATTATAATACCAGCGTATAATAATAAGGTAAAATAAGGGCCAGCTGCTATAGCAAGAACTAACGGTGAGGCTGAGACCCTTCCTAGGACCCTGGGCAGGTTTGGGCTTTCAGTTAACCACCTCCCCAGACACAGCTCAGCCTGTGTTGCAGGTGCAAGATCCTCCCTTTGGGAGCCGGGCATGGTAGCACATGCCTGTGATTCCTGCACTTGGGAGGCTGAGGCAGGAGGATCATCGCGAGTTCGAGGTCAGCCTGGACTACACAGTGAGTTCAAGGCCAGCCTAAACTACATAGCGAGACCCTGTCTCAAAAAACAAAACAAAACAGAACAAAAATCTCCTATCTTTCTAGGCTTTCTCTGCCTGTACTGTTCATCCTGGGAAGACCGGGGCATTTGCAGTTGTCTGACACCCTCCTCTTGCTCCTGTTCAGTCCTCATCCAGCCAGCGGCCGCTCAAGCTCCTGCCCTGGCCCGACCTCGCGTGCAGCTTCCCTTTGGGAATGCTTTGGACATGCGGTCCCCGGAAGCCAGCTGTCAGGCCTGAAGGCCGGGAACGGTCCCAGAGAGTCTGTGAGTCCTCACACCCGGCACCGGGCCTGGCCGCCTCCAGCAGACCTGACTGCTCTGGAGAGGGCAGTGAGCGACAGTGAGGGACGGGACGAATGAACGCAGAAGGCATTGAGTGGGCCAGTGAGCGCTGAGGGCAGGGCAGGGTGGGTAAGCGAGAGCAGGACCCGGCGAGGGGGACGGGCGGCGAGCGAGTGCCGGTGGGAATGGGCGAGCTGCCGCCGGGGACTCGCAGCGCTCCAGAGAGCGGGGTGCAGACCCTGGGCTGTGAGCGCCGGCTGCCCAGGCCACGTGGCTGGGACAGGCCTGGAGGCGGGAGGGGGGAAGTAGGCGGAGCTAAATAGAGTGTGGGGGTGACAAGGCCGGGCCTGGGCGTGCTGTGGGGGGAGCGAGTCGGCAAGGGGTGTGGCCACACGCGTGTGGGAGCTGGGAGGGGGTGAAAAGTCGGGATGTGGGCGTGATGGTCGGTGAATGGGCGTGGTCTAGGTGGTCATGGGCGTGGCCTGCAGGCACAGGAGGAAGTCACGTGGGCGAGCGGGCTCACATGACTGGCCGCGCGATGGACCAGCTGCCCGCCGCGGCAGTCGGGTCAGCCGCTGAGTCGGAGGCTGACGAGGAGGCTGATGCCCCGGCGACAGGTACGACACTGGAGACCGCCATCCCAGTTCGCGGCGCGCTGTTTGGGCGCAGCCTCTCTGATCACCTCTAGCCCGCGCCCCGGGGCCACCTGTGCGAGTCCACCTAGCCCACTCGAGTCGGCGCCGGCCCCTGCCCTGTCTCGCTACTGCCCAGTTTCGCGGCTCTAGGGACGGCGACATTTGCGGTCCGCAGCACTCGGGTCGGTGCGTGGCCGGGGCGGGGGCCCAGCAGGTGCCCGCCACTCACTAGGTGCGCTGCCCGGGTCCTCCCCGCCGTGGCGACAGTAGGTGGCCGCGTGAGGCGCGAGTTGGGGCCGGAGGAGGTGAGATCAGATGAGTACTGGAGATTTGAGAGTCGGGTTTTTCCCTGGGAGGAAAGGCGGGAGGGAGTATGGCAGTGAGATCGGGGAGGGAGCGCTTGAGTCACTGCAGTGGAGACCCGCGTGTGTGCAGAAGGTCCTTCAGAACGGGTCTTTATTATTTCCTGTCACTTGTATCTGTGTAAGGGGAAGCATGTGACAGCCCTTGCTGGATAGAACATTGTGTTCAAGAGGTCACATGCTGGAGCCCAGGGTGGGCCCACCTATGCCAGAGCTCCAAGCTGGCGTCCTTCCAACCAAGTCACTTGGGAGTGGAGGCTGTGACTGGATCAGAATGCTGATCCCGGCTGGCTTGTCAAGCGGTTCTGTGTGGACTGAAGTGGCCGAGGTTCAGGGATGTCTGCAAATACAGGGAGTGCCATAAGTGTTTCGTTCAGGACTCACCAATGGCTGCCATTAGGGTGTGATTTGTAGACAGTCCAGCCCCCCCCCCCCCCCAGCTGCCTTCCTTGTGGCTTTGCCTGGAATTCCTACAGGTTGTTGGCTTTCCTTGGAGGCAGTGGTGATTTTTATCAGGAATGCTAATTTTATCCACAGCTAGGAGGCACACCACAACCTCTGACTTCCAAATTCTCAGAACATTCTTACAGCCCCGTGAGTTTAAAAGTGGGGTTTCAGGCTCATTGGGTCTAGCTTGTCATTTCATTTTTTTGGAAACTGGATGCCCATCCTGGCAGGGAGGTGAAATGGTAAAGCAAACCTTTTTTTTTACCTGGGGAAAACTAATTTATCTGGAGGTGTGTGACTAGTTCCAAGTGGGCAGTGTAGGGAACCTGTGGTTGGGTGGGCTGGGGTCAGAAAACCTAAGAGTCTGGTAATGAATTTGGCCCACAATATGCCTCACACTTTGACAAAGTTGATTTTGGGTTCTCAGAAGAGTAGTGGCTGTAGGGTTTATAGTGAATTTCTTCCTTTTATTTATCTCCTGGCTGCATACCCAGAGCTGCCTGTATTGTGATATCTCTGCCTTTGTAGTGCCTTTGGGATTACCAGAAAGAATTGCCCTACTCATTGTAATTTTCATCATTCAGTCTCATTATATTCTGATTATTTGAAGCTTAGGCTGAGAATGCTCAGGTAACTCTCTTCCTAAAAAGTTTCAGCTAGGTATCACAGTGCAAGCCTGTGATCCTAGCAGTCTGGGAGACTGAGACAGGAGAATCAAAAAAGTTCAAGCACAGCTGGGCATTGTGGCGCACACCTGTAATCCCAACACTCAAGAGGATCGCCAAGAGTTCCAGGCCAGCCTGGGCTGCATAGTGAGTTCAAGGCTAGCCTGAAATACATAGCAGAGACCCTGTCTCCAAAAAAAAAAAAAAAAAAAAGTTCAAGCACAGAGTGACTTAATGAGATTCTGTCTCAAAAAATAAAACACAGGCCAGGGATTTAGCTCAGTGGTT
>NW_004624740.1:27575236-27590457 GCF_000247695.1 Heterocephalus glaber | reverse complement strand
AAAAAAAAAAAAAAAAGACTGGGGATGCAGAGAGACCCTGAGTTCAATCTGAAGCACCCTCCCAACACAAGTTTCACATTTTAGTTCGATAGTTTATTTTTAAAGTTTGTTAGTGATCTTTACACTTTCTCTTCCTCTCCTCCTCCTCCTCCTCTTCCCCTCCCTCTCTCTCTCTCTCTCTCTCTCTCTCTCTGACACACATGCACATAGACGCTCAATTTGCAAGGTAAAATGTGTCAATTTGAAGAAAGAGGAACTAACTGAATCACTATTATGCAGAATAGATTTTGCCAGAATTTGTGGTTAGTAAGAAAGTGATGTGTTCCGGGTGGGGGAATTCTGTTTTGGTATTATTTTTTTCTTTCCTGAGAAAAATGCCCCACGAAAAGCGATGTTTTGCCATCTTGTCAGCCAGGGTGGCAGGGAGGGACTGCAGGGGAAGCAGACATGGTGCTGAGTGGACACTGGACTTGCTGTGCTGCTAGGAGGAACCCAAGGTGCGTCTCACAGTCTTGAGCTTATAGTAAGGACCCAGATCCCAGGACTGTCGCTGCCCTCTGAAGTCAGTCACACTAAGCATGTCTGCCTGTCTGTCTGTCTTTTTTTTTTTTTGGTACCGGGGATCAAACTCAGGTCCTTGCACTTTCGAAGCAGGCGGCGAAACCACTGAGCTAAATCCCCGGCCCTCTTTCTTTCTTTTGAGACCGAGTTTTGCTAGTTCAGGCTGACCTTGAAGTCATTGTGTAGCCCAGGCTGGCCTCAAACTCCTGACTCTCCTGCCTTGGCCTCCTGAGTGCTGGGATTACAGACATGTGCCACCACACGTGGCCTTAGTGTTTTCTTTAGTTTTCATTTGTTTTGGTTTACTGAGATAGGCTTTTGTTATGTAGTGAGCTGGCCTTGAACTCACTGTGTAGCACAGAGTGGCCTCAAACAGGCGATCCTCTTGCCTCAGCCTTCCAAGTCCTGGGATTACAGGGGTAACACCAAACGTGGCAGAGATAGGTATTTTGTGAAAAGTGTTCTGAGGCAAATACCAATATTAAAATACTGTATAGGAAGATAAAAGTGGAGATACACTCCTATAATCCCAGCATGCTTGAGAGGCAGAAGCAGGAGAATCACAAGTTTGAGCCCAGCCTGAGTGATTTAGCAAGACTCTGTCTCAAAATAAAAAGTTAAAAAGGATTTTAAAAAAGAGGATTTTGCTCAATGTGAGGGGGGAAAAAGGGTAGTAAGAAAGCTATCTTTCTTAACTTTATAGGTTATGATTATTAGTGATTCTATAAAGAAAACATTCTGCTGGGCTTGGTGATGCATACCTGTATTCCCTCCCTTGGGGAGGCCGAGGCAGGAGGATTGCAAATTCAAGCCCAGGCTGGGCAATTTAGTGATTTACTGAGGCCCTGACTCAAGAAGTACAAAAAAGGACTAGGGATGTAGCTCATTGTGAAGCCTTTGGGTTCAGTCCCCAGTAACACCGCCCCCCCCCAAATCCCACGCCAAAACCAAAAACCTGCTGGGATAACTTAGGAGAACTGGGTCCTCACTTTGTGCCATTTCCAGTTGACATGGTGAGGGAAGGCTTTGTGCTGTTTTGCTTCTTTCTGTGTGATATTTGTTAGGGAAGGGGCACCTCCAGCTCCCTAAGGTTTGCAGAGCAAGTGTGCTATGCAGATTTAAAGTGAAGTGACATCAAGTTTGATTAACTCCAGGAACACTCCATGCAGATTGGAGAAAGTTGAGGTTGGTAATACCTCTGAAAAAGTGCAATCATGTTATTTTCCGGCTGAAGTATGACTGCATGATTTTCCTGGTCTGTGCTGGTAAAGTGTTGTCTACTCGGAGTTTCATGAATGAGCTGTAATTAGAGCCAGGGAGATTTTACTGTGAATTGGTGCTTTGAGCAGATGTTGTTATGTAAGCGCTGTGACCACAAGTACAAACATTTTGTGAAGAAGCCTCGCCCATTCCTGCCCTTTTACACTGCTGAGCTCCCAATGGCTTTCCTTCTTTCCTGTGTCAGTGTGTCTCATGTTAGTACCCGTCTGGTGGCCCGGATATACATTTTTCCAGTGTATTTCTTTTGAGTTGATATTTTTCTGTACTGCTAAGTAATTTTTTGAAATTTTCTATATAATATCTGTAAAATCTTGCAGCAAGGAATGGAATATTTGTGCTTCTGAAGTGTTAGGTCGTAAAATGTGAGTTAGAAATGCTCTTGCCGTGTTTTCCAGAAATAATTTTTTCAACAGAATCCATGTAAAGATTGTCCTTAGGCTTGTTCTTTTTGGTACAAAAGATAAAACTTTGCCTGCCTGTACTGTAATTTCAGCATTGTGGAGGCTGAGGCAGAAGGATGGCAAATTTGACCCCAGCATGGGCAATTTAATGACTTAGTGAAACCCTGCCTGAACTTTCCCCCCAAAAAAGACAAAGTTTCTCTCATTATTCCCCCTATGCCCTGCCCCATCCCACCAAACTAGTCACAGACCCTACATGCGACCTTGTTGTCAGTGTTGATTTTATCTTTTTTTTGTTGTTGTCAGTGTTGATTTTATCTTTTTTTTTTGTACTGGGGATTGAACTCGAGACCTTGCGCTTGCAAAGCAGGCACCAGAACCACTGAGCTAAATCCCCGGCCCTGATTTTATCTTAGTAAATAAAATCTTCAAGCTTTTGGAGCTGGAGGGTTGTCCTTGGTCAATCTGAGAGCTATTTGTTCTCTAACCTTCTTATGTAAGTCTGAGACTTACTGTGTGGCTCCAATTCCTTTTTCTTTCTTGCTTTTTTTTTTTTTTTGAGGTATGAATTGGGGATTAAACCCAGAGCCTTTACACTGAGCTCCCCCACTTTGAGACAGGATCTTACCGTGTAGTTTAGGCTGTCCTTAAACTTACTGTTTCCCAGGTTGGCCTTGAATTCACAGTAATCCTCCTGCCTCAGCCTCTAAGTCCCCGCCCTCTTTATTTTTATTTGTCATTTTGAGGCAAGATCTCCCTGAGTCACTAAGTTGCCCAGAGCCCTCTTTATTTTTATTTGTCATTTTGAGGCAAGATCTCCCTGAGTCACTAAGTTGCCCAGATGGGGCTCAAACTTGTGATCCACCTGGATCATCCTCCCAGAGTGCTGGGACTACTTGTTTTAAAATAGTTTTGCCGGGGAGGGGTGGGAGACTTAGCTGAGTGGCACTGAGCCTGCCTCACAAACGCAACGTCCTGAGTTCGATCCTCAGTACCAAAAAAAAAAAAGTTTTGCCAGGATATCTGGACTCCTTTCACCTTCTTTCCCCAGTCTACAATGGCGCTCCTTAGAGAGTGGCGTCACCTTTGGTGAGGTGTGTAATTGTATCTGCTCTGCTCTTAGAGGAGAATACTACAGTTAATCAGCAGCAGTGGCGGTGGCAGCACTGCCCCTCAGGCTTCTGAGGTCTGTGGGGAGCTCACTGGTGAGTTGCGCTGTTGGAGTGGCCTCTGGGGGCACAGCAGGACCAAGGCCCCAGCCCCTTGTCGCTTGCACCTTTCTGAAGCAGAGGGGTTGGCGGGAACCCCTGCTGTTGGAAGCATCCCTCCAAGCCTGACAGGTGTAGGTGGGCTCCATCCTTGCACAACTAATTATCTTTAGCATCTTTAGCTCTGGACCCCTGGGGGAATTCCATGCCCACTGGGCAGGCCTGGCTTTCAGGAATCCTGTAGCTGGGTGTGTGGCCCATGCCTGTAATTCTAGCATTTAGGAAGCTGAGATAGGGGGATCATCATGAGTTTGAGGGCAGCCTGGGGTACTTAACTGAGTTTAAGGCCAGCCTGAACTACACTGTAAGACCCTGTCTCAAAACACAACAAACAAACAAACAAACAAACATTAAAAAAAAAAGAATGTTGGTGTTGTGTGCTGGAGGGGGAATGAAAACGGTTCCTTATCTTCCTTTGGAGCAGAGATGGGTGGGGTGAATCCTGAGGCAGTAATCGGGATTTGAAGACTAAGGGGCTGGAGCAGGGGATGGGCCTGGCCAATAGCAGTTTGGGCTTTGAATGGTGGGGTGGGAAAGGACCTGTGGAGCCTAGGGAGTTTAGGGTGCAGCTGAGGGTCATGAGAGGTGGATTCTCCGGGGCGAGGCTGGTGACCAGGAGGGGCTTCATCTTGCATCTCCTAGGCAGCAGTGGAGTTTCTCTGTGAGACCAGTGCTCTCCTTGTTGCCCCACTGAGCTGTGGATGTAAACCTCTCAGCCTTCCTCTGATGTCTCTCTCTGCTTTACAGATGAGGGGACTGAGGCACACACCTGTCCGAGGTAGGTAGAGTCTGGCTGCTGTTGGGGAGTGGCAGACAGTTCCTTCCTGGCTGTCGTCCTTGTAGGCTAGAGTTGAGCACCCCACCTTCATGACTTCCTTTAGGGGACCCGTGACCACACTGCTACCCAGCCTCTCCTAGGACCTCATGGTGAGATGATGGCTTGGGACTGTTGTGTGATAAAGTGGGTGGATTCAGGTGTCTGCGGGAAGGGCCCTAGGGTCCTGGGTCTGGTTGTGCCAGAGCACAACCACTGAACACTAGGTTGTGACCAGGCTCGGGTGCAGGCAGAGGTGGGGTCCACCCCGGTTGAGTGGAGACTTCCTTGGGTTTCCAGCACTCTACAATAAACCACTTGAATTTTGGGAGGCAGGGGCTGAGATGTCTTCAACTCATTAAGATAGGCAGAGGCTGGGTGTGTTGACACAGGCCTGTAATCCCAGCATTCTGGGAGGCTGAATGAAGCAGGAGGACTGTGGAGAATTTGAGGTCAGCCTGGAATACATAGCGAGACCCTGTTTCAAAAAAAACAAAACAAAATAAAACAAACAACAAAAAAAGAAAAAGACATTCAGAGTCTTAATTAGCTTGACTTAGAATTGTGGGGTCTAGATGCCAGATGTGAGAGCCTAGCTACTTTCTCAGGGAAAACCAAGTCTTGGGGTTCAATGCAGATTTGGTTGTAGGGGAGAAGTGGGCTGGGTATTTGTCTTCCTGTGAAACCTTTCCTAGTTCCTAATTGGTTCTGCTGACTTCGCAGGCCTTAGAATTCTGGTCCAGTCGCATGCTTGCTTGTCTGTCCGTGGGGCCTTGTCCTAGTTCTCGGGATCAGTGCAGGCTTGCTAAGTGGATTTGGTTGTGTCACTTGCTCATCATGTCCTGTGGCTGCTTGGCATTCTAGTGGAGGGGCTTACCTTTTTGCTAATGTAGAGTCTCCATTTAGCCCTCACTAGGCTCAAGACTGAGGTCCTACCAGAAATTTTGGAGTGTTTTCAATTAGATGTCAGGAGAGCCTAGAAAACTTGAGTTACTTTCAGACTGAACCAGCCAGCTCCTGTAGGAGGGTTAAAAACCAAAACAGAACCAAAAATAAAGAAGTCAAAAATAAAAGTCTTTTTTTTTTTTTGGTACTGGGGATCGAACTCTGGTCCCTGCGCTTGCGTAGCAGGTGGCAAAAAAATAAAAGCCTTAAAAGAGACTAGGATTCTTTTTGGAACTTTGAGTTCCTACTTAGTTATCCCAAGATTCCTCAAGTTGGCTAAAATACTTTTTCTTTTAAACTCTGGAAAAAAGTCATCTGGGTTCCCTTGTATAAACATTCCCAAAGAGAGGCCTGGGAGGGTTTCTCCTGCGTGAGGCTGAATGGGGCCTTTCAGAGGCCACTTCAGAGCATTCGTGGACATTCAAGATCCACTGGCCCTTTGCTGGTGTCTCCCACCTCTGAGCTGAGTTGGAGGAAGTCATCAGAGAGGTGATGTGTTTAGCCTTGCACTTCAGCTTTGTGACGTTTTAGGCAAACCAGTGATTTTCCTCCTTGTGGTCTAGGCACTTCCTTGAAAATGACTCGGTTCCTCCCTGCCCGTGGGTGAGTGCTGGCTTGTGCGTGGGTGTGTGTGATTCACAGGCAGTTCCCCGTGTCTCAGCGAACACCATGGTCTGTCTGTGATTGTCCTGGGACCCTCGGCCATGGCTTGGTTCTTGATGAGGACGGGATGCCACGGACACGTGTGGAGCGCTAACCCTGGCCAGTGACTTGCAGGCTGTGCTCCAGTCTGGGAGCTCAGCACCTGGTGTGCAGGCAACTGACAAAGAAGAGCTTGAGCACCAGCCTCTGTTTCTTGTTTGGCTGCTTGCAAACACATAGCAACGTGTCTGGTTTTGCACTGATTTGTTGACAGTCCCAGATCATCAAGCATCCCTTTGGCTCTGCTCACAGTGTTTTGGGTGTTGAATAAGGCAGTGAGTGGGGGGTGGAACCCAGGCTTTGGTATCGTTGGGCCACTAGGTGCCAGTCCTGGTCCCACAGGTCACCTTGCTGGCTCTGTGACCTTGGCAGGTCACTCCCAGGTGGGCTTCTAGTTTTTGCATCTGTAAACGGGATCACAATGCCTACCATTTTCAGGATCAAGGAGATGCTGTACAGAGCATCCAGTGACAGAGGAACAGACATTCTCGGGCAGTGGCTCTTGCTTCCGTGGGGGTTGATGCTGCAGTCAGCTGTTCAGGTGGACACCTTCATCCCTGCCTTTGAGCCTATGGAAGCTAAGAGCAGGGGAAGAAAGTGCTATATCAGGGGTTTAATCTGTTCCTTAGCATCCCATGGCTGCTTCCAGCCCCGAAAACCTGCAGCTCCATGGCCACACAGACCCCAAGAGGTCCCTGGCATTGAGCATGGCCACATGACCCACCCACATTCTGTCTGTGCCTGAAACAAACAAAAGGTTTCAGGGATAGATGATGATTTCCCTTTTTAGACACCAGCATTCGAAATTTTGAGACATCTGTAGACCAGGTACTGTGCATGAGAAGAAAAATAAAAAACAAAAAATATAGTTTTCTTTCTTTCTTTTTTTTGGGGGGGGGGCGTTCCGGGGATTGAACTCAGGACCTTGTACTTGAAAGGCAGGCACCAGAACCAGTGAGCTAAATCCCTGCCGCCGCCCCCCCCCCCCGAAAATATAGTTCATGTTCACAAGAGCAAGAGAGAAGAAAAGAGGAATTCATCTAACTTTTTTTTTGAGACTGGGACTTGCCAAGTTGCCCAGGTTGGCCTTGAATTTATGATCTTTCTTCCTTAGCTATTAAGTAGCGGGACTACTGGTGCACAATATCACATCTAGCTCATCAAATACTGTTTAACATTTACTAGCTTTGAGATACTGTTTACATTTTATACAGTTCACTCCTTTAGAGTGTGCAGTTAGCTAGCTGGGTGTGGCGACACAAGCTTGCAATCTCAGGACTCAGGAGGCTGAGGCAGGAGGATAACCTCAAGTTGAAGGTCAGCCAGGGGTATATAGTTAAGGCCAGCCTGAACTACATGGTGAGACCCTGTCTCAAAAAACAAAAAGTAAACAAACCAACCCTAAAAATCTGTTTTAGTGTATATAAAAAATGTGTCATCATCTGCAATCAATTTAGGACATTTTCTTTAGTCCAGAAAGAAATCCCCTGTCCCCACCAGCCCTGGGCAGCCACTACTCTTTGGTCTCACAGATTTGCCTAGATTGGGAATTTCTTTGTGTGTGTGTGTGTGTGTGTGTGTGTGTGTGTGTGTGTCTGTTTGTTTTGAGTCAGGGTCTCACTGTGTAACTCAGGCTGGCCTGGCCTTGATTCATGGTGATCCTTTTGCCTCAGCCTCCTGAGTAGTGCTGGAATTGCAGATGGGCACCATCATGCTTGGCCCCCACAGTCCCTTCTGGAATTTCATATAAATTGAGCCATGCAAGCAATATGTGGTCTTTGGTGAGTAGCATCTGTCACTAGCAACTGTTGCTTTTTTTGTTATGGGGGATCGAACGCACAACCTTGCACTTGCAAGGCAGGTGCGGGTGGCACTGAGCTGGCCCTCTAGCAACTGTTTTTAAGGTTCATTCATCTTATAGCATGTAAGAGCACTTCATTTCTTTTTTTTTTTTTTTTGGTACCAGGGATGGAACTCGGGTCCTTGCGCTTGTGCAGCAGGTGGTGAAACCATTGAGCTAAATCCCCGGCCCATTTCATTTCTTTTTTATTTCCAATAATATTCCATAATGTGAATAGCTTACATTTTACTTATTCATTTATTAGTCGATAGACATTTGAAACTTTTCTCCATTTTGGTAATTATAAATAATGCTGTTGTGAACATTCATGTGTGGACATGTGTTTTATGTGAACAGATGTTTTTGATTCTCTTGAGTAGGGACCTAGGAGTGGAATTTCTGGATCCTCTGGTAACCTATATTTAATCCTTTGAGTAACAGTCAGATGGTTTTCCACAGTAGTGGGACATCCCACAAGGCCACCTGCAGCATGTGAGGCTCTAATTTCTCCTCATCCTCAGCAGCACTTGTCATTGCTTGTCTTTTCCATTTTAGGCATCTTCGTGGGTGTGAAGTGGTATTTTATTGGGGTGGTACATCCTTTCATGTGCCTCTTGGCCACTGTTATATCTTCTTTGGTGACACATCTGACAATTTAAACCTAGTGCATATCTTTGTTTTTTGTTTTTTGTTTTTTTTTTTGGGTACCAGGGATTGAACTCGGGACCTTGCACTTGCAAGGCAGGTGGTGGAACCACTGAGCTAAATTCCCGGCCCTGTTTCCATTTTTTTACTTGTGTTATTCTTTTCTAGTCCTTTCCTTTCTTTCCCCCTTTCCCCCTCCTTTGTTCCCCTTCTCATTTGAACACTTACTTCCCATTTCCCAATATCTATTATACATTTTAGTCTTTATTTACACTTTTGGTTGCTCACACCAGAGAGAAAATGCGGTATTTAGAGTATGGTTTCAAGGTGGATCCATTTAGTTAGAAGTGTCTCAAGCGTATCCTTCTTTATGGCAGAACGGTACTCCATTGTATAAAAAAAACCCAACACATCTTTTGGGCGGGGATGTAGTTCAGTGGTGCCATGCCTGTCTGGCAAGCACAAGGTCCTGAGTTTGATTCCCAGTACCGAAAAAAACCCAAAAACCCCAAAATAAAACAAAACAACTCTTCTTTATCTACTTTATCCATTCATTGGTTGATGGGCATTTGGGCTGTTTCTAAGATTTAGCTATTACACCTGTGCTGCTATGAACATGAGTGTGCATATATCGTTGTGGTATGATGCCTTTAATTCTTTTGGGAGGACACCAAGTAGAGGAATAGCCGGGTTGAATGGAACCTCTGGTGGTAGTTTTTTGAGGAATCTTCACACTGATTTCCACAGTGGTTGCCCCAGTCTGGATTCTTACCAACAGTGGAGAAGGGTTCTTTCCTTATCCCCACAGTCCCTCCAGCATTTGTTATTGGTTGATTTCTTCAGAATATCCCTTCTTTCTGGAGTGAGATGGAATCTCAGTGTTTTAATTTGCATCCCTTGAATGACCAATGATATTGAACATTCTTTCATATATTTATTTTCTGTTTCGACTTCTTCATCTGAGAAGTGTCTGTTCATTTCAGATGGCCATTTGTGGATTGGGTCTTTAAATCTGGGGGGGAGGATCTGATTCTTTTGAGTTCTTTATATATTCTAGATACTAGTCTTTTGTCTGAGGAACAGCTTACATATTTTTTTTTCCCACATTGTGGGTTTTCTCTGCACTCTGATGGTGGTTTCTTTTAATGCACAAAAGCTTTTTTAAAAAATGAGGTCCTAGTTGTTGATTCTTTGTGATAGTTCCTGTGCGATCAAGGTTTTGTTAATAAAGCTTTACTTATACCAGTGTCTTCAAACGTTCTACCTATAATACCTTCCAGAAGGTTTAGTGTTTCTGTTTTAATATTTAGATCTTTGATCCATTTCAATTTTAGTTTAGTGCATGGTGAAAGATATGGATATAGTTTTAATCTTTAGCATGTGGAAAGCCAGTTTTTCCAGCACCTTTTATTAAAGAGGCTATCTTCTAGTGAAGGTGTTTGGCTCCTTTGTCAAAAAAATAAGGTGGCTGAGTATGTTGGAGTTGTTTATGCATCTTCTAATCTGTTCCATTGATCCTCAGGTCTGTTTTTTTTTTTTTTTACCAGTACCATGCTGTGGTTTTATTTTTTTAAATCACAGTAGCTTTGTAGTATAATTTCAAGTCAGGGATTGTGATGCCCCCTGCCTTGCCTTTGTTACCCAGAATTGCTTTTGGAATTCTAGGTCTCTTCTGGTTCCAAATGAATTTTAGGAATGTGTTCTTTAATTCCTGTGCTATATCCTGTAGATATGCTATTGGTATTTTGATCAAGATTGCATTAAATCTATATAACAATTTTGGAAGTATGGCCATTTTCACAATATTGGTTCTTCTTACTCAAGAAAAGGGATAGCTTTCCATTTTCTGATATCTTCTTTGATCTCCTTTTGCAAAGTATTGTAGTTTTCAATGTAAAGATGTTTTACTTTCTTTCATAGGTTGATTCCTAGGTATTTCATTTTTTTGGATACTGTTATGAAAGGTGTTGTTTCCCTAACTTCTCTCTCAGTGAGTGCATTATGATAGTGGACACCCTTGTCTTGTTCCTGATTTTAAAGTGAAATCTTTCATTTTTGGCCCATTTAGTATGATTTTGGCTGTTGGTTTTTCATAGGTGGCTTTTACCAGATTGAGATAAAGACCATCTATTCCAATTTTCTGTAGGTTTTTTTTTTTTGGTACCAGAGATTGAACTCGGGTCCTTGCGCTTGTGAGGCGGGTGGCTGAACCACTGAGCTAAATCCCCAGCCTTCTGTAGGGTTTTAAAAAATTTTTTATTTTATTTTATTTTTTACTATGAATGAGTGTTGGACTTTGTCAAATGCTTTTTCTGCCTCTATTGAGATGATTGCTTTTTTTTTTTACCTTGGTTGTTAATATGATGTATTGCATTTATTGATTTGTGTATGCTGAACCATCCCTGCATTCCAGGGATGAATCGTACTTGGTCATGTTGTATAGTCTTCTTTTTTTTTGTGGTACCGGGGATTGAACTCGGATCCTTGTGCTTGAGCAGCAGGCGGTGAAACCACTGAGCAAAATCCCCGGCCCCTTAACATTTTTTTTTTGTACTGGGGATTTTTTTTTCTCCTCTAACAGCTTTTAATATTCTGTTCTTGTGTTGAATTTCTGGAAACTTGACTATTATATGCCATGGTGTAGAGTTTTTTTTGATCATGGCTAATTGGAGATATATATGCCTTATCTGTATATCAAAAATTTTTTCCATGCTTGGAAAGTTTTTCCATTACTTCTGTGAACAGGTTTTTCTTAATGTGGTTTGTGCTATCTCCTGGTTTTTCATTGACTGCTCAATCCTATGTGATTCTTCTTTGGATCCTTTATCAGCTGCTGGATTGATTTCTTGTGGTTCCTTGCTATTTTTAAGATATCTTTCTTTTCATGATTGTTAACTGGAATCTTGTTTTCTGTATCTGATATTCTCTCCTTACATTGGCTCATTCTGCTGCATATACTTTATTTTCAGTGGGATTTTTAATCTCCTGGATATCTGTTTGAATATGTTTCATGGATTCCATTTCTTTCCTATGTTGAATATTCATGGTTTTCATCATTTTTCTAAGCTCTCCTATTTTTTAAAATCTGTATCTTCTCTAGAGTCACTAACCATCTCTTTCATTATGGTTACCATCTCTGTAGTTATCTGAAAGATTCTTTCTGATTTGATTATTTATTTATTTATTTATTTTTTTGGTACTGGGGATCAAACTCTGGTCCTTGTGGTTTTAAGGCGGGCAGCAGAACCACTGAGCTAAATCCCTGGCCCTGATTTGATTTTTTTTCTTAGAGCCTCATTCATCTGCTTTGTTACTTCTGCTGTTACCTTCTTCAAAGTCCAGGTGAGTGGCTTTCAATTTGTTCCACCTTATTGCCCCTGGGGTTTGCCTTTGGTATGCTAGAAGTCTGGGGTTGCATCTTGCTTAAGTGTCTTTTCATTTTGTTTTGTTTTGTTTTTAGTTTAATTCCTGGGTTGATGCTTGTTCAGTGGACCCTTGATTTAGGAACTCCATTCATTCTCTGGGCTGGTTTTAACTCAGGTTGGTCAGTGAAGGCTCAGGCTCCTCTACACAGCCTTCAAAGTCTCTCCTGTATACAGGCAGATCTCAGTGTCCTTAGAGACAGACATTGGCCCAGGATTTCTCAATTAACCCCACACAGGAAAGGATACTGTAATGTTCCTTCCAGAACTCTTTAAGGGGTAAATCTGTATCAGAGACCATCTGGAAGCACAAGTGGCTGGGATTTGGGTCATAACTCAAGAGTTTGTAAGTTAAAAGTAAAATTCTGGTCAAAACCCAAGTTGTTTATATGTCAGGCTGGTTATAACTCAAGGATCCACTGTAAATTGCTTATGGCAGGTAGCTTTATTAGTAGTATTTAGAATCCTCAGGAAGTGACTATTTCTCAGAGATGTCTTGCAGTTGTATCTGGCACTTGGGTTTTGAGTCTGTTGCAGGACCCTACCTCTTTAGTTTATTGAGAATGAGAAGTTGCTGCTTATTTGGCCTAGTCTGTGGTTCTTTGGCACTGACCTGTAGCATTTTTTAAGATTTGTAGGCAATCTCAATATTGGCATACCAGGAAGAATTGTATCTCAGGTTCTTAGGGAAGAAGCTACAATTTCAGTTTTTTCCTTTTTTTTTTTTTTTTTTCTTTTTTGAGACAGGGTCTTGTTGTTTCTCAGGCTGGCCTTGAACTCACTATGTAGCCCAGTCTGGCCCTCAACTTGCAGCGATCCTCCTACCTCAGCCTTCCAAGTGCTGGATTACAGGCATGTGATGCCTGGTTTAGCTTTTCCTTGTTGTAACGCCCTGAGAGTACTGTCACGAGATTACTGGGGAAACAGCACAGTGCCTGCCCTGGCACTCTGAGCATAGTTCTTTGACACTTTCCTTTTAGTGATGTGACACTGTTCCTGTGGACATTCAAAGCCACCCATGAGTGTGTCCATTAGCAGGAAAACAAAGGCAGAATTATCCTGGAATGCACCCTAGGAACAGCTGTGAGTTGCAGCAGACTGATTTGTGTTTGAGGAGGCTCTGAGTGGCGTGCTCTTTATAGTAGCTGCTTGAGCCGTGCTCAGACCTTGGGTGTGGGTGCCTGCATACTGGGCGCTGGTCTCCACTTCTTAGGAACATGAGCAGTGCAGTGTAAAAGGAAAAACTGTGATACAACCGTGAATTAATTGGCTGCAACTGTTGAAAGAGGAGCTGGTCTCCCAGACTGAGGGAGAAATGGTGGAAAATACAGCTTTGGCCCGAGTGTGAGGCAGCTGGAGCTCTGGCTGGTGGGAGTGTGAATTGGCCCAGTCATTTTGGAAAACTGGAAATATTTACTCAGCCGAACATATGCAAATCCCGTTATCCAGCAATTTCACTTTGGCTGTGTTCCGAATCCACCAGAAGGCCTGCACATGTCTACCAAGAGCCCTATGCTGGAGTGTCACAGCAGTGCTGTGGGTCACAGGCAGAGGGTGGAAGCAGTGGCAGTGATCTAGCTGCACGCAGTGAGTGGGGACAGGCTGCAGGTACATGCTGTGACGTGAGTGGATCTGACAAGCACCACACTCACTGAGGGTCAGAACAGCGGCGCTGTACTTCCTCTCAAGGAATGTAAAACAGGCTGCACTCGTAGGTTGGAGGGCAGTGATTACCATTGCAGTGGCTGAAAGAATTGTGTGCTCGGTGCTCCCTGTGGTCTCTGCATCTGGGTGTTCTCACACTGGTGTGGACATTTAGGAGCTGATGGTTTGGCTTGTTTTGGCTTTGTGCGGAGGATCCCAAGTTCGAGCCCAGACTGGGCAATTTAGCAACTTAGTGAGACTCTGTTTCAAAACAGAAAGGGGCTAGGGACGTAGCTCAGTGCAGAGGCCCTGGGTTTGATCCATAGTACTGGGGGGAAAAAAAGAATCCATAGGAAAAAGAAATATATTTGTGACATATAAGTAATACATGTAACATTTGTACACACTGAGGGGCGCTCAGGAGTATGAAGCACTGTGTCTGCCTGGAAGGGCAGCATCTGCTCCAGGGCAGCCACTCCGCAAGACAGAAGGGGCTGGTGTACATTTGTGTCATCATACTGATGAATATGGCTTTTTTTTTTTTTTTTTAAGAAACATTATGGGAAAACATTATTTTCAGTTAAATCTTGTTGGTGGATACATGGATCCTGATATTTTCTGTTCATATTTGAAATGTTTCTCAATTAACACAAATGTAAACACATTTAAAAGGTAAATAGAGTGGGATGTGGTGGCACGCCCTGGTAATCTCAGCTAAATCTCTTAGGAGGCTAAAGCAGGAGAATCACCAATTCAAGGCCTGTCTGAGCAATTTAACAAGACCCTGTCTCAAAATTAAATTATGTTTGGGAAGTGGTACCAAGGATTGAACCCAGGACCTTCACACTGAGATACCCAGCTCTTTTTATTTTTGAGACAGGATCTTGCTAAATTGCCCAAGCTGAGTTTGAAATTACTATCCCCTTGCCTCAAGCTTTCCAGATTGCTGGGATTATAGGCATGTGTCAGTGCACCTAGCTTCAAAATAAAATTTTAATTAGGAGCTGAGGCAGTTGCTAAGTGGTGGAGTGCTTGCTTAGGATGTATCTGGCCCCAGGTTCATTCTTAGTACTGAATAAAAAAAGATACAAGAAAAAAAAGATCCAGTGAGAAAAATGTTAATAGTGATTATTTGAGAAGGTAGGAATTTAGGCATTTTTTGTGGTTGTTGTCATAGAAAATTTAGAGAAATGTGGTTCTGTAGACACATGGAAGCATGCCTGATATTTGAAAAATAGTCCGTGTAGATAATAGAGCCATATGCACGTGGGAAGTAATAGCTGAATATGGATGTTTACAGATTGTGGATTTGGAGTGATTTTCTTCAGAATACTGCAATCTTATGTTATATACAAACTAAGCTATTAAAGGAAAAATAAACTTTTGAGTTAATAAATGAGAGCTATATAAAACTTTTTTAGGGCCAGGGGCAGAGTCTTGCTATGTTGCCCTGGCTGGTCTTGAACCCCTAAATTCAAGTGAGCCTCTTGCCTCAGCCTCCTGAGTAGCCAGGATTCCAGGTTCATACCATCACACACAGCTTCTGTTTAAAGTGTGCCACCTGTAGGCTGTCCAGCAGCACAGTGGCTGCCCTTACATGAGGTCATGGGTAAAGTGTGTGACTGGTAGATACACGCCCTGCTTCTTGCCTTTGAGGGGCATCATGGTATTTCCCAGCCACAGAGCAGGTGATGTCTT
>NW_004624740.1:27514398-27573914 GCF_000247695.1 Heterocephalus glaber | reverse complement strand
TTCTATGCCAGTGTCTTCGAGAGTTCTACCTAACTTATCTTCCAGCAAGTTTAGTGTTTCTGTTTTAATATTTAGATCTTTAATCCACTTTGATTTTAGTTTAGTGCATGGTGAAAGTTAGGGGTCTAGTTTTAAGCTTCATCATGTTGAAATCCAGTTTTTCCAACACCATTTATTAAAGAGGCTATCTTTCCTCCAGTGAGGATGGTTGGCTCCTTTGTCAAAGATGAGGTGGTTGAGTATTTCTGGAGTTGTTTCTGCATCTTCTAATCTATTCCACTGCTCCTCAGGTCTGTTTCTTTGCTATTTTTATCACAGTGGGTCTGTTGTACAGTTTCAAGTTAGGAATTGTGATACCCCCTGCCATGACCCTGTTGCGTAGAATTGCTTTTGCTATTCTAGGTCTCTTTTGGTTCCAGATGAACTTTTGGATTGTTTTCTCTAGTTCTGTGAAATATGCTGTTGGGATTTCAATTGGGATTGCACTGAATGTGTATAGCAGTTTTGAAAGTATTGGCCTCAAACTCTTGGTGATCCTCCTGCCTCAGCCTCCCAAGTACTAGGATTACAGGCATGCACTACCATGCCCAGCTCGATGTCATTTCTGAGGCCCTGGCCATGGTAAGGATGAGACTTCCGCTTCCATTTCCGAGAACAGCTTGTTAATTTCAGGAAGTAGCTTGGAGAAGTTTGGATTCAAAGAACCGGTTTCACAAGCTGGAGAAGGAACATTTGTGTTGAAAGTCAAGGACATTTACTGATCACTTCATTTTATTTCAGCGGAAGTTGTGGTCTGCATTACCACTACCCATGGTCCCTGTCTTTTCCTCTCTGGATAAAATAAGAGCCAAGCAGGTATAGTTAGGAGCACCTGATTTCTGTCCTCTTTTGGGTCCTGAATTCCTTCTCTCCACTCACCTGGCACAGTGGTTCTCAGATGACAGTCCCTGCGTAGCAGCAGTGGCAGCCCTGGGAACCAGTGGGGAATGCACATTCTCAGGCCCAAACCCAGACCTCTTGGTTGGGAACCCGGGTGAGGCCCCATCTGTTTGAACAGGCCCAGGCCTCCCAGGTGATCCTGAGGCAGGCCCAGTGTGGAGAGCAGTCCTGTGATCCCCGTCTCTCATTGCCCCTTGCCCTCCTGTGTAGTGAGGTTGGTGGCCTTGTGCATTGCTGGAGCGTTGAGCTTGAAGGTCTCCAGAAGATGGATTCAAGCTGGGTGTGACCGTGTACAACTGTAATTCTAGTACTCTGAGAGGCTGAGGCATGAGGATTGCAAGTTTGAGCCTAGCCTAGGCAACTTATTTATTTTATTTTTTTTGTTTTGTTGAGACAGGGTCTTGCTATGTATCTGAGGCTGGTCTTGAAATCGTGGAGATCCTCTGGCTTCAGCCTCCTGAGTGCTGGGACCACAGATGTGCACCACCACACCTTCTTAGCCTAAGGCAATTTAGTGACTTAGCAAGATGCTGTCTCAGAATTAAAAAATAGTGGAGATGTAGTTCAGTATGAAGGCCTCTGGTTCAATCCCCAATACTAGGAGGAAAAAAAAAAAAAGGAAGATGCTTTCGAATCTTCCCTGCCACTGCATTTGTTTTTTGAGCCAGGGTTTTGCTGTGTAGTTCAGGCTGGCCTTGAACTCAGTTGTGTCTTTCAGGATGGCCTTGAACGTGTGGAGCGCCTCCTGCCTTGGCCTCCCAAGGGCTGGGATTATAGTTATGCACTACCATGCCTGGCCTTCTTACCACTGGGAACTTTGGACCCTGTTTGAGAATGCCACATGTCCTAAACCTCCATGGGGAAGGATTTTTACCAGCATAGGGAAAATCCCTGGAGGCTAAGGCTGCAAGGAGTTGGGGGTGTCTCTGTGCTGGGCTGGGCATAGCCCCTGAGTGGGGGCAGCGGGGACCGTGTAGCTGTGCCCTTTAAGGGGCTGCCTGTGTCTGTCCCTGGTACACTGTGTGGAAGTTCTCAGTCTGACTTCTGAATTAGAGAAGCATTTACAAAAGGCTTCTTTACGTAAGGGAGGATGTGCTATGAAGTGGTTTATTGACAAATTGTTTTTGCTTACTAAAGCTTTTTAATTAGTCTAAAGCCTCTATTGGAAGAATGTTGGGAAGGAAAGCCGGGTGACAGAGTGTGTGTGAAGTGCTGCTTTCTGATTTGTGGGTAATAGACTTGGAGAATCACAAAAGTTTGAAACTGAACACAGGACCTTTGCATTGACCTGAATCTCTAGCCCCTTTTTTTGTTTTGTTTTGTTTTTGGTACCAGGGATCAAACTCGGGATCTTGTGCTTGTGAGGCAGGTGGCAGAACCACTGAGCTAAATCCCCAGCCCACTAGCCCTTTTTATTTTTTATTTTGACACAGGGTCTCATTAAGTCACTAACTTGACCAGTCTTGGCTACAACTTGCAGTCTTACTGCCTTATCTTCCCAAGGTGCTGGGATTACTGGCTTGCACCGCCATTCCTGGCTGAAAGTATCCTAATGCTTGCTGGCTGTTCCCCGTGTGTGTTGTGCGGGTCACACTGTGGGGCAGTGGGATGACTTGGTCCCCATTGGCACCTCAGCCCATGGGGTAGGCAGATACTCAGGGGAAGCTGAACCTTATCCTTGAACACAGCTTGGGGGAGGCATTGATTTGGAGACCAACCTGGGGAAGGGATGGCCATGGAAAACCTGGGTATGGGGAATACTTTCTAAGCTTTAGTTGGTCAATTTACAAAATCTTTTTGGATTGGAGCATTAATCTGGAAGGAGTCAGGGAGATTTATTGAATGTTTTCATTTTGCTAGTTATTTTCAGCACTGCTCTCGGGTTTAAATCCGAGGCACTTCTGCCTGTGGGCTGAGAACCCCACTGTAAAGCCGTTTTGTGCCAGAAGTTTTGGAGCGGGGAAGGAGTGACATTAGAGGGGCCTGCAAGGGGTTGTTATTTTCAAGGCATAGGTGGTGCTGGCCGGCTAGGCTGGGTGGTAGGGCCACCTTTATGCCCATTTTGTGGATTATGAATGCTAAGCTCAGATGTGGCCGCTTGCCAGTACACACAGCTGGGAAACGAAAGGAAAGATCCCACTCCAATCTCTCCAAGCGAGAGCCCGTCCTTCATCCACACCTTTCAGGGCAGCCTGGCTGGCCTCTCTCTCCTAATCTACTTTAGCTCTGTGGGGTGGGGTTGGTGTCTCCCAGGGAGAGGGCCTTCAGGGTCCTACACCACTTGGTAGGAGTGTTAAAGTCCACTTCTCCCGAGGAAACCAGAATCATCCCCCTGTTTCTGGCCTTTCTGCATTGTGTGGCAGTCACATGACGGTGTAGCTGCCTCAAGTGATCTTTTCCCCTTCTTTTTCTTGATGAGAGTTTGTTTTGAAAATATGGGCAACCTAGTTTAGTAATTTGATGTTTGGAATCATAGCTTTCTTATGATTAGAACTTCACAGGAGGTTAAGATGATGTTTGAAAGAAGTGTCTTTGCTTTAAAATGTGATTTTTGAGTTTTGTCTTGTAGATTCCCATGTGATCAAAGTTCAAATTCTTCGCAGGCATGCACTCATTTGGTAATCATTACTGAGTTTACTGTGCTGTCTTGGAAGATTATCTGATCTAAATCAGGAAAATCAGGGGGGCATTGTGGCATAAGCCTATAATCTCAGCACTCTGGGAGGCTGAGGTAGGAAAATCTCAAATTGGAGGCTACCCTGGGCAGTTTAGTGACTTAATGAGTCTGTGTCTCAAAATAAAAAATAAAGAAGGGTTGGGGATAGGGTTGGGGATGTGGCTGGGTGTGAAGGCCCTGAGTTCAATGCCCAGTATTTAAAAAAAAGGAAGAAAGAAAAAAAATCAGGAACAAGACAAAAAGAAAGAAAAAAAATCAGGAAAATTATAAAAATTAATATATGCATAATAGAGAAAACTTTATTTTTTTTACTTATTTATGTTTGTTTGTTTTTGCTTTTTGAGTCTTGCTATGTAGTTCAGGCTGGCCTTGAACTCACTAGTAGCCCAGATTGGCCTCAAACTCATGGTGATCCTCCTGCCTTAGTCTCCTGAGTGCTGGGATTACAGGTGTGTGCTACTGTGCCTGGCAGTTACCTTTGCCTTTCCCCTATTCTTCCATTACTACCTCCTTTTATTGTCTAACGTTCCTTTTTAATTACCCTTGTTCTTATTACTGTATGTTTTTGTCATTGTCTTAGTGATTGCCCCGGGAGTTACAGTTATCATCTTATTTTGTATCAGTGGACACTGGTCACTTCCACAGTGTGCCAAGACCTTCCCCCTGGGGGTCAGTCCCCCTCCCATCACTGTAGCAAGTGCCTTTATCAGGGGATAAAGGGAATTGAGGAAATCTGGCTCACAGATCAGCCTAGGAGCAGACAGATCCTTCTGTGGAGGAACAGCACATTTTGGTAGGGAATGTGCGGTGTCACAGAAGTGCCTCCCTTGTGGCTAGGACATGACAAAGAGGAGAGGTCTGAGGCCCCACTGTCCCCTGCAGGCTGTCCCATGACCCTGAAGACCTCCCCTCCCAGCTGCACCACCTGGGGAACAGCCTTCAACACATGGCCCACAGGGACCTTCACCATCCAAACTTGGCTTGCTTTCTAGCTCCTTTCCTTTCCCTTCTTTGTGCTAGCCAGTCATATAAATCCAATGTTGTATCCCCATCAAAAGGTATTTATGATTATTGCTATATGCAGCTGTCATTTACATTAATTAGGAGAAAAAGGTACAGATAAGAGTATATAGTTTTTGGGGTTTTTTTGAGACATGGTCTTGTTACATAGTCCAGGCTGGCCTTAAACTCACTGTAGTCCAGGAAGACCTTGAACTCACGGTGATCTCAGAGTGCTGGTGTTACATGCATGTGCCACCATGGCTGGCATTATAGTTTTTTGTTTATTGAGACAGAGTCTCACTGTGTAGTTCAGGTTGGCTTTGCACATGCAGTGATCCTCCTGCCTCAGCCTCCTGAGTCTTGGGATTTCAGGCAGGTACCACTAGGACTGGCTGTGTGTTGATTTTGTATTCTGCTACATTGGTGAATTTGGTTATTAATTCTAGGAGTCTTTCAGTGAATTGTTTGGGTCTTCTATGCATAGGACCATGTTGTCTACAAATAATGATAATTTGATTTCTTCCTTTTCTATATACATCTCTTTTATTTCTTTGTCTTGCCTGATTGCTCGGGCTAATCTGTAGAATTCTGTATTGAACAGGGATGGCGATAGTGGACATCCTTGTCTTGTTCCTGAGTTTAGAGGGAGAGCTTTCGGTTTTTCCCCATTTAATGTGATTTTGGCAGTAGGTTTGTCATAAATGGCTTTTATCAGATTTAGATAGGGTCCTATTTCTGTTTTCTTCAGGATTTTTTAGCAAGAATGGATGATAGATATTGTCACAAGCTCTTCTGTGTCTGTTGAGGTGATCATGTGACTTTTGTCCTTGCTTCTGGTTATGTGATGTACTGCATTTATTAACTTACATATGCCGGGCCATCCTTGCATCCCTGGGATGTTGTCCATGATGTATGATCTTTTTAATGATTTGATGTGTTCTGTTTGCCAGGATCTTGTTGAGGATTTTTACACCTATGTTCATTAAAGAGATTGGCCTGTAGTTTTCATTTTGGTTGAATCTTTGTCTGATTTTGGAATCAGGGTAATGACTTTGGGAATACCCTATTTGTTCCCTTTTAAGTTCATTGAAGAATGCAAAGAGTGGTGGTGTTAGATCTTCCCTGAAGTTCTTGTAGAATTCAGCAATGAATCCATGAGAACCTGGACTTTTCTTAGTTGGTAGGTTTTTTTGGGGGGGCGGGTACCAGGGATTGAACTCGGGACCTTGTGCTTGTGAGGCAGACACTGGAACCACTGAGCTAAATCCCCAGCCCTTGGTTGGTAGGTTTTATTACTGCTTCAGTTTCATTGCCTATTATTGGGTTTTTATATCTTCAAGATTCAGTTGTTTTTTTTTTTCAAGATTCAGTTTTGATAGTTCCTGTGTATCTAGGAATCTATGTATTTCTTCTGAATTCTCCAGTTCTTTTGAGTACAGATTTTTTTTTTTGGTACTGGGGATTGAACTCGGGACCTTGCGCTTGTGAGGCAGGCAGCAAAACCACTGAGCTAAATCCCCAGCCCTTGAGTACAGATTTTTGAAGTAGTTGCTAATAATTTTTTGGCTGGACATAGTGGCACATGGCTGTAATCCCAGCATTTGGGAGGCTGAGGCAGGAGGATCCCTGCAAGTTCAAGGTCAGCCTGGACTACATGGTAAGATGCTGTCTCAAAAAAACAAAAAATAAAAATAAAATAATTTTCTGGATTTTGGCAATGTCTATTGTGATTTCACCTTTTCCATTTCTAATTGCATCGATTTGGGGTTTTTCTTTTCTTTTTTTGGATAAGATTGGCTAAAGGTTTTTCTTTTTTTTCCTTTTTTTGGTACCGGGATTGAACTTGGGTCCTTGCGCTTGCGCAGCAGGCGGCGAAACCACTGAGCTAAATCCCCAGCCCAAGGTTTTTCTATTTTGATCTTTCAAAGAACCAGCTCTTTTGCCAGGCATGGTGGCACATGCCTGTAAACTCAACACTGAGAGGCTGAGGCAGGAGGGTCACCTCAAGTTCAAGCCCAGCCTGGGCTATATAGTGAGACCTTGTCTCAAAAAACCAAACCAAAACAAAACAAAAAACCACTAAGAACCAGCTCTTTGATTCATTGATTCTTTGTAATTTTTTAGTCTCAATTTCATTTCTGCTCCTTTTTATTCCTTCCTTGTACTTCTTTGGATTGTTCCTCTTTTTCTAGAACTTTGAGGTACATCATTAGGTTACTTATTTGGGCTTGCTTTGTTTTTCTGATGTGGGCATTTCTTGGGAACTTGTCATTTTAGCTATTGAATGCTTCTCCAGATCTTTCTTTTTTAGGGAAGGGTTCTGGAGATGAACCATGCCAGATAAGTGCTTTACCATGAGCTATACCCCAGCCTTTTAAATATTATTATTATTATTATTATTATTATTTTGGCTTTTTAAAATTTGGTACTGGGGATTGAACTCAGGACTTTGTGCTTGCCAGGCAGGCAGTGGTACCACTGAGCTAAATACCTGGCCCTATTTTGGCTTTTTGAGACAGGGTCTCATTTATGTAGCCCAGGCTGGCCTCAAACTCACAGTGATCCTCCTGCTTCAGCCTCCCCAGTGTTGGGAGTACAGGTATGTGCCACCATGTCCGGCTCCTTTTTTTTTTTTATTTTGAGACAAGGTCTCACGAAATTGCCTAGGCTGGTCTGGAATTTGTAATCCTCCTGCCTTAGCCTCTCAGGTAGCTGGGATTAAAGACATGTGCCAGCATGACCAGCTTCAATTACAGACTTTCTGTCCCTTTTTTTTTTTTTTCATAATTTGTCTCTATAAGACATAATTCTGGTACTTTCTTAGTTCTTTTGATTTTTTTTAAATTCTGTTTTTTGAGACAGGGTCTCACTGCAATTTAGACTGGCTTTGGACTCACTGCAAAGGTTTCGTGATCCTCCTGCCTCAGCCTCCAGAGTGTGCTACCATGCCCTGCTAGTTTTAATTCTTTGAACATAGTTAAAGTCTTTGTCTCCTAAATTCAATGTTGAGGCTTCCTCAAAGACGGTTTCTGTTATTTTTTCCTGCCTGAATTTGGCTGTACTTGTTTCTTTGCATGTCCTATAAATTTTTAAAAATACATTTTATTTTACCCATCCCCTCCCCTCCCTATGTACAAAAGCTTTATTTCCATCTTTTCCTTCTATTTTCACTTTTTTTCTTGTTCCCCTTCCCATTTGAGCACTTTCTTCCCATTTCCCAACATCCATTATACATCTCAGTCCTTATTTCCACATTCAGTTTCTCACACCAGAGAAACAATGTGGTATTTACACATGTGTGTCCAATTTATTTCACTTAAGAGTGTGGCCTATCTGCTGCCTGCCTCCCAAGCGGAAGGACCCGAGTTTGATCCCCGGTACCAAAAAAAAAAAAAAAAAAAAAGAGTGTGGCCTCAAGGTCCATCCATTTAGCTATAAATGTCTGAAGCTCATCCTTCTTTATGGCAGAGTAGTACTCCATTGTATAAAAAATGTATCTTCTTTATCCACTTGTCAGTTGATGGGCATTTGGGCTGTTTCCAAGATTTAGCTATTACACACTGTGCTGACATAAACATGGGTATGGATATATTGCTGTGGTATGCATGATGCTTTTAATTCTTTCAGGAAGATACCAAGAAGAGGTACACCTGGGTTAAATGAAACCTCTAGTTTTAGTTTTTTGAGGAATCTCCACACTGATTTCCATGGTAGTTTCACCAGTCTACACTCCCACCAAGAGTGGAGAAGGGTTCCTTTATCCCCACAGCCCCTCCAGCATTTGTTATTGGTTGATTTCTTGATAGCAGCCATTCTTTCTGGAGTGAGATGGAATCTTAGCATTATTTTAGTTTGCATTTCACGAATGACCAGTGATGTTGAACGTTTTTCATGTATTTGCAGCTTGTCTTATAAATTTTTGTTGAAAAGTGAACATTTAAAATAATATAGTATGTATTGGGAATATAGTCAGTGTTACTGTATTTGCCTAGCACTTACAAGGCCTGGTGTTCAATCCTCGGTACTGTAAATAATAACAGTAATGATAATGAATGTGGCAACTCTAGAAATCAGGTGTGCCACCTCCACCCTGGTGTTGTTGCAGATTGTTGTTTGTCCATTGACTTTCCTCAGTTAATTCTGTAAAGTCTTTTTTAGTATCATATTCTCCTAGGACAGCTGTAACAACGTCCCACAAAATAGCTGGCTTGAAGCAACAGAAAGGCTTGTTCTCCCAGTTCTGGAGGACAGAGGTCTGGGGTGGAGCTGCCGGCTGGGCTGTGCCGCCTCTGAAACCTCTGGGAGAACCCTCCTGCCTCAGCCACCCGCTGGGGCTGCCTGCCGTCCTTGGTGCCCCTCAGCTTGCACACCCAGGATTATCTGCCCAGGCTGCTTGTCCCTTGGCACACCACTGTGACCATGTTTGTGCCTCCTCCTACACGTGCCATCCTTGAATATGGACTCCGGTCCAAGTAAGTTTGGGGCCCACCCTCCACCTGCAGGCCTCACTTCCGCTTTTGACATCAGGAAGTGTGCCCAGCCTTGTTGCATGGCTTGGGTCCATTTTGGAATTTGTAGGGTCAATTATGACCATTTTTCCAGTGCTGTCATTGTCATGGTGGAGGGTTTGAGGGCCCCATTCTACTAGTCTTGTTGATGTCACTTGCTTTCTGTTTTTACAGCTTTGTGTAGATAGCATTTACACACCATGCAGGTCATCTGTGTACAGTCGTGTTAGTATATTCAGCATAGTTTTCAGTGTACTTTGTATTCAGAGTTATGTGAGCATCACTATAATGAACTTTGGATCATTTATTATCTCAGAAAGAACCCCCTTACTCCGTAGCAGATACTTTCCATTCCCCCTCCCAGCCCCAGGGAAGCACTAATTTTCTTATTTTTATAGATTTGCCTTTTCTGGATATTTCATATAGATGGGATCATCCTGTACATGATCTTTGTGCATGCGCGCACGTGTGTGTGTGTGACAGCGTTGGGGATTGAACCTTGGACCCAAGGCCTTAGCACTTTCTACTTTGAGATGGGGGGGGGGTGTCTCAAAAAAAATCACTAAGTTACCCAGGCTGGGCTCAAACATGTGATCCTCCCATTTCAGCCTCCCAGAGTGCTGTGATTATAGGCATGTGTCACCTCGGCTGGTTGGACTTGATCTTTTATGATCTTCTTTCTTCTCAGCTTCACACTTTATTTTTGGTACCGGGGATCAAACTTGGGACCTTGCGCTAGTGAGGCAGGAGCAGCACCACTAAGCTAAATCCCTGGCCCATCAGCTTCACACTTTTAAGGTTCATCCATGTTGCAGTATGACTCTCGCTCATTCCTTTTTAGGCCGAGTAGCATGCCATTGTATGGATGCATCATGATTTATTTATTCCTTTGTCACTTGCTGGATTTTGTTTTTTCTGCTTTCTGACTGTTTTGCACACTGATCCAGTGAACATGTGGGTGCAGCCTTTTTTTTGCTACCAGGTTTCTGGCCTTGAATTCTCTATGTACCCTATGTTGGCCTTGAACTCACAGCAATCCTCCTGCCTTAGCCTCCTGAGTGCTGGTCTTATAGGAATGATTCCATGCCTGGCCCAGAAATGCTCTTTTTTTTGAGGATTGAACCTAGGGCTCTGCACATGGTAGGCAGGTGCTCTATCACTTAGCTACATCCCTACCCATTTAAAAATTTTTACTTCTAGACATATCTTGATAAGTTGCCCAGGCTGGCCTTAAACTTGCCTGCCTCAGCCTCCCAGTAGTTGGGATTATATAGGTGTGTGCCATCACACCCAGCTGATGCCCTGTTTTTTATTCTTAAAAGTTGAATAGTAGTGCATGGCTCCTACCTCGTGAGCACAAGGTCCTCAGTTCAATCCCCAGTATCAGGGAAAAAAAAATTGAATAGTAGCAAGTAGTCATTCAGCAAATGCCCCTTGAGCTGCACTCCCAGGAATCTGTGTGCATCAGAGAATAAAGCAGACCATCTGCCTGGTGGGGCTGCGTTCCAGGGCCACGTCCTGGGCTTCTCCAGTGCTCTTTATGCTGCGCCAGCCAGGTGCCTGGGCCGTAGCTGTGTGTACCCTGCACCTGCTGGCCGGATGCTCAGTAGCTGCCAGCAGGGTAGACAGACACATCAGAGAGCCTTGTTTATCACTGTGCTGCCAGGGCAGTGATGGGGACACTCCTGACCCTAAAGGAGTCTGTGAAACAGTCAGATACTTTATGTGGAAAGGAGTTGGGTTCCTGGGTGACTTGGAGACCTGGGCCCTGATGAGCTGAGTCTGCACACACATGTGCTGTTAAAACACTGGACACACACACACACACACACACACGTATATATACAAATACACATGCATACACACTCAGATACACTCATCCACAAATACTCAGTAACACACAAATTAACACACTCAGATATACTGCAGCATACTTATACATGCACAAACACACATATACACATTTACACAAATTACACAAACACACTCAAATACACACTCATACTGATCTGTACATAGTCAAATACCCATGTGCATACATACACAAATACAGACTCACAACACGCTCATACACCCCTACACACATACATGGGTGTACTGAGGAACACCCACACATACACCCTCATGTGCACAGGCATACACATGCACACATTTGCACAAGCTGCGTGTGTGAGCTGCTCTGCTGTGGTGTTGTGTGGATTCGGATTCCAGCAGAAGCCGGTGGCTTGAAAAGGTGAGACTTGGTGTCTGAAGGTGCCTGTGCCTTTGCACTGGCCCTTCTGGCCCACCTGGGAGAGGTCATTGCACAGAGCGTGACAGGGAGACTGCAGCAGGGGCTGATGAGGCCTCTGGTGTTCCCAGGTCAACCTTACAGCTTTCCTTTATTTTCTTCTTAAGCTGTAAGGGCAGGAAACACAGCCATTTTAAAATCCTGGAATGCTGAGTCATTCACACCGAACCTAGGCACCATCGGCTTTAGAATATTGCCAGCACTGCGCCGAGAGCTCCTTTAAGAATCACAGGTAAGGACTGGGGATTTAGCTCAGTAGTTCCAGTGCCTGCCTCACAAGCACAAGGTCCTGAGTTCAATCCCCAGTACCAAAAGAAAAAAAAAAAAAACGAATCATGGGTATGAGGCAACCACTGCAGACCGTCAGGGGAGCAGAGAAGGGAACCCAGAGCATGCTCTGCTCATAGCAGCGCTATTTCCTTCTCACCTTCACTTTGTTCCTTTTAACTGCAAAGAATGTTTTTGTGTTTGTTTTATTTTGTTAGTAGTACTGGTGATTGAGCCCAGGGCTTTTGCACTGAGTGACATTTCCGACCATTTTTTTGTATTTTCATTTTGATACAAGGTCTCATTAAGTTGCCCAGGCTTGGCGTGTACTTGTGATCCTCCTGCCTCAGCCTCCCTGGGTACTGGGATTACAGGTGTGCACCACCATACCCAGCAAGAGCATTTTTCTATTTCTGTTCTTCCCTGTACCGAAAGCTGAACTGACTTGTAAACCTCATTTCCTTAGGTGGTTGTTTTATCTTGCAGCAAGCCATGAGGCAACAAATCAAATCTCTCTGTAGTGTCTCTCTGCTCTGTGCTTTGTGAATGATGTGGGAGCAATGTCTCCATAAGGAGGCTATATTATGAGTTTTTGGTTTGTATGACTCCCAGCTGTATGCACATAGGGAGTATTTTTTTCCCCCAGTACTGGAGATTTAACTCAGGGCCTTTGTGCTGAGCTACCGCACTAACCCTCTTTAAATGTTGAGGCAGGATCTTGGGATGTTGCTCAGTTGCCCAGTCTGGGCTCCAACTCGTGATCCTCCTTCCTTAGCTTCCCAGAGTGCTAGAGGTTTTTGTTTTTGTTTTTGTTTTTTTTTCAGATTCACACGTTATTTGGCCTTTGAAAACAGTGTGTAGTTGTAGAGACACTGGGATATATGGAAATTACATTCCTTTGTTTGAACCTCTTTTTGGCTCCATTGAAAAGAGTCTTTTTGTTTCAATTTTCATTTCTATTAGTACATTTTTTTTTTTGTACCAGGGATCGAACTCAGGACCTTGCAATTGCGAGGCAGGCACGGTGCCACTGAGCTAAATCCCTGGCCCTCTATTAGTACATGTTTGCAGTGCATAATAATGACATTCCTCATGGGGAAGACTCTGATTTGCACATAATTTATAAATATTTCACCTTGTCTCCTGACTCCCACGTTGAAAACTAGATTTGACTTGGTCAGGTGAATGTGAAATGTGTAGGGGTACAACAGGTGAAGCCTCCTGGTAGTGGGTGATTTTCCAGCAGGGGACACACCCATTGGCCCTGACTATGTGGCTGCTGAGTGAGGATCTGGGGCCAGCGTCCACATGCTGAGCCTGGTGCAGGGTGTGGGAGACTCTGAGTTCCGAGCAACCGCCGTCAGTGGGCATGTGTCTTCTCTCCTGCAGGCTCGCCAGCTCTCCCAGTCATCGAGTCGGGGGGATCGATGCAGATGCCCCAGGGGAACCCGCTGCTGCTGCCCTACACCCTGCAGGAGCTGCTGGCCAGGGACAGCGTGCAGGTGGAGCTCATCCCGGAGAAGAAGGGCCTCTTCTTGAAGCATGTGGAGTATGAGGTGTCCAGCCAGGTACTGCCAGCTGTATAGCTGTGGGGTGATGAGCAGGGTAGGGTGGGTAGGGCCCAGGCCAAGGTGGTGGGAGGGGAGAGGGTCCGTGCCTCTGGCTCAGAGGTATGGCCCATGCCCTGGGGGCACCATCAGCCTGCAGCATAGACTTTGGTCCTTGCACCTGGCATCAGCCAGTGCCAGCTCCGCCACATGGTCCAATCCACCTCACCTCCATTGTGCCCGGAGATCTTGTTTCCTGGGAATTTTTTTTTTTGAGTCACAGTCTTGCTATGTAGCTCAGGCTAGCCTTGAACTCACTATGTAGCCCAGGCTGGCTTCAAACTCACCACAGTCCTCCTGCCTCAGCCTCCTGAGTGCTGGGGTTATAGGCATGTGCCATCATGCCTGGGTACATGAGAGTCTCTTGTAGACAACCTCAGAGCACAGACCCTGGACACAGGCTAGTGTGTGGTAGTTCAGCAATGCCGGGGATCTCTGAGGATCAGAGTATGGAGTCCAAGTAGCCAGTCAGGTTTGCAGGTGAGATTGACCTGTGTCCTGTGCTGGGCACTGCAGGGGTCTGAGCTCATCTGTGCAGCAGTGTGGCAGCAGGTGCAGGTGGCACTCAGGTGTCATCCTGTGCTGTGTAGGCGGTGTTGGTCTTTGTCCCTTTGTCCGTTATCTCTCAGTATCTTGGTTTAGTTAGGGTAGATTTTAGAGAGTTTTCTTCTTTATCCTGGAACCCAGTAATTGATAAGCGAGCACCCCTATGGGAGTGGTGTAATCCTTGGTGTGTGTATGGATTTGTGAGGACAGAGCAGGGTCTGCATCCCTGAATGGAAAGGTGGCCCGGCACTACCAGGGTTTGTCTGGAAAGTTTCATGAATGTCTCAAGTATTATTCCTGGAGAAAGGTGAGTCCAGGGTCCCAGCAGCTTATCTGTCACTACTGTCTGCTGTATTTTGTAGTGTCAAGAATCACCAGATTTAATTCCCTCTCTACCTCCCTCCCTCCTTGTACCTTCCCTTCCTCTCCAGTTTTCTTTTTTTGTATTTTGAGTCAGGGTCTTGGTGTGTAGTTCATGCTGGCCTTGAACTCACTATGTATCTGACTGGCCTATTTACAGCAATCTTCCTGCTTCAGCCTCCTGAGTGCTGGGATCACACTGTGCCACCTGGGATTACACGTGTGCCACCATGGCTGGCTATATTTCTTTCTTTTGCACTACTTGGGATTGAACTCAGGGCCTTCACATTGAGCTATACACCCAGCCCCCTTTTAAATTTCGTGACAGGTCTCGATAAGTCACTAAGTTAACTCAGGCAGGGCTCCAACTTGTGATCCTCCTGTGTCAGCCTCCCAGAGTGCTGGGATTACGGGTGTGCGTCATCACACTTGGCTTCATAGTGTGGCAGGGCCTGTGACTAAACCATTCTAAGGTTTGTGGGTGCTGCTGCCAAGGGAAGGGGCCGGAGATGGAGTAAGCTCACTCCAGCAGCACCTCAGGGATGGCACAGCTGTCTGGCATCATGTGTTTGCCTTCTCCTGGCAGTTGGGGTCCTGGGCCCAGGCTGGTGTGGGGTCGAAGGTGGAGAGCACCAGGCCTTGCTCCCAGGCCCGACTTCCTGGGGGTGGGAAGCTGCTGCTATCCTTCTGAGCTGGCCTTGACTCCTGGCCCTGGCCCGCCCACTCCTTAAGTAGGTTGGTGCCTGGTGTGAACGTGTAGGAGGAGGGCATTGTGCCTAGGCCACCTGAGTGGACTCTCCACCTGCTCTCGTGGACCTGTGGGGAGTCTGCTGGGTGTAAATTCCCTCTGTGTGCCCTGCTTGTTGTAAATCCTGAACACAGGCAGCGCAATACAGGTGTGGCCTGGGTAGAGGTGGATACACTGGCCTTAATATTTTGTATCCCTCTTGCTTTTGAGGGGAGCAGTATTGGAGACTGGATACAGGGCCTTCAAAATGAGGTACATCCCAGCACTTTTTATTTTTTATATTGAAATAGGGTCTCAGTAAGTTGCTAAATTGTCCAGGATGGGCTCAAACTTGGGATCCTCCTACCTCGCCTCTCAGAGTGCAGGCATGCACCACCATATCTGACTTAGTTTTTCTTCCCAGATTTTTTTTTCCCCTTGTGCTTGGGATTGAACCCAAGGGCTCGCACATACTGGGCAGTGTATTTAGTTTGAGGTTCCTTCTCATGTCCATGCTCTTAGAGCAGATCCAGGTTAGGTTACTCTAGTGAGTCTGGGGCTTGCTCATACCCTGACCTGGTGGCTGTCATGGTGCAGGATCTGCTGTTGCAGTCACTCGGTTTGTGCTTGGACGGCTGCTCATGTGTTTAGCAGTCGGGAGTGATGCTGGTGCTGCTGACAGTGAGGCAGGGAAAGCAGGACTGTTCTGTGCTGGCTTTGGAGGGAAGGGCAGGGCCCACTCGAGTGGAATAGCTCCTGGGGAGTCTTGCCAGGACAGAGCCACCCAGACATTAGCAGTTGAATGTTGGAAGTGAAGGAATTCTAAGATTTCTCCTTCCAGTGAAGGCCTGGTGAGAGAGGATGAGGAACTGGGGCACAGAGGAGGGCGTACAGGTTCTGTGGAGTGGCAGGAGGAAAGGGGAGGGGGATGCTCAAAGGCTGTGATGTCCAGGCTGAGCCCTGAACCTCTCCTCACAGCGCTTCAAGATCTCCGTATGCCGTCGGTACAATGACTTCGTGGTCTTCCATGAAATGCTGCTGCACAGGTTCCCGTACCGAATGGTGCCAGCCCTTCCGCCCAAGAGAGTGCTGGGAGGTAAGCAGGATTTTGGGGCCCAGGTGTGGGTGACAGTGAGCCACCTACCAGGATGGCTTGGTGATGGAACCCACTGCAGATGGAACATCGGTCTTGCCCTGATTCCTGGATGGGCTGGCTGCCTTGGCCATCAGGGTGTCACCGCTGTGGCTGAGTCCCGGTCACTCTTGGCCCACCGGAGCCTTCTGGCTGGACGACTGACATGTAGGGAGGCCCTCCTCATGCCAGTGTGAGAGAAGGAACCCGGTCTCTCCAGGGTCGGGACCAGGCCCTCCAGAGCTCTGGGAGGGTGGCCAGGACCCCTGTTTGCTCATGGGATCGAAGTTGGTTTCTTATGCTTTCACAAAGTCCCTCAACCCCAGGCAGAGGGTGGTGAGCTGCATTAGGAGGACTCCTGGAAGACGACAGGCACACATGTAAGCTGGAATCCAAGCTCCATCTCACGGGAGGTGAAACCTTGCAGTTGGGCGCCACATCTTCCTGTGGCACTGGAACATTACACCGGGCAAGATGGGAGGTCGTGGGCAGCCTGCAGGCCTCCTAGACTGGCCTTTTCCTCACAGGGTTCCAGAGCACAGGGATCTCACTGGTTTTCTCTCCTGTAGCTCTTTTCTGTAAATCTGAATAAACTTGGGGGTAGGCCAGTGCCCAAAGCCAGCCAGCTCACTTTCTGCCATTTTCCAGCCATCCTGAAGCAGGTGTGGGGTTGAGGGGACAAAACTTGAGAATTCTCCACGGTCCAATTTCTGGTGTACTGAAGTCTCTTACTGTGGACATAATTACTCACAGTGTCCGCTCTCAGTGTCTGATAATAAGGTGTTTTTCCTGCCTCACCCGCGCACTGTGGAATAGGCTGTGCCCCTTATGGTGACAGGACAAGAAATGCTAAGAGTGGTGAGAGCAGAAACTGGGTAGGGGAGAAGTGATGTTGTTCACACCCCACATCAGAGCTAGTTAATTGCAATCAGCTGATTAATCACATGCAGCCTCATAGTCTGGGACCCAGAGTTTACATAAGTGCAGCCTTGACACAGGACGACAACTCGTCTTGAGGAGGAAGGTGGCTTCATCTGACTGTATTTTTCAATAACTTACAGTATTTTAAAGACTGTTTCTGTTTGTGGTCCAATTTGACTTCTTAATGCAGCAAGACACTTTTCTCCTGGAGTGAAAATATTTCCTTCAAATAACAGCAGTTAATAATTAGATCAATTACAGAATGAAGTTATAAGTGATGCGAATCAAGAACCTAAGCTGTGTTATTTATCAGGATAGCAAAACACATTTGTTCATAGATAGAAGTCCCAGAAAGGGATTGTAGAGGATGCCTTCAATGTGGATGATCAGAGTGAGGAATCAGACTGGATTCCCAAAAGCCAGACATGGTGGTATACACCTATGGGCCAGCTATTTGGGAGGCTGAGGCAGGAAGATCACTTGAGCCCAGGAGTTTGAGGCTATCCTGAAAATATAGTCAACAAACAAAAACATACATGAAACCAGGATACCAGTAGTCTTTTTTTTTTTCTTGGTACTGGGGATTGAACTCAAGACCTTGAGCTTGCCAGGCAGGCGCGGTGCCACTGAGCTACATCCCCGGCTACCAGTAGTCTTTTTTTTAATGTGTTTATGTGGTGCTGGGGATTGAACTCAGGGGCCTGCACATTTAGGCAAGCACTCTACTACTGACCTATGTCCCCAGACCTACCCCCTCTTTGAGACACTAGTCACTAAGTTTCTAAATTGCCTAGGCTGGACTTGAACTTTTGATCCTGCTGCCTCAGCCTCCCGGAGTAATGGGATTACAAGCGTGTACCACTGGGGTTGGCTCTTTTTTTATTTTGAGGCAGGGTCTCATTCACTGAGTTGCCCAAGGTTGCCTCAAACTTGCAGTCCTGCTGCCTCAACCTCCTGAGGAGGTGGAATTACTGGGGTTCTGCCACCATATCTGGCCCAATAGTCTTGATTGAAATTGATAGATCTCACTTCTCCTTGGGAGTCCTGAACCCCAAGATGATGGGTGGGGTCACTGAAGTGGGCCTCTGTTGCTCCTCTGTGCCCCCGGAGTCTTGTCTGGGTGTGGCCTGTGCAGTGCCCCTGGGCCAGCTACAGGGCTGTGCTTACCTTGCTGCTGAGGCACTTGGCAGTATTCAGAACCCATAGGAAATGACTACTTCTCAGAGGTGTCTTCCAAGAGATGTCTTTTGGGTTTTGAGTCTGCTGCGAGATCCTACCTCATCAATTTATTGGGGATGGGAAGTTGCTACCTACTTGGCCCAGTACCTGGTTCTTGGGCACTGGCCTATAGTATTTTTAAAATTTTTAAATTTTTTATTTGCTACTGGGGATAGAACTCAGGTCCTTGTGCTTTCGGGGAAGGCGGTGGAACCACTGAGCTAAATCCCTGGCCTGGCCTATAGTATTTTTTAAGACCCTTAGGCAATCTCAGTCTTGTATACCAGGAGGAAACACTGATTAACACAATTATGTCACCTTGGCTAAAGTAGTATAATCAGCAATAACAACAGCATCAAACAGCAGAGAAAATGACCAACTGTGGTAACTATTAATTTGACACCTTTAACCGTATGAAATGTATTTGTGGTTATATAAGAAAATGTAAAATGCAACAGAAAATTGTATGCAATAAATAAGCCTTCAATATGAGGATTTTACCCTTAGGGGAGAAGATTTAAAAGGGGTTTAGAAGGGGGAATAGAGAGGTAGAAATTGAGGAAGAGATTAAAAGCAAGGCTAGATGACAAAGGAAGATCCTGAAAACGTTGGGAAACTGGTAAAGAAGACAGGAGGGAAAGAGAGAAGGAAAAAATAAAAACAAGAACAAAGCAACAAACAATAAAACACTAGAGACTGTGTTCACGCTCATATAAAAACAAAAACAAAACAAAAACAAAGCTGGGCATGGTGGCGCATGCCTGTAATCCCAGCACTTGGGGGGCTGAGGCAGGAAGATCGCCATGAGTTGGAGGCCAGCCTGGGCTACAATAGCTTGTGTAAACCCAGTGCAAACTACAGAGTGAGACCCTGTCTCAACAAACAAGAACAAAAACTAGAAAAGAGAAAAAGAAGAAAATTTTTTTAAAAAGGAAAAAGAATGTCCAATTCAAGGTGTGTCTCTGCTGTCACTGGTAGACATCGTGGGCAGATAGAGTCCAGATATGAGGTGATTAATCCCAGCAAGCCAGCCATAGGCTTTATGGCAGGATAGTGGATAATCCCATTATGCCTGCACCTTTAGTTCCACTGAAGTTCAGGCTGGTTTCTGGCTATGAAGCTAGAACTCAGTTTGTTCAGTCCGTGTCCCTCTTGCTAACTTGAACTTGGCACCCTTACTGCCAAACCAGGAGCCACTAGATGGAGGCAGCCTGCAGATGTTCTGAGTTCCAAGTTCAGTTTGTCCCTCTCCAAGATGGCTACTGGCCCCTTGCCCCCTCCTGGGGGACATCTGAACCCAAATAACTCACCAGCTACTGCAATCTACTGTGTCCACTGCTTTGTTCCACTGGTGCATTTCTCCGTGAAGACCTCTGGGGTTGTCAGTAGTCACCATGCATCTGTAGGTTCAAGCCACTCTTCCCATGCTGGGAGTCTGGGCTCTGGGTGAAAGCGCTATCTGCCATCTCCCTTCTCTTCGTCGAAGTCTCTCTCTTTGCTCTTCCTGTGGGGCTTCAGTTCCCACTCCAGATCCTTCCTGGGTCCTGGGGACCCACTTCCCCCCTTCTCTTTGTCTTTCCACTATACTCCAGTGTCAGGACACCAAATCTCGGAGAGGCTATTTTTCTGCTGTTCACCAATCCGCCATCTTCCTGGAAGTCCGCTGCTGAGGTGCTTGGGAGCCTGTGTGGAGGCTGCGTTCTCAGTGAGGCTGACTCTGTGTGGTGACCCTGTGCCCTTCTTTAGCCGACAGGGAATTCATCGAGGGCCGGAGGAGGGCCCTGAAGCGCTTCATCAACCTGGTGGCCAGGCACCCCCCGTTCTCTGAGGATGCCACCCTCAGGCTGTTCCTCTCATTCAATGGCCCAGTAAGTGTCCCTGTTCTGTGATGGGTCCCACGTGGGCTGGGTTCTGAGGTTTCTGGAGCTCATTCTCCTTCTCAAGTTGCTTTCCTTTTCCTTCCTTTCTGTCCCTCTCCTCCTGTTTGGACTCCTGGAAAGAGTTCATTTCATTGTGATCAATAGTGCATGGCTTTCTTCCTTTCCAAGTAGAGGCTTGGCTACAATTTTTAAAGACATCTTTGGTTTTGACTATGGAGGATTTTGTGTATGGTGTGGAATTGTGTTTGCTTTGGGAGTTTAGAGTTGATATACAGACAGTGGATGGTTTGGAGGGTCTTTGGATGAACTAGAGATTGCAGATGTGACTAAGTACAGTGGACCCTTGAGTTACAACTAGCTTGATATATGAGCAGCTTGGGTTACTACCAGAATGTTAGTTGTAACTTATGACCAAAGTCTTGAATTATGACCCGAATGCCAGTCACTTGTGCTTCCAGATGGTCTTAGATACAGATCTAACCCTTAAAGAGTTCTGGAAGGAACATTACACCATCCTTTCCTGTGTGGGGTTATTGAGAAATCCTGGGCCAGTGTCTCTCTAAGGACCCTGAGATCTGCCTGTATACAGGAGAGAGACTTTGAAGGCTGTGTAGAGGAGCCTGAGCCTTCATTGACCAACTTCAGTTACAATCAGCTTGAGCAAATGAACTGAGTTTGTAAGTCAGGGGTCCACTGTATTTACTGAAAGAAAGAAGAAAAAGGCCCCTTTTGACTGAGAATCACTGAAGGAACAGCTGAGCTGCCTCAGCAGAGCTGGGTTGTAGATCCTTGACTGGGAGATGTCCTCACGCACATTTTCCAGGAGTTAGATTAGCAGTTCCTTTCTTCAAGCTGCTGTCCACAGCCTAGTGGGAGCCGAGAGCTGAAGCTGAGCTCCTCTTCCCAATGGAGTGGGGGGAGCTGCCAGCCCTTTCAGGCAGGGAGGTTCAGGGATGGAGCCTTCTTCCCACCAGGGTGGGGTACAGAAGGGGAGTTCCCAGTCGGAAGGAAACCATGTTGTAGGGACCCCTTCTTGGATGGGCACTGGGAACAGCTATACACTGCCCATTACCAGGCTTACAGGGAGGGGATTTAGGATACAGGCAGAGTCCACTAGGACCCACTCCCCCCACCTCTTGCCAGGGTGCAGGACAGGGGATGTAGAACACAGGCGAGTCCACTGGGGGCTGCCTGCACCATACCCCATACAAGGCTGTAGGGTAGAGGACACAGGACACAGGACACGGGCATAGTCCAGTAGGAACCACCCGGCCCCTCCCACTGCCCCTTACAGGCTGCAGGGTCGGGAGCACAGGACCCAGGCAGTCAGCCTGAGCATTGCTTCCATTCCTCTGACCTCTGTAGGAAGTCCTCAGGCTTTCCCTTGTGACACCCTGGACATCTGTTAACCCATAGCAGACAGTCACTAGATACTTGTAAGCCTCTGCCTCAGCAGGGACTGTGGCTTTTTTTTTTTTTTTTTGTACCAGGGATTGAACTCGGGACCTTGTGCTTGCGAGGCAGGCGGCAGAATCACTGAGCTAAATCCCCAGCCTGGGAGTGTGGCCTTTTGAGCCCAGGGGGTGGAGCAGAAGTCTCGATCACCAGAGACGGAATGTGACAGGACCTGGGAGCTACTGTGTTGCAGGCAGAGGACAGGGAAGTGGGATACAGAGCGGGACTGCTGCCTCCGTTCTATGGTGTTAAGCTTCGTTGTCCTCCACCTTTCCATGGATAGGCTATTCCCTGTAACCACCTTGGACCTCAGCCAGCCTGCCTGCCTGCCTGCCTGCCTTCCTCTCCTTCTTTCTTTCTTTCTTTTTTGAGAAAAGGTCTCACTATGTAGTTCAGGCTGGTCTTAAACTCACTATGTAGCCCAGGCTAGCCTCAAACTTGTGATGATCCTCCTCAGCCTCCTCGGTGCTATGATTACAGACATCCCCTGGGCAGTGTGAATTTTTTCTGGTTTTCTTTTTTTGTGGTACTGGGGATTGAACCTTGAACCTAGGGCCTTCACACTGAGCTATATCCCCAGTCCTTATTTATATTTTTACTTTTGAGAAAGCGTCTTGGTAAATTGCTAAGTTGCCCAGGCTGGGCTCAAATTTGGGCTCCTCCTGCCTCGGCCTCTATAGTGATGGGATTACAGGTGTAGGGTATTACCTCAGTTTTCTTTTGTTTGTTAAAATGAGAAAATTGAGGCCGATGATCCTCAGGGCACATCTGAAATTCCAGAATTCCTCAATTTATTTATTTTTATTTATTTATTTTTTTAAACACTCCTTATATTTAAGGTTGGCTTTGCCCAGGAGGCTTCTGTTCAGAGGGCTGGGCTTCGAGACCAGGGGGTGTCCTTCCTCTGCCCTTGCTCTGCCTGTCAGCTGCCTTGGCCTGGGCTCCCTGGCTCGAAGTCTGTCCACAGGAAGATGTCTTGGCTTCTCCTTTTGGATCCTGAAGGGTCTGACGAATTGTACTGTCCCTCATTGGTGGTGACAGTGCTGCCCTTTGTTGGTGGATGGAGGCTGTTATTGGGGAAAAGCCTTGTTTTGGCCCAGAGCTAGGGCAAAACACTGTCACTAGGTCAGGCTTTCCTGCGGTTAACATTCAACTAAAGAAAATCTAAGCGACAGCAAAGGGATTCTGGAATTCTGAGGGCAAAGCAGACACAGGGAAGGGGATCTCCCTTCACAAGGGACACTGCTGGTTTTTACTGACACGATGGCCCTGCAGTGGCCTGGTGTCAGGATTTGTGCTTTGGAAACAAAGTGTAATTCTCTCCTTCCTCTTGCAGGATGTGCAGAATAAGCTTAGGGAAGCAGCCCAGGGTGTTGGGGACGAATTCCTGAACTGTAAGGTGGCTACTAGAGCCAAGGTAGGTTTCTGCTCTTGAGTATTTTTTCCCCTCTTAACTACAGACATAGTAATTTTAACACTGCCTGGTGTCATTCTGCCCTGCTGTGTGCCAGGGATCATGTGAGATGCACTGCCCATTCTCATTTGACCCTCTTTCAGTGGTTCTGAAGCCAGGCTCTGCCTGTCTCATGCCCAGGCCACCCACTGTCTCCTCTCATCCCGCAGGACTTCCTCCCACCTGACATCCAGACTCAGTTCGCCATGAGCCGGGAGCTCATTCGCAACCTCTACAACAGCTTCTACAAGCTGCGGGACCGGGCCGAGCGGATTGCGTCCAGGGCCATTGACAATGCAGCCGATCTTCTCATATTTGGGAAGGAGTTGAGGCAGGTGGCCCTGTGGTCTGTGGCGACAGAGTCTCCAGGTGGTGGCGGGCTGTGGGCACACCAGATTCCCATAGGAATGGCCAAAGTGGGCCAGGCCAGTGGGGCATCATAGGCAGGAGGAAAAGCTGGGGGCTTCAGCTGGACCGTGTAGATTCTTGCCAGCCTCCCACACTGTAGTCTTTCCTGTGTAGGGATTAGATGGTGACACGGCTCATTCTTCTTGAGAAGGAAGTGCCTGAGGTTGGCAGGGCTCCCCCTCTGTCTGCAGGGGCACAGGACGCTCTCCCCTCTGTCTCAGTTTTACTTGGGATGGGGCCCTGCATCCCACCTTCCTCTCTGCTCTCCATGTCCCTTGGGCCCCTTTAGGAGCTGAGGCTGAGGGCAGGACATGCTGAGTGTCTCCTGCCTATGTGCTTCACTTCCCGCAGTGCCTTAGGGTCTGACACGACCCCACTGCCCTCCTGGGCCACTCTGCACCTGAGCACCTGGGCCTCGCTGAAGCAGGCTCTGAAGGGCCTGTCTGTGGAGTTCGCGGTGCTGGCAGACAAAGCTGCGCAACAGGTGAGTGGCTGCCTCCTCCACAGCATCTGTCCCCTGTGCAGGAAGTGCTGTCTCTCAGTGAGGGAGTGCCTCTTGCTGTGCACCCACAGTCCTGAGCACTGAGTGATCACCACCCCCTGTGAGGAGGTACTGTCCGTCCCCATCTGTTCTGGGTCACTACGAGCCAGGTATGCTTGGGAGAGGGCTGTGAGGGACGCAGCAGACACACTGGGTTCTGGTCTCTTGAGTGCTGACTTTGCTGAGATTAGAAAATGGAATTTGTTTTTTCCCTTTGTAGTTCTAGAGATTGAACCCAAGGTCTTTGCACTGAGCTACATTTCCAGCCTATTTTTTGAGACAGGGACTTGCTGGATTGCTTGGCTTGAAATCTGTCCTTGAAACTGTAATCATGGGCTCCAGAGCATACTTCTGGGTGGGCCACATAGTACCCATTATGCAGAATGACAGGGTAACTTAACTCATCAGAATAATAACTAAGCTCTCAGCACTCAAGAGGCTCTGTCTTCCTTCCACTGATATCTAGAGTCTCCTCCTACCCCTTCCCACTTGACATCCAGAGGTCCCCTCTTCCTCCTACCCTGACATCCTCTTAACCTCAGGAAGTGCTGCTGCTATTCAGCAGGATCTGTATTTAGAAATCTGCAAAGAGTCTGGTAGTCATTGGAGACTCATTTGAAGAAGCGGTAGTTACTGTCAAACTTAAAGGCTCGCCTGGGGCTTATGTGATAAAGCTGTCACCTAATTTTGAGGGTATCAGCTTGTTGCCTATTTTTTGGGGAAATGGTCTTTAAGCTGCTAATAGATAGTTATAACTAAATTAATGTCCCTGGCCAGGCTGTGGAGCTCCATTGTCTGTGTGCTGGAACTACCTGCTGGCTGTTTGGGGGCTTTGCTGGGGGTTGGGTGCTCAGATGCTGATAATGTGTTCACACAGAAGAGAGATTTTGATTTCTGCTGGTGTGGAAAATCCTTTTTCTTTTTCTTCTGCTCCTGGTACCTGTGTGCTCCCTTTAGAAACTGAGTTTAGGGTGGTGGTATTGGGTGCTGTTCCTTTCCCAGGTCTGTGGGTGCCCCTTTTCCAAGGCGGAGAGGAGCCAGAGTTTGGCTGGGTGGAAAGACGGGTACTGGGGCAGGGACCTGCACTCTGCAGTGTCTGTACTGTGATCTTGCTCCAGTTACTTTGAGCTCTAAGCCTCAGTTTCCTCATCAGTGGAATACAAAGGGGCTGGACTAGATCATTAAGAAACCATTTTCTTTTCTTTTTTTTTTTGGTACTGGGGATGGAACTCAGGTCCTTGTGCCTACAAGGCAGGCGGTGGAACCACTGAGCTAAATCCCCAGCCCCAACCATTTTCTTTTAATTTGAACTTTTCCTCCAGGTTCATATGTAAAACAAAATCCAAATCATTCCTGTCACAGAGACCCAGGCCCTGGCGAACCTTCTGCAGGGAACCTCCAGCAGGTTGCGGGGACTCCTGACCATCAGATGTCCCAGGCCTTTTCCATTCCGCATTTTCACCTTGACGAAGGAGAGGAGACCCATGCTTCCAGCATGGTGGGGAGTTTGTCACATGAGGTTCTTCTTAGCCCTGTGGCTCTTTGATGTTTCATGAATTCCCTTTTGATACTTAATGTCTGGAGAAGTTCTGCTTCCTCAGTATTCCTGTCTTTGATTGTAGTGAAATTAATAGAATTTTTACAGAAACTGGATCAGGACTTTGATCAGCTGAAATTCCAACCCTCCCCTGCTGTACAATGAAGGCACCCTGGGGCTATTTTCCTAATTCCTGTTTTACTCACTAGTCTTGTTCTCCTCATACCTGTTAGGAGATATAGATACACCAGCATGACCAGTGAGGTTTGGAGCAGGGGCAGCTCTTTCTACAGTAATGACACTGTGGACCTTTTTCTGTGTGTGTGTGGTACTAGGGATGGAACCCAGGGTCTTCACACTGTGCTGTATCCCCAGCCCTTTAAAAATTTTTAGACTGTGTCTCACCAAGTTTTCAGGCTAGGCTTGGACTTATGTTTGTCCTGCCTCAGCCTCTGGAGTGCTGCAGTTACATATGTGTACCACAATGGCCGGCTATGGTATGCCTTTCTTAAAAGCATGTGTTGATAGCTTGGGGTCTTGTGTGCTGAACCACAAGTTGGCCTTGGTTACAAACATGGGAAGGGAGGACCTCAGGTCCCCTTTCCTACCATCCGCATCAGCTGATGTGTTTTCATGTTTGGAACGCCTTAACACACTTCTTACTCCCTGGAGCTTGCTGGCTAGAATCTGTAGGCATGGGACTGAGTGGCAGAAACCTTCTGGCTCTGCAGACTGAGGCCTAGAGGGTGGGAGGGGTATCCTGGGTCACTGGAGGTAGCTGCAGCTCCAGTTTGGTGCTTGTGTTTCCACACACTCTTCTCTGTCCCCTGTCTCCTTTGGCCCACCATCCCTCTCACCTATGTGACACGCGGCTTCTGGGGTGACCTGCTACTGCATGTGCACTGGGAGGCCAGGGCAATCTCCGTGTGGCAGTGGTGGTCACTTGTGTCCCCAGGATGCTGAGGACAAGTCCCAGAGCTGGGTTTTTCCTTTGTTAACATGAAGGCCTGTGTGCTACGGGCTCATCAGCACCTGTCTCTTGGTTACCCTTGCCCTGCTGCCTGAACCAGAGTGACAGGGACCCTAGTCTGCCCCCTTTCCTCCCCTGCTCTGGCCATCTGCACGTGGCCCTTTCTTGTCTCCCTTGTCCATCAAGGAGCCAGACTATTACTGTTCCCTTGACCTGCTCGCACCTCTCCAGAGACACATCCTTTTTGCAGCTGTGTCTCTCCCCTCACGCCCTGCCTAGACCTGCATTCTGTCCCTGTTAGTAAAGGACCAGTTCTCTCAGCTGTGCCTCTTTGGACATAGCCACAGCCTCCAGTGATACTGGAGTGTGCGTGTGTGTGTGTGTGTGTGTGTGTGTGTGTGTGTGTGTGGTGAGACACTGGTCACAGAAAGCTGAAAGAAGACACAACAGTATGGGGAGAGCGGAGCAGAGGAAGTGCTGCCCTGTCCCTGTCAGAACTGCTGGGTTTCAAAGTGTCTCTGCCTAGACACTTTGGGGTGGGAGAGTCATGCAGAAAGGGGCCTCTTTTACAGCATGAGCTGGTGGCTCTGGAAAGACGAGACCACCAAGGTGTGGACAGCAGGGGCTCCCCGGCGGTCCCAAGTCCTGTGTGGATCTGTGTTGAATACCTCACCCTTGTTTCCTAGGGCAAACAGGAAGAGAATGATGTGGTGGAGAAGCTGAACCTTTTTCTGGATTTGCTTCAGGCCTATAAAGTGAGTCTGGGCTGTTCTGTGGGCAGGGACAGAGACAGAGCTTTTGAGAGTGATCCTTCAAGGGTGTGACTGAGGACTGTGAGGTGTAGAGGGCCGGGGCCGTGCAGGGAGGATGGGTCTTTCATGGCCTGCTGATGTTTCCCCATGGCTGGCCTGCGACCCTACAGCTTCACCCTTGTTGAGAGTGGGAGGTGCTTGTCCAGGGCATGAGAAGCCTTGCGTGTGTGTGTGTGTGTGTGTGTGTGTGTGTGTGTGTGTGTGTGTGTGTATTTGACTGAATATCAGGGTTTTCCTTCAGAATCTGGGCGGCCTGGAAGGGAAGCAGGAAGGGAATTCACCCAGGAGCAGATGGAGCTTCCAGGAGGTCACCCTTGTAGGGAACAGGGAAAGGGGACATTACTTGACCTCTGCAGTAAGTGCTAGTCTCCTGTGAGCCATGGCAGCACAAGGTGAATTAACTTATTATACACAAAAGGTAGAAAAAATAAGACTTTGAGAAGAAGCTGAGCTTTGGGCCTGATCAGTGCTGCTCTGGGGGGCAAAGACAAAAGCCCTCCAGCTTGCCTTACCTTTTATTCAGTACTTCGGGAGAAACAAATGTAACTGATGACTGGGGAGTGGCGTAATTCCTAGATCAATGAGGAACTATGCAGGTGAAGATTTGGTTCCTCCCAGTATGTCTCCCGCAGGTGTGGGCAGGTGTGGGCAGGTGTGGGCAGGTGTGGGCAGGTGTGGTCGCCGGTGTGGTCTTGCCCTGGAGCGACACCACATCTCGGGATTGTTGAGGTCTCAGTTGTGACCGGAGGCCAGAATGGAATTATGTCTAGAAATGATATAGCTGGCTGTAGGCAGAACTACGCCTAATCAAATGATTTTTCCCTGAAATTATGTAGCATTGCTCCCGACACACCCTCAGCTCAGGACAGGGGAAGCCTTCTGAGCAGAGCATCTGTAACAAGATGAATTGTGACAGGTGGTTTGTGGAGCCAGGGACTCCTTCCCACAGAGCAACTCCTTCCCATGGTGGTACTCAAGGCAAGCCAGCTCCTGCTTATGGAGAACGTTCTAGAAGGCATCCCACTCTGTGGCTTCTAGAGGCTAATCCTGATTCCCTTGAGGTTTCTGATGTGGTTGTTTACAGTCCCACCCTTTGATGCCAGTGAGTCTTCCTTTCAGGGCTGCCCTGTCTTCTGCTGACCAGACACCTGCTCTCTGGAACCGGGTAGCGTTTGTAGTCTGAGGTCCAGAACTATCCTGGCTCTGGACTCCACTCTCCTTCTAACCTGGGCTTATTGTACATAAGATTTTGCTTTGGGGCCTGGGGTGTTCAAACTAGCATGTGTCCCTGGGTCTGAGCAGGGCCTGGCCCTGAACTACTCTCCTTCTTGGCTGTTTCCTGATTGAGGATGAGTGCAGTGTGGACAGCCCTTTGTCCAGAAGCTCATTACTGCTGTGTCCCTGCCTCCTCCCTCTCCCTTGGTGTTTCCTCCTGTGGAAGGTGGGAGATCCTAAAGTTGGTGCAGTGGGAAGGACTCCAGACTGTGCTTTGGTGCTGGGTCCCTCTGGGTAGGTGCAGTGGCAAGTGCATGTTCCTCCCCGCAGGACCTGTGCGAGCGGCATGAGAAGGGTGTGTTGCACAAGCACCAGCGGGCCCTGCACAAGTACGGGCTGATGAAGAGGCAGATGATGACTGCCACCGCACAGAACTGTGAGCCCGAGTCTGTGGAGCAGCTCGAGTCCCGCATTGTGGAGGTAGGGTGGTGGGCAGGATGTGTCTGTGTAGTGTCAGCGCCCCAGCTGCCCCAGGGATGTGCTTCCCTCCCATTCACGGTGCTGTGGCCCTGACCCTTGGTTCCCTGGAGCTTTGCTGAGCCTGGGCTCAGGCAGGTAGTGTATGTGGGCCTCAGGGCTCCTCTTTCTGGTATCTGCTGGCCCAGGTGCACAGGGGTCTCTTTTCCTTGTAGCAAGAGAATGTGATCCAGACCATGGAGCTTCGCAACTACTTCTCCCTGTACTGCCTGCATCAGGAGACGCAACTGGTCCACGTGTATCTTCCCCTCACCTCCCACATCCTCGGGGCCTTCGTGAACTCTCAGATCCAAGGGCACAAGGAGGTGAGGCCCACCCTGCCCCTGCCCCTGCCTGCACCAGTGCCTTCCTGTTGACAGCACCCTTCCCCAGGCCTGCAGCCCCTGCTGCCAGAGACCTGGGGAAGTTGTTTACATCAGTCAGCATAGCTGGGGTCTGCATGGAGCTTAAAACACAGATCTCCTGGTCTCATGTGGCCAGAATGATAATTAATTCTGAAGTTGTTCTCGTGGTTCTTGGTGGGAGGAGGAGCAGAGAGAGACCAGGAGGAATAGTTTCTTCCCTTCTAGAAGGACTGGAGAAGTCAAAGAGAAGGCATATGGTTGAGAGGAGGGATGTTGGGAGTCAGGTTTAATGGTTAGGAGTGCGATCAACTGGATATTTTTCTGGAACCTGTGGTCAGTGTCCTCCAGTCTTAGAGAACTGGTGCTGTGAACTGTCCGGAGGGACTCTCTCTGGGCGAGAGTGATCTAGAGCTGATAACTCCAGGGTCCATCTTTGATGCTTTGTTCACTCCTCTCAGCAGCAACACGTGTCTGTCCATCTCTAGACAGCCTAGAATACTTGTGTGTCTGGCCAGGGCTGAGACAATACTTAAAAAAATTATTGACAGGCATGGTGGCATACACCCGTAATCCTAGCCCTCTGGGAGGCTGAGGCAGGCAGATAGCAAAGTTCGAGCCTAACCTGGGCAACTTAGCAAGACCCTTTCTCAAAATAAAAAATAAAAAAGAGCTAGGGATGTAGCTCAGTGCCAATGTGCTGGGTTCAATATCCTGTACTGCCAAAAAACTTTTTTTTTCTTCATCTTGTTCATCTTTTCTAGCCCTGGAGTAGCCCCCATGCCCCCACTTTCTGATGTTCCCTGGCCTGGCTGCCTTCCCTTCCGAGTGATCAGTGATGCCTTCTGGTGGCACTGGGAGCACAGTCCCCTCCTAAAGAGACACATCTGTGTGTGGGCACCTCCAGCCCCTTGAAGCGGGGGAGGAGCCCAGGCTCAGAGTTGTTCACCCTGCTCTCCAGTCCCTTCTGCATGACTGTTGCAGTTTCTCCTGACCTCTGCAGCTCAGTTTCCATATGGAAAATGGCAGAAAGTATGGCCTTGTGTTTCCTGAGGTTGGCCTGGGCATCTGGGACTGGCGGTGGGCACAAGCTGATTCTAGTGTCCCTCTCACCCAGGATACACAGAGAAGTGGGCCAGTGAGTGGGGAGCCGGCCTCTCATGCCTTGGCCAAGGGTTGTCCAGAGCCCAGGGGAGGATCAGGAAACAGTAGGTCACATGAACTCAGACCTGCAGCTGAGAGGTCACTGCCGTGGAGTGTGGGGTGATAGGTGGAGGTCACCAAACCAGCCGGGAGTAACTAGGACTGAGCAGCAGCCAGCCTAGCCCTGCTGTGGAGAGCAGAACTGCCCGGATGTCTGGCCCACATGTGGAACCGAGTTGCAGAGCTTGCTTCTGACCTCGCAGTCAGAATCAGTGGGGAAGGGGCCCAGCATCTGTGCTGTCAGTAGGATGCCTGGTGGCTAGGGGGACAGGAGGGTCATCATACAAGTGTGAAGTCACCTCAGTGCAAGGCAGAGGTTCCCATGCTGCTGGAGGTCCTAGTGCTCATAGTGTCTGGTACTTTTCACAGTACCCTTAGGCAAAGGACATTTTTCCATTCTGTTGATTAATGGGCTCCAGATGTCACAGCCTCCATGTAATCTTTTTTTTTTGGTACTGGGGATCGAACTCTGGTCCTTACACTTGCGCAGCAGGCAGAGAAACCACTGAGCTAAATCCCCAGCCCCCCCTCCATGTAATCTTATAAGTGGTGTTCCTGTCCCTGGTGAAATACTCCACGGTACTCTGTAGGTTTGCTTGGATGTGGGGGGGCCTTCCGGCAGTTTGGGAAATGCAGGCCCAACTGCAGAGGAAGCTGTATGAGCTTTCCTGTCCCTGAACAAAATACCTGACATCTACAACTTAAGGGAGAGAGGTTTAATTTGCTTATGGTTTCTGTGCGTGGAACCTGGCAGGAGGATGTGGCAGAGGAAAACTGCTTAGTTCATGGAGGCCAGGAGCTAGATCAGGGGGACAGCAACAGAGAGGAAGGGGCCAGGGACCAGACCAGACCAAGGACACACCTCTGTGACCCACCCAGACTCACCCAGAAGTGTGCTCCACCAGTCCTGGGGCAGATCCCAAAGTTAGTCAAGTTGACACTTCACCTTAACCACCACGGAAGCAGTGTAGAAAGGTCAGGAAGGTAAGGTGACATCTTGGGTGGCTGGATGTCTGGGTGGCTGGTGACTATGACGTGGTGGCAGGGCTGCATTCCAGCCAGGTATGTTTTTGTGCCCTGAGCTGTGAGCAGTCTCTTTATGGCCAGTGACTCGCTAGTCCTGTCTCCCAGTGCCGACTGGTCGTTACCAGTGGCTGGACCTCACTGGCACATGCCAGGGCCACATGCTGCTCTTCGGTTGTCACATAAGCCCTCACATCACATGTGAGTCTATCCTCAGCTTATGGATAGGCTTCTCTGATGCCCACTATGTCTAGATGTGAAAGTGCCTGGTAGGTCGTTAGGTCCCATGTCCTGTTCCTGTTTTGTTCATCTGGTGGAAATAGCCTTGGGGTTTGACCTCCTGGGCCAGGTGGAAGGCCATTTGCAAAGCTGTGGGGCACAGTGCTGTGAGCGGATCCCCCCTTCCTTCCTCTGAACCCAGGGGTGCTCTATTACTTAGCTACCTTCCTAGTCCCTTTTAAAATTTTGAGACAGGGTCTCTAATTTTCCCAGGTGGGACTCAAATGTGATTCTCCTGCCTCAGCCTCCCTCAGTGCTGGCAGTCAGATTTCTTAAAATTACACATGGGTCAGATGGTGGCCTTTGGTCCTGCATGTGGCACTGGGGATGAGCCGCCTGTGACCTCTGGAGCATGGCCCCCACCAAGGAAGTGGGATGGGCCAATGTGCCCTGACTTCTAGGAGCTCTGTGGTTGTGGCCAGTGGGGTGGGGATGGGGTGTGGCTCACTGTGGGCCCTCTGCTGGTCTCCAGACATGGAGCTGCCATGTTCCAGGTGGGCGAGGTTGTGCCCTTTTCACAAGAGGCCCTTCTCTCCTGCAGATGAGCAAGGTGTGGAACGACCTGAAACCGAAGCTCAGCTGTCTCTTTGCTGGACCCCACAGCGTGCTGACTCCGCCACGTTCTCCTGCAGAGGACAGCCTGTGTCCCCGCTAGTGCCTAAGGCCATAGCGGAGCTCCCTGTGACTCACTAAAACCTCTTTCCAAATGGTGTGTCCCTGGCTAATTCCCTTTGGATGGCGGCCGCTGCCCCGTGGTGCCTGGAGGGGCTGAAGCAGAGGAGCTCATGCTGTCCAGGTCTGCGGGGGCACAGCCAGCTGTCTCCACCCTGTTCCTGGGTGGGAGGCTGCACTCCTGATCACCCCTGTGGCCTGTTGGCCCGGTGGAGATGTTGGGGTTCTCTGGGATGGGTTTCTCTGGGTGGCCAGAGTTGGGGGGGCAAGGGTCATTCCCACACTGCAAATCATTCCTGGGGGGCACTAGGGGTCCCCGGGTACCAGAACAGTCCAGAGTGCTAGCCTGGAGCAGGGGTCAGCCGAGCAGGGGAAAGGGCAGACAGGACTGACCTGTAGGCAGGCAGTCATCAGGTGAGGAGATGGCCAGTCTCTGATGGGGAAAGGTCAGACTGTGGACTCGGGCCCCAGACATAGGTGGCTGGGTCACTGCTATGTGCATCAGAACAGAAGGTGAGGCAGGAAGGCCAGCTGGTGCAGAATGTCGCTGGTAGAGTGTAGGAGTGCAGGAGATGCTCCAGTGAGTCCCGCAGAGCCTGGGCTGGGGCTGCCCTCTAGGCCAGGTGTCCCGAGCTGCCCTCTGCATGCATCCATGATCCTGGGGGCCCCATGCGTTGAGTGCAAGAGCAAATGCACTGAGATCTCTGAGGTGATGATGTGGAGGCTGGAAGCTGCTTTTTCTTTATTAGTCTTTGGGTGGCCAGGTTGGAGCTAGGCTGTGGGGCACTGAGGCTTGAGAGGTGGGCCAGTGGACAGGTGGGGTACAGGGTCAGGTACGGGGTAGAGGACTGCTGGCTGGGCTTTGGAGCATCACTGGGACCAACTTTGAAACCATTTTCCTTTTTTGGAGACTGCAGGCCCTTCCTGACTGCCCGCCCAGGGGAGGGCATCTCAGGCTGAGGGAAGCTGGTCTCTTGCTCTGTAGGTCAGATCTGGGTGATGGCTGCTCTCTTTCCTGTAGTGGACACACAAGAGGGCCCCTGGCTGTCATCAAGCCCTGTCCTCACTGGCCAGGGACAGACTGCGAAGAAGCATGCAGCATTTCTGCAGTTTCTTTCCTCCCATGGTTCCTGCCTGCTTCCTAGTGCCCTTCCCGGGGTAGAGGGAGGCCCAGCTGGCTCAGAACTCCATAGGCAGTGCTCCTCACACTGCCAGGCCGCAGGGTGAGTCAGGGGCACCCTGTTCTGGCAGATAGCTGTGTGAGACCCACCAGGAGGATGTGGTGGCTGTGGGGACTCAGTGCTCTGGCCATGCGAATGGACAGACTGGCTGTGACTTCTGCCACAGGGCTGGCCAGAGGGCAGACTGTCCCGCTGTGGTTCAGGGTGGCTTATGCCTGTGACCCCCCTCTGCCATGCGGCTCTGAGTTGCTCTCTGCACTGTTCCTGCAGCCCTGCTGCTGACATGAGGCTCTGGAGCCAGGGGTGTGCATCCCCAGGCTGGGGAGGACCCTTCCTCACTCAGGCTGAGAAGAGGCACTCAGCAGGCCTTCCGCACGGACTCGGTGTGTGCGTGTGTGCTTGGTACAGGGGAGTGAATCCAGGGCCCAGAGTGTGCTAAGCAAGCGCTTTACCACTGCTCTACCCCTCCCTCTAGCCAATCTGAAAATTTTGAGAGAACATCTTGCTAAATTGCTCAGACTGGCCTCAAACTTTTGATCCTCCTGCCTCAACCTCCTGAGTAGCTGGAATTACACGTGAATGCCTTGATGCCTGGCCAAAGCGAACTTTACCCTTTAAAAGAACCGGCAGGGAACCTGGGGCGAGCGAGTGACTTGAGATTGCTTAGCTGATGGCCTCTCTCAGCAGTGAGACGGTGAGGTGAGCAGAGAGGAGACGAAAGGGGAGGAGGGCAGCCTTCATGGCCTGCAGTGGCTCTGCGCCCCAGGGGTGGGTGTGGCTGGAAGCTTCCTCATTTGCTGTCTGCCCTCTCACCCCTAGGTGCTCTGGGAAGGGACCTGCTGTAACTGCTAGTGCAGCACTGCAGGCTCAGGCTGGCAGTGTCCACTCAGTTTTGACCTGCTCCTGGCTCCAAGGTAAAGATCTCATGGTGCCAGGGGAGCAGGGGTCCTGACCCCCTTTCTGCTGTCCTGCTGCCTGAGCCTGTGTACCCCACTATGGCCATGCCTGGCCTGATGGAAGGGTGCTGGGCACCATCCTCACAGGAGATGAGGCATGGCATGCAGAGTCCTGCTCTCCTGGTGAGGAATACTGAGGGCAGCTCAGCTGGGGTCTTGGCTGGAGGGAGCTGACTGCAAGTGGAGAGTGCAGGGCATGTTTCTGTCAGGCCCACCAGAGTGGTGGTGTGGGGCTGGGTCTGAGGCCATGCAGGAAAGGATTGCTGTGGGCCTGCGTAGGACCGCAAGCTGAAATCAGCACTATTCCTGGTGCTCAAGGCCTTTTCTTGTGCTGGCCAGAGCTAGGTGTTATGTAAGAAGCACTTTCCGTGGCTGCAGAAATCAGTTACTGCCACATGCAATAAACTGGAACTGTTTACACATGACCTGCATTCTGTAGTTTTATCCACAAACTCCTGTGAAGTTGTTAAACATGTCTGAAAGTTGGGTCTAGCTGTAGGTTCTTTGTGTAATGGGTGTTTTGCTCTTCCCCTTCTTCCTGGTGGTGGCCCCATGGAGAAGGAACAGCCCCTTCTTTGGGGGCAGGGAAAGGGATAAGCTTGGGACACGTTAAACTTGGGGTTAGACACTGAGTCCTTAACCATGCCTCAGTGTCCCCTCCTGTGAAAGGGGAGGAATCACAAAAAGGGGGTGGCGGTGAGAGGACAATATACCTTCTGGCCTGCAGCATTAGGCAGATACCTGACCCTCCTTGTCCCCTGTCCCCTCCCTGTTCCCATCTCTGCCCAGCACAGATGGTGGCTTCCTGTGGGTAGGACTGGGTAGGTTGTGCTATTGCCTGGTGAAGACCATTTAAAAAAGTGAAGCCCTTTATTTTCCTCTGTCCAGTTATCTTCCAAAAGAGAAGATACAGCCGACTGTGGCATTCTGAGCCCAGCTGGACTGAGTCTGTGTCTGTCCAGCAGCCAGACCCAGCTGGGACCAGTGGCTCAAGCTAGATGTCGTCCACCTCACGCAGCGAGTAGTCCAAGATGGTGTCCTGGTCCTGGAACTTAAAGTACCCTTGGAACTTCTTTTTCTGAAGTAGGAGTGGGAACCAGTAGCTGTCATCGGGCCACATGTCACCAAAGGGGATCTGGTCCAGCTGGAACCATTGAGGGCGCATTTCTGTACATAGGGCATAAAGGTATCCGGCTAGTGCTAGCTGCAGATGGAACTGGCTTCTGGGAGGTGACACTGAGCATCCTGTGTGGGCAGCTGGATCTACTGCATATTCAATTTTCATGACTCTTTTTCTTACTTCTGGAGCAGGAAAACGGTGTGCCCTGTGGCCCCAGTTGTGAGGCTCAGCCTGTGCCTAATGCCTCCATGTGAGATGGGCCAGGCAAGAGACCAGGCACCCCCCCCCAACACACACCAACCCCTGGCAGTGAGCAGGGTCCCTGAGACTCACCATCACTCTCCATGGGCGTCCCCTGCACGTGGTCAGTACTAAAGATGTGCACGTCCATCAGCTCAGGGACACCCACAAACTCGAATGTGATGTGGCCCACTTTCTGCAGTGTGTCTACTGTAAGGCCACTCTCCTCCTGCAGCTCCCTGTGGGCAGAGAGGGACAGGAGGTGGCATCAGCTAAAGTACAGTGCCTGCACCCACAAGGCCCTGGGACCCCGGAAGTGGGATGTATGGGCTACAGATCTCAGGAAGACGACATTACCCAGAAGGCGTTTGTAGGTCCCAACCTGGCCCAACTGCAGAGTTAATTTGAGCTTTAAAAAGTCAGTTTGTGGGCTGGGGATTTAGCTCAGTGGTGCTGCCTCACAAGCACAAGGTCCTAAGTTCAATTCCTGGTACCAAAAAAAAAAAGTCAGTTTGTGGTATGTACCTGTAACCCCAGCAACTCAAAGGCAGAGGCAGGAAGATCACTTGAGTCCAAGAGTTCAAGACTAGCCTGGGCAACATGGGAAGACCCTGACTCACAAAAAGGAACTTGGGTGGGAGGCTCTGGGGAGGGGCTAGGAGATGGTGAGGAGCTGTGTATGGGGACCACAGGTCTGGTGCACCCTGTGTACTGGGTGACAGGCCCATGCTACTGAGTCCAGCCCCTTGTCTGCAGTCTCAGGAGTAAGGTCACAGCAGGAGGTGACTCCTGTTCCTTGGTGGACACTCAAGAGCCTCCTGCAAATTGGGGAGTGCTGGAACCCCCAACACTTGCTCTGGAGCTTGGTCCCCAAGCTCTGCACCCAAAGAATGTCCTTCAGGCTCAGTGCCCCGACTGTGACAACATGGGACCAAACCTCAGGTCTTGAGGGTCCCCGCTGAAGGATTTGACTTAAGATTCTGCCATTGAACCAGCTCTTTTGAACAATGATCTGATATTTTGGGCATCTCCTTTCACACCCCCCTTCCTCTTCTTGGGACACCAGTGGCTCATGGAGGTGTAAGGGATCCTCCTAACCTGGAGCAAGCCCTCCCATTCACTGAGAACAGAACTGGCTTGCCTTGCCTAAGTATCTCACGCTGCTGCTAATTTAAAAGTCTTTAAAATTACATGTTCATTGTAGACAGTTTAGGAAACAAAACACCCACGAAGCCATCACCCACAGCGAACTGGTGTCATTCCAGTAATTTTCTCTTGGGTCTTTCTCCTTTGCACATTCCCTAATGAAAATGCAGACATGCTGTACCCCAAATTTTTCACTTACTGAGACAGGTGTGTGGAACACTCCCCCTGCCCTGCCCTGCCCATCTCGGACCCATTTCTAAACTGCTAAATCTTTTCTGAGACAGGGCCTTGCTAAGTTGCTCAGCAGGCCTTGAGCTCAACAGCAGTCCTCCTGCTTCAGCCTCTCAAGTTGGAATTACAGGCATGCACTACCATGTTTGACTCTGAACTGTTGAAACTTATGGAAATAAAAAAATTCAACTTCTGGTCATCACGAAAGGCACCGTGCTGAGCATTTAAGGTGTGTACACCATATACTGCCACCTCCACACCTGGGCGCACATGGTGTCCATGCTCCATGGGAGCCACCTCCTGTGTGCTCAGGACTATGGGGACTTGCAGGTCCTTTCCTGCTGCAAGGTGCCTTGCTTCCCCACTGCCCTAGATTAACTTCCTATAAAGCAACAAGTCTGACCATTTATACGTGTATATAAGAAAATCTTTTTTAGCTTTGATCTCTGAGTTATTTTAGGAACAACCTGGTTTCTTTCTGCCTGTAATAAGTAGTCAGGATGCTACTTTGTTTATATGGAAAACACTATTTACATATTAGGTTAAATGGTTCTCTGCTTGCTGTCTGCAGTGGTATCAGAGGCATAGCCCCAAAATCAGTACATTGAGATGGCTAATTAAAGTTAGACCTGATCTAAAAGAAGTGTCTTTCACATGGGGTGGATGTGCAGTGGGTCCCCAATTAAACGTACTGCAAGAGCTCAGCAGGGCCTCCCCTGCCTCTCTGGCAGTAGGTGGGTGGATCTTGCTACTCGTAGCATCATCTCCTACTGATGCAATGTTTTGACTGATTTTGGTTAATCCTCCCCAAATATGTGGCAGTGTGTATGATATCAATAATCTCCTTGGTGATGGAGCTAAAGCTCCATTTCACAGGCTGGAGTAATTAGCCAGATGAAGTCGACCCTGTTAGTTTTGCTAAAGTGTCTGGCTGTATCTGTGATGCACATGGCAGATGGAGAACAGGATGAGCGATAAATTAAGCACAAATACAGAGCAGAAAGCACCCTCTGTGGTACAGGAGGTGGGGGTAGGAAGCCCCAGGACTTGGCACTGGTTGTTCTCGGAACTGGGCTCTGCTTGCTGGTGTGTGTTGCTAGCCAGAAAATAATGTTCACACTGTAAATTAAAAACCCACCCGAGCCCCCCAGTGCCTGCCTGCCCCTAGGCAGAGGTGGGACACCCATGTGGATCCAATGGCTTCCTGGACCAGGTGGGAACAGACAGGCACTCAGAGTCGTGCTGCTGCTGTGGTGTTGCCCCCTGGGAGCCTCCTAAGGGACAGGGCCCCACCATACCAGATTCCCAGGGAGAGGATGCTGCCGGGCTCTGGAGGGGCAGCTCTGTTCAGATGTGCACATAGGAGGCCAGCTCATCCCTGGGGGTCTGGGATCCCCAGTCTCAGCACGTGTGGCTGCAGCACCCTCCTCCCTCATGTGGAGGGAATTCCTGTGCTTTGTTGTCCTGCATTCCTGCTCACCCCGCAGAAGCAGGGGCATGGTGGTCTCTTGGCATAGGGCGTCTCTTACCCTTACTGCATCCTACATGGCACTCTGGGCTGGCGTCTGTGGGTGCCCAGTGAGTTCCTCAGGGATGACCACAGCCCCTTAGGAGCCCAAGTGGCACCACACAGTCCACAGGGCCAAGCATAGTGTGGTCCTGGGTGCTGAACTTCTGACCTCAGTTCAAAGGCAAGGCTATCCCTGCCTTAGGAAAGTCTGTGAAGCATGGAAAACCAGCCCTGCCTCGTGGGTGGGTGCCCAGGTAGGGAAAGAAGCTGGGGCAGCAGGTCCTGGGGAACCCACAGGTGCATGTGAGCTGCTCAGGACCATGAGACCTTCACTGTAGGGCCATGGCAACGAGGCTCACCCATACAGCCATGCAGTGTAAGCCATTTTGCCATCTGCAGTGAGATCAACACAAAGGAAGCCGCTATGTCTCCTCCAGTCCACACTCCGTACGGCTGCTGGCATCCCGTCAGGTTTGCAGTCTCTGCATCGATTGTCCGACCATCTACTACCTGTGGAAGGCCGGCCCTTTGTAGGAGCCAGGCACGGTGGAAAGGACATGACATGGTGGACCTCTTCATGACAGAGGTGTCAGCGCAGGGGAAACATGTTCTTCAGCAAGCAATGTGCCAGCTAGGAATTTGTATGAAAACAAACCCCAGTCATGGCTCTGCTGTCCTGTCATGTGAAAACTTAATTTTACATGGGTTGTAGACCTACATTTCTGTTTTAGGAGACACTTAAGAGAGCATCTTCTTGGGCTGGGGATTTAGCTCAGTGGTGCTGCCGCCTGCCTCGCAAGCACAAGGTCCTGAGTTCAATCCATGGTACCAAAAAAAAAAGAGCATCTTCTTAAGCTCGGAATATGCAGGTCACCTTAGTAATTGTCAAGAATGTTAACCATAAGGAAAAAATTATATGTAGGATTCCTTTAAATGAAATAGCTATTTATTAAAACATTAAGAGTAAAAGGCAGGCCATGGGGTGGAAAATAATTGCAGTGTATCCACTTGTATCTAAAATGGATAGTGGACTATGATTGGGTAAGGAAAAGGTACTGGGTTAAAAAGGGGCAGAGGGCTGGGGATTTAGCTCAGTGGTTTCGCCGCCTGCCTCACAAGCACAAGGTCCTGAGTTTGATCCCCGGTACCAAAAAAAAAAAATTCACGGAGTGTGCAGCTTTGTACATGTCTGTTACACTGCAGGAAAAGCTGGACTTGAATGGAGTTCTGGCCTAGGTGAGTGCTTCTGGGAAGAAAGAGGAACTGAATACTTAATAAGATTAGAAAGGATGGGAGTGCTAGAGAAAATAAGGATGAGATTCATGGAGAACAGCGGGGCAATTGGAGGCACCTTAGATGTGAAGGCCAAGGAGGGGTCTGCCAGGTGAGGAGCTGGGAAGAGTGGGTGGGCAACAGCCGGTGCCCACAGAGGCTCAGTGGATAACAAGTGGGAATTTTAAGAGCACTAGAACCTGTTAAGAGAGTTCACATGAATGTGCGCAAATGCTGGGGTGGGACATAGTGAGGGCAGGGTGGGGACCTAGACAGTGTGGCATAAGCCTGTCAGCCAGTAGAGCACGGGCCTCAGAGGGAAGGTAGGGGCAAGAGTTCAGTGAGGGCTACTGCACTTGCCCAGGTGAGTGGGCGGTCTGGAAATGGTAGTCGGGGAGCATGGCCAGGATGGATGCAGATTCCATCTGAGAAGGCTGGCCTCCTGCGCCATACCTGCCTCCTTCCCCACTTCATACCTGGTCAGAGGGAGAACTACCATCGTGCTTAGCTATGAGGGTCTGGACTAATGGTTTCTTGTGCTTATTTCAATCCAGAAATGAATGATATTTACAGAGGGCAGGAGGACGTAGTCCTGAGACCTTGAGATAGTTCATAAGCAAACACCTCAGGGCTGCAGAGGGGAACCTGGGAGTTATGCTTGTCACCGGCAGGATGGGCAGCTGGAACTGAGCCACCTGGTTCAGGCTCCTCAGCTTCCCTATCCACCCTCTGCCCTCCGCTGCCTCCACACTCCTCTGCACAGCCCCTGTGCTCAGGCCTCTGTGCTGCTGTGAAGACAACACCTCCTGTCAGGACCCTGGAGAGTCTCCCTGTGCCCAGTTATCCAGCACTCTGTCCTGGACACCTGGATCCCTTCCTCCTGCTCACTGCTCCTGAGCCAGGCTGCTCCTGAACCAGGCAGCCCTGCACAGGTGGGGGCTATGACCCAGTCTTCCCTGTCTCTGAGTCTGACACAGAGCAGAGGGCTCCACAGATTCATGGCCTAACTATGGCCCTGGCAGAAGACGGTCAGTCAGTGCATGGCAAACCAGGCCTTGGGTCACCTGTCCCTGTCCACTTTTGCTTCTGGCCACACCTGAGCAGACCACAGGCTGGGTGGGTGCCCACTCACTAGGTAGGTCTTTCTCCAAGCTGTACCATCTTGGCACAGGGACAGCGGCAAGGGCTGGAACCTGCCAGAATGACACAAAATGTGTGCCTGGCAGGGAGGTCTGAGCCAGGGCTCTTCACTGAGGGCTGTGACCCTGTCATGCCCTGTGAAATCAACCAGCAATTAGTAAAAAATGGGAGAAGGTCCTTCCACGTAGTAAGGCTGTCATTCATTACCTTATCTGCACAGGTACCCAAGTATGCATGCTCCAGCAGAGGGTCAGACATATTTCTTACTTTGGGTTGAAATTTGAAGAAAAACAAAAAGGCTCTGGGCTGTAGTGTTTCAGCTTCCCTCCTCCCCAGGAGCCTCTCTCTGTATCTGGGGTTTTGTTCTCCTTCAGGGAAAGTGGCTTTAAGGTTGACATAACCGGAACAACCATAACAAGAACTATTTTTGTGCAGGGGTTGGCAATGCTTACACTGACGACCTCATTTATCCCTAAGAGCCTGTGAGGAGCGAGAAGGGCAAAGAGGTTGCTGTCTGGAGGATGGTGTGATCTTGGGCCAACTGTTCAACCTTTCTGGGCTTCAGCTCCTTCCCATGGGGAGCTGATTGTAGAACTGAGACTGTATGTGCTGAAGATTTAGATAAGGGTGACCATTACTCCTCCAAAAATGAGGAAACCAAATTGCCGATAAGCCCTGTAGCTACACGAGGAAGCCAGCACCGTGCAACTGAAGCCATTAACACACAGTGGCGTGCCACAGATGTCCTGAACACAGCCACCATCACGTGGGAGCAGCTGACATGTTCAGCACTGCTGCAGGCCAGGCAGCTCCAAGTCCTCTGCGTGTAGTTTCTCATTTATCTTCACAACACTCCTAAGAGGTAGGTTGCTGAGGTTATTATTCCCCTTTTGTAGATGGAGACAGAGGCTCAGCCAGGTGTGGTGGAGCATACCTGAAATCCTAGCACTCTGAGAGGCTGAGGCAGGAGGACTGCAAGGTCAAGGCCAGCTTGGGCAAGTTAGTGACTTAGACCCTACCTCAAAATAAATGAATAAATAAGCAAGTCAAAAAGGGTTAGGGCTGTAACTCAGTGCAAAGCCCCTGGGTTCAATCCAGTGTTGTGAAAAAATAAAAAAGGAGGCTCAGGGTTAAGTACATGCTTCAAGTTACACAGCTCCTGGTGGCGAAGTTCAAGTGTAGCTCTGCACCCATCCTCATGCTTCCCAGTTCGGCTCTGTGGCCAGACACCCCCTTCCTTACCTCTTGGCCCCATCTGCAATGGTCTCTCCTTCTTGCACCTTGCCCCCGAAGCCATTCCAGCGGCCAGCCCCAAAGCCCCGCTTCTTCATGCCCAGTAGCACGCGCTGAGGCTGTAGCACCAGCACCAAGGTGTAGAGCCTGGAGGTGCTCATGGCTCCCTGGGACTCTGTAGGCAAGCAAGAGGGCAGGGCTAGCCTCCAGGGGAACATGGGCAGTTGTGGGTGCCACGTGTGTGCAGGCTGGTGGCCTGGTGGGAAGGAGATGCACTCTGGGAGGAAGCAAGGTGAACCCTGGTACTAATTTCCCAGGCCTGTGACATGGGGCTTGGCTGGCAGCAGGTGCAAATGCTTTTGAACCAATTGTTTTCTGGGGCAGAGGCCTGCTCTCAGCACCCAGCAGTATCAGTGCCAGGCCTTTTGCTTGTCAGGGCTGGTCCAGCAGCAGAAGGGTCTCAACTTCCTTTCCCACTTGTTGGTACTCTTGGTTATGAAGGACAGCACAACTTTCTCAAGGCTGATTGTTGCTCCTCTATCTACCCCAGGAACCCTAAGCCTGTATACACAAGCAGGGCAGGCTGGCCCCATGGAGAACCGTGCAGTTGATCCAGTGGTTCTTGTAGCAGGCTTTGGCCTTGCCCTTTTCATTCATAGGGGCTGTTTCCAGCCCACTGGGACCTGGCTCTGGCTCTCCGCAGTAACAGACCTCCGGAGTTCCAGGAGGTGCTCAGCTCCAGACAGGGGCAGGTCTGCATTCCTGTGACAAGAGGGTCTATCTCAATCTGCTCTTACTGTTTGGGCCCATTCTGCCCGCACAGGTGTTCATGGTCTAGAGAAAGACCAGATGTGTGTGTGTGTGTAGGGAGGCATGGAGCCTTTGGCAGACCCTGCTGGAGAAAGGACCTTAGAGAAAGCTGAATTGATCAGGCCCAAGTTCTGGCCTGGGGAACTATACCTGTCCAGAGCAGGATTCCGAGCCAGGGAATAACTTCTTGGAAGTTATGGTGTCTAAGCAAAGGGAGGCTGGGGCCTGTGGTGGGGTTGTCAGGCAGGGGAAGGAAGAGGGTTGTGGCTGTGCTTCCCATGAGGCTTCCATCCGTCCTGACAGTGACTGCTGACTCCCCAAGTAACTCTGATGCTGTTGCTGCTAGCAGTGCCTGCTTTCCCTTATTAAGCACTGACTACATACAGCTGCTTTTCTACATGTCTAGGGCTGTGGTTCCAGGAATCCCTCAGATAACAAAATCTGAGGATGCTCAGGCTATAAGGCAGATAGTTAGACACGAGCAGGCCTGAGGGATGAAGGGGGCGGTGGTGTCCAAAACAGCATGCGTTACCAGATAATTAAAGAAAAGCTTCAATGTATAATGCATTTATAATCTTTTGTTAGGTCTCTGGCCTAAAATCAGCCCACAGGACACAATGACACCTTAAGGTTATACATTGTGCATGTTACTTGTGATATCTGGCCACTTGGCCATCTAACTCTAGAACAAGGCACACTGCATTCCTGGCTGTCAAAGCCTATAGCACAGTATCAGGAAGGGAAAGTTCTTTAAAGACCTTCCTGAATTGAGCTGGGACCTAAATTAACAACTTATCTTTATAAAATTTCTTATGCTTAAAGCCCCCGAGGAAACACAGGACATTTTGCAGTTCTCAAGTAACTTCTAAGTAAAAGAGTGATAAGCATCATAATTACCCCAGTTCCCTAGATACCAAGAGTAACTCTCAGGTACATAAAAACGTATCCAAACTCCCACTCAGTGCAGATGTCTTCCTGGGACCGCCTGCCTTCTTGCCTGAATGTGTAATTCCCTCTACCTACTTTACAATAAATTCTCCCTATTTTTGAGTAGGGCCTATGTGTCTTGACTGAATTCTTTCATCAAGAGCACAAAGAACCGAAGACCAAGGAAGTGAGGGGCCAGTTCCTCAAGGTATCTGCACATAACCTACGCACATCCTCTTGTGTACTTTAAATCATCTCTAAATGATTTATATCTAATACAAATAAATGTTATATAAGTAGTTGTTATACTGTATCATCGAGGGAATAATGACGGGAAGAATGTATCATTACAGATATAATTATTACTTTTCTAAATACTTTCGATACACTGGCTAAATTGATGCTGAACCCAAGGACACTGGGGGCCAATGTCTATTCAAGTTATCCTCCATCACAGACTCAACACTGACAGGAGTTAAGATTTACTTTCCGCATTTTTAGAGAAGACTGCAGCTCACAGAGTCTGAGTCTGACCCAAGGTCACAAGGTAGACTCAGTAACTAAATCTGGGTGTACAGGATACCAATGTCTAATGTGCCCTCAGCTCCTGGGTAAATCAGAGGGTCCTCAAGAAAGTCCCTAATGCCAGGGGTATGGGTGGTGGTAACCCTGTTCCTTAACCACATGGCCTGGTACATAGAGGCTGTTAACAGAAGTGTGCTGCAGCGCTCAGCAATGCCAGCGGTGGGCGCTCGGTAAATGCTGTCTTTCCAGTGGCTATGCCTAGCTCTGGGTCCCAGACACCGGTTCCTCACCCGCCCCGATCCCTCTTACCCCACAGGCTTTCTGGCCCAGCTCGCCCTGCCCATTGACCCTATTATTGTTTCCCGGGTACCCCTCCACTCCCACGCCTTGGCCCGCTACTCGGGTCTCCCCCCATGTCATCTAACTTCCCTGGGTCTCGCCGGGTCTCTTCTGGTAGCTCCTGCTCTCTCCAGATCTCCTGTCTCCCCGCTCCCGCGGCTTCCCTAGTGTCCCGCAACCCTCGGCCCAACTGTCCGCGCGCCATACTTACCCGCATGCAGCTTCCGGGGCTCTAGGGGGCGGACCTTGGACCGGAAGTGAGACAGGGACTTCCGGTGGCTCCCGGAGGGCGCGGGCGGACGCTTATGGCTGGGTGAGTAGGCCGTGTGCTGCTTTCTTGCGGGGCGGCGGGAGGGGTTGGGTCCCCCAGTTTCCTCATAACGAAGAGAAGGTGCTGGCCCATTCGGGCCCGGAATTCGGGACGTGAAGCCGGTAGATGGGCCCCTTACGAAGCCTCCCGTCGGGGCTCACCGGGCCTGCGGAGAGGGTTAACTGAGGCAGAACTCTGACTTACGGGGTTTTCTTGTAGCTTTCCAGAGCACAGTGAGAATTTCTGCCAGAGGAGGAACGAATATTCCTTTCATTAATGTTTTCAGTACTGTTAGCAGCACTGGGAAAGTGTTGATTGATTATATAAACGAGGTGACTGTCAGTGATGTTTGAGGTTTCCTTGTGAAGAAACCTTCAGGCGAGAAGAAGGCCATCCCTGAGAGAGCAGAAACCTGTACTGGGTCGCCTGGCTTGGCTGCTGTACCGAAGCACCGCGGACCAGGCGGCTTAAACAGTCATTTCTTTCACGCGTCCTGGAAGGCGCCGATGGGGGTGCGGGCAGGGCCGGTCCCTCCTGAGGCCCCTCTCCTCGGCTGCTGGATGCCACCTTCTCCCGTGTCTTCACGTGGCCATCCTTCTGTGTCTGTGTCATAATCTTAGCAGGACACCAGTCGGGTTGGATTAGGGCCCATCCTACTGACCGCATTTTACCTTAATTATCCCCTTAAAGACCTTATCTCTAATCACAGCCATATTCCTGGGAAACTTGAGTTTTGAGAGGGACACAGTTCAGCAGAGTGTTGTCAAACCGCCTCCCCTCTTTGCTCCATCTCTAAAAACAAGTGGGTTGAACCTTTGATCCCTGGCGCTGTGACTTAAGCAATGTGACACCAGCCTTCTTGCTCCTTTTTCTCCCACTAGGTACTGGAAGCTGGTGTGTGCCTCCCTCTTTTGTGAGAGGTTCCACACGGCTGCGCAGCACTACAAGGGACGGACAGGCACCGAGCACCTGTGGCTGATGCGCCATCTGAAGGACCCCTATGTGAAAGCTGCCAAGGTGGAGTGTTACCGCTGTCGGAGTGCCTTCAAGCTCCTGGAGATGAATGAGAAGCACGGGATTCTCCGGCCCGGCCTCCGGGTGTTGGACTGTGGAGCAGCTCCTGGGGCTTGGAGTCAGGTGGCAGTGCAGAGGGTCAATGCCACAGGTGCAGGTGGGGCCTCCATGCTACTCTCAGCACCTTCTGACCACCATGAGGCTGAGGGGATGCTAGCCAGCTGCCCTCTCGTGGGAACACAGAGGAGTTGATTCACTCTCAGAAGCACCTACTTCTTAGGTGAAGCTTTAGGAATAATGATGAAAACAGGACACTGACCTTTTCAAAATGAAAAGGGCTGGCTGGGCATATGACTCTGTGGTAGGAGCTTGCCAAGTGTGTAATAGGGTCTGGGTTTGATCCCTAGCTCCACACATTCACAAAGAAAAAGGCGAAAGGTATAATGAAAATTAAAATCTCACTGGGCATGGTGGTGCAAGCCTGTAATCCCAGCACTCAGGAGGCTGAGGCGGGAGGATTGTTGCAAGTTCGAGGCCAGCCTGGACTACACAGTGAAACCCTGTCTCAAAGAAAGCAAAGCAAAAGAAAAAGTCAAATCCCATCACTTAGGTTGTGGGTGTGCATCCTTCAAGTTTGGTTTTTTCAGCTATTTTGGCCATCATGGAGCTGCTTTTTTCCTTGATGATATATATCAGCATCTTTCCATGACAGTATAGCTGAGTCAACCCCAGAGGTTTCCCAGTCCTTTCCTTGAAGTCCTAGGGACTCATAGTGGGCCTGTTGGGGCTGCTGCCTCTCAGGCTTCAGGAAAGGCTTCCTGGCCTGGACACTGAATTCTCCACTCTGGGTCAACCTTAACTTTCATGTTTTATATTTTAGAGTTTGGAATAAGATATTCTAATAATACAGTTCCCTTGATTAAGAAAGAGACCCTAGGGCTGGGGATTTAGCTCAGTGGTTCCACTTCCTGCCTCGAAAGTACAAGGTTCTGAGTTCGATCCCCAGTATCAAAAAAAAAAAAAAAGAGACCCTATAGTGGCACATGCCTATAATCCCAGCATTCTGGGAGGCTGAGGCAAGAGGATGGAAAGTTTGAGCCTAGCCCGGGCAACTTAGCAATTTAGAGAGCCTCCTAGTAATTGATTATAGTAGTGCTGATTCCCCTAATTTTACTTCAGAAGTAGGAAAATGTCCTAGTTTAACTTACAGGAAGAAGGGACAGAACCCAAGAATGCATGGGTAACCTGAGCTTTCCCTCCCAGAGTTGCAGAAATGCAACCAAATTCTACTTTCAGTGGATAGCTCCAAGATTCAACACATTAGTATAATAAAGGTAAGAAAAGTCAAGGACAAAATGAGATGGGAGGTGCCCTACTTTTCTGGGCTGAAAATTGAGGGTTTTCACTTGTGAGAAGCGAGGTACTATTCAAAATTCCAGTTTTTTTTCTAGAAATAAAACATCCTTCCTGCTGTCTAAACAGCCTCTTTTTTGGGGTGAGGTACTCAGTACCAAGATCCTTCTCACTGAGCTATAATCCCAGTCCTTTGAAAATTTTTTATTTTGAGACAGCGTTTTCCTAAATCACTAAGTTGCCAAGGCTTCTCTAGAACTTGGAATCCTCCTGCCTCAGCCTAGGAAAGGGACTACAGGGGTTATAGGCATGTAATAAAAGGGCTCCAAATAGCCTTTTTATTAAACAAACTGAACTTGGAAATGTGACGATACCCTGAATTTATCAAACCTGAGGCTCACCATCAGAGCTGAGGTACTCCTCAGTGTTGGGAGCTGATAGGGATTAGGGCACTGGGAAAGGCCAGCTTTGAGTGGGTGCATTGTGAGTGCATAATGTGCATAGTGGCACATTCGCTCTATTCCTGAGTCCTGACACCTTATTTTGTCAGTTTGTGTGGTACAATTTTGTGGGAGGATTTAGTGTAAACATAGTCATTGTTTCTTCCATAGATCCCAGCTTTCCTGTTGGCTTTGTGCTTGGGGTAGATCTTCTTCACATCCACCCTCTGGAAGGAGCAACTTTTCTGTCCCCTGCTGATGTTACTGACCCTAGAACTTTCCAGAGAATTATGGAACTGCTTCCTTGTGGAAAGGCAGATGTGATTCTCAGTGATATGGCACCCAATGCCACAGGGATCCGGGACCTTGATCATGACAGGCTCATCAGCATGTGTCTGTCCCTTCTGGACATGGCTCCAGACATCCTGCACCCTGGGGGAACAGTGCTTTGTAAAACTTGGGCTGGAAGTCAGAGCCGTCGGTTACAGAAGAGACTGACTGAGGAATTTCAGAACACGAGGACTATAAAACCTGAGGCCAGCAGGAAGGAGTCATCAGAGGTCTACTTCCTGGCCACCCAGTACCGCCGAAGGAAGGGCTCTGTGAAGCAGTGAATTTTCCTGCCACTCTTGTGGGTCTTCTGTCCTCATTGCCTGTCACTCTCATGGGCGCTAGGTCCTCTTGAACCACGAGTAGAGCCTGGGTGTTTTCCTGGAAGTGGCTGAATCAGAGCTGGTCTGAGAGATGAGCAGGACCACAGAGTGCCAGTTTGGTTTTCAAAATGGAAAAGACATGGCAAAATATATCTAAGGGGGATGAAAGATGATTTTAAAAATCAGCCTTCCATATTGTGATTTCTGAGGAGAAAATTATCAGGAGAAAACCAGGTGGAGATTGAAGGATGTAAAGAGGCAGGTGGAAGGGAGAATAAAAACAGACTGAGGTAGTGATGAACATGCCCACATAGGCCTTTATGGAGCTCCCCAGCTTAGAGACCAGTAACAATGAACCTTTTACAAACAGTACACTGGCACACGTGCCGTAGGTTCGCCACCACTGTTACAGAGTGTTAGCATGTTACAGAGGAACAGGTGTTCTTCTATGCTTTTAGAACACAATACATATGTTTCCAGTTACTGTGGCCAAGCAGCATAAAATAGAAAAACTTGAAGTTTCCATCTGGGGATTAATTGCCATCTCTCTGGTTGAATAATCTGGAAATACATTCATTTTTCTAGCATTGAGAGTTCCCGGAGCTTTTAGAGGAGACATTTGGTATGAATGTATGCATGAGGTGTGTGTGTGCGCGCTTTAGATTTTGCTGGGAATATATCTTGCTGTTAATAGCTCTGTCTTTCAAGACCATAAAGGTAATTGCCAAAGCAAGCAGTGATGTGTTGTGTTCATTTATTTTCTTTTACTCTTCCAGGAACTCAAAGCTTTATCAAAGAATATAGACTGCATTTCGTCAAAGGATTACCGTGCTTTTAAGGTTTTTTTTGTTTGTTTGTTTGTTTTTTAAACCGATCGGTTTCTTTAAGGCCATTTCCTGGAAGTGCCCTCACCCCTCTGGAGGAGTCTATTGCCTGTAAGGATGATTCCAGACTGAGATCCAATGGGAAAGACAGCATACCCAGGGATGTTGGTCAGGGTCCTAGGAAATGACCAGCTCCCTGAAGCAAGCTGTGGGTCAGATATTTTTACTTCCTTGTTTTGTGTCCCAGTCAGGGAGTTCAGGCAGCCCATTACTCTCCTATTTCATTTATGGGGCACACAAACTTGATAGTCTTGTCTTCTGGAAAAAACTGAAAATTCAACATAGACCCTTGGGAATGGAACCTTCAAAGCCTGGGATTGGTGGTGGAAGAAGGGGAGAACTCATAAGAAAATCACTGATCTGGGGAAGGCTCCATGGTCAAGCATGGAAAATGTTTCCATAAGTCAGGGGTGATCTGATCTTTCCTACATTGGATGCAGTTCAGGCATGGGTCCCGCGCTCCGGGGGCGTGGAGGGCACTAGGAAAGCAAATACTTCGTATTTCAGGGGTAAATTATAGGGCTATATTCAAGTGAAAGCTGCCAAGATTTTGTGAAACGTTAAGTATGCAGAGAAATTTGTCCCTAGGAGGCCACCGTGGGGCGAAGCTATTCCAGCCACTACGGCGCGAGTCAGGCGGAGGCCGTCGCGGAAGTGCATCCCGCGGGAAAGCGGTGGGGACCTATCGACTTTACTCTAGTCCAGTCTTTGGTTCGGAGCCCCTTCCGCGGGGCCTTCCTGGAGTGGTCTGCTCGGGGAACGGAAGCTGAAACCGTAAATTAGAACGAGCGGCGCCTAGACTCGGTTCTTTACGGTCGGCTTCTACTGGATCTCGCGAGGATGCTGGCGCGACTCTCGCGATAAGTGGGTGAGGGTGGAGAGGAGGGAGATCCGAGCAGCGGCGGCTATAGCAAGCTGGCAGCGAGGTGAGCGGATAGGGGCGGGGGACATGGTCCCGAGAGTGGGGTCCCGAGAGCAGGGTCCAGGGACCGCCCCCTTCGCTGGTTCCCACGCCCTTGGGGTCCCGCGCTCCGTTCGCACAGCCCGAAGTTCGTGGCGCGCCTCCTGCCTCTGCGGTCCTGACTGGGGTCTGCGCGGCTCTGGGGACCTCTGACCTGTCCTCGCCCCCTTTTAGGCAAGGTCTCCACCCCTAGTTCTACTGGCTGGGGTCTTCACGGGGACACTCTGGAAACCCCTGACTTGTCCTTGTCCCCTGTAGGCACGATCCCCATCCCTGTTCTTCCTGGCCTGGTTCTGCATGGTCTCTACCCTGGAGACACTGATTTGTTCTCATTCCTTCTGGGGACTTTCCCCGTTACCTCTGTGCATTGTCCCGAACCCCGTTCCTTCTGGCTGAGGTCTACATGGTGCCCCACCCTGCAGACTCCTGGCTTCTTGCCCCCTCTAGGCACGGTCTCCACTCATGTCCCTCCTGGCTGGGATCTCCATGGTCCCAGAGACTCCCAGACCCGTCCTCTCCCCATTTAGGTACTGTTCTTATCAATTTCTCCTGGCTGGGGTCTGCAAGGCTCCTCACCTTGGAGACTCCCTTGGTCTGCCCTGGCAACTGGTGGTTTGTGTTCCCTTGAAGCTCCCTCTTCTCTGTGGCAGGAGGTCTAAGTTGAGTGGGTGGATTCAACTAGTGTTTGACGGAGTGGTAGAGGCTGGTGCCCAAGAGTGACTGCTAACTCTGCTGTCTCCCTGAGCTGGCCAGGGCCCCCTGCGCTGGTGTGGCAGACATGGTTGTTGCTGTTGCTTCTGTTTTCAGTGGAGAAACTGTGTCCAGAGAACCACTGCTGGGACTTGTAGAGAGTGCATGTGTTTGGATAACGCAAGCTTACCAGGAGACTGGGTAGTATTCAGGTAGTAGGATTCTTGGTCACGCTGTAGGTTTCTGGGCCATCGTTTTTGTTTTTTTTTTTAATTCAGACAGTCTTGCTATTGGGTTCAGGATGACCTTGAACTCACTATGTAGCCTAGGCTGGCCTCGAACTCACAGTGATCTTCCTGCCTCAACCTCCCAAGTGCTGGGACTACAGGGATGTGCTGCTACGCCTGGCATCCTTCCTCTTATTGAGGCCCTTAAGGCAGTGTGCTCCTAACTCTCAGCTGAGGAATTCGTGGTTGAGGTTTGATGGCCAGGTGGCTGGGAAGTTTGGGTTTCCATAGAGAGTATAGTCTGAGCCAATGCCTTATGGTGTGCCTGTGGGACAGCCTGGTTCTAGGAAGTTGAAAATGCAGGATTCTTCCTCTCTCTCTCTCTCTCTCTCTCTGTCTGTCTCTTTCTGTGCTGAGGATTAACACAGGGCTTTGCACACTCTAGACAAGTGGTATACCCTGGAGCTTCAGTGTTTCCTTCATCTAGTGTGTTAGTAGGTCAGTTCTGAGAGGTTGCCGTCTGGAGAGAAGGATGGAAAATGTGGTCCTGGTCTGATCTTGGCAATGGGAAGGATTTAGGCTTGAAGTGCAGAGCTCCGCTGCATCCCACTGTGCAGGCCTGATCTTTCAGGCTCACAGCACTGGGAGAGCCTGTCCGCCTTCCTTCTCACCCACTTTCACTGGGTGGTGTGTATGAAAGGGTGCTTGCCAAGGTTCTTGTTAAGTGGGAAACTCAGAAGAGGCAAGGAAAGATTCTTATTTTTTTCGATATAGGAACTTGTTATGTTGCCCAGGCTGGCCTTGAACTCAAGATCCTCCCACCTCAGCCTCTCTAGTAGCTGGTACAGGCATGTGCCAACTACAACCTCACTTTTTTTTTTCTTTGAGTGGTTTGTGTTTGTTTCAGTCCAATATTTTTAAAGGGAAATTAGTGTGCTACCTAAGGGAAATCAACTAGAATTGGCTCTTCCTAAGGGGAGAAACAGTATATACTGTGGAGAATATGCTTTTGGCTCTAAAGGTACATGGGATGTTCCACATCTCCTGGCTCCTGGTGGGTCTCTGTGCAACTGTAATATGCACTGGTGTTGGGGATGCAAAGATCTCTGTAGCTGCTGGCCACACACCTTTCATATCTGGGCTTGTGAGACACATGCCACGTTCAGAGCCATGCAGACCCAGTTTGGATCTCTTCTGTACTTTTCTGTACCATCTGTGTAAGAACATTGAATTTACCAGCCTCTCCTGAAGGCTGAGCTGTTGTTGGAGCTGCACAAGCAGAGTGCTGGTGAAACCGTGTGCCTGCAATTGTGCCATGTACCATTTCAAGATTCAGGCACATTGACTGTGGTCCTCCTAGCAACTCTGGAGAGTGGGTTATCACTAGGGTGGGTTTACAGATGAGGAAACTGAGGATCAGGAAGTGTGTTAGGTAAACGTGGATACTTCTCTCTGGTGTCTGGTTGGAAGGAGTGGTAGCACTTACTGACATTGTAATCACCATTGGCATTTCTTTGGCCATTGTCGCCCTTGTGACATTGATGCAAGCTTTGTTTCCCATTTATTCCCAGCAGCCACATGTTCTGTGAGACTGCCTGTGGAAGATGTGCCCCTGGGGTGCTGAGTACCCCTTCTGGGGAGCCATCTATCTCTCCAGGTGGTGTCAGGCCAGCACTGTGACAGTGGCTTGGTGGCTGAGGGTTGGTGGTGTGGTTTTATGCCTTATTTACTGTTTCATAAAGTGGTGGTGTGGGCTCCTAGGTAACTCTGAAGAACATGGTTGTGGGCTTCGGGAGGGTGTGGGAGTGGGCTGCGTAGAGGCACTGCAGATGGTGGTACCTGATCGTATGTGGGGATGCTACCTCTGCCCTTTGTTTTGTCTCCCAGGAAGAAGGCAGCCATGGAAGATCTGGGGGAGAACACCACTGTCTTGTCCACCCTGAGGTCCTTAAACAACTTCATTTCCCAGCGAATGGAGGGAGGCTCTGGCCTGGATATATCTACCTCTGCCCCAAGTTCCCTGCAAATGCAGTACCAGCAGAGCATGCAGGTGAGTGGGGGTGCCAAGCTGGGTGGTCTCAGGCTCAGGCAGGGCCTGTTCAAGTTCCATCTAGTTGAGGCAGGTCAGTATTATCTCAGTCTAGAGGCCAGCTGGCTGTCTTCCAGATCTCATTGTGGGCATTCATTGCTTTGGAGCAATACCTGGAGTCTAGGCCCTGCCTTGGGTAAAGGCCTGCCTGGTTAGCACCCCAAGAGTAATTGTGGTACTCATCAGTGTGCTTACACTAAAGGACTCATGGACACCAATGATAGGGTCTGAAGGTTTCTTCACTTAATTTGAGGACAAAACCTAAACTGTCTGAGAGCATGAGCACCAGAATTCTCCATCCAGGATGCTGTCCTCTCAAAGATGTGACACGGGGAGACTGTGTGCCCAGGCAGCGAGCAGTGGGACTGGGTATGTCACCTTCTTAGCCTGTGGCGGGGCTATATGCAGATCTTGGGGTGATTTTTGCAGTTAACTCTGATTATAGTCAGACTTCATTTCACCTAAAGTTCTTGGGAGTACTATGGATCCAGTTGCAAAGGACTCAGGTCTCCTAAAAGGCTTCAGGCTCTTAAGAGCCATGGGCTTTGTCCCACTTGGGACTGGGACACCTGGGCCCCCAAGGAGGCCGTGGCATCTCAGCCTCGCCTCTGCCCATCCCTGCACCAGTGGCGGGACCAGGCTCTTCACCGGCTTCCCTGTCCACCCTGCATGTGCTGTGGAGCCATTCTTGTGTTGATGGCCTGTGCCAGCCATTTCCTGTTGCTCTCAGAGCCCTGGTGAGGCCTGTGTATTGCTTGGCTAAAGGGACAGGGTTTGTCCGAGTTGGTTTCCTGAGTGATGGAGTTACTGTTAGAACAGGGGTTGCTCACTGCCCTTTCTTGGCAAAGTCTGATCTTTATTCTGAGGATAGGTTTTTATACTTTGGTTTAGCGACACTTATGGCTTCTACCCACTAAATGCCAGTGGCAGACACATACTATTCATCTGTGATAGTCACAAGTGTCTCCCGATAGTGCCGTAAGTCCCCTTGGGCCAAGGTTATCCCCTGTGGGAACCATCCTTCTAGCCCAATGGTTCTTTGACTTTAAAATGCACTTGAGTACCTGAGAATGAGTCTGGAGGTGATTCTGACTTGGTAAATGAGGGCGCATACCGAGGTTCTACATGTGGTAAATGCCCGGGAGACACTGTGCGGTTGGCTGGCAAAGGCTCTGGCTCATGGGGATGCCATGGAACTATGTGATGTATTCTCTGAGACTCTCTGAGATCTGTGTGACCTGTATTTACCTACCTTCAGACTAGACTGACTTCTAAGACGGCTTCTAAATACCAGGCCCCTGCTAGACACTAACTTCTCTGCCTTCTCTCCATCACTCAGGCCAGCACTAACTAGATGTTGTTGCAGGTACAGTGGGATTTTACTGATATAATTAAGGTCTTCAGTTAGATCCCAGCCAGGCATGGTGGCATACACCTGTAATCTTAGCACTCAGGAAGATCGAAAGTTTGAGCCCAGCCTGGGTGATTTAGTGACTTAGTGAGACTTTTGAGACTTTTGTCTCAAAAAGTAAAAAAGGCCTGGAGATGTAGCTCAGTGCAAAGGCTCAGTTCAATCCTGGAAAAAAAAAAAAGATTTCCTGAGCAGGCCTGACCTAATCACAGAGCCTTTTAAAAGTCTGGGTCTGAGCTGGGCTGGTGGCACAAGTGTAGTTCTAGCACTTGGAAGGCTGAGGCAGGAGGGTCACCAAGAGTTCAAAGCCAGCCCGGGCTACATGGTGAGCTGAAGGCCAGCCTGAACTACATAGTGAGAGCCTGTCTTAAAAAAAAAGTCTGGGGGCTGGGGAATTTAGCTTAGTGGTTCTGCCACCTGGCTCGAAAGCGCAAGGTCCCAAGTTTGATCCCTAGTACCAAAAAAAAAAATTCTGGATCCAGATGTCAGAGACAGAGAAGTTAAAGGCAGAGAGATCAGGTTCAAAGCAGGAGACGGAAAGGGCCATGTGGTGAGAGATGTGATATTTGCAGCCCTAAAGACATTGGCTATTCCAAGTGCTGATGGTAGTAGGGAAGTGGACTTTGGTTCTCTACCTGTGAGCTTGCCAGAGGGTCCCAAGCGGCAGAGAACATGCCCTGGCCAAGTGTATTGGTTTTTATTCTTGGGAGACCTGATCAGAGAACCCAGCTACATGTGTGTGGTCTTCTGATCTACAGAACTGTCACCATGTAAATGGGTGGTGTTTCTTGCAGATTGTTACACAGCCATAGGAAACAAATATTCTGTTTCCTAGAACAGGTTCATACACCATCATCTTAAAATACCCCTTTCCTTTTTCATCTTTTTTTTTTTTTTTTTTTGGTACCGGGGATCAAACTCGGGTCCTTAGCTTGTGAGGCAGGCGGTGGAACCACTGAGCTAAATCCCCAGCCCTTCCTCCTTTTTTGATGTTTACTTTTTGTCTCCCACCCATTTCTCAGCTTGGGACCCAGCCTGGTAGGAGACCTTGGGCAGAGGCACTTGGGGAGTGTGTTGAGGCACTCACCTTGCTTAACACAGCTTCTGAACATCCCCTTTCTCTTTTGGTCTGACCTCAGTTGGAGGAAAGAGCCGAGCAGATTCGCTCAAAGTCCTACCTCATCCAGGTGGAGCGAGAGAAGATGCAAATGGAGTTGAGTCACAAGCGGGCACGTGTGGAGCTGGAGAAGGCAGCCAGCACCAGTGCCAGGAACTATGAGGTGGGTCCAGGTGGGGTAGGCTGGGGGAGGCAAGGGCTATGTGCTGTACCTACCAGGGGCTGGCTAGTGGGGCGCAAAGGTGCTCTGCATCCAGTTGCCAGGGCATTCCTCGGAAACCACCTGCTGCTGTGGGTCGGAAGAGAGTGGCCTCAAATGAAGGTGGTTGCAAAAAGGGACTCCTCGCTTCGTTTGGTCCTTGGTGTGGCTGTGGTGTGTCAGAAGTGCTTCCTCTGGGTCTCTGTTTCCTCTTCCCTCTGAAAGAATGGGAATGCAGATCTGGCCGAAATGCAGGTGGTGTAGAGGTGACTGGGCTGGGAAAGTCACTGGATTGTGTGAGGGGCTCAGAGTCTGTGCTGGATCTTGCTGGGGTGGGTACAGATCCTCAGCCAAATGCCTTTGCTTAGTGGCTGCTGGTTTGCTGGGGACTTCCCAGGACAGCTGAGAAAGCACAGCCCTGTAACTCCGGGAGGTCTTTGCTACATTTTGATTAACAGCACTCTGCCACAGTTTTCAGTAAGTGCTGATCAGTTGTGGAAATGCTGCCAAGATGCAGGCAGAGTGTCGGACTAGGAAGTCTCTTGGTGTCCCTGCAGGCCTGCTTCTTGGCATACTTGCATATTCACATACTTCCCGAGTCCCTGTTCAGGTGGTTGATGTCTTCCAGAGTGTGATACTAATTGGGTTCATTTCTGGCTGTGATGTGTTACTTGGGCTCTGTGAACCAAGAGTTTGAAGTGCTCTTTTTTAGGGTTGGGCATGTTGCAGCAGTGTTGATGGTGCAGCCCTGGCTCTCAGGCAGAGGAAGAGCTCTGGACTCTGGGCTACTGTAGTTCTCTGAGCAGAAACTTGAAGGCAGGCCCTGCTGCTCCTCTAGTCTCCAGTGCTTAGCACTGGTGGTGGTACTTTGCAAAAGCTCTGGGAATGTTTGTATGAGTGAGGGGTTGCCATGGGCATGGCTTTTCTTTGGGAAGGGAAAGGGTGCAGGGGTGACTGAGCTTGGTCCTGGCCCTGCTGAGCTTGAGCTGCTTTCCCTTCCCTGCTCCCAGACACTGCCCACTGGGGCCCAGAAGCCATTGGATTGTTCCTGGAGCCCTGGGCCTCTAGGTCAGTTTTTCCGGAACTGCCAGTTTGGTGGTGGGTGTCTACAGGACAAGTGGTCTCTCACCTGGAAGTACCATTAGGTGGTGAGACCTAGGGGCTGAGGTCTGAGGGCCTGCCTAAACTCGCATCTGTGCTCAGGACTGGTGATACCAACAGATACGAGTGTTCTGGCTTTGATGGTGCTAACCAGGCCCTGTGCAGGCAGAACACTTTGATTTTATTATTTTTGGGTGCTGGTGACCAAACCCAGGGCATTGTGCATACTAAGCATGTGGTCTTTGTCACTGAGCCTCGTCCTAGTCCCCCAATAGAACATGCTTGTTTTGCTTTGCAGAAGGGTCCCCTGGCTGTTTGGAGGCTGCACTTGCAGTCTCTGTCCCCGTGAGTCCCTTTGAGATGTGCATCAGCCTCCCCTCTGGGAGACCATGGCCCTACCTGTGCTTTTATTAAACCCTTCCTTTGTTTTAGGTTGGAGTGTCCTGAACAAGGGTGGCATGAGCCATTTTTCTGAGTAGGACTGGCTTAGAAGTTTCTGGTGGCTTTAAAAGGGAGCTTGTGCAGGAAGCTTCTTGCTGGGGACAAGGTGAGGGGTCACCAGGGTGCTGGGCTCTAGGTTACCAGTGCTCACTGCTTTTCCTCCTGGGATTTGACTTCTTCTTTGTGGTCTCTTCTCTGTGGCTGATGGTGAACCTTTGGCTTCCTGTGGATTGTTAGGGCCAGGAGGTCTGGGCTGAAGTCTTAATTCTGACTTTTTTCACCCACTTGAGCCACACGGCCTCCCTGAGCTTAATGATATGTGGTGGCTCTGAAGCTGTGGCTGAGAGGATGCACATTCTTGCAGGTCTGGGCCCAGTGTAGACCATTCTCCGTCTGCAGGCTGATGTTCATGTTGCCTGTCCCTGTCCCAGTCATCTGCTTGTTGGGGGAACACCGACTCATTTAATGACGGCTTCAGTGGGTTAGACAAGATTTGCTGGTGCTGCAAAAGCTCGGCTGTTCTCCAAGGTCAATTCTGAATTTTAGATTTTCCATGCTCCATCTCTTCTTGCAAAGACGATTGCTATGAGCAGACGGTACTGTGAGCACGTGGTGTGATCCATGCTAAGTGCCCTCCTGGGGCCCTGTTTTCTCACCACGACAGAGGCCTAGCTGCCATGGCAGGGGCACTGACATTGGCCCGGCCTGCCCTGATTTGGATTTTGGGCCTGCCTATCTTTTTTGGGGGCCTGAGTGGCCTAAGGGAGGAGTAGAGTGTCCCTCCCCTGGACACTCCACTTGGGGTTGCATCTCCCTCTGGCCAAATTCTCTCTTTTCTGCACAGCGTGAGGTTGACCGTAACCAAGAGCTCCTGGCACACATCCGGCAGCTTCAGGAGCGGGAGGCTGAGGCAGAGGAGAAGATGCGGGAGCAGCTGGAGCGCCACAGGCTTTGCAAGCAGAGCCTAGACACTGCCAGCCAGCAGCTGCGGGAGCAGGAGGACAGTCTGGCCACAGCTAGCGAGGTGAGTGCAGGCTCCTGCTGGAACAATGGTCCCCCTACCCTGTGGAGGTCATCCTCTTCCTGTAGCCATTTTCCAAGGAGAGAGAATGAGTGCACTCCCAGCTGCACCATGGTGGTACCGTAGCATCTTCAGTTTCAAATTATACTTCTCACTGGTGCACCTACAGTTTTTGTATGGTTGTGATCATAGTAAACATGCTAGTTTTCCATTCTTTGTTTTTTTTTTTTCTTCTTACCAAGACTTTATTTTACATATGAATTAGGCATTCCTACCTGAAGTCTTGAATGCTTTTTGACCTTACTTTGGGCTGCAGTCTTAAGGTCATGGGAATGAGAGATCTGGTTCTTTTTCCCTATTAGTTTATTGGTACATTTTAGGTATACAATACAGTTACATTCATCATTGGGATCTTGTACCATTACATGAGTCTCTTGGTTCTTATATTTTTTCCC
>NW_004624740.1:27487126-27512253 GCF_000247695.1 Heterocephalus glaber | reverse complement strand
TCTGGGTTGGAGGCTGTTTTCCTTTAGGGCTTGAAATACATCACTCCAAGCTCTTCTTGCCTTGAGGGTTTGCCTTGAGAAGTCTGCTGTGATTCTGATGGGCTTTTCCTTTGTATGTGATTCATTCTTTGTTTTTTAGTTAAGAGGTTGAGTGATCTTTGGTCTTTGTAATTATGAATTTTGTTATTTCAAGCATTCATTTCTTGTGTTTACCCTGACGTGTCTGTGGCAGACAGTGTCCTAGGTGCAGCCTGTTGGCTCCTGTAGCAAGCACTCTTTTGTGTGGACAGACCTTAGGAGCAGGCTGAGAGGAGGCTAAGGCAGCTCTCTGGGTGTTGCAGGGTTGACTGCTGTCACCTTCCCTGTCCTGGGTGGTAGGATCCTTGGGCAGTATTTCCTTTTTTCCCAGAAGATATAAGTAGGTGCCTCTGGATTTGCATTTCTTTGATTATCAGCAAGGTCTGTTAGCATTTCCTGGCATCAAGGAATGCCTTTGAACCCAGTGCCTGTGAACTGCAGTCCGAAGGAAGGCTGTGTGTGTTTTAGAGACAGCCCGAGTGTTGGCGCCGGTGGGCACTGGGATCCTCTGACCTTCCTGTCCCTGTTCTGCAGTGTTCAAGATCACAGGTGCCAAGAGGAAAGGGATGAGAGCTGCCCCTGGGGATGGGTTGTGTCCCATCATTGGTATTCCATCTCCATGCTGCGCTCTTCTCTTGCTAGATACACAGGGAGGCCGAAGGTTATCTTTGCTGTGGGAGTGCCAGGGAGCATGCTAAGGTGTTCTTGCACCTGTCTGTTGCAGTGAGTGCTGGCAGGAGAGGAGGTGAGGCCAGCTTCCAAAGAAGAGCCCTCATGGCTCGCCTGTGCCCTGGGTCCCAGGCCTGTGTTCTGGGCGGTCCCACTATTCTGTGTCGGAGAGGAGCCACACATAGCCTCAGGGTAGAGCAGAAGAGGTGGTCCCAACGGGGCCACTTGGATGTGAAGTAGTGCCTCAGAAAGGTCCTCCTAATCACTCAGTCCACGGTCACAGGCCCCTGCCCTGGACAGCATGTTCCCATCACAGTCCCCTGATTTATAACTCTGCAGTTCTCTTATTTACCTTTCTGCTTGCTGAGTGTCTGACCTCCCACATTTCTGTCCTTCATTAGGACGGCTGTCTCTGGCTAGCCTTGGTGCCCCTAGTGTGTTTATTGAGTTCAATAGGGCCTCTCAAGGAAGGGTTTGTTCTTGTCTGTGTTTTTGATTCTCCCATTCTTTTTTGCCAAGACTAATGCTCACTGTTGCCATAGTGAGTTGTGCAGATTGCTTGAGTGTGGGGTGTCTGTGTCTGACTCCCCAGAGGGCCATGTGGTAAATAGCATGGATGCATTTCAGTGGGCCCTGGGTTGGTGCAGGTTCTCCAGGCAGGGAAGCAAGTCTGTGGCTTCTGTTTGCAAAAGGTGCCGCCTGGGCAGGGACCTGGGCCCCTAGCCACCCAGATGGTGAACCAGCATCCCTTCTGTGGTGAGTTTGCTGCACCCATGTCTTGCCCTCCATGTGCAGGTTTCCTGGGGTTGACGCTGACACGTTTCCCTGGTTAATTTATGTGATGCTGTTAAGCATACTTGGTCAGTGTCCTTCCCCTAGGACAGCTCCAGAGGGAGGTTGCTGAATGAGTGTGCCGAGAGGACGAGGGCAGTTCCTTCACGGGGTCCAGTGTGTGGTGGATTCCTGTCCTGTCCTCTCCTGGAGGCTTCTGGGTGCGCACTGCTGACTTCGCCTTGGGGATACCTCCTATTCTGAGCACGTGGCCACCCAGCAGCTTCCAGCCCATCTGGCTGGCCTGTGGGTTTTGTGTCCTCACTGATGGCTGGTGTGGCAGCAGGACTGACGTGGCTAGGGAAAGGATTCTAGGGTAGGAGTATGATGATAACAGCTGAGGTGGACACCTGGTTGATGTGGACGCTGTGGGCATGTTACGGCCATGGAGGCTAAATGGTACCTGGCCTGAGAAATGGGCTCATCCTGGCTTTCGGTTCTAGAGCCTCCTTCCTAGTGGGACCAGCTTTCCTAGGCACTGCCGTGACTTGGATCTGTCTGTTGTCTCATGTGGAGCATGAGTCAGGGCCTTGGGCTGCGATGCTTCTGTCTGTGCTACCCAGGTGCATGCTCCCCAGAAGAGGGGTTCTGTCTCTCCCCAGGTGCCATACGGAGGCGACAGGCTCTTCCTTTTGCCCCTCATCTCCTGTGAGAGCCAGGCCTGCCTCTGCACAGGCCTGGACTCAGCATGCTGCCTCTGCTTTCAGACGATCAGCACATTGAAGGGACGAGTCTCAGAGTTGCAGTGGAGCTTGATGGACCAGGAAGTGCAGGTGAAACGGCTGGCGTCTGAGAAGCAGGAGCTCCAGGAGCAGCTCGACCTGCAGCACAGGTGAAGGGCGTGGACCTGCAGGAAGGCCAGGTGCTGAGGCACTTAGGCTGAAACAGTGAGTGCCAGAATAGGGAGCATCTGAAATGTTCCTGAGTTGAAACAGGGCTAGGGGGCGGGGCAGCAGCCTTCCAGAGAAGGTGTTGTGCTGAGCTGGGTTTTGAAGGGCATGCAGGATGTCCCTGGAGGTGGGTGGGTTGCAGATGGCAAAGGTTGTTCCAGGTGCAGGGGACACACTAGGCAAGGTAGAGATGTGTGAGGTCCGGGTGGGTGCTAGCTGGAGGCATGAAGTTCTCTTCTGAAGAGTTGGCCTTTTTCCTAGCAAGTATTGTTGGAGGTGTGTCTACTCCCTGGTGAAGAAGAACAGTCAGACTTGAGAGGCCCTCTCCCAGCTTTTCCAGGGAGAGTGGTGCCCAGAGAGCTGTGGGGTGCTGTGGGGCCAGGCTCCCCACTGTGTGGCCCCTCTCCAGGAGTTCAAGGCCCCAGAACCAGTGTAAACTGCTCCAGGACTTGAGCACCCTTATAGGACGAAGGCATGAGTCTGTGCTGGTGGACTCAGGCTGACTGTTCCTGGATCTGATGTACTCTTCCTTTATTAGAAAATGGCAGGAAGCAAATCAGAAAATTCAGGAGCTCCAGGCCAGCCAAGAAGCTAGAGCAGACCAGGAACAGAAGATTAAGGTGGGTCACTCTGTGTCAGGCTCTGGGTATGCATCCTGTAGATATGAAGACATCATATATATATGTAGATAGGTAGATATCTACATCATATGTGGATATGAAGACATCATGTGGAGGGCAGGTGGTCTCTGCCCTCCTGCCACCCAGAGGCCTTTCTGAGCCAGGGGTATCTCAGTGGCATTTGTGGGTGTTAGCTGGTTGTCTCCTGCATGCCAAGTACCATGCTGGGTGCCAGGGAGGCCACGTTAGTGGGATGGGCACTTCTGATCATAGAAAGTTCGAATCCTAGTGGAAGATGCACAGGAAAAACAAGGGGTAGATGTGGACAGTGGCCTGAAGTGCGCTGGAGAGGTAGAAACCCTACTCCCAGGGATGTGACAGGAGCATGCCTGAGCTGGGTCCTTCTGATGCAGTGTCAGGCCTCGGTCCTTCACTGCAGGGGACACTTCGGGAGAGACAGTGTCTTGAGATCCATTCTATGGCTTCCTGTTGCCTTCGGAGTAACACTTGGGCCCCATTGGAGGCCTATGGTGCCAGCTGCCTGTGGTTCTCCTATCGTGGGCGCCTGGGCAGTCCTCAGGTGTTAGGGCTTTGCTCCTGTTGTCCTGGGCTACTGGTTTATCCAGCATCCCGGCTTCCTTTTCCTTGGATCTCGTCCTGGCTTCTGCAGCTTTGGGCTTGTGTGAACAGCCTGATTTGTCTTCAGTATCACTTGGTCCCTGTCACTCGACCTGTTCTCTGGACATCACTGCGCTCCATGGGAGCTTGTTTATTGACTTGGTCCTGGTTGCATACTCCGCTTGTTCTGTGACTTGTCACAGAAGCCAGTGCTGTCCTGATGAGTCCCAAGGTGGCAGACTGTGAAGGAAAGTCTGTCCTCACAGTTGGAGCAGACTCGCTGTGGCAGGTGCTGCAGGAGGCAGGTGTCTTGCTGGGAATGTTGGGGCCGATGTGCAGCAGACTTCTGTTTCCTGAGACTGAGGGCAGGTGGTGGTGTGGATGGGTGCTGGCACAGCAGACGGGCTGCTCTGGAAGCAGGTGGCAAGGACGCAGCCCAGGGGGCCACCTAGTGCAGTGGGGGAAGGCTTCTTGGAGGAGGGGCCTCTGCTGGGTCGGCAGTGGGGAGGTGGCTGAGCAGGGCAGCCCCTACTCTTTCACACCCTGATATTCTGCCTCCTCTGAGTGTCCCACAAGGGATCCTCCTGGTTTGTGCCTCCCAGCCTGAATTCTCTTCGTGCCTGCTGTTTACCCTTCTTTCCTTTCTCCCGCCTGCTTCTGTCAGGACCTGGAGCAGAAACTGTGCCTGCAAGAGCAGGATGCCGCTGTCGTAAGGAGCATGAAGTCTGAGCTGCTGAGGCTGCCCAGGGTGGAGCGGGAGCTGAAGCAGCTGCGGGAGGAGAATACGTACCTGCGGTGAGGGACTGAGGACTTGGGGAGCAGCGGAATTAGGGTTTATGGGGCAGGCCCCTGCATTCCTGGCCCTGGGTTCATCCTCAGCCTTTGTGGTTGCTGGACTCACTGTTTCTGTCCCTGCAGGGAGATGAGGGACACCAACGGGCTGCTCACAGAGGAGCTAGAAGGGCTGCAGCGGCGGCTGGGCCGGCAGGAGAAGATACAGGAAGCTCTGATTGGGCTGGAGCTGGAGAAGGAGGTGAGGGTCTTGGTTGGTGGGCTATGCCTGCAGGGCTGTCCTCTGCCTTCCCAGAGGACCCTGGGCATCTGTCACACGTAGCAGCTGGTCACCTGTGGTGTGGCTGCTGGTATGGTGTTGTGTTGGGTAAAAAGGCAGCCCTCAAGGAGCTCCACGTCCTAATCCAGAACCTATGAAGGTGTTACTGTGGGCAGCAGGGGATGAGCTTGCTGACCTGCTGGCCACAGTGGGGAGGACCCTGCATTATCCAGGTGGGATGTGCAGTCTCAGGGAGGTGGGGGCTGTCTAGGTGCTGCTGGCTGTGTGGATGGAGGAAGGGGCCCTGTGCTGAGGGATGCAGGTACCTCTAGAACCTGGAAAAGCAGGAGATAGCCTATCCTAGGAACCTTCAGGAGGGACCAGCCCTGGTCGCACCTTGATTTTAGCCCATTGAGACCTGGTTTTGGTTTCTGAACTAAAGTGCTATAAGAGAATTAGAGTGGAAGCCACTGAGTTTATGCGGAAAACACATGCAGATGGTGAGTCAGGGAGGAAATGACAGGCATTGCCTGTGAGACAGCTACAGAGGAGACCTGTGCTTCTGTCTTCTCCGTATGTCTGCTCTTGTGAGTCACTGGTGGCTTTGTGGGAAGATGCCCATGCTGGATAGCATTGGAGTCACCTGTGGGCAGAGAAGCTCCCTCTCTTGCCTGGTGTCCAGTGAGTTTGGACCAGAGCTTAGGCCTGCTGGCTCCTTGGGTCTTTGTCCTTCATGCTTCTTCCCTGTGGTCACTCTGTCACCCTCTTTCCCTGGTTTGTCTGGCATGCACTGGGTCACTGTTCCAATCCTGTCCCATTCTGGAGGAGAGTTAATGTCAGACTGCATTTTGGCCCTGTTGACTGCCCCATCGCATTGGCCAGTTCCTGAGCTGCCCCTTGGCTGGAGAGATGGTCCCAGGCCAATTACTTTTCTCTCTTTCTCTTGACATAATTTTAAGAAGTTTAACAAATTGCTTAAGACTGGGGGCTGTGGAGCCACACCTAGTTTGAAGTCCTGCTGTGGATGCTCGATGGCTGTGTGATGCTGGACCCAGTCCTTAGCTGTGCTCTGTCTCTGTACACGTGAGGAGGGCTGACAGCGTCTGCCTTGTGTGAAATGCTTAGAGCAGAGCCTGGTGCACAGTATGTGTTCTGCAGCACCGGCTATGGAGGAGGTGTCAGCCAGGCCCCTCTGGCACCTCAAGAGGCTCTGGAAATATTTGAGTGAACCATTGGTGACAGCAGTCTGCTGGGCACCAGGAGGAGGTGACAGGAGGTCAGATCAAAAGCATGTGGCCTTTAGCCGGACGTGGTGACACATGCCTGTCATCCTAGCACTGAGGATGAGAGGCTGAAGTAGGAGGATCACCACAAGTTTGAGGCCAGACTGGACTACATAGTGAGACCTGGTCTCAAAAAAGAAAAGAAAAGAAAAAATAAAGCATGTGGTCCTTGCCATCAGATTGCTTCAAGTGGGAAGGGGGGAAGCGCAGCTTCTGGGTATTGTGCTGTCATGGAGCCGTGTGTGGGCAGTGCTGCCCCACTTTGTTCTTCAGGCTGGCCATCCTGGTGTGCTGGTCCTAGCCTGCCTTTGGGGAGTGTAGGGGTATTTGGGTCTAGGACTGAGTTCTTCTTCCTAGGACTTGGCATTCCCGCTTGAATTTATGGGCTGAGCCTGGTGAGGCTGAGTGTGCAGTGTAACTTCACCTGGGAGCAGCCTGGGTGGCTCAGAGATGTGGAGCATTTGTCCATCTGAGCTCTGGGATTCAGCAGACCTTTCTGAAATGTTGGGGGACTTACACTGCCATCATCAGTTTTGTTTGCATGTCACTTGACACACATTGATGGAGACGCGGCTTCAACTGTCTTTTCAGAGGCTGCTGGCAAAGCTGCAATGCTGGGAGACGCTGGACCAGACCACAGGTTTGAAACTCAGGTGGGTGTGGCTGTCCTTCCTTCTCGGGCTGCTGGTGTCCACGCCAGTCCACTGGTGAGCAGGCGGGTAGCCCCTCCTCCTTGCTCAGTGTCCTCTACCTCATTCTTGTTTGTGGCTGGCAGTGTGTGTGGGGCTCTGTCTCATGCTGCCCAGGTTTAATGAGGCTGGAGCCGTGGGAGGGAAATGGATCAACCGTGTGGCTCTTCTCTGCTGAAGTCTTGTACCACCTCTGCTGAAAACCAGACTACTTACAGCAGCGAGGGGGTGGCTGTCTGGTTGCCCTGCATTGTCGGGCTTGTTAGAGGACTCTGTGCTGAGGAAGTTATTGCTTTTGGGAAGAATTATTTCTCCTAGGTGATTGTAATCACTGGGAATGAACTGAGATTTAGGATTAAAAAAAAACAAACATCATAGCAGAAGATTCTTGTATGACTTGGGCCTCTGTAGCATTTTCTTGCAGGCAGTTTGTTAAGCCAGCGGGTGGGTGTAGAGTGGGCCACAGGTCAGTTGCTGGGGAGCCTACCTGTGGCTGTGGGGCATTGTATTCTGACAAAGGACAGGGTGTTCCCATTACTGATCCCATTGGTCCACTACTTGTCTCAGCAGTGGCTCAGTTGTGGCCTGCCCATTAGCTACTGTGACCTATTGAGGTCATTGCAGACTATTATCCCCTTTTGGTTGTCCAGTCTGCTCCCAGTCTTAGAGAAGGTGCAGCCTGGTCTTCCAGATGAGCTATCAGAGCCTGGGGCACAGGCCTGTGGGGTTTAGGGAACCTTTTGTTTTTTTTGGTCATAAAATATCTAGATTTTCAGCTTCCTCGTTATCTTTCTCGATGCCCTGGGAAATGAGGCCAGGATTGAGACTTTCTTAATGAGTTGAGCCATCACGTCCCGTCATTACGCTGTCCACTCAGTAACCTGCTAGCTTCTGAGTGGCAGTATTAGCTTCAGTTCTTTGTCACTTGACAGTACCTCTGAATTTGCTCTCTGCTTTGCTGGTTGTGGAGTGCAGACGAGGTGCTGTTCTCTCTGAAGTCCATGGGCTGCCTGGCAGGGCCTGCTACTATGGCTTCCTCCTCTTCTCTGGGCTCAGCAGCTGCCTGAGGATCCCGCCAGCTCCCAGGGTTACTCTGGTCAGCCAGGAAGCCTCTGTGACTTCTTTCTTGTGAGGGAGGTTAGAGGCCCCTCATACCCAGCGGGACCAGCCCTGTGGAAGCATTGGCATGCCATGGCCTGATGTCTGCAGAATGGCACTCACTCAGTGTCAGCCAGGCAGGTTCTCTGGCCTGAGTGGCATAGGCTTCCGTGGCCTTGTGGGAATGTCCGCCTTCTCCCTTTGAGCTCTTTGAACCCATGTCTGCATGTCATGAGTGTGGCTGGCATGAGGGCAAGTGTTCCATCTGCTGTACCTTCTCCTCTGTCCCAGGCCAGGGTGTGATAGAGTGGGTGAGGCCTGTGCCCACTACCAGCTTCAAGATGGGCAGGAGGGAGGTTTGGCCTGAGTACTGAGGGAGGCCTGAGTACTCATGGTGCTCTGTGACCTCCCTGGGACAGTGGGTCTGAGCTTGCACCCACCCTGGGTGGCGAAACCCTTCCCATGCAGCTGTACTCCCTCGGCCCATCTTCTTTCTCATGGCTTCTCATGCTTTTGAAGATTCAGCAAGATCCCATCCTTAGTAGGTGCCTCATGGTGCTCCTGTCCTTTGAGAAGGCAGAGGGTGCCTTCTTCCTGTGGGTGGCCCACTTGGTTCCTAAGCTTTTTCTCCCTGGTAGCTTTCGTGTGGGGCAGGTTTTACTTCTCAGGCTTCCTCTATCTCCCTGGGCCTTCTTGGGTTGCTGTGGGTGCCTTATGCTGCAGTGCCACTGCCTCATGTTCCCTGTGCACGCCCAGGTGGGTGTCTGAGTATTTACTGTCTTGTGGTCACTTGTCATATAACGGTCCATTGGATGCACATATGTGGTATTAAACATGGTCCCTCATCAGAATCACCTGGAGTTTGAGAGCTGTGGGTCTAGCCCAGGGGTAGAACATGTGCTTAGCATGTGTAAGGCTCCAGGTTTGATTGTCAGAAACAAGGCAAAAAAAAAAAATTTCTTCACTTTAAGTTGGGCATGGTGGGACACACTGGTAGTTCCAGCTGCTCAGGAGGCTGAGGCAGAAGGATTGCTTGAGCCTAGGAGTTTGAGACCAGTTTGGGCAACATAGTAGCAACTGTCTCCAAAAAAAAAAAAAGTCACTTGGAGTTTGGAGAAAATGCAGATTTCTGTGCTGATGTCTCTAAGGGCTGGACTTAAGAGTTGTGGTGACCTTGAAAATTGCCAGTGCTGAGGATTTTGCCTTTCTGTCTTTTCCTTGCTGTCCTATGGGGAAGGTTTTGGGCAGTGACTAGAGCTGAGCAGGAGGAGTGACTCAGTGAAGCCTGTGCTTGGTGAGATGAAACGTGGCACTAGGACTGGGTGGAGGGGAGCACGAGGCTGGGGCCTAGTGCTGTAGGTTGGCCTCCCTGCAGAAGGAACTGCACAGGTGCACATTCTTTGTTCACGCATGGGTACCTGTGGCTGTGCTGCCAGGTCAGATACCACTTCGTGACAGCCATCAGGGATCTGAGACAATCCATTTTCCCTACCACGTGCTCAGAAGCAGACGCTTGAGTTCCCTGAGGTGTTCTGACCTCCTTTGGCCCTTAGGCTGGGGTCTTGCTGTCATTTGGGGACATCCGACTTGGGCTCTGTGGGTTCCCAAGAACAGCCACCACTAGGTGGCACTGCCCCCTTTGTGATGGGCTTCTCCAGGGAGTCTGCCCCTGCCTCCCCACCCTCCCATGAGGCACTTCCTCACCAGCACCAGAGTTCTGGCTGACCAGAGTGGGCTGGGTTTGTGGCCACAGATTCTGCTTGCCTTTTGGTGCAAACAGTCTCTTTTTCATGTCCCATGCCTGTCCTGTCCTTGGCCAGCCGCTCTGGGAATCCCCTCAGGTCTGTGTTTTTTAGGGTTTATAGCAGTGCTCTTCTCTGGGCTCTCCTCTGAGAACAGTGCCTGGCTTCCCAGGGATTCTCAGGGGCTCTAGGGCCTCTGCCCTGGGTTGGCAACAGTGCTCTGGGCTACCACCAAGTTCCCCGGTAGTGACAGTGACTACTTCACCTCAGATTGGGATTTCTGTATTTAAGAGACCAGAGACATTAGGAGAAATGGATGGGCAAGTTGACTGGGGTGAGACAGCCAGGGTAACCACGAGGAAGACTTTGGGCCAAGCTTCCCTGACTGTCAGGCTATGGAGTCCAGCACGTGGGGTCACATGGGCAGGGGGAGATGGACCTGTCCAACCTGATGTGACCAGCATATGGGGTCCCGTGGGCCTGTGGACAGATAGGTCTATTCTCATGTGATCAGCACTCCTGTGGGCTGGGAGTGGGTCACATGGGCCAGGAGCAGATGTGGCTTCATGACCTGGAATGTGATAGAGAGGGAGGAATGGTAGCTGTGTGTGTGGTACTGTGGCAAGGGTTGGCCTCGGAGCACTGGTGCTGGGGTGTGTGTCCTCCTAGTTCTTGGGGGCCTTGAGTGTTGACTGAGAGATTTGGTGGAGTGTATTGGGGGGCAACGTGTGGAACCTGGTCTTGGCAGGAGCACGATCTCTGGGTAATGAGTTAAAAAATGTAGGAAGTGGGTGACTAGGGACAGACAGCAGCCTGGGCAGGACTAACTGGGGGACTGGATGGTGGGGGACAGGCGGGGTGGGGTGGGAGTGAAGGAATCAGAGTGAAGTTCATTGCAGGAAGACAAGGTGGTGCTCTTTAGAAAACCAGTGATTTTGGTGGAATAAGGGTGGAGATGTACATCTCAGGAGACCAACAGAAGAAGCCTTTGTGAAACACTTGACACTCAAGATTGAAAATTCTCAGCAAGCTGCAAAAAGAAAAGAAGGAAAATTCCACAGACAAGTAGAGTGATTATAATATGAATGGGAAAGGAAGAGGCCATGTCTTCTCACTACACACAGTAGGTGGAGGGACCGACCTCCATCCAGACCTTGGGGACCAGGGAGCCCAAGTGTCCTTACCCCCTGCTCATGCAGTAAGTGGTGAGACTGACTTCTGGTCCAGCCCTGGGGACCAGGCAAGGCCATGTGTCCTCACCACTCCCTTTACACAGGTGGCAGGATGCCCTCTGCCTAGCCCAGGAGTCCTGGCAAGGCTGTGTGTCCTCTCCATGCTGCTCATATTATACTGAACATCCCCACTTGTGCAAGCACATAAGAAAGGTTGGGGCTCGTCAGATAGAATAAAACTGTCTCTACTAGGAAGCAGTGTAATTACGCAGGCACTCCCGAAGTGTCAATAAACATCTAGCTGGACTAATTAGTGAGGGTAACAGGGTCACAGGATATAGGAACAATGTCCAAAAATGATTGTATTTCTGTGTACTAGCAATAAACCATTGGAAGTACATAGTGTTTATAATGGCATCAGAAACACAAAATTCTTAGGGATAAATTTAACCAAATATGTTTAAGATCTGTTCTCTGAAACCCATAAGCTGCAGCTGACAGTAATTAAAGATGACCTAATAATATAGGAAAATGGAGAGAAACTGTAAGAGGAAAAAATAAACTCTCTCCCCTCTGCTTTCCACTACTTACTCGACGCAGCACTCTGACACCAGATGTGGGTTTTTTCCACACAGCAAGCAGTTCTTTTGCAGACACCAGCTGAGTGTCCTACAATTCAATTCAGCCACTGTCTACTTGGAGTTAGAGTCAGCTCCCATGGAGTGAGGGCTCGGACCCAAAGGTGGACCTCACTTCAGATGCTGGTCACAACTCCTCACCTACGGTTCGACCAGCTCCCAGAAACCTGCCCTTGGGTTATATTAGTTTGTAGAGTGACTTGCAGAACTCAGGAAAACACTTTTATTATATTAACTCATTTATTGGAAAGGATATTAAGACAAATCCAGATGCTCAGCCAGGTGGAGCTGTGTGTGACAAGGTATGGTGGAGCTGTGGTGCTCCCATGCCCTCCTGGGTAATACCCTCCAGGAGCCTTTAGGTGATCAGCAGTCTAAAAGCTCTAAGAACCTGTCGTTTTGGGGCTTATAGGGGATTCCTAACATAGGCTTGGTTGTTCATATCATTGGTCATTGGTGGTCAGCTCAGCCTTTCCCAGAGGCTGAAAGTCTCACCCCCTGACCTGTCTTTCTGGCCTTTCTGGTGACCAGCCCCGTCCTGAAGCCAACAGGGGCTGCCAGTCACCAGCCCTCTTGTTAGTAGACAAGGCAGTTACCACTCTGAAGATTGTAAGGGTTTTAGGAACTGTAAGTCTGGAGACAGTGAGAGAGACCAAGTATGGTTCATGTTATCCCAGAGATACAATGTTTATGTAATGCAAGATTCAATATTGTTAATATGGAGGTGTGCTCTAATTAATCTACACAGTCAGCAGTCTCAAAGTCAACAGGGTTTGTTTTGGTAAGACTCAACAAACCAGTATCTAAAGTTTTTGTTGTTGTTGTTTGTTTGTTTGGTACTGGGGACCTTGCGCTTTCGAGGCAGGCACGGTGCCACTGAGCTAAATCCCCGGCCCCTCTGAAGTTTATATTGAAACACACAGGATCTGGAATTGCCATAACAATTTTGAAAAAAAAAGAGGGCTTACACTGGCCAGTTTTAAGACAAGGTACCAAGTGTGTTCAGACACTGTGGTATTGGTACAGGAATAGACAGATAAATCAATGGAACAGAAGAAAAGTTCAGAAATATCTTAAAAAGATGGTGTTAATTGATTTTTAAAAAAAAAATATCAAGGTGATTCAGTGGGAGAAAGATAATATAAGAAATGGTGGTAAAATGACGATATCAGTATGGAAGAGCTATGAGCCCTAACATCTCAGACACAAAATATAACTCAAAATGAGGCATAGACCTCTGTGTAAAAGCTAGAACTTCTGGAAGCTTTGGTGTGGCAAAGAGTTCTTAGGACATACATGAATTATGCATGAAAAAATTCGATAAATTAAACCATTAAAATTAAAAACTTTTTCTATCAAAAGACACAAGCAAGAGAAAAGTGGACCATAGATACGGAGAAAATATTTGCAGTTGCTGGGTCTGGTGGTGCACACCTGTAATCCCAGCACTTGAGAGGCTTAAGCAGAGGATCGCCGCAAGTTCGAGGCCAGTCTGGGCTACATTGTGAGTTCAAAGCTGGCCTGAACTACATAGTAAGACCTTGACTCAAAAAACCAAAAAAGAAAGAAAGAAAGAAAGTGTTTGCAGTTTGTGTATCTTACTGAAGACTTGTTTTCAGAATATATCAAGAAGTCTCACATGTCAATAAGGTGAGCAGATTAAAAAGGGCAAAAGACTTTGAACAGATAATGTCATATAAGAAGATACATGCATGGTAAATAAGGACGTGAAAAGGTGATCAGCGTAATCAGTCATTAGAGGAATAAAATTAAGCTCAGGGAAATCGCACTACAAACCCAATAAAATGGCTAAAATTGAAAGCACTGACCCTGCCAACTGTTGGCAGAGATAGGGAACAACCACATCTCCTTGCTGTTGGGAAATGGTGTGGCGGCATTTTGTCCACTTAGAACCAGTGTTTCCACTCCTAGGTACTGAACCAGGAGAAATGAAAGCGTGACCTCATGAAGACTTGCACAGGATGTTTGTAGGGGCTCTGCACACACTAGGCAGAAAGAGGAAATAGCTCTGATGTCTGTTGGTGCGTGGAGGGTTGAGCAGACTGTGGTGTGTCAGCATGATGGAGCACTGCCCAGCAGTGAGGAGCAGACAGTTGCTGAGCATCTCTCTCTTGGTGAGTGAAAGAAGCCAAGCTGGAGATTGTATTGTACATTCCACTTACTAGGCAGTATAAGAAAGGCAACACTGACTTATAGTAGTAAAAAAGCAGATCAGATTCCTTGAGTTCAGGGCTGGGCTCTGCTTGGTGATGTGCTGGGTTCTCAGTAGAGTGAATCTGTATATCAGAATTTATGACAGTACACTTTTACATTGAGCATGTTAGAGTGGGTGTAAAATATACCTGATAAAGCTGATGTATGAATGGTGCAAAGCTTTTACTGGCGACTTGGACTGGACTGGGTAATGAGCTCATCTCTCTTTTTTTTCTGTACTGAGAATCGAACACAGGACCTTGTGCTTTCAAGGTGGGCGGTGGCACTACTGAGCTAAATCCCTGGCCCCCAAGAACTTGTCTCTTGATCTCAAAGGCCATGGAAAGCTGGGATCTGGGAGGCCTTTGATATTCTGGCCCAGGCTGGTATTTGCACGGTCTTGGGACTGGAACACCAGCGCTGTGGGATGGCATCATACAGCCTTATGAGAGGCTGGGTGTGGGCTGCAGAAGGTCAGGGGATTTCATATACCTGATTAAAAACAAAACAAGCAACCAGGCATGGTGGTACACACCTGGGAGGTAATCTCAGCACTCTGGGAGGCTGAAGCAGGAGGAGTGCATGTTTTCATCCAGACTGGGCAATTTAGTGACTTAGTGAGTCATTGTTTCAAAAATTATAAAAAGGACTGAGGATGTCATTCAGTGGTAAAACACTCCTGGGTTTGATCCTCAGTACCACAGCAAAACAAAAGCCAAGCACATAGCAAGCTCAGGCAGATGAACTGAAAAGTGGCCTTCACCTCCCAGTGCTCTCCCAGGGAGGCTGGCCTGTGTCACAGCTTCCTTGCCTAGAAACGTTGTGTTCTGGATATGTCCGGAATGCCATTCACAGATAGTACAACTGATGGCTGCCCCAGTCTGTTTTTCCAGGAGGGGCCTGCTAGGTTCCCTGATGGTCTTTCTAGAAGTATGTGCATATACAAGCTCTTTCAGGTGAGGCTCTTTATTACGCGGTTTTTTCCACTTAATGTTTGACAGTATTTCTGCACCAGCAGAATAGCTTTACCGAATTATTTGAAGAGCTATGCAGTCTACCATGTGGATGGACGCTGATTTCCTTCAGTCCCCTGTTCAGGAACGGTCAGTTGTTAGCACTTTTTTCCCCTCAATAAGCAGTGGTATGTTGGCTGGATGAATTCTTAAAAGTAGAATTCTAAGTTCAAAAGATATGCGCATTCGAAATTGATAGCTAATGCCAAATTGCCCTTCAAAAAAGCTGTACTTCTGTACATTTCAATCGTGGTTATGTGAGTGTCATTGCTTAATTGGGGTAGTGTGCTTTCAGAGGCTCTAACAGGGATTCAGAGCCAGTCACAGCCAAATGGGAAGAGCAGGCCTCTTTGGTGGCTTGGCTTTTTAAAATTTTTATTTAGCAATTCATAGTGCTGGGAGAACTTATTAAATAGGCATGCAGCGGATGTTGGGTCCCTCTGTAGTTGTGCCTGTGGTCTGTGGAGGGAATAATGTGTCTGTGGCTGAGACGCCTCTGTTATTTGGCCCCTGTCCCTGTCCCTTTGTGCCTTGGCTTGATCTTGTTTCAGATCCTGCTGGTGGGCATTATACTTGTCAGTGTGCCTGCTGGTGTCTGAGCAGGGCTGTGGAGGATGCTGGTTCAGAAGACAGAAAGGCGGGCAGTTTGTGCCCACCTCAAACTGCTGACCTGTCACCTGGCATCAGAGTTGGGGACCTGCAAATGCCGACCTTGATATTTTCCTAAAAGTATTTATAGGTTGGCCACATGACAAGCTTTGGAGATAAGCTGCCCTGATGTAGGAGGCCAATTAGGACAATGAGGGGGAGAGTGAGGTTTCCTTCTGAGGAAGGAGCCAGGATGTGGTTATTACCCTGGTTTCTTTGGGGTTGTAGTTAGCGAAGTGTTGGGTGATCAGTGCTTGAAGAGCTCGTTGGTGCTTGGGAAGGCCTCAGGTGACAGGGTGAGCTTTCAGGTGTCTGAGCTACTGTCATCAGTCTGTCTTGGTGTCCATTGAGGTGTAGAGGAGGAGGAAGATGTGTTTGAGCTCTGGGCATATGTGGCCCTCCTTCTGGCCTTTGTGTGGGCTCCCTTTTCTGATTCTTTCACCACGAGCTGCCTCTGTGGTCTGGAGAGGGAGGGACACCTAGCCCTCTGTCTGATGGGCTGGTGTGGCCCTAGGAACTCCACCTGTGGTGAGGGCAGGCACAAGAGTTTCCAGGAGCTGGTAGATAGCTCCTTCCAGGCCCAGGTCTTTAAATATCACCCTGTCCTTCTGTGGTACAGGCCATGGCTGCTTTCTGCCTTGGAAGTTGGGTTGGCTTTTTTTAGGCACCATCCTTTCAGTCCTAAGATTTGGGACTTGTTGTCTGAGCCTCAGTGCGTGGCAGGGAGTAAGCATTCAGCAAGTGTTGGGGGAGCGTGGGAGGGAGGGCTGGGGCATTTGCTGTAACTGCTGTGCTTTGGCTGGACCCTCTGGGCTGGCCTGACTGTGACAAGGCCCCAGGAGGCTGTGCTGAGCTCTGAGCAGGCAGCAGGGGTTGGAACCCGCAAGAGGAATGACTTCCAGGAGGGACTCCACATGTGCCCAGACAGCTGCAGCCCAGCAGGCTGGAGCAGAAACACTCTACTCCAGCTTCACACTTGGCTGTCAAAGCACTTTTAGGGCTTTCCTCCAAGCCCTGTAGATCAGGTTCTTCTCCCATCCCTTTTAGATTGATTTAGTAGAATCTGAAATCAGGCAGCAGAAGTGCTTACTGGGTTCCTGGAACCCAGACTGAGGAGGCGGCTGGGGTGACACACAGGGAGCCCTGTGTGGGAGTCTGGCTGAGTGTGGCTGGAGGCGGGCTGGCCCTCCCCATGTACCTTGGAGGAGGGAGGCAGCCTCAGGCAGGCTTTGTAGCAATTAGGAGGTATTTAGGGCTGGCTTCCAGCCTGGCTGCCATAAGGGGTGACCTGGACAGGTGACCCAGCATCACATGCTGCTTATGTCATTGTCCTTCCTCATAGCCCTCCCTCATTTGTGTCAGCCCCTGCCAGTCTACGTGTCTGGCCTCCCCTGCTGGTCTCTCAAGGCCAGCCTGCCCAGCCTTGGTTCTTGGGGCAGAATGCATGCTCTGTGGCTGCTGAACCTTCCAAAACCCTGGTCAGGCCCCTCAAGCCTGATCACCTTACCGCTTGTCCCTGGTGCTGGCTGCTGGAGAAGTGAGCTCTAGTCCTCCGGGATAGGCAGAGATGTGCCAGGGCTGGAGTGGGCAGTGCTTGATGCCTGCTCAGTGGCCTCAGGTGGAGAGCTGGTACCCAGGAGTGGTGGGTTTTCAGGCAGAGCCCTTGTGCAGGGTTACATCAAGGAGGATGGTTTGTATTAGCAAGTGAAACAGCATTATCATTTAACTGATGGGCACAGGCACAGGGTCGTTAGGGGCTGTGGGACCTTGGTGGACTTGCCCTTCTCTACCCTTTGTGATACTTCTGCTGTTATCTGGGTACAGAGCCCTGAGCTCCCAGCACCATATACATCCAAGCATCCCAAAGCAGAGGGGTTCTTGTTTTTTTTGGTACTGGGGACCGAACTCGGGTCCTTGCGCCTGCAAGGCAGGCAGTGGAACCACTGAGCTAAATCCCCAGCCCAGCAGAAGGCTTCTTTCATGCCTCCCTTCCCACAAGCTCTGCAGCTCTGATCTGTCAGGTGATGTGGGTAGGATGTTCAGGCCTGGCCGGCAAACCTTCCTCTGTCTGCTGTATGCAGCCCACAGCCAGGCATCAGGGCCCAGTGGTGATCAGGATCAGGTGTGGCCATGGGAGCTTTGAGGAGGAGGAGGAGGTGGGTTCGGGTTGGGGGAGAGCAGGTACAGGCATGGGGGGAAAGGAACCAGTATTGGGGAGTGAGTGGGTGGGCACAGCCTGGAGGTACTCTTGTCAGAGACCCTCTGCCCCCAAGGCTGCTGGTTGGGGGCTCCCTGCCTGTGTCTTTGTGAGCCCTGGGTTTCTTGGTGGCCTTGAGAACTCTGTTCTCAGTGACCACAGCACTGTGTTCTGTCTTCATCATGGTGTTACCAGGCTGTGGTTAAAGAACTTCCGAGTTCTTGCTAGGCATGCAGTCCTAGTACTCAGGAGGCTGAAGCAGGAGGATCATTGCAACTTCAAGGCCAACCTGGGCTAATAGTGAGACCCTGTTTCAAAAACATAAAACAAAACAACTCCACATTCCCGAGTGTGTAAAGCATGTCCTGTATCAGGTCCCTCTTGTGTCCTTATACAGAGAGCCTGCATTATTCTGTTTTCTGTCACTAAAAATACCAGAGGTAACCAGCTTATACAGGAAGAAGGTTTATCTTGGCTCACAGTTACGGAGGTTCCAATCTGTGATCGGATGGCCCTATTGCTTTGGGCCTATGGCAGGAGTGTGTGGTGGAGCAAAACTGCTCACCTTATTCCAGGAAGCAAAAGAGAGGAAGAGGAAGAGAGGAGGCTCCTCAGTTCCCTTCCAGGGCATGTACCCAACTGGGCCCCACCACTTCCCAGTGGGACCCCCCTGGCTGCCAAGTGTAACGATGGTGTTTGGGGACATTCCACATCCAATCCATAGCCCTTCCATTCTCAAGCCCTGCATTGGGTCTCTCTCGTGGCCTGAATGTGTCCCTGTGCAGACAGCTCGTCTCCAACCCCATCTTGGGCCAGGAGAGTTCATTCTCAAATTCACCCCCCTTCTGATTCACTAGTGTGTCTGTAGAGGGTGCACTGAAGTGTAGATTTTTTTCTTTTTTTGTGGTGCTGGGAATTGAACACAGAGCCAGGCGCATATTAAGCAAGTGCTCTACTATTGACACTGCCCCCCGGTCTAGAGGTCTGATGTTTAAGGCATCAAGATAGAGGTACCCAGAGAAAAATGTTTATGCCTGCCCTTCCTTCCTGCCTTGGCCTCTGGACGGTCCATAATTCTAGGCCTTTTGCCCCAGTGGTGCAGGTGGCATCCTGTCTAAACTGAGCAGGATTGGCAGCTGAGCCCCAAGGGAGGGCCTAGCAGAGATGTCAGGGCTGTGACAGAGCAGGAGGCTGGCCTGGTTGGTCCCAGTGGACTTGAGAATCTGGGGGTCTTCAACAGACCCTCTTATGTCTTGTGACCTTTTTCTTTTTCTTTCTTTTTTTTTTTTTGTGACCTTTCTCTTGCTTCATGCCACTTGTGTTACATAAGTTGGTCCCTGGCCTGTAGAGCAAACTCTAGATTAAGGGGAACCAACTGGTGGCTGCACAGCTATTCCTTCCCCCAGTCCATGGTAGTCAGACCTATAGTACGTGCACCAATTGCCATGTTTAAGGCCAATGTGTGATGTGATTGCTGCTTAGGAGAGGCTACCTGTAGTCTGAGGCACTGTGGGGATGGATTTGGGAAGGTATAGTATCCAGTGGATCTAGGACCTGCACCCAGCATGGTTGGATCTGTGAAGGTAGGTGGTGGGTTAGGTAGGAGTTTTACTGCCCAGAGCTGCAGCTGAAGAGGCTGTCTCACAGGTTTGGGGCTCAGGATCGGGAGTTGCCAGGAGTTCCAGCTGAGCAATTTGGCGCCCTAATCTGTTTTTCCTGGGTCTGGGATCTTTTCCTGCCTTTGATTGGGTGGCTTGTTGCTGGGGCAGTGAGTGAGAAGTAAAAGATTGTGAATCTAGTAGTCAGATCTTCAGGGGCATCCATGCAGCAGAGTGATTGTGAAATGATGGGGAAAATCATCAGTGTAAAAATGCTGTTGCTGTAGCTGTTATTGAGTGCCCTGCCACTGTGGGACAGACAGGATGGTGGAGTCCTGGATCACAGGCGTCCTTCTTCATCTGTGGAACATGCACTGTATGGCATAGGTCATGATGGCAGTTGTCAGAACATTGTGGGAGCCTGGCCTTGAATGAAGTGTGGTGTTTGCAAATGCCACACAGGTAGCACTTGTTAAAACCTGGGATAAATGGCACCTATGTGTTGCAGAGCAAATGCTACACAGCTCATTCCTTCATGTGTATGTGATGGTGAGTAAAACTCAAGGCTGAAAACCTAGAGAATGTGTCCTTGGAGTGAAATATCTGGACTTTGTTGACATAGATCTTTTCTTAGGTATCTCCATTCAGAAAGAGTTGTGGTCAGGTTGATGTGCTCTGAGCCAAGTCTGCTCAGGTTAGAGTGGCTGCTCTGGACCAGCACTCCTTCCTGCTGTGCGGCAGCCTGTGGAAGGGGGACCCTGTCACCTGTCAGGTATCCACTGGTGTCCTTTGACCCATGTGTCTTCCTGTAGCTGTGTCTTTGGAACATCTGTTCTGTAGCTTGGAGTTGGTGAGAGGCACATTCTTGTGCTTGTTAGCTGTACGTGGGACACATGCTCCAAGGCCTGAGGACAGGTGGCCATGTGAGCCTGTGGCTCGGGGCCTGGCCATGACTGTCAGGAGGAGAATCTGATCAGTGTCTGCCTCATGGATGGTGTCTGGCTTGAGGCCTGGAGAGGTAGCCCCAAGTTGGTGCCCAGCACTGCAGACCCTTAGGAAAGTACTTGCTGTTGCTAATAGGGCCTCAGTTGCTCTCAGGCTCTCTGGAAGGTGTTGTGTGTTCTGCTCTCTGGTGTCAACAGATTTTCTTAAGAGTTCTGTGCAGCCTGGGCTGACAGCAGACCCGATGCTCTGGTAGTGATTTTGCTGGATTATGGGGACATGCACTTGGTCCCAACCTCGAAAGAAGCAAAGGCAGGCTCTTGGAGGAGAGGACCAGAGAGCCTACCCTAGACCTCTGTGGTTCCCTCCGCCCCTCCAATGCTAATAACCCTCTGGGCTCTGGGACTGGGAGTGGGGCTGTATTCTCCTGTTCCCTTCTAGTCTTCTGGCTTAGCTCAGGAAGCAGAACAGATGCTGGGCTGGGCACTGGATGGGAGCAGAGCATGGCAGACGTGGGCTCCTAGCAGTGAGAGGGGTCAGGTTCAGTGAGTGAGTGCCACAGAGATGCACAGGGGCTGAGACCCTGACGGAAGTCTGTGTGTCCAGGTTAGTTGGCCCCCATGGTGATTTTAGTGCTGAGATTTGTGCTTGTGTTAGGATGTGTTGAGTTTGAAGCGACAGACTTAGTGTCTGTGCATGCAAATGGGAGGACTCATGGCCTACCTGAGATGGGAGGAGCTTTCTCAGGGCCCCCAGTATAGGAGCAGCTGCCTCAGACCCCTCTTTCCCCTGGTAGAGCCTGGAGTGTCTCTGTAGGTCCTGCTCCCCCGTCATACCACCTGGAAGCTTGTGTGATGGGACAAGCCAGGAAACAAAATCCAACACTTTTCCAGTGTTTTCCTCAGTGATGTGAGAAGTTGTGCTAATCTGGATCACTGCGAAGTTGGAAGGGACATTTCTTTGCATAGCTATTCTCTTTAATCAGGAAGGTTGTCTTGTGATAAATGGTGGCAGAGGTCTGCATTTGCACTTGGGCTCTGTAGGGGTTAAGGAGCTGCACTTACCAGACATTTACCAACCTGACATTGTGGATGTGGGGTGGATTCTTGACACACTTGATTTAAAGCTAGAACCTTGCCAAGTGTGGTGGTACACATCTTTAATCCCAACACTGAGAGAGGCTGAGGCAGGAGGATCATGAGTTTGAGGCCAGTCTGGGCAATTTAGCAAGATCCCATCTTAAAATAGAAACTAAAAGGAACTGAGGTGTAGCTCAGTGCAGAGGTCCTGGGTTCAACCCACAGAATCTACACCACCCCCCCACCCCCACCCCCACAAAAGACCGGAAACTTCTTGAAGAGATGAGAGGAAAAAGGCAGGTGGTGGTGGAGTGCACGTCTCTAGGGTGGAACATGTGTCAGCATAGTGGTGGCGAGGTTTGCCTTCAGGTTGGCAACAAGGATTGCATTGTGCTGCCCCATGCTGTTTCCTTCTTCCTTTGTGGAGCCCATGGCTATGGCTGTGCTGTGCTGGATGCTGGAGATGGGGCTGCAGCTGCAGGTCTGGGTTTGCTTCCGAGCAAATGTATGCAGGACAAGTGGGCCTCCTGGAATGGTGAGTGTTCCAGGCAAAGTAAGTGGCTTGGGGGGACTTGTGTGTTTAGGAAAGGTCATGTGGTCCTAGATGGCATGACCACAGTTCAGGGGGTTGTGGTAGAAGTCGAGGAACCAGGCTGGGATCTGATCTGAGTGGTGATGTAGGTCTGTGGGGGCTTCAGACTTCATCCTGCAGGAACAAGTGAAAGTTATCCTCAGGGCACGATGGACTCTGTCCTCCCTGGCTTTCCTGAAGGACCTTGCTGTGTGGTGGGACCTGTTCTAGATGTCCATGGGCTATCTGACTCATGCCCATGCAACAGCCCTGTGATTTGGGGAGGGCAGATGGTATTGTCACTGTCAGCTAGAACCTTGTCAGGAAGGAGCAGTGGTGTTGGGTTGGAGTGAGAATTGAAGAATTGAGGCAACCTGTTCCCTGGCTTGAGGCCTGGACTTCTGAAGGAGTTTGGAGTCTTTCCTTTCGGTCCTGTGTCCCCTCCTGACCACGGTTTCTGTGGGGAGAGCTATGATGTTGGGAAACTCACTTGTTTTCTTGTTCATTGTATGTTTGGGTTCGTGCCATTTGCCAGGCCTTGGACATGTGGGATGTGATGAGGACAACTTGGTCCCTGTCCCTGCAGCAGTAGAAATGGACACTCAGCAGTGAGAATGAGGGCATGTCTCTTAAGGCCTGTGAACTGGAGGAAGCTGCTGGAGACTCTGTGTGGTTGGGGACAGGCCTGGTGTGTCTTTGCTGTGCGTGATGGTGCTGAGGGTTACACATACCAGGTGTTTCTCTGGTCTGCAAGCACATGTCTTCAGAGAACCAGCGTCTGCTCATTGAAAGACAGCTCCTGTCTGTCTCCTCTCAAGGCAGAACAGCACTGCTCATGGTTGTGGTTGGTACCCATTCCGAATTTGTGTCTTACTGGTGCTTTCTCACAGCTGGGTGGCCTGGGCAGGGTCTGCTCTGATACTGCCATTTGATAGTGCAGGGACCAGAGGCTCTGAGAGGACCGACTGGCCCGAGGTCATCCAGCAAGTCGGTCACACATCCTTGCTGGGTTGGTTGGCTGGTCCAGGAGCGTGGTAGGCTTTGCCCTCAGAAACCTCCATCCATCTGGCTACCCACCTGGTGTGTGCAGCTGGGCCTGTATCTTTGTGGGTGTCAGCCTGATGATGGCACATTCAGGCTCCTGCTGGGGGCCACCCATTCCAACAGCCTGAGCAGAACTCAGCACATGTGTGGCAGGAAGCCGACCAGCCAAAGGCAGCTCTCCCAGCCCTAGGGGCTCATTGCACCTTGGCAGGAAGGGTCTGCCAGCCTTTGCTTGGAGCCACATGCCCTGACAGGGTCTGGGCCTCCTCTTGAGCACAGAGGCTGCAAGGTAGACTGAGAGTCAGTGCTGGGAGAGGAAGCATTTAACTTCCCAGGCACCACCATGATGCTGTCTTGTTCACGGAGGTGGCTGAGGGAGAAGGTTAGCAATTAATTTTTTATTACACACAGACTCTTCTTCAGTTCTGTGGAACCAAACAGCCCTCCCACTGCAAGGAAAGGCAGGCTTCCACCGCAGTTCATTTCTCAGCACACTGCTGTCTGCCTTTGAACTGATAGGAGTTGTTTCCAAGCCCATGTGGAAGACATTTAGACACGAAGTTCTCTATATTTCCATTGGCTCTTTCTGGGTTTTACTTTTTCTGTATTGCTAGAGTTTATTGCTCTTGGGTCTTAAGAGTATTTTGCCTTTTATTAGGATTGCAATTACAAAATGCAGGTATCAACCATCTTTTAGAATAGATAACTTATAGCATGATGGTTATAATTTCTTTTAAATCAAAGCTGTTTTCTTTTATTGACTTATCTGGAAAATCGTAGTTGAGAAGAGAGTCAGTGGTAGTTACTGCTGGCCTTTTTTGGACATTTTTATTGTTTACTGTAGCTTAGCTGCAGTGTCACACCCATCCCAGTAGGGGTCACTACTGAGTTACCCTCCAGTTACTAAGGCTTGATTCGTCCCATATGAAAATTTGATGATAGAAAATGTACCTTCTCTTGCTTCATTCATTTAATGGACTCAGTTTGCTTTTTGTGCTTTTGTAACTACAAAGTGAGTATTTGAGTGGGATGGATGGGTGGAGGCAGCCAGTTGCTTCAGCAGAGGGCTGGGTGGTTAGCTTTCAAGTTTGCCAGTGCCATTTGGTGTCTGTCACTCAGCTCTGCCTTTGGAGTACAGAATGGGCCACCAGGCTGATACTGAGAAGTTTTCCTGGGAGGTGGGACTTTTCGCATAAAATGCAGGTGGGGGGTTGGGGAACTAGGGACAAAACAGGACCTGCAGGTTATGCTAGTGTGAAAGGTACATGTGAGTGAGTGGATGTGGCTGTTACTTTCAAGACAGGTCTGGCCCAAAGGCTGGAGCTTGCTGACCATACTAGGAACACAGGGCTCACCATTTGGTTTAAAGGCCAGTGCTGAGTCCCGTTCTACCCTTTCTTAGCAGCTTGGTGACATCTTTCTTTCCCTGTCCTGGTCTGGGAGAATCTGACAGCAGGGTGAGCCCATGTCGAAGAGTAGTACCAGAAGCAGCCTAGTGTGGGATAGGTGCCCCAGATGGTGGGCAGCACCTTTGCTGGCTGGAATCTGGACCTTGGCAGTGAAGTCAAGCAGGCCTCTGGAGTTGGAGGATGCATCACCTTTCCAGGAAGAATTCTTTTTTAAAAATTCTTTTATTTGTACACTTTAGGTATACAGTATGTTTACATTTACCATTGGGTGCTTGTACCTGTACATGATGTATCTTGGTTCTTATTTTTTCCCCCATTACCTGTGTGCCCTTCACCCCCTCCACCCTTCCCTATTTACATAGACTTCATTTACATTTTTTTTCTTTTCTCATAATTTTTCCTTTCTTCTTCCCCTCCACCACCCCTACACCTTTGTACCTTTTCTTCCTATTTCAGATTATCAATTATTGGTTTTAATAATTTTAATCCTTATTTACACTTTCAGTTTCTCACACTAGAGAAACTATTCGATATTTACACGTGTGTCCTATTTATTTCACTTAAGAATATGGCCTCAGTATACATCCATTTAGCTGTAAATGTCTGTGGTTTCTGGTTCTGTATGGCTGAGTAGTACTCCATTTTATTAAAAAAAACACATCTTCTTTATCCAGTTTCCAGTTGATGGGGACTTGGGCTGTTTCCAAGCTTTAGCTATTACAAACTGTGCTGCTATAAACATGGGTTCACATATATTGCTGTGGTATGATTCTTTTAATTCTTTGGGGAAGATCCCCAGCAGGGGAATAGCTGGTCAAATGGGACCTCTAGCCCTAGTTCTTTGAGGTATCTCCATACTGATTTCCACAGTGGTTGCATCAGTCTGCACTCCCACTAACAATGGAGAAGGGTTCCTTTCTCCCCACACCCCCTCCAGCGTTTGTTATTGGTTGATTTCTTGATAGCAGCCATTCTTTCTGGGGTGAGGTGGAATCTCAGCATTGTTTTCATCTGCATCTCTTGAATGACCAGT
>NW_004624740.1:27413833-27471470 GCF_000247695.1 Heterocephalus glaber | reverse complement strand
GGAAGAAAAGGTCCAAAGGGGTAGGGGTAGTGGGAGGGGCAGGGGAAAGGAAAGAAGGGAAAGGAAAAATGATGAGAAACGGAAAAAATGGAAATAAAGTCTTTGTAAATAGGGAAGGGTAGGGGGGGTGAAGGGAGGGCTAGGAATGGGGAAAAAACAAGGACCAAGATGCATTATGTAAAGGTACAATTCCCAATGAGAAATGTAATTGTGTTGTATACCTGCAATGTACCAATAAAAGAATTTAACAACAACAAAAAAAAGAAAGTGAAAGAATCAATAGTTCTCATACCTAAGTCCGTGTAACAATCATTCTGCTTAGAGATATTTTAATTTCTTAAATGATTTTTTTTTTGAGGTCCTGAGAATTGAAGCCAGGGCTTTTGCATTGAGTTGCATCCCCAGCCTTTTAAAATTTATTTTGAGATGAGGTCTTGCTAAGTTGCCCAGGCTTGACTCAAACTTGTGGTCCTTCTGCCTCAGCCTCCCAGAGTGCTGGCATTACAGAGGTGCAGTACCATGCCTGGCTTAGAATCTGTTTCATTCCATTTCATTTCATTTCATTCTGATACACCTCTGTCTTCATGTCAGTTCCACACACCAAGTCTTGAAATCTGGAAGTGTAAATCTCCTAAATTTGTTTTCTTAAAGTGGTTCAGTTAAAGATTTTTTTTTTTCTTTTCTATGCACATTTTGGAAATAGATCATCAATATCTCCAAATTCTGTGATTTTTTGCTGGTTTTGAATTGAATTTATAGGTTAGTTTGGAAAAATTGACCTTTTAATCTTGGCCTTTCCAATTCATAAACATGATATATCTCTCCATTTTCCTTTTTTCAGCAATTTTTTTTTTGGAGACAGTGACTTGCTATGTAGTTCAGGTTGGCCTCGAACTCACTGTATAGCCCAGTCTGGCCTTGAACTCATTGCCATCCTCCTGCCTCACCTTCCCAAGTGCTAGAATTATAGGTGTGTGCCACCATGCCTGGCTTCTGTTTCATTTTTATTTTTATTTTTATTTATTTATTTTTCCAGTACTGGGAATCAAGCTCAGGGCCTTGTACATGCCAGGCAGGCACGGCCCCACTGAGCTAAATCCCTGGGCCATCTTTTTTATTTTATTTAATTAATTAATTTATTTTTGGTATCAGGGATGGAACTCAGGACCTTAAGCTTTTGAGGCAGGTGTGGTGCCACTGAGCTAAATCTCCAGCCCTTCATCTTTTTAGTTTTTAAATATAATGATGTAATAAGTTGTTTATTTGTTTATAGGTGTCAATTTTTTTTTTTTTTTTGGTACCCGGGATCGAACTTGGGACCTTTTGCTTGTGAGGCAGGCACTGGAACCACTGAGCTAAATCCCCAGCCCGGTGTCAAGTATTTTATTGAACTTACTAATTGAGGAAAGGAGAATCGCAAGTACCACATATTTATAATCAAATAAGGAATGCTGAAATTAATTTAAAAGTAGATGCCAAACTGTGGAAAGTAGTCCATATCCGCAGAACTACAGCAGCTGCATCCTGAAGGCTAGAACTTGTGTTTCTATGTCATTTACCAGTCATTTACATTACTATCAGCTCTTTTTCAAATTACCAAGTTGTAAAATGACTTAAAGGAGAAGAAAGTTAGAAATTAATGTGTAAGTTAGGCAAGACACAAAATCATCTGTTCCCTCCATGTAAATTTTTTGTTTTGTCTTTCTCTTTGTGTTTATAACAATCTCATGGAAAGGTTTTTGATCACAAAGTAAGACTGGCCCCATTATTTATATGGGTGCATTAAGAGCATCACTATACCAGATAGATTTACCCTTCCTCCCTCTTTCCCTGTCTCCTTGTTTCTCTTTCTTTTGTGTTGCTGAGGATTTATTTCACCCAGGACCTCACGCATACTAGGCAAGTGCTCTACCATTGGTAACATCCCCAGTCCATAGGTCTTTTCTTTGGCTTTGTAACATCCTAGGGCAGTTGTGATCAAGTTGATCTTTTGAAATGTTCACGAGGAATATCAGATTGGACTTCTGAAAGCTGCCATCATTTACACTTTCAAGAGCTAGCACTCAAGCTCAGTAAAGTCCTTACCATAGTTGTCTGTCATAGCTGCAGACATGGGTGAATTACCCTTTTCTTGGTGTTCCCGAAATATCCAAGTGTTTCTGGCTTTCCAGGAAGTGGCTTACTGCTAACTTGTAAAGCTAATCTCTGGAAGCCCAGTACCAGCCTGTTTTTCCTGGGAAGGTGTTGTTGATGCTGCCTGCATAAATGTAGCTATCTTTGACCCTTAAAAGTGGTTTGTTGTGCTTTACTGAACAAGCACTGTTCTCAAATGACACTTGAGGCAAGGCAGTGGTTGCACTTTGTCCAATTATGTATTGTTGAAAGGGATGAGGGGTTCTTGTCCAGCCTGTGCAGATAGCTGTACTGCCATGAAAAGCAAGGGGACTCAGAAGGGCTCCTGGATTCTAGGATGTCAGTGAGGGTCGGATACTGTTCAAAAATGTCTCATTTCATTTTTCTCAAAGCTGAGTTCAGTAAGTTGTTGTTGCTTAGAAAGCTTGAGAAGAAAGCTTAATTGCTTCCTTATATATCCAGAAAATAGAACATAAAGCCAGCACCCGCAAATGACCTCAATAACATTTCCATCTTTAGTTCTTTCACTTCTGTGTAATTAGTTCTTAGCCTGTTACATCTTGGGTTAATAGTCTCCTGAAACCATGTGCTTCTTGGCTAAAAAGAATTTGGACATCCTGACTCACTCAATCTGCTGTATGTCTGGAAATGGTCTAGCTGATGTCACCACTGAAGCCTGTATCCAGTGTCACTTGTTAGAGGTCTGCAGTGTCCTTGCCTTGAACTTCCCCGAGTGCCTGTCTTCGTTACTTTCTCATTGCTGAGACACAGTACCCAACACCTACAGCTCAAAGGAGGAAATGTTTATTTTGGCTCAGAGTTTGCAGGTTTCAGTCTATGGTCAGCTGGCTCCAAGGCAGGGTGGCATGGCAGTGGAAGCAGAGCGATCAAATGAGAAGGAGGGAGATATACCCTTCCTGGCCATGCCCCATTGACCACCTCCTCCATCCAGGCTTCACATTTAGCTATAAACTCATCAGTGGGCCAATCTGCTGATGAGTATCACACCCCCAAGATCCAGCCACCCCCCCCCCCAGCTCCACCTGTGAGCTTATGAGGCTTTGGAGGAGCATCTAGATATAAACCATAACCCTTTTCTTCTTTTTTTTTTAGTACTGGGGATTGTACTCGGGTCTTTGTGATTGGGAGAAAGGTGGTGGAACCACTGAGCTAAATCCCCGGCCCACCCTTTCTTTTCTATATGCCCTTTCTGTTTAAGGTGCACCCTAGCTGGCCCTTTGCACTGAGTGTCCAGGCCAGCTGTGTCACAATAAAGCAGAACTGTCTAAGGATGATACCTATTTGCTGGCAATGGGGAATTTATTCCTGGTAATTTTCGAATGTAAAATGTTTCATGTGGTTTTGCAACAAGAATAGTACAAGTGACAGGGAAATTGGGTTGTTTCTGTGGCATCCAAAACAAAGATAAAAAGGCAATTAAAAAATTTGACATAATACTAAGGATAATGATTAAGCCTGCTTCAGAGAGTCACATCTGATTCATCAAAGTGGATGAATGTAATTTTTATAGAGAAAGCAGTCGTGAGGTACAACACCTAATACCAAGACAAAATAATCCAATAACTCACTGAAGACTGTCAGGTGAAGAAATTCACCAAGTCTGGAGAGTACCAGCCATTTCTGTTTCCACAGAATGTCACAGATAAGTGTGTGGTGCCCCTGTCCTTGAAACCAGCCTAAAGATGCTAGATTCAGATAAAGAATAATGTAGTGGCCCGTTAGCAGATAATAACTAAAGCTGTAACTCTACCTCTGCCTTGTCACCTGGGCCTTCAGCAAGCACTCTCAGGACTCTGATTCAGCGACACCTGACCAGCCGTGTCTGTTTTGCCCATCAGTTTTAGGCACCTGTGGAGGAAATTTGGCGGTTCAAGGAGCACAGTGTGGGAGTGTTGGTGACTCCATGGAGAAGCACACGAACAGTCTCTCATCAGCTTTGGGAAAGATACAAAGTAGCACAGGAAAGGGGATAATGATCACGGCTGTCAGGTGGCCTCGGTTGAGAGGGGCTGACCTGTCGCAAGATGAGAACTAATGCTGCACTGGGATGCAAGCACCTTGTCCTGGGAAGTTGTGGGAGACACCCAAAAAAAGGCTGCAGTACCGTGTAAACGGTGGAGGCTCCAGCAGGGTTGGCTCTGTTTGGTTTCACTGGCCGGAACCCTGGGGCCTGATGGCACCTCTGTGTTTGTTGCTGGGCGAGGGAGCTGGTGCAGGAGATGTGCAGTGGGTGCTGTAGGTATCTTTGTCTGTGCAGACCCCTTGTAGGTCAGCTGTCCACTTGCTGTCACTTTGGTAGCAGTGGTGCCCCAAGTGGGAGGAAAGGATAGCCTGTGGACAGTGTGGAGGCCACGGTGTTGTTGTTGCAGTAGAGGTGCGCACAGACATGGTGCCTGTGTGGGGTGAGGTGGGGCTGCATAGCTGCGGCTTTTAGGTAAAGCCCTGTTTGGCGCTGTGTGAAGGAGAACGGTTCACATTAACAGAACCAAGATGGCATTGTGTCATTTAACTGATGGGTGTGGGCTGAGGTTATTGGGCTGTGGGACCTTGGTGGTCTTGCCCTTCTCCATCCTTTAAAAAATTTTTTTTGTTATTTTTCTTTTTCTCATTTCTTTGTAATGCTTCTGCTGTTATCTGGGTGCAGAGCACTGATCCCCAACACCAGTTAGGATTGAGTGGTTAAGTGTCAGATCCTGGGTTCCATGGGCCCTGTACCTTGCAGGTGTCTGCACAAGGGGAGGAGAGTGCCTTCCATGCTCTGAAGAGGCCCCTCCTACTTTCATCTACCATTTACAGTGGGACCCCACTTGGCTTTGAGGGGCCTGGCTTCGTGAGTCCGCTCACCATACCTACTTTCATCACTGATGCAGGGAGTGGCTTCCATGTAGCCCAGGTTTGGGTTAGCCTGTTTGCCACTTCTCTCTTTTTTTTTTTTTTGGCACCGGAGATCGAACTCAGGTCCTTTCGCTTTAGGGGCAGGCGGGAGAACCACTGAGCTAAATCCCCAGCCCTGCCACTTCTCTTATGCGGCATAGTCTCATGGGCTGGCACCCCACAGCCTGATGGGGCAGGGCTGCTCCCTCATTGAGACCCTGCGGAGCCTGGGTCAAGTGAATCCGTGACTGCTCGCTCAGCCTTGGTGCCTTCCTGCCTCCGCGTGTGGCAAAGGGAGGATGCAGGTGTTTCCTCCTGGAAACCAGGGTGTGCTGTGGGGAGAAGGTGTGGCCGGTGAGTGTGCAGTGTGTGCAGGTTTATGCTTTGGCCCTGGTGGCTCGGGAGGCAAGAGAGCGTCCTTCAGCATTCTGTACAGAGGCGGCTGCCTCTCAGCTGGGGGACCTCAGGCGAGGTGTTGGATCTCACCAGTCAGAGCTATTTCTGCCTATAAAATGGGAACAAGTGGGGCTGGGGTTTTAGCTCAGTAGTGCCTTGCCTGCCTCAAAAATGCAAGGTCCTGAGTTTGATTTCCGGTACCCCCCCCCAAAAATAAAATGGGAACAAGGCAAGCACTGACCCTAGGATGCTCAGTAAGTTGTCCTACTTGCTGTTTCTCTTCAAATAAGGATTGGGATTCTCAGAGTTTCCTCACTTATCTCTCTGCCGTGTTCAGCTGGAGTCTCTCAGTGTAGCAGCAAGGGACATTAGGCCCTCGGCGGTACAGCTGATTCTGTCTGTCTCGCTAAGCTCTCCGTGCTCCAGTTTGACCTCGGAAGCTGTTCTGCCTCTGTCGCCCTGAGCCTGTCTGCTTCTTGGCTCTGACCCGCAACGTGCACCTTGCTGGGTCCTGTTGATTGGTTCTTAGCCTTCCCGGGCCATGCTGCTTCTAGCCACCTCTGCTGCTGTTACACACTCAGGTGCCCTTTCTGAGCAGGGGCCAGCTTGTCACTCTTGTCTCTGTTTTGCATCTTCCAGCCCCAACAGCACCCGGCGCTCAGGCATTCTTGTGGGATGAAGCGGCGGGGATGAGGCTCTCCTGGGCCCAGTCAGTCTCTCGGTGGAGGCGTCCCATGTCCCCACAGCCGGCTGGAGTCTGCCTGCCTCGGCCGGCCTCTTTCCCTACTAAAGGGTATTCAGGGTGTGTCTGCTCTTCCTGTTGTAAACAGCACGGGACGACCCTGCTTGTGTGTCTTCTTAGGGACACAGCTTAGAGTTTGCCCATGGATCCAAGCAACTCCATGCCTGTGCTGTCCACCTTGAAGTTCACTGGATGAACTAGATAACAATTGCACACACCTGTAAATTTAGCACCATGGGGGGGCTAAGGCAGGAGGATCACAAGTTCAAGCTCAGCCTGAGCAACTTAGCCCTTGTGTCAAAATAAAGTGAGATTGGGCTGGGAATTTAGCTCAGTGGTTCCACTGCCTGCCTCGCAAGCTAAGGACCCGAGTTCAATCCCTGGTACCCAAAAGAAAAAATAAATAAATAAAATGAGATAAGAAAGGGCTGGGCTGTAGCTCAGCGCAGAGGCTAACGAGTACATGCATACATGTAAAATACATGAGCATACTAGGAGAAAGCCCGGTGTTCTCCCCATGGCTCCAGTGCTGTCCTGTACAGTCTGCCTGTTCCTGCCACAAGCTGGTGGGCTTTTTCTGGGCTCTGCCTAGGGTCCCTCACGGGGCTCTACCCCAGGCTTTGCCAGGGCTGCACCTTTTGCCTGGAGTCTCGCTTCATGTCTTCACACATGTTTTGTTCTTGCACATCATTCACATAACCAGAGGGAACAGATTCTTAGGAATATTTTGTGTTTGGGAAGAGAAGTACAAATTCGAATGAGGCTTCCTAGTCTGTTCTTCTCACTAAGGGATGGATAATCCAGTGTTCAGAAAGGTTAAGTAACTAGTCCAGGGCCACACAGCAAGCTAGGGCCGAGCCTGGGGCCACAGCCCAGGTCTTTGTATGTGGCTGTTGCTTTCCCAGAGTTCTGCGACTTTTTTTCCCTCTTTGTTGCTGAGTGAGTTCAAAGAGAGCATTTCACTAATGATGGCTCCTCTCTGAGTTTCTGTATCCACCAAGTCCTTTGGTCACGCATTGACTTTGATTGTTTTCCTAGAAGCCAGACTTACTTGATTTTTAATTCTCTGTTCTTTTCTTTACAATCTGCTGCTTCTCTCCTGGAAGAAATCCTCGTAGGTAGGACAGGTGTGTCTGGGAGTGCTAAATTTATTATAGGAGGGGTTTTCTAATGTTTTACAGTAGAAGTCCTGGTCAAGCATGGAGCAGTCAGGAGTGATAACCCGGGTCCCTGAAGTCATGGTGCCTGTCGGTTTCTCCCAACTGGCCTCCAGGCCCGCCTCTAGCAGCGCGTGTGTTGCCTCGGGTGAGATAGGCAGGGGAGGCCACCTGTCCCGCCCTCCACAGTCTTGGCCTTGGACCCTGCTGTCCACAGTGAGCTGTTTGACATTCTGAGCTCACGTAGGCCCTTCCTGGGCACTTCGGCTGTGTGAGCTGTGCTTGCTTCTGCTGTGAAGAAAAGCTGGCGTCTGGACAGGTGCCTTGTAAAGAGCTCACAGTCCAGGTAGTGTGGGCACTGTTCTCTGGGGCCCGGTTGTGCTGGCCCGCAGGTGGCTTTTTCTGGGTCTCCATCGCTGGGGTTGCTGGGGCTGCGGGTGCTGGTGAGGAGCCAGTGTTCTGCCAATCCCCTCAGCTTGGCTGCTCTGGATGTGCTCCTGTGTGAGGTGACTCGTGTGGTGTGGCCTTGGGCTGGCTGTGCCTCTCCTGGAACCCTGCCTGCCATGTGTGATCAGTAACTCCCAGGCCCTGCGTGCCTGCACCAGCACTGAGCTGATCACCAACGTTGTGTTTGGAGCCATTATCCAGCTGCTTTTTGAATGTTTAAAGCATTCAGAGGATCAACTTTTCCAAATTGTGAGGGAAGCGGGAGAGAAATTACAGCATTTGTTTGAGAGGTTCTGAGAGCTTTTTTTTTTTTTTTTTTTAAGCACAAACAGTTCAAAGAGCGCTTCTTGTTAATCAGAGGAATATTCCAGCATCCCTGGGGTGGTCACACTGGCTTAATTGGAACTCAGGCTGCTTTGAAGTCCTTTTAATTCTGCTTGAACTGGGAGAAAGAATTCGAAGGCAGCAACTGTAAATTTGAAATTTTTTCATTTTATTTACATGTGCTTGGGGACCCATGTAACTTGTTTCCCTGAAGCAGTTAAGCCACGTTGCTGACATGTGGACAGCTGAGTGAGACTGGGGTAGGCTGGACGTGGGTGACTGGTCCCCAGCAGAAGAGCCACCAAACAATGGATGTGTCTAGGTAGTGGACCACGCAGCCCTGTCACTGCTCGCCCCTCTAGATCCCAGAGGCATGCTGTCTTCTTGCCCTTTGCCCTAGCAAAATGGCCCCAGAAGTCTGTTATTCTGCTTCTTAGGGAGGGCAGTTTCCACCTACCGGAGCTCCTGTTCTTCTGCCCTGTTCTGACCTTCTGAGACATAGTCCACATTTTTGTCATTTTGTGCCAGGCCTGCTTGTTGTTGGGTCATTGTGAGGCAGATTTGCTCTTCCTGTTCCTTTTGCTCTGCAGAGATGGAAAGCAGCCTGAGACCCAGGTGGGCACAGCAGTGGCCAGGGCTCTGGCCTGGCTTTTCTCTCCTAGGCAGCATCTTCCCTGAGCCACCAAGGGAGGTAGTGTTTTGACCGGCATGTTATTGTGAGCTGTGTGATGGCTCAGGTGTTCCTGAGCCGGGCCAGTGTGTGTGCATTTGCACACTGTGAGTACTGGCAGGTGCGAGCAGTCCCCCATCAAGGTGCCCCCCCCCCAGTACCAGGGATCAAACTCACTTGTGCTTATGAGGCACGTGTAGCACCCCTGAGCTAAACCCCCAGCACCATTGAGGTGTTTTTTTTATCCCTCTGCATGTTTCCTTGTGTAGAATTCTCCCTGGCAGCTCCAGCTTTGTTTTACTTATTGTGGAACTTTCTGTAAAATTCTTTTCCCTGAATTCACATTACTCACTTCATTTCACTTGGTCTGTGCTCAGATGTCGCCACCTCAGAGACTCTTCCTGCCCAGCCTGTCAGGAGTGGCTGCCTCAGTCCCATCGTTCTGTCCCCTTCCCCTGCTGTGCTTGTAACTGTGCTCATCTTGGGGATATACTGCAGGTGTTGTTAGGTCTGTTGCAGTGACTGTCCACCCCAAGAGGTAGTAAAGCCAGGGCTGGAGGGCAACGTGTGTTCTGTCTGTGTGGCATTCATAGGACCTGCCTGGGGCTGAACCGCAGCTCAGGGTAGTGCTTGGCTAGGTGTGTAGAGCGAGTGGAGACCACCTCAGAGACACAATTCTGTGAGTCTCTGAGTGGCTGCTGTGGAATCAGGTGTCCCATCCATCTGCCTTCCAAGAGTTGGGTGTTTTTTGGTTTGAGTAAGAGATTGGCGTCTTTGCTATAACCCACATGCCCTTCCTGCCTCTCATTGTGGCTTTAGACTCTGGCTCTGTCATCCACCGGAATTGCCCTTGTCATTTTGTTTGACCCAAGAGTTGGTAGGTCTGCCCCCTCTCAGTGCCCACATGGTTGGCAAAGGATTTGGGTGGGTGGTGGAGTTGGGCACTGTCCTGGAGACCTCCAGCAACAGCAAGAATCACCACAAAGGTCCAGTGATAGCTCGGAGCCCATAGTTATTGGTTGTCAGGTTGGGTGGCACCATCCCTGTTTCACAGTCCAGAAGGCTGAACTTGAGCCTGGCTGACCATAGGGCAGAGTCCTGCTGATCCTGCTCCTCCTGCCTCTTTACTTCCTTTCTATCATTCAGCATGCTTCGTGACAGTGCCTGGAGATGTTCAGCATCACCTGTGCCTTTTCTGGATCAATGCTGGGGACAGATAAATGCTTATTTCTGAAAACATGTGGTGTTTATGTAGCAGTTCATTTGACAGGCCAAATAATTATTTTCCGTAGGACCCGTTCCACTGAGTTCATGCTGGAGACCAGTGGTTGTACTTGGCATGAGTGTTGTCTGAGTGGTAGCTCCTGGGGTACTGCCAGTGATCAATAGTAATGTTACAGACCACAGTGACCTTCTGTTGTTGACTCTTTGTTTTCAGCCTTCTTATGACTTTCTGATTTCCCAAGGTGGCAGTTGAGGTTTGGACAGGTTAGCTGATTTGTTAGAGGTCGAGTAGTTAATAGTGAGTGGAATTAGAATTTGAGTAGTGGTCTGCCCCACTTCCAAACCTAAGATGCTGACTCTGCAGCCTGCTCTTGTGCTTCTGACAGTTTGCAGTTCCTACCTTTTGGAAATGAGACCAGGACCTGTGCCTGTATCCCTGCCCTCTGAACTCATGAGGTGCTTGGGGCGTATTCTGCGGGAAGTAGGATGGCAATACTGGAGGGCTGTGCCCCTAACTAACCCACTAGGTGACCAGTACACCAGTCTTGTTCTGGAAAGTTCTTATAGATCCTGCAGCACTGCGAATCTCATACTAGTAGATCATTCTTAATTTTTTAGAAATTTGAAGTATCCTATATGTGGAAAAGCATGTCTTTAAAGTGTACATCTAGATATCCATCCTCAGGTTAAGAACAAGAACAGGGCCTTTGAAGATGTGGACTCTTCCCTAGTGCCCTCCATCTCCCCACCACCCCTCGAGCAAGCTCACGGTGTTAGGTGAGTTGTTCAAGGGTGGTGCCAGGTAGGCTTGCTCCCCTGGCCTGCTCCCCAGGATGCTGGTCTATCCTCAGCCCACCACCGCAGTGCCAGTCACGTGTGCTGCTGGAGTCATGTAATTTAATTAAATGTTATAGAATCTGATGCAAAGTAAATGTGTAACAGAAGCGGTATTTCTGTGAAAAAAAAGTTAAATGCTTTGGAAAGACTCCAAGGAAAATTCTTGAGAAATTGATGTTGAATGAGGCAAATTGACCGTAAGAGATTGAGAGGAAAGGTTGTAAAATCTAGGATGGCTGGAGGAGTCCACTTTAAAGAAACAAAGCTAAAAATGACAAATTATGTGTTGTGGATGGGATTTATGCAAAATGTATAAAATGAAACTCCTTTAAATGTAGATCTGGTTAGTGGACCTATGTTTAAAGAAGTTTGCAGCTTGAGGGGTAATTGTGTATTTTTACATTCTGTGTTGCAATGTTTAAGACACATGTCATGAGTCCCCTCTTAACCAGTTTTTGGCGTCATCAGTTGTCAGTCTTGTTTACCTCAGACAGGAAACCTTTCACCAATGTTTATCGCCCCATTTACAAGACAAATTATTTGTGTTATACCTAGCTGAACATCATTTAGGAATAATTTGACCTTTTTGTTATAAATGGTTATAGTTAGATTTTTGTGCATTAATTTGTCATGGGAATAATTTTTCTTTTTATAAAATTTTTCTGTAGTACCTGACTCTGCAGTATAAGGTTACAGTGCTGAACTCTGAGAAATTGTTTCTTAAAGAGCTATTGTATTTCCTTGGGACAGAATAATGATTTTAAAGGTATCCAGAGAGGTAAGTCCCCCAGACCATTCTTGTCTTGCCCCCCAGGAAGCCACTATTACGTTCTTTCTTATCCTTCAGATTCATGCCTTTAATGCACAAGTAAGCCAATACAAGTGCACAGGTTTTCTTCTATACAAATGGAGGGATAGGATACTCACATTCTGTTTCTTGCATTTTTATTTTGCATGCATTTTTGGAGCTCTTTCATATTAATATATAAAAAGATTCTGTATTCTTTTCTCGTGATTTTACTCAGGTTCCATTGTATGAGTGGACCGTAATTTATGTCACCAGGAACTCAGAATTTGTGACTCAGTGGTCTGAGTTCAGACCCAGCTGGCTTATAGTGTTCTAGAAAGGTAGTGTGGTTATTCCTTCCTTGCACGCATATTTTTTGAAGCCTATGATTGTGCCAGAGGGAAAAAACAACAAAATATAAAATATATGCTGCCTTGATGGCGCTTTCATTGCAGTTATAGAGAAAGATGGTGGCTATTTTAATAGGTGGTGCATAGCCTGTAAGAGTGAGATTTGTGCTGTGAAGGGGAGAGGTGCAGGAGTAGTGGCATGGAGAGTGAGGTCTGGCTGCTGGGAAGGTTACTTTTTTGGGGAATACCGGGAATCAAACTCAGGACCTTGCACTTGCGAGGCAGGCAGCGGCGCCACTGAGCTAAATCCCCGGCCCCGGGAGGGTTACTTTTTAAGCAGGAGGTCAAGGCAGGTCCATCTGAAAGCACACAACCTAAAGATGGGTGAGGGAGTGAGCCACTGTAGATGTGGGGGAAGAGCATTTTGAAAGAGATGTGCAATGGCCCTGTGGTAGGAGTGTGGCTGTAGCTGAGAGCTTTTTCAAGGCAGTGAATCTGAAAAGCATCTGCCTTCTCGTCCTGTCCTCATCAGGCTGTCTGTGTGATGGTCATTGACCATGAGCAGGATGCCCTATGATGGGGGCCTGTTGGTGCTTTGGTGCTGTAGGGCTGGTGATTTGTGTGACCTGAGAGAGGTGTGGGAGGCCCTGTGCCAGAGGCAGCACCCGTCTCCTGCAGCTCTTTGGGAAAAGAGTGACCTCGTCTGTGTGCACTAGGGAAATGGGCAGCTTTGGAAGATGCATGGGCTGCATTTTCATGGTTAATCTTCATGGTCCACTTGAGTGGCTTGAGAGATGGCTAGGAGATTAGTAAAGCACATCATGAGGCTGTGACATTGGGAACTATATCTGGTCCCTTGCTCCTTCTTCTCTACTCTTTCCCCTTTGCTCTGCTTCCTGGCAGCCATGAGGTGAGCAGCTTTCCTCCCTCATACCCTTCTGCTGTGATGTTCCTGCCTTGTAGCCAGCTGACCATGGATTGAAACCTCTGAGCCAAAATAAACCTCTCTTCCTCTAAGTTGTACATGTTGGGGATTTTGGTCACAGCAACAAAAAGCTGACTAATATGTGCATTGTCTACTCTGTGGCCAGGAAGTCACAGAGGGGCTGGAGCCCTGATGGTGAGATGGATTTATACCTCTCACAAGTCCCCCAAAGCCTAGGTGGCCAATGGCCTCAGGAGTGGAAAATTTCACATCCCTCTTGGTAGCCTCAGGGCTGGGGACAGCAGGCTTGGCCAGCCCAGGCAGCATTGCCAGGGCCTGAAAGGTGAGGTTTATGTGCAATGTAGACTTAGTCCTTTGTCTCCAGGAAGGCCGCAGCCACCTCTTCCCTGTCCTGGGCACTGCACACAGGCTGTGTCACCCTCCCAGCGCACACTTGTATTGGCACCAGGTGGTCACTCCTGTCTAATCTTTTTTCTTCCTATCACAGTGTGCTTTCAGCAAAGTAAAAAAAACCCATCTTACTGGATTGTGTCCCTCTTCCAGTTGGACCCTGGCTGGATCTCAGCCCCCAGCAGTTTTAGACTGGAATTGGAGGCCCTGGAGGTCCTGTTCTCTGGGAAAAATAGCACCCTGGAAGAGAGCACCAGGCTTCTCTTTGTTAACTGGTCTTATGGCTGTTGCCATCTCATTCATTTGAGATGCTGGTGTCCCCTAGATCTGGTGTCTTTCAGACTTGGTGAAATGGGCACTTAGGGCTGACAAGAGCCATGGCATATGCTATTAGAACCTCAAAATAGCTTTGGCTGGGCTGGAACTGCCTTTGCCTCAGAAATAAATCGGTGGGCTTGATCCCCACAACCTGCTGCTATTCTGCACACAGCTGAGTTTGAGTCAAAATTCAGCTGCAGATGGAACAGAAAGACTTTTCCCTGAAAGCCCCCAGTTAGAATGTGAAAGGCTTCGCAGCTGAAGCCAGAGTTTTCCACAGCAGCTGTCACAGCTTGGGCTGCAGTTGAAACTGTCAACATTCCTGTCATCTCTGTGTTGGAAGCTCCTGAGGCCCTGAATGCCTCTCACTTTGTAGTAGTGAAATGTGAGTTCCAGAATGGACTGTTGGTGTTATTTTTAGGCCACGATGGCACTTGGCATGACTCCTTCTGGTTACAAGCACTTAGCTAATCCCCGGAGTGCCCTGGGTAAGCATCTCTGAGTAGCTTTACCCACGCACAGGTCAGGAGGCTTCTGGAAAACAAACACTCCTCCTATCACTTGGAGGATGTGGGCCTCTGGTCTCTGGTTGGAGATGTGGGGAAAGCTGTGGCTTGTGGCTGCACGCAAATCTGCCCTGATTCTGCAGCTCATGACGGCTGTCCTTCCCATGCGCAGCTCAGGATGGGCAGCGGGAGCCTGAGCTCTGCACCTCTCCCTGTGGGATTGAGCCAGGCTCCTGGACTCTCGGGCTCCTTCTTTCACACATGCCCTTTGCCCTGCATCCTGGTGCCCAGGTGTGTGTCCCGCTGAGCATGTATGGCGGGTGCCTCCTCTCACCAAGCTCCCTGCTCCTTGAGGGATGCCATGGGCAGCTTTACTCACTCTGCTAGCTTGCTGTATTTTTATATTTTTTCCTTAGTTTTCTTTAGTTTCTGCTTTATACATATAATATATGAATTTCCATTGTAAGAAGTGTGCATGACATACATAAAGATCTCTTGATTGCCACCACTAAGCCCAACTCTGACATGGGGGTGACCTCTGGGATAGATTTGGGGTGGATTCCAGAGTTGACATTCCTTCTTGAACAGTGTCTTGCACACTGACAGTGATCGGATGCGTAACAGTGTGAGAGCATGTGGAGTGTGAGGGGCCCAGCAGAATTTTCCTGGCGGCTCATTGCTGTAGCCTGCTTGTAGGGAGCAGCTGGAGGCATGCCCTTTGGGGCCAGTGCAGGGGGCCATGTCACCTGCTCAGGGAATCAGTAGCAGTGCCCAAGTGGGGACAGGGCAGAGGTTGTGTGCTGCTGACACACATGGCCCCACGCCTGCCTTCTGTGTGCTCTTGTTCTCCCGTGCCGACGGGTAGTGAGGAGAGCCGGTGTGTCCTCAGGCCCTGCACCCACATGTGTGTCTGGGAATGTCCACTGTGAAGTCTCAAGAGATCCTGGGCACATGCTCTGCTTCAGTGCTGGTCACAGATGTGGCCTGTGTTGGGTCTCACTGCATCCATGGATAGATAGGACCTTGCGCAGCTGTTCACTGCCTGTCAGTCTCAGCTTCCTCATCTAAACCAGTGAAGAGCAGAGCTGCTGAGCGCTGGCCGAATAGTTTTCAGTGTTAGGAAGCAGCCTGTGCATGGGGAATTGCGTTTCTGTTCTGCCCTCTGTTGCTGCACATGCTGTTGTAGGGAAGAGAGGAGAGGAGTCAAGTCCTGCCAAGTGTAGTCTTGGTGCTGGGGATTGGGTGGTGTTTTGCATATGTCATTTCATCAGCACCGTGACACTGTGTGTTGTGTGTCATCCCTGTTTTTACCAGTGGGATAAAGTGAAGGCTACTGAAAACAGATAGCCCATGTGGTATGGCTGGTAGCAGGCTGCACTTGGACCCAGGCTGTGGTGAGTGCTCACAGAATGGACTCATCCTGGTCTGAATCATCAGTGGCTGGTATGGGTCCTGGCCCTCTATGTTGTGTGCAGGCCTCGGTTCACTTCTGGGACAGCTGGAACTGAACATGTCTTCTTTATCCCTCAGGAACCCGGAAGATCTTTCCAGATTCATTGTTGAGCTGCAGCAGCGAGAGCTGGCCCTGAAGGAGAAGAATAATGCCATCACCAGCAGGTAGGCTGGCTGCGCACCTGTGGGCACACATTTGCTCTGGGTAGTTAGGATGATGCAGACTGGTGCCTTCCTGGATCACACAATGTATTAGTCCGTTTTTCATTGCTATAATGAAGTTCCTGAGACTGGGTACTTTCTAAAGAAAAGAGGTTTATTTAGCTCATGGTTTTGGAGATTGAAGGGCATGGTGCCAACATGAACTTGCCTCTGGTGAGGACCTTGTGACAGGTGGCAGGGTTTGTCGCCACCTAAAGAGAGGGAGGGACCAAGTGTCCTCCCTTCACATCAGCTCTCATGAATGCTAGCCAAGGGGCCTGTCAGTTGCCTGTGTCCCTTCTGGGGACAGCATCCTCCGTGACCTGTGGACTTCCCATGAGGCCTACTACCCAATACTGCCTTAATGAGCCCCTGAGGACGCACTGAAGCATGTGCAAACCATACCACTTGGGGATGGCCACGGGGTTTGCCTTGGTCAAGATGGTGGGAGGTGGGGGTTGGGGAGGGATGTTGCCCAATATTCCTGCTGTGTTGTGGGAAGACTCAGCTTAGGCACTATAGTAATTGTGACACTGTGCTGAGTCGCCTCTGGGTCCCTGGTTATTGGCTTCCTGGCTGGTTCCTCTTGGATGTGGAGTGTTCTCGTCTTTGCAGCAGCCTGTGGACTTCATCAAGCGTAGGAACCCAGCTCTGGGGAGTAGGTCTCTGTGTAGACTTGTGTCCTTATGGAAGGCCTGCAGACAGTGTTCAGCCTCCTGACCCCCTTGACGTGAGTGACAGGCATCTCACCCAGCTGGTTTGAGCCATGTGTCCCCAGCCTACCTGAGAGGGGCAGCTGCAGGGCTTCTTCAGGGCATGGTGTTAGGGTTCCCTCCTGATACTGCATGTGTGGTATCTTTTTCCAACAAGTCTTCTCCAGCTCTGACACCCTCTGGGTGTCTTAGGGTTCTGTTCAATTCAGTTCTGACACAACTGGGAATGAGAAGGTTCCAGGGCTTAGTCCCACAAGACCACCCCCTCTTGGATGCCAGTGGCAAGTAACAGATCCTTAGGTTGCCCACACTTTTGTCCAACTCCAAATTCAGGGCATCCTATGTCCCCCTCCTCAGATTTGATGACATCCTGAACTTCGGCAGGTGCCTCACTTACAATCCCTGATTTATTATGAACTCGGGAGGAGCCGGATGGAAGGGTCCACAGGACAAGCCATGGTAAGGGTGTGGTGCTTCCTGCCTGTACAGGTGTGTCCCTCCCAGCCCTCCCTGTGATCACCAGCCCTGAAGCTCCTGAATCTTGTTCAAGAGTTTTCACAACCCACTCTCCAGTCCCTGGTTCATTAAGTGAGGCTGAGAGTTCCCACCCTCTCTGAACTCTGGACTTATTGTAACCAGCCCCCATCCTGAGTTCTGCAGGGGGTTGTCCTAGGCCACTTCCTTAGCACAAACCAGGTATGCTCTAAAGGAGCTCATTATGTCACCCAGGGGATGCTGAGGGTTCTGTCAGGGTCGAGGACACAGGTGAAGTATGGACTGGGCTCTCTTCCTGTGCCTGGGCTGTCATCTCCTTGCCCCTCAGCTGGCTGCTCAGACTGGTTTCTCTCATGCCTTCAAGGTGCTGCCCAGGCTTGGGTGTCATCTCCACAGGTAGAATGGAGAGGCCTCTTTTCTGGAACAAGGAAACATTTTCTAGGACCCCCTCCCCAAATCTCCCACATTGACTAAAAGAGGGCCTGTCCCAGAGCAATTATTGACAGAGATGGGGTTGCTGTGATGAGCTTCAGGTAGTCTCTGATCCATGGTTGAGTCACCTATGATGGGGGACTGCTATGTGGCTTGGCCTCCTAAGGTGGAGCAGGGCCACGGAGAGGCCGCGTGCTAGTGATATGGCTGGATGGGCTGTCTGAGGAGCTTCTGGAGCCAGTCTGTTTGCTGTTGGTTATCAAACTGCAGCCTCATCCTCCCATAGAGATAGCGTTTTAATAATTTATTAATAGCCAGAAGGAAAGGTTTCTTATTTTGGGGGCTGATGTCACTTTGAAAATCGGATTTTAGAAGCAGCTGGCTATGTTGGACATAATCACGTCAATTTACTTTATAAAGCTCAAATGATAACAATTGCCTTTTGCTTTCAAAGCCACTGTCAGATAAAATGGGCATGAAAAGTGATTTGGAATTAAAGCTTTAACATTTTGCTAGGTGATCCTCTTCATTTTACTCTGACTATGAAAGAGAATGAGCTATCAATGGAAAAGAACCTTGTCTGCATCTTTCTTCCCCTAGACAGTAAGATATTTTCTGTATTTACCTGCTGTACTGGCAAGCCCAGTGTCCACCCCGAGAACCACGAGGAAGGGGGGACCCTCTGCATGTCCTGCTCAGCAACTCTGCTTGTGGCTGAAAGTGTGGACTAAACCACTCTTTTTCTTTTGGGTCAGTGTTGAATGGAGTCTCTTTCAAAGAGCCACCTGTGCCATGGGTAGGTGGTCTGTGACTCTAGGCCGCTGCCCACCTCTCAGGATCCCTGGGCTCCTCTGAGAGTCTGTGCAGCTCCCCTGGTTGAAAGGCGAGTTTCAGGGTATCCTATGGAAGTGTTCAGTGCTTCATACTCCTCTGCAGATGAGGCACCTGTTTTAATCACTTTCCATCACTGGGACCAAGTAACTAGCACCACACCTTAAAGGACGTTTCTTTTGGCTCACACTTTCAGAGGGTTCAGTCCACAGTCTGCTGGCTACAAGGCAGAAACAGCACGGTGGAAGGGTGTAGTGAGGGGAAATTGTTCAACCCATGGTGCTGGGAAGCAGAGAGAGAGAAAGAAGTGCGGAGCTGAGGATAAGAATATAGCCTCCCAGGCCCTACCTCCTGTCAGCACATTTAGCCATGAACTCATTAATGGATTCACTGATGAGTCTAATGCCCCCGTAATCTCCTCACCTTTCAGAATTCTCACCTCTGAACTGAGGGCCAACGTGCTTCTTTCTCGGTGGTGTTGCGTAGTCCCTGAGGAGCTGACCTGTGGCCCTGTCGCACGGGTGGTCTTGTCCACTGTCTTGTGGGGCTAGCGGTGGTGCCTATCTTCTTCACAGACGGAGCTGTCCCTGTCATCCTGGAAGCATTGGTGTGCTGTTGTACTGCTCTCTTGCACTTCACAAGCCTGTTTCTGGATACTTTCATTCTTTGGTATTTTGCCATTTTAAACAACACTATGGTAGACTTTCTGCAGCAAGGTCCTTGAACACTGACTTCCAAGGATGAATTCTGCAATGGGGTCCAGATGGCCTTTAGACCAACAGTCCTCAACCTTTTTGGCACCAGGGACTGGTTTCATGGAAGACAATTTTTCTATATACCAGGTTCATAACCATCCTGGGGGTTGGGGAGCTCAGCTTTAGAGGACAGGTGGTCTGTATCTCCCAGGGTGTAACTCCCTTCCCCCACCCGCCCAGCAGTAGAGCCAGTGCTGGACTCAAGCACCCTCATACGGTTCCCTCCTTAGCCCATCTGATGTGCAGAACCCCCACGTCTTCCTGCTCACCATCTCTGAACCATGCTGTGTGCCACACAAGTAAGTGGAAAATATAGAGTGAGTCCCATGGATCGGTCTCCTTGGGGTTTTCCCTGTGTCCCATAGCCTGGGTTCTATGGTCTCTTTGTGGTACCATAGTAGCTCTGGCCCATGTCCAGCTGATTGTGTCTTTCCACAGTCAGGGTTGGGAGTGGGGGTGGATGCTGCCTAAGGGCCATAAGGAGAAAGTACTTCCTGCCATTGAGCTATGTATAGCTTCACCCAGTGTTACTGGTGAAGCATGGTTCCTGACTCCACATTGGACTGAAATTGTCTTTTTTTTTTATAGTACTGTGGGCTATACCCAGGGCTTTACACATGGTAAGCAAATGTTCCACCACCGAGCTACAACCCCTGCCCTTTAAAAATTTTTTTCTTTTGAGATAGGATTTTGCTAAGCTGTCTAGGCTAGGCTTGAACTTTGAGATCCTTCTGACTCAGCCTCTTGAGTAGCTGGAACTACAGGCTTACACCACCACACATGGCTAGAAATGGTTATTCTTAATGCTTTGGGGCCCTTTGGGCTGGAGCCTGGAAGCCCAGCAGTTGGACTGGTGCTTCCTTTTGATCATGGGCTGGTATTTGAGAGATGGGAAACTTCCTGAGCCCTTCCTGATGGCAGGAGATGGGAGACATGCTCCCCTTAGAAGAGAGGGAGGACCTGGTGGTTTATGTCATTTACTCAGGTGCATTTCCTTATCTTGGAGTGGAGAGAGAGGTTCTCTGTAATACCCCTGCGTTTGCAGCCCCCAGTGACCTATGAGGACACAGTCAGTGTTGAGCAGGGTCCTTCGCTGGCCTTGCAGCTGGGGAAGGGGCAGGTTCTTGCTCGGTTGGACCAGGTGCCTGGCAGAGGGTCAGTAGAAGTCTCTCAAGGAGGTCTGTGTGTTGCTGTCACAAGCCCTCGGGCTGGGATCTCTGTTTCCCTTTCTTTCCTTCTCTCAGATGGCTCAGGGCACTGTCCATCACCAACATAAGTGGCTCTCAGTGTCTGTCCCTAAACCCACCTCACCTCCAGCTGCAGTCTGGGTACCACACGGGAAGCCTCACTCTTTCTGTTGCCTAGGCCTTGCTGTAGGTCCTCTGAGTGTGATAATGTCCCTTTTCTACGTTTGCTTGCTGTACCACCCACTTTCCGTGGGGCCAGACAGACACTCCCACCGTGTCTAAGGGGAACCAGCCGGTGTTGAGATAGGTGTTGTTGTCACTCCCTGTTGGGCAAGGAGCATCATGGGCCCTGGTTGATCTGCTAAGAAGCAGTAGACGCAGGGCTGGGGTGCAGACCTGTCTGTCTCCACAGTTTGAGGGTTGTTAGGGTTTATATCTAGACACCCCCCCCCCCGCCAAGCTTCATAATAGGGGATTTGGGAAGGTAACTGAATCATGGGTGTGTAATACTGGGTTAGTCCACTGATGGGTTTATAGCTAGGTGTGATGTGGGGAGGTGAAGTCTGGTGGGAAAGCTTGCTCATGGTATATATCCCTGCTTCTCCCATGATGGCTGCTGCTGCCCATCGCCATGCCAATAGCCAACCTCCTCTGCTAGGCTCCTCTGCCACGCCACCCTGCCTTGGAGCCAGTCCTCTATGGGCTGAAACCTCTACAAGCTGTGAGCCAGAATAAACCTTCCCTCCTTTAACTTGTGGGTGTTGGATATTTTGTGCCAGCAGTTAGAGAGTAACTAAGACAAGGGTGGAGGCCAGGTCCCGAGGAGCATGTGGCTTGGCTGCCATCCAGGCCTTCATCATTTCTCTCCCTTAGTGGAGATGGGGGCTGCGGATCCCATGTGCTTTGTGCTGTGCAGCCTGTCTGATTTAAGGGACAGCCGCTGCAGAATCAGGGGAGAGAAACTGCTGAGGGATAGGGACGTGGGAGTACTTGACTGTCCCCTACCTGGGCCATGCCAGCTGGCTGGCCTGGCTCTTTGGACTCACGAGCCCTGTGTCTGGTCAACCTTCAAGGGCTCCCTGCTCATACCAGAGTCGTGTTCACCCTGGCTGTTCTGATGGCCACAGCTTACCTGGACAGTCATAGCCTCTGCCTTTGGGCAGAAAGCTGGGGCTGGGGGTGAAGCTGTCAGGAAACCAGCCTTGCAGCATTTGCAGTCCTGGTCTTTCTGTAGTCCATGGAGCCTCGGCCTGGCAAGGCCACCATTCTCCTTGGGGCCCAGGCCCAGGCAGCACACGGAGATGCGTTCTTGTTCAGTGAAGGGGTGAGAGGAGGTCGTCACTGTGTCTTATCTAGCAGATACTGCCATGCATTTGGTTGCTGTACTGCCTCCTGAGAGGGAGTTAATATCGGCATCACAGTAGTAATTCTAAGTGTGGTTCTTCTCCCACTGTTTGTCCAAAGCAGTTAGTCATCCCCTCAGACCTGCTTGGATATAATGAGGCTTTGTCACCTGTGTCAGCCGCTGTCTGTGTGAGTTACAGTGCTCCTGAGCTGTCTAGATGCCAGCAAGGTCAGTGACAGGCACATGAGATTCATGAAGCTGGTATGCGCAGGTGCACATCCCACAGTATGCCCAGTAACGGCTGGCTTTGTGCACAGTCTCCCAGTGTTCGAATCCTGGCTCCTCCTCCAATGAGCTTTTGTTCTCAGACAGCTTTTTAAATCACTGTCTCATTGCCTCACCTGTCAAAGTGGTGATGATGATGGCACTTGGCTCTGTAAAGGGCATAGGCAGGTGCCTGGCACCATTGGCAAGTTGTTAGCCAGTTACTGTGATCATCTTTGATGTCATCATAAGTGTCTGAGGAACTAGGAAGAATCGCTCCTGAGGGTGCTTGGGGCACAACACCAGGGACTCCTCAGCAGGTACCACAGGTGAGCAGCTAGTCCTCTGTGTGTATGGCCAGTGGTGATAGTCAGGGGTTGGGTTCTGGGTATGTGGGAAAGGTGGAGATGGTGGAATTTGCTATGGCAGATTTGGTGGGCAGAGGAGAGAGTGAGTGATGGCCTGGCTGGCCCTGAGCTGGCCTGGACTGCCTGCCATAGCTGGGTCCCCTGCCAAGTCTCATGCTTGTCCCAGTGACAAGCTCTTGTCTGCATACCAGCTGGTCCCCAGAGTTGTCAGGGCCATACACAAGGCCTTGCCATGTCCATTTGGCTTTTCGTTCCACTTGATGTAAGTGGACTTTGGCAGAACGTGTTGAGCCAGCCCTGTCTAATGGGTTGTCTCTATCTGTCCTTGATGGCGACATGTTTCAGGGATGCAGCAGCCCCACTTGCTGTTAGCTTTGTGCCTGTCATCTGTGACACAGGCCAGGCTGAGTGCCATGGGATGAAGGGGAAGGTGCTGCCATGTGTCCCTGTGTGTTGAGCCCCACAGACCTGGTGTGTAGCCCTAGGAGGAGCATCTGGTACAGCCTGAGCACTTTGTCTGCAGGACGTGGGAAGGAAATGATCCAGCAGACCCAGATTTTCTTTCCACTGACTTGGGCATGTTGATGTTTTTCCCGTGCTCGCTGTCTGCTGAACTCCTTGTGGAGTCTGGGGGAGGTGGAGCCATCTGCCTATGCCCATAGCTTCTTGCTTCTGTCCAGCGATCATGAGCACAGTTACTCTTGTATTTCTGATACCCAGACCATCTGTCAGTTTTTGTTTTTTGTTTTTGAAACAGGGTCTCACTGTGTAGTTCAGCGTGGTCTTGAACTCACTGTTTAGCCCAGGCTGGCCTCAAACTTACAGGGAGCCTTCTGCCTCAGCCTCCCAGGTGCTGGGATTACAGGTGTGCACCACCATACTGGCTTGTAGCCACTCTTTTCTGCACTTCCCTGCGCTACCACCTACCTTCCATGCATCTGTTTGAGGGAATCATTAAAATGTAAGTCTGGGGATGAGGGTGTTGTGCGCCTTGGACCTCAGCCCATGCTCAGCTTCTTTGTCTCAGGAGCCCTCAGAAGCTCAGGTCCCCACCTGGACATGCAGATGCAGCCCAGTTCCTTGAGGAACTTCTCCACTGGCTGGCAGCTGTGCCTTCCTCCCAGGCTGCTCTGCTCTCAGCACTGTCTTGGGACTCAGCAGCAGAGGGGACCTCTTGGGTCATTTCCCTCTCACTCAAGAGGGCCACAGCTACATGTCTGACATCCCACAGCCTGGTGACCTCTGACCTTGCCTGCTTGTCCCTTCTGCTTTCTTGATCTGTCAGCAGTCACCTGTTCTGGAACATGCCAAGCCTGTTGGGGCTTCTGCCCTTGCTGACTTTCATGGGGTTTCTGTTCAGATGTCAGCTTGCGAAGGTCTTTCCTGCCTACTGTGAAAGAAAGCCAAATGCCCCTTCCTTCTTCCTGGCTTTGGTGGGCTTCATTGCATTTGTCAGATGTGTTTGTTTCTTTACTTATTTACGTTTGTATTGTGTGTTTCTCCCAATTACTCGGTGAATGTACAGGGACTTTTGTCTCTGTGCCTGATGCCTATGTTTTGCCCAGGGGTGTCTGAGGGAGTGAACATCTTCTCTACCTCTGATGTCCCACTGGCTCCCTGAATGAGGATGGTGATGGCTCTGTGGTTCCTGTGGGCCCACATGTTTGGGGGCCATGGCCTATGGAGTCTTCCATCTGTCCTCATTTTGGTTCCTCACTGTTCCCTTCCATTTTTCCCTCTGGCCTTCTATTTCTGCTTTGGCCGGATGTGTAGCAGCTGAGGTTGCTGAGTTGGTGCCTGCAGCTGGCTTGGCCTGGGCCAGCCACCTTGGCTCCTGTCCTGTCTGTAGCTCTCAGTCACCCTCGGCCTGCTTGCTCTGCCCTGCAGCAGATGAACAGGTTAAAACTGTCAGCCCAGTGTCCCACTAGAGGATATGCCTTCCTGCTAGTGGGGAATCACACAGTTTCCCTTCAAATGGCACTGGGGAAGCTGCTCTGGCCTGATCTGTGTCTGCCAGCCTTGAAGAGATGGTCACTGACAACCTAGAGCCACCATGGGGAGGAAAAAGACATGATGGACTGTCTGCAGGGAGGAGCCAGAATATGAGAGTGCACAGATGCCCAGCACACACTTGTACTTAGACAGCATGAAGTGTGTTTATTTAGTGGCACAGATGTGTATGGGTTATGTTTTGGGTGTAAAGTAGATCAGGGAACATTTCCAAGGGGGTGTGGCAGTTGAGTTAGATCCTGTAGTCCTGGGGCCAGAACTGGGCTGGGGGGGGGGGGAGATGAGGCAGAAGAGAAAGGATATCAAAAGTGAGCTATTTACTTAGAGTACAAGGCAGGTCTGAGCCCTGGTCTGGCCCTCAGTGGTGCTGATGTGCGTGTGAGGTCTGAGGGTGCTGCACCATGGCAGGGCCAGGCCATGCTGTCCTGTGTGCGAGCCTGAGGGGGCCAGCAGCCCCTTGGTGGTCTCCTCTGGGTGGGGCTCTGATCTTGTACAGGCAGGAAGGAGGCTCTGGGCTGTGGTGGTGGGGTCAAGACTCCTCTAGGGAGGCTGGGTGCTCCAGCTGGCAGTAGAGAGAACCTGCCATGGTCCCTGTCTGTCCTGCTCCTGTCCCAACCCTCATGTATTACTCTTGGGCTGATGCCAAGTCCACTCCCAGGAGCCCCCTGGACCCTGACTGCTCTGTCTGCTGCCCACCTCAGGTTGATCTGGGGTGCAGAATGCACTGGGATATAGTGGTGCGCAGTCCAAGGACCTGGCCCGGACTTGGGGCCAGGCTTCGCCAGCAGGTCACAGTATGCTGTCTTTCTGAAGTATATTCCAGGGCCAGGGTTAGAGCCCAGATGCTCAGCATGGCACCAGCTCCTTCTGGAACTTAGCATCCAGGCCACTTTCTCAGTAACTGTTAGCGTGGACACTTGGGAAATTCTCTTGGCTCTGCTGCAGGTTTAGTTGCTGGGGACCCAGTGGCCCACTCTGTCTTTGCCTGCTGGTTAGCACCACACACGTTCCTAGGGCTCTGGTACTCACATATTCATACCTGGAGCCATATCACTGGAGGGGACAAAAGGAACAGGCTCTTCTGCCTGCGTGACATGGCCACACCTCTGGTCCCAGCACAACTTGGGGGTTCCTGGCCCGTTGGCTCAAGTCTCCTGGGCTTTTGGTTCTCAGCCCTCTCTCTCCTTGTCTGGGACTAGTTGTAGGACAGGAGAACCTGTCAGCACTGTCCTTGTAGCCGGCTGCATGGCTGAGCTGGGTCTTCCTCAGGCTGCCCATGTGGTACAGCCCTGGAGGGTGCCAACACCTGCTGCAGTGCTGGATTTGGACATGAGGTGGTGCCGGCAGCACTTGGAGACACTCCGTTCTCTTCTCCTGAGCTCTCCCCAGCAGGCATGTTCAGACCAAGCCTATAAATTGTGTGGTCAATTAGAGGGGGAGGAACGGAGGGAGCAGTAAGGCTTGGAGGTGAATGAGCATCTGTCACATGTGCATCCCTCTTCACCCTCCTTGACCCTTTAGTTCTTTCCTGGTCAGAGCCAGTGAGGTACAGAGGGCAGGGGCCAGCAGGCGTGGTCCCTGGGACCCATATTGCCTGCTTGGAGGCACTGTGGCCCTATGGAGTAGCAGTCTTCTCTAGTCCATCCCTGGCCTAGGTTTTAGCTGCAGCTGTCTTGCTGCTGAGCTGAGATCATGCCCATGACCCCCTGTATCCCTCAGAGAGCTGAGTAATGCTAAGCTTCTTGCCTATGCCAGAAGGCAGCCCTGTGTTCGGTGAGTGGACAGCATAGTCCCTCCAGGGTGGTCTAGCTCTGTTGTTCCAGAGGTCAAGGTGGCCAGGGCTCAGCTATCTCTTGTCTTCTCCTTTGCAGGACTGGTGCCATCAGTATTTCACACCCAGACCATTGCTTTGCATGCTTCCCATTTCCATATTTAAAATGGCATTTACATATTCATGGACTTTTAAATAAGCTCTTATTGTTAAGGGATGTGGAAGTGGATAAAATGTGAAATTCTTCCTTTTATTCAAGCACCAGCACAAACTTCATCTCCAAATGGATTCACATTCAGAGTGGCTGGTTGTACCATGGTTCCAGAGGGGAGGACCTGGGAGCCAGTGTGTTATAGGGCGCGTCACTGCCCTTCCTGGCTGCAGAGTTGCAGTGGCTGGCTGTGTCATCCACACCCTCCCATACATGCCCCAATGCCTCAGCCCTGCTCTGGTTTCTCTTAGTATAGACCTTGCCTCCTGCTGGGACTTGGGGATGGCTGTCACCCATGACTCCCACTTCCCTTTTTTTGGAGGAAAAGTGTAAGCCAGATAAGGTTCATTATTTTGGAAGTGGCTGAGCCCGATGCCTTCCTTCTCCTCCCTGTGGCTGTGTCAGAGCTGGCCCTGTCACTAAATGTCCCTGCCGTGGCCTTTGGTGCTCTTGACTCTACTGCTGTCCCTAGGACTTTGAAGCACCAGCCAACTTCCATGCTGTGGTTCCCTTTTTGTAGAGGAAAGAGGGACCCTGTCCTCCCTCCAGGGTCCTTCTGAGGGTCACAAGTCAGGACATGACCTGGGGCTGCTCCAGCAGCTGTTGGAGCATATCTGTCCATATCTGGGTGCCAGTCAGCTGGTGTGTTTGCCTGGTGGGAATCTTTGCGGAAGACTGTGTGGACTGAGATGGGGCTGGGGTGAGGAAGGGTCTTTTGGGTTGCCTCCAGCTTTGGGTCATGGGTGGGTTATGCATAGATGAGGGAGCAATCAGGTGCTTCAGGCCAGGAGCTGAGGGCCTTGGAACCTGTGGAATCATAGCTGTGACCTCCTGGCCAGTGGCAGGGCCCCCAGGGTCCAGGCAGTGGGCAGGGTTAGGACTGGAGAACCGAGGTGTCCTCCGAGAACCCATGGCGTGGGAAAGGCTCTGCCTGGGGCATGGATGCATCAGACCTAGAATATGGAGTTTTCTGATCTCTGTTTACGTTTGTTTGTTTGTTTGTTTGTTTTTGAGACAGGGTCTTGCGATTAGTTCAGGCTGGCCTTGAACTCACTATGTAGCCCAGGCTTGCCTCAAACAGCAATTCTCTTGCCTCAGCCTCCCAAATGCTGGGATTACAGGCTGCCATGCCTGGCTCTCTGGTCTATTTTTAAACATAAAAATATGTTTTCTTATTTCAGAGAGCCCTTCCTAAGTAGACTGCAACTCTTTAGAAGCCATAGAAGACAAAGTAGTAAATCTGACTATATTAAAATTTAAAAGATGGTGTGACAGAACATTATAAACAAAGCAAAAATCACATGGTACAGTGTGTTTTCAAGTCTTTGACATTTAGACTGAAATTGTAACCCTGGGATAGAGCTGAGTACGGGATGCCGCTTTTTCTCTTACAGCTCACAGGCCTCACGTGTGGTGCTGTGCTTCCTTGGGAACAGCTGGAATGCAGGGTCCACTACCGGGAACTTGTGTGACCCTCAGGTGTGGCCTCTCTGTCCCTCTTCGCCAGGAGCGGGCACATGCTGCCTGCTTTTTTCTTTTCTCCCGGTACCAGGGATCGAACTCCAGTCCTTGCGCTTGCGAGGCAGGCGGCAGAACCAATGAGCTAAATCCCTGGCCCAGTGCTGCCTGCTTTTGTCAGGTGGGCTGCCCCCCAAGCTGCCATCAGATCCTCTGTGCAGAGACCCTTGCCCTGGCCCATCCTACAGTGTCTCTTTGCATGGACAGGTGTGCTCCTTCTGTCCTTGTCAGGACTCTGACCTCTCATGGCTATGGACCTGTGGGCTGGAGCCAAGGGGTGACAACAGCATTGGCCACAGTCAGAAGGGGGTACCTTATTGCAGGCCTGGGGCAGCAGCTCACCCTGCTTAGCAGCCTTGGCTTAGACTTGTCAGCTTGCAGGGTGACCATGCTGTGTGGCCACGGTGTCTGGTGCCCAGGTTGGACTAGATCAGGATGGAAGGTGCCAGCTGAGCCTTGAAGGTGGGAACCAGCAGCTCCCAGAGGATGGAGTTATTCCAACAGTGGAGCCCAGGTTGGGGCCACAATATCCGTCTGCCTTTAAATCCTGACTTGAGAGGAGCCGTAGTGCTTCAGGGCCTCTTTGAACCTTCTTACAAGATGCTGTTCTGGTCTGCAGCCTCATATTGCTCTGTGGGCCACAGAATGTGGTGGGGCCACCCTGCCGTGAGAATCCCAGGCTTGCTCCGACTAAGTGAGGATGGCCTCCCTGGAGACATCCACAGCTATGGGATGTGCTTGGTTCAGTGGTGAGCAGCACTGCTTATTCTGCAGACTTTTTTGTTGTTATTGTGATATAGAAGCTAATTTCCTATTCCTTGTCAAATATTTCCATCTTAGAATTAAATAAGAAACTAAAATCTTGCTTGCTAACATTAGGAACAACGCAAGGATGTCCCCTCTTACCACCTCTCTTGTTTCCTGTCATGCTTTTAAGGCCCAGCTGAGCAGACATGAAGAGGAAGTAAAAGGCATGCAAGTTGGGAAGGTTGAAATAAAACTGTCTCCATAGATGACATGACTGCTTATGCAGAGAATCCCACAGAATCAGCAAAGAATTAATAGGACTAACAAGTGCTTCAGGCTGCGGGGTGGGGATCAAGGCTACAGCACACAAAGTCAAGGTCAAGGTCAGCTGGTTTCCTGTGCACCAGTAGTGCACAGCTGGGGGTTGAAGTCAAAATGCAATACTGTTTATGTTGGCACCAAAAAGAATTTAGGTACAGATATATACAGGTCTGTGTGAGGAAAATTATAAAACTCTGATAAAAAATCAAGGTCTAAGAGACATTTCATGTTCATGGATAGGAAGACTCAATACCATGGAGCTGTCAGCACTTCCCAACTTGATCTACAGAGTCCATGCAATCTCAGTCAAAATCCCAGTAAGCCACTTTTTGGCAACAGATTCTAAAGCTTGTATGGGCAAGCAAGAGATCCGAGGGGCCAGCGTGTCCTTAGAAGAAAGAAGTTGGAGGACTGACACTGCCCTCCAGCCAGGTTGGGTGCAGGTTTTGGTGGTCCAGGTAGTGTTCTGTGGCAGGAGTTAGATGGACCCGTGAGACAGAACAAAGGGCCAGAAATAGACCATCCAGACACAGTCAGTTGAGGTGGCTGGCAGAGCAGAGTCCATTCCCGGGGTGAATGGGGGAAGAATGTCTGAAACGAATGGCACTGGAATACTGGAAAGAGACCAGACACAGACCTCATGCTGTTTACAAAAAGGAGCTCAGAAGGCATTGTAGCTTAACAGTCATGTCCTGAAGGTAAAACATAAAACTTTAAAACTCCTAGAAGGTACACAGGAGAAAATGCAGCTGTGCTTCAGTTTTTTTTTTCTTTGTTTTCTTGGTACTGGGGATCGAACTCTGGACCTTGTGCTTGTGAGGCAGGTGCTAGAACCACTGAGCTAAATCTCCACCTCAGCTGTGCTTCAGTTTGACGATGACTTTTAATATAAGACACCAAAGGCATGATCCATGGAAGAAAGAATCGATAAGGTGGATTTTACTAAAATTTAAAAATTTCTGCATTGTAAAAGATTGTCAAGAGAATAAAAAGAGAAGGCACAAACTGGGAGAAAATATTTGTAAATGATGTGTCTCATAAAGAACTGTTATCCAGAGCATACAAGAAACTTAAAATTCAGAGATGACAACCTAGCTGGATAAAGGGTAAGAAATGTGAGCTGATACCTCGCTGAGGAAGAGAGGGCAGATAGAATAGCACTGTATGTCCTCAGGGCATTGCAAATTAAAATGAGACATCCCTATACAACTATTATAAATGGCCAAAATCCAGAACACTGACCAAACCAAATGCTGGCAAAGTTGTAGATAAACAAGAACTGCTGTTTATTGCTGGTGGGAATGCAAAAAGGGACACCTACTTTGGAAAGCAGTTTCTATAACACTAACCGTACTTTTACCATATCATTGAGCAGTCACCTTATGGAATTTATCTGAATGAGTTGAAAACTTAAGTGTGTGGAGAAACCTGCATGCAGTGTTTATAGTAACTTTATTTCTGACAGTTGAAACTTAGAAGCAATCAAGATGTCCTTCAGTAGGTGAATGGATAAATAAACTGTGATACATCTAGACAGTAGAATATTGTTCAGTGCTAAAAAAAAATGAGCCATTAAGCCATGAAAAGACACCAAGGAATCTTAAATACATACGGCTAAGTGAAAGAAGATGCCTGAAAAGCTTACATACTATATGATTGCTGCTATTGGACATTCTGGAAAAGGCTAAGCTATGGGGATAGTAAAAAATCTGGGCTGTCAGGGTTGAGGGCAGGAGAGACAAATGGGTGGAACACAGGAGTTTTAGAGCAACGAAACTCCTGTGTGATCCTGTAATGAGTACATGCATTACACACTTGCCCAGACCATTAGAATATATAACACAGAAAGTACAGTGTGACATAAACTGTAAATGACAGCATCCCCATGTTGGCTCAGGAACTGAGCAAAGCCAGGTATTACAAGTAGGAGAAACTGGCTAGGTAGGAAGGGGTATATGAGGACTCTGTAATTTATGTTCAGCTTCTCAGTAACCCTAAAACTACTCTAAATCACAATGTCTGTTAAGTTACCACGTCAGATGAGGCTAGAGAAGGAGCTGTCCCAGGGTTGGGTTCCCAAGACAGTCACCCACAGGTGGTCTTTTCTCCTGAATCTGTGGGATGTGGTGGCCCCAGGGAGGAGGGCGAATCTTTGCCAAGTGCATGGCCGATGTGGGGTCAGTTCTGATGCCGAGGCACCTGTCAGCCCCTGGGCCCCTCAGCTGTATGGGAGGGGAGCACTGGCGTGTGTGGCTTCAACAGCCCCACCTTGTGACCAGAGAGACTGAGGTGAGGAGCTGTCACACTCTCTGCATTCCCAGTCAGAAACCAGGTGGGAGGACAAGCGAGGCTGTCAGGGGTGCAGGGGCCGCCTGAGAGGTGAGCAGGCATGGAAGAGCACACCAGAGGGTCCCACATCACCCAGACCACTGCCAGGCCAGGGGGCAGTCCAGTCAGCACACTGGGAACAAACCTGGGGACCTTGGTGAGGGTGCTGCCAGTGCTGGCAGACTGTCCCCTGGGATGGCAAAGCAGGGAAGGAGAAGTGCTACGTTGAATTTTAAATTGGTTTAAATTCCTTCCATTTAATAGTCTCCTTGTCTGTTTCTGTTGGAGAGCCAAGGGTGTTTAGTGTTCTCTCATTTCTATGCTCTGCTAATTTTACTGCCTTTCCATGTTTTCTTGCTGTAAATGTAACAGGTTTTATTGTGTTTAAACCATTTTTAATACAGTCTCTCATAAAAAAGCTAGAGAAGTGAGGGGCTTGTGCTTTGCCAGACCTTGGAACTCTTGTCCCATCCATTTTAAGCATTTGGGCCAGGATGCCCTGGAGCATTCTGGAAATGTCCCTTTCTTGCCATCTGCACATGGGCATCTGCCACAAGACCTTGGTTATAACAAGGACTGTAAGGGAGCTATTGTCTCCTGGCCCTGTCAGTGCTTTAATTTAGGAGGAGCCATCAGGTACATGAACTCGTGTGGAAGTGCCGTGGAGACCCAGAGAGGGTATGACCCAAGGTCATGGGACAAAGGTCTCCTTCACAGCTTCTGGCCTTGAGTCCCCATCTGCTTGCTCAGTGGCCCCCAAGGAGTGTCTCCTGGGGAGGCTGTCAGGGAGGAGGGCTCTGGGCTGTGAGAGCCTATGAGGCCCTGTGGTCCTGGGCAAGTCCCTCCTGCCCCAGTGGTGGTGATGTAATCTAGCACAAGTCAGATCTGCCTGAACCTCTCAGTGAGCTCCATCGCTGGGCCCCGGTAGTCTCCTGCCAGGATGAGACTGTTATCCAGGTTAGCTGCCCCAAGAGGGCTATTTTGTGTCAATTTCATGATTTGTATTAAGTATCCATGAGTTATATTGCCCCGTAATATGTCTTAGTGTTAAATACCTTTCAAATACCTAGGGCTGTGGGTGTAATTCAGTCATAGAGTGCTTGAGGCCCAGGGTTTAATCCCCAGCACTGGAAAAATGTATTAGTTTCCCACAAGCAAACCAAACCCTTCTGGATTCTGTGCTGCATTTGGCATTCTCATTTCCTACAGCACTGCAGGAGCCGTGGGGCAGGGCTATGCATTAGCTTTCCTGTTGTTGAGACATGATACCCAACACCCACAATTTATAGGAGGAAGGGTTTAATTTGCTCATGGTGTCCGAGGTTTCTGTCCATGCCAGAGGTTTCTGGCTCCAAGGCAGAGACAGCATAGTGGAAGTGTGCAGAGGAGCAGAGCTGCTAAGGTCTGAGCAGGGGAATAGTGCTAGAGGGGAAGGAGCAAGGGACCATATATAGCAACCCAAGGTCATGCCTTCTTGACCCCCTGATACACACCCAGGGCCATGCTTTACTGATCTGCCAGGCGTTTCTTAATCCAGTGAAGTTGACATATCAGGACTAACAGTTACAGGCTGCCTGAGTGGGTGTTTCCTGTTTTCTGTCTCGGGGCTTCCTGTCAGGCCCTTTTCTGGAGTCATCCTAAGTTCTGCAGGTAGAGAAAGGCATTTGCCACATGTGGGAACATGGAAGAAGCACAGGAGTCAGGTCCTGTTCCCAGAGGTTGATGGAGCCTTTACCCTGCTAGCTGTCCCGTAGCTGTGCTGTACTTTGCCTGCTATGTGGCCTCCAGCAGGCTGTGGATGTGGTCGGTCTCATGGAGCAGCAGAACCATCAGCAGAAGAGCCCTCAGGAAGGGGCAGGGTGTCTGCTGAGTGCTGGGTCTCACCCTTGGAGTCTGATGACCTTGGAGGCCAGGCCATGGAGTGGGTGATGTACAGTTCCCCTGGGGTTTTGGGCTTGAAGCCCCTGTCCCTCACCTTGCCTGGCAACAGGTCCCCTGACACTGAGAAGGAGCTTCCAAGGCTGGCAGGTTGTGGCCAGGTGGCGTTTCCTCTGCAGACTATCCCAGGGCTCATCCCTCCCAAGGGGAAGTGTTTCCTCTCCCATCTCTAGAGGAAGGGCAGCTTTCCAGACTCGTCAGGGCTGGGATGGCAGCAGGTCCTCATGGGTGCTGAGTCCTTCTCCTTCTCCTTCTGCGCCTATCGGCTTGCTGCTTGCTTGTCTGCCCCTCTGATGGGTGCGGCCATGCTGAGCTCCATCCTGTGCAGACAGGACCCTAGGGAGCCCTCCTGGGCCCACCTCGGCCTATGTGCAGAAATAGCTACGCTTGTTTCCCTAGTCTGTGGGCAGAGGAGAGCAGCCAGCGTGTCCAGCTCCACGTCTGTCTTGTTCTTCTTCCCGGCAGGGAAACGATGATTTGCCTGCCACCTTCCTTCAGATGGTGCCCTCTGGAGGGACAGATGAAAGGATGCGCTCAGGGTTCCATGTCTGAGATTTTGTGTACAGCTGGGCTGAGAAGTACCAGTTTCCCTTAGCATCCTTGTTGCTGGCAGGAGATGTGTTCAGATGGAGAGCCAGCCAGAGCCTTTGGAAACAGTGGCTGACCTGTCGGTGTTGCCTGGTCCCATAGAGATAAACCTCTTCCTCCCACACCTGTTACAACATACACAGCATCTTTGGAGTAGGGTCTTGGTCCTTCCTGCAGTGGCAGGGATGCCTCTCCTATGCCCTTCACATGTTTTTCCTACCCTCCACCTCCTAGCTGGCCCAGCTTGGCACCTGCGGGCTCAGGTCATCTCTGAGGGTCTTACCAGGATCACCGCTGCAGTGCTGCTCCAATCACAGCTCTGTTCAGCATTGCACTGAGGGTACACTGGCTCTTGGAGAGAAGGTTGAAAGCTCCAGCTATAAATTCAAGTTCCCTCTGCAAGAGCCCTCACCTCATTCCTCATGGTGGCCTCCCCTGAAGCCTGGTGGGGTGGGGTTGCTGGGTAGCTCTCTTGCTCCCTTGTAGTCCAGACATTCTGAGCACACTACCTAGAGGGGAAGTCTCCCCCAACCTCTGGCATCGTCCCCCTTGGACCCCTTCCTCCCTGACTGGCCCGTGGGGAGAATGCAGCCCTGAACAGAGAGATCCAGCCCTCTGTGGGTGTGAGTTCTGCTCCTGGGCCCCGGGGAAGCTAGGTATGGGCAGAGGGGTTTGAGGGACTGCAGGGTGTCCCACTGGTCTGGGGGAGGATAGATCCAAACTCTGCTGACTTGCTTCCTGAGCTGGGAGGACAGAGAGGACCTTCAGAGGCAGGTCACCTGCCTGTGGCAGAGGGGGCTGATCTCAGTGAGCATACCTGTTGGGTCCTGCCTGCACTGACCCTATGCCTATGTGAGGTACCCTGGGGTGATTGAGGTCCAGGCCAGACTTTCAGCCCTCTGGCAGAATGATTGGAGCTTTTTGGCTGTGGCTCTCAGATGGGCCCAGGGCCTGGCCTGCTGTTGAGGACCCCCTGGTGAGATGGCCCCCATCAGAGGTGTCTGTCTCATAGAAATAGGTCCCCTAAAGGTTCATTTTCTCAAACAGCCTTCGTATCCTGGCTTTTTGTGACTCCTTTCCCGACGAGTGGCCTGTTCTATGAGTACTCATCTGCCTAGTCCTCCATGAAGGTCTGGGCTCACTGTTGCTCAGTGGGGTGACTGGGCTGCATACCATGGGTGGGCTTCTAGCTTTGCAGCAGAGCTGTTTGGTGCAATGAGAGGTGCCTGAGCAGCTGACGACAAACACGGTTCAGGGACAGAAATGTGAAATAATTAGTCTGGGACCAGAGAACTATAAAGAATGTGCTCAGAATGGAATAATCATCTGGCTTCACGAAAGCCAAATTGATTTGGAAATAATCTGGGGCAGTGACTTCCTTCAGCAGCTGGTGGACTACTCAATGGTGGATGAGCCTAAACCAGACACTGAATTTATGGTGAATGAGAGCATCCTCCACACGGCGCTGTGACAGGTGGATAGGACTTAGAAAGCCTCCTATACCAGCACCTTGCACGGGCTTATCCTGCTCCTCAGCATCTCCGAGGCTGACACTGCGCTGGGCGCTCAGGCGTGAGGCAGGCCTCTTGTCCAAGGCCATGTGGCTGGTGGTTAGACTTGGTGCAGACTGGCTCTCAGGCTGTGCATTCTCTCTCTGTTTCATAGCATGCAGATGTGGGCAGTGGGGTCTTGGGCGGCCAGCATCCTCAGGGTTCATTGTCCTAAGGGCCTTTTGGCTGACTCTGGCTCTGGGAATTTGGTACTGTCCAGCATTTCCCTGGTGTGCAGTTGTAGAGCCGGTGTTCCCTGTGGCCCTTAGCTCTCTTGCAGTTCAGGGCTGTAGGCTCCTTCTACCAGACTGTAGCTGTGAACTCTCCCAACCTCAGCTGTCCCAGTGCTGAGCGGGATTTGTCCATGACCCTTTCTTCAAGCTCTGTCCTTACCTGGGCTCCAGTCCCCAGGATGTAGCTGTCTCCTCCCAGTGGAGCTACTGGCCTTCACCATGACAGGGCTGGCTTCAGAAACTGCCTCCTGCCCACCTCCCCATTTTCCTGTCCTAGGTGCCCCACCCATATGTGGCTTCCTGCAGCTACCCAGGTGCCTCTGCCCTTTGCTCTTGACAGTTTCAGACCATCTGCTAGTGTGTCACAGGCATGGAGGGTAGAGATGGCCCTGCCCTAGTGCCCTCTTAGCTGTACAGGACCAGGGACTCTCCTCCTGGGCACCGAGTGGATCTGTGCTGGAGCAAATGTGGCAGGCCTAACCCCTGAGTGGGATGAGAGGGCCCTGGTTGGGAGCACCCCACTGTCGTCCGCGTGCGCGCGCGTGCATGTGTGTGTTGGTATGCTCTTCCCTGGACAGGGCCCTTGGGGAGGTGTGCCTCTTAACTGGCTCTCAGATGTCATTACTCAACTCAGCCCTCTCCTATAGCCCTGCTTTCAGCTCTTACCCACAACCAACATTGTCTGAAGTGCTGTTTGGTGCATAGGAACATCAGTATCAGCCACTTTGCGGGGCAGGGTGAAATTGGTTATTTGTTCTGAGGTCTGTTGTTTCTGAGGAAGTCAACCTGACCTGGAGCAGTGGCTCAGCACTGCACCAATGGTGTCCTAAAAATGGCCCGTGTGGCTCCCACGTTGCTTCCTGCAGAAGGATCTTAGTAAACCTGAAGCTTTCCTGAGCTTCTCCTGCCTTAGGTTTTCAGAGCAGTGTGTGCCAGTCGCCTGCCTGCTCGGTCAGAATGCCAACATTCTCTCTGCTCCTCCCCTAGCCAGAGAGGGGAGTGGTCCTGTTGTGGTTCTTGTGGACTTAAGGGTCCTGGAGTACATGCTAGGGGAGGGGAGGCCTCCTGCCCCAGGAGCTTCTGCTCAGTGCCCATCTGCTTCTGTGAACACTTGTGTCATCATTTCAAAATGGAATTTGAAGCTGCCCATTTCCTCATTCCCTTAGGTCCAGTTCAGTGGCCTGGAGCCTCTAGGTGACCTTTTGTAGGAATTTCCACTGGGTCTGTGCAGTAAGCTTCTGCATGTGTCTATTCTTGGTTTCCACCATGATGTCCTGCCATCGCTGTGCTAGGTCAGTGCCCCTAGCTTGCAGCCAGGAATGGCACTGAGGCCTGCGGCTGGGCATGTCACTGTAGCACGGCTCCAGCTGCCCCCGCACCAGTCGCACTGTGGACAGGATAGGAGTATTTTCCCTTGTCCCGAGACTTGCTTACTGCCACCTGCTTTTCTTTTGCAGCGCTGTAAATGTCAGGCAGCAAAGGGACGGTGGGCCGCACACTAATTGGCTGTTCTCTTAGAAGCTGGGGGCTGGCTTGCTTTTAAGTAGATGCTTTGAGCTGTCTTTCCAGGTAGCCTGTTTTCCTGAGAGTCTAAAGCTGGACAAATGTCAGGAGCCTTTCTCGATATTGTCTCCTTCATCTTTTTCAAAAGATCCCAAGAGGCTGTTACTAGAGACAAGGCAGCTCAGTTCAGTCTTGAGATAGTTCTGAAAACTTATACTGCTGGGGTTCCAGGCTCCTCCTGAGCATACTTCCTTATCCACTTTGGGGAGAGGACCAGCAGCTAGCCATCATTCTGTGTGGGAACATTCAGCAGTCTCGAGTCTTCTCCTTGACAGCTAGGTGCTTCTTATAGAGTAGGGATCAAGTGAGCCAAACTGGTCCCTGGGCTCATCCAGATGATGAGAATGCATATTCAGAGGGCATTTGAAACTCCATGTGAAAGTTGTCCTAGCCAGGTGCATGCCTGCAGTCCAAGCTACTAGGGAGGCCGAAGCAGAAGATTCTCAAGTTTGAGGCTAGCCTGGGCAACTTAGAAAGACTTTGTCTCAAAAAATAAAAAGGACCAAGATGTAGCTCAGTGACAGGGCACTTGCCTAGCATGTATGTTACCCAGGCTGGGCTGGAACTTTGGTCCTCCCACCTCAGCCTCCAGGGTCGCTGAGATTACAGGTGTATGCCACTGTGCCTGGTGCCTTTTCCTTGTTTTCATTTGTACTGTTCGCTTTGGAGCCCTGGCCTCCTGGACTTGGAAGAGCAGAAGGGGCCGTTGGCAATGCCTGGGGTCCTCTTTCCAGAACTCTCTAAGGGCCCTGGCACTGCTTGCCCTGCCTGCATCATCTGTGGTTCTGTCCTTGGTACATTGCTGCTGGGTAGGGGTGAGCAGGAGCTTTGGAGCAGAGGATGATGCTTGTTACCGAAAGCCCCTGTGGGGTCCTGGGCTCGACCACCTGCTCCCTGCAGAAGGATCCCTCAGCCCTGGGTGAGAGCTCCTTTCTGTTTCCTGGTGTCCTTGCCATTGAGAGTGGCTGTGTAGACCCTGAGGGGGCCACCTGTGACCACCTGCTGCCCTTTTGGTTGAGTGCTGCCTCTGCCTCTGATGAAAGATGGGCTGGAGGAGCCAAGGGATGGAACTGCTCCAGTTGGATGGATACTCAGCTCGCAGGGGCCTTGGAGTCACTCAGGTTTGGGGTGCCCTGTGAGAGCAGTGGGCTTCTTGGAGCCTTCCCCTGGACTCCTGGGGCTGCATACCTGGGCCACCCCGTCCTGCTCCTGCAGGCACACCCAGGGTCTCTCTGCTTCCACCCATCCTCTTCCTCCTCCCAGGTCCTGAGCAAGCCTTTTTGAGCCTTAATGGAAGACCTTGCAGGGCACCAGCTTTTTGGAAGTAACTAAAAAGCTCTTGCCAGAGAGACAAAGGGTGCTGACTAATTGGTGGCTTTATTTATGCATTTCTGGGCTTGAATGGTAAACAGCTTTGATTCCTTGGCGCAGCGGGAACAGGTTGGGAGGCATTTGCCTGATTGATTCCTTACCTGCAGGGGCGCGCACGGGAGGGAGCGTATCGATTTGGCACTGCCTGCTGAACCCACTCTGAAGTAGGCTTAATTGCCTTAAGACTGGCTTCCTTGTCCCAAGGCCCCATCAGTCTTTGTGTGGAGGTGTTGCCTGCTGAGGTTTCTGCCCCTCCTCAGGACTGGAGTCTCTTCCTGGCTTGTGTCCTTCTAGCCAGACACCTCCTGGATGCTGTCCATTCCCTGGCCCTGAAAGTCGAGGACCACCAGGCCTGCAAAGTGGACTCCTGATGCTCAGAGAAAGAAACACAACCTTGACACCCCAGCAGGCATAGGGTGTGTCGGGGGCTGTGCTCGGCTGCAGACAGAGCCAAGGACTGACCATGCCCTCTGCTTCCTGCCACTGCCTGCCTCTCCTGCAGGGGCCACATGGCTGTTCTGGGCTCCTGTAAGCTGAGTTTCATTCTGGCCCCCAGCTGGCTAAGCTTTCACACTGTCCCCTGGACCAGTTTCTGCTGAAGATGGACAGGCATTCTGTCTGTCCCTCTTCTCCTGTGTCTATCCTAATGCCCACAAGTGGGATGGGCACACCTTCAGACCAGTGTGCTGGGGAACACAGGCAGGAGGCACCCTCCTCCATGTCTTCATGGGTGGATGTGATACTCGCGGATCTGAACGTCTGAGTGTCTTCCCCTGTGCTGGTATGTTTGTGGTGCCCCGGCCCATTGGCCCTGGTGCTGCTGTGTGGCAGCAGTGTCCATGTATCCTCCTTCAGAGGAGCCCTGGGTTCTGTCATTTCTTCCTTGCACCAGACTGAGCAGGCCAGGGTTGGTTCAGGACTTGTTGATTAGATGTTTTAAGTGGCAGTTATCAAAGCACTAGAAGTTAGCATTTAAATGATCTTGAGGTATAAATACCGTGAGATGGGTGAGTGGATGTGTCCCTAGTGGATGGACTGTCACTTAGCGCATACCTCCCCCTCTCCTTGCCAGGCATGGAACCTCACCCACTCTTTTGGACTTGTGGAGGTGACACTGCTTTTCTTGGATGGGGTGGCTCAGGAGCCCCATGTTTGGGCTGGAACTCTGACCTCATGGTGGAGGCATAGAGCTGGGACAGCCTTGGAGTTCCATTTCCAGCTCTCACTGTGTCCAAGAGGAGCAGCCCAGGACACTCAGCTGCAATCTGATGGTGTATTTCTCCTCTATTTCTTGTTTGATTTAAAAACAATCCCATTCATCCTGATATGTGAAGATTAGCATGAGCTGGAGCCCTCTACCCCTGTTCCTCCAGCCGTGCCCACCAGAATGGTCACTGATCACAACTGGGATCCCTGGACATCCCTCACATCTTCCCCTGTGTGTCTGGCTTTCCTGCTGGTCCCACAAGTGACTGTCCATGCACACCTGTCTCCTTGCCTGTCTGTGTGGTGGGTGGTGTCTGCCTGTGGCTCCCACCTTTGCCCATAGATTGGCAGGTGTGGGGACAAGGGCCAGACAATGGGTCTTGCTGTCGAGGCTGCAGGGTCTGGTGAGGGAGGGACAGTCCTCCTGTTTTTGCACAGTGATGCAAAACACTCTGGCCTGGCATCTACTCTGCCAAGTCCTCCCCGCTACCCTGGCCTCTCCCTAGGGACTGCTGGCCTCCATGGCTGTCTTCCTTCCACCATAGCTCTGGTGTTGTAGCTGATGTCCTTGGCCTGCAGTGCCTCCTGCTGGTGGCAAGTCTAAGATTGCCCTAATCCACAAAGTAACCCTACACCCATGCCATCTGCAGCTCAGGGATCTCACCCTAACAGCAGGAAGGTCAGTGCACTTGTTAATGAGACTCACACATAGCCGAGAAACTGGCTGTGTGGACAAGGCTCAGGCAGGGTGTGCTCCTGTGCTGTGTGGACTAAGTGGCATATGGCATGTCCAAGGCCTCCCCTCATCCCTACTGCTGTCCGCTGGACTGCTGAGGGCCTGGCAGGCTTGGTGCTAGTACTCAGTGTCAGGTTGGGAATGTGCCACAGGTTTCTCCCACTGTCCCCAAGCCTGCACCTAACATGGAAATGAGAGCTGCTCATGGGTGGGGTCCCGATCACAAGTGGGGTCCAGCTCACGGGGATCTCAGGGCTTATGTGTGTAGAGTGGGCCCAGCCTCAGGAAGGAGACCAGTCTGGGGCTTCTGTGCCAGGTCGTTCAGAGCATGCTGGAGTAGGGAGTGGTGTGGCAGCCCTGGGGACCAGGAGCTCTCGGAAGGAGGGTGAGACCCGAAGCCAGAGTGCTGGGTGCCAGTGAGGAGGACGGGCTGGGAGGAGACCACTGTCTTTAAAGCTGCTGGGGGCAGTATGGCTGAGGGCCAGGAGCGTGCTTGGGCAACATCCTGGCTTTCAGGCATGTGGCTGCCGAGCACAGATAACTCATAGATCTCTGAGCCCTCTTTTCTGCCTCTGGCCACCTGTGGCTGAGTCAGGTAGGGTCTGAGCTTGGGTGTACATGTTGTTCTCACAGTGTCAGCCAAGAGGGCTGTCCAGAACCCAGAAGAACCACTTCTGGTGGCATCTTCCAGAGTGGCATTGAAACAAGTGTGTGCCCCAGGGGACCCACCTGTGGCGCCTGAAGATGCGGACAGCTCCCACCTGCTGCCCTTTGCTATGTGTGCCTCTATCAGAGGCGGGAGATGTGGAGCCTGGTGGTGGATGGGACTGGCAGGGAGCCACAGCTGGAGTTGTCTGTGGTTCTGAGATCTCTCCTGTCAGAGAATGGGGGTTGGGAGGCTCTTCCTCAGCCTCCTGTTTCGATTTTCCAAATGGGAAGAATAGAGAGGGCTGGGAGGGGCTTGGACAGAAGAACTGTGGGAACAAATTAAGTACAGCAGCAGGAGGCCTGGGCTGCCCAGCACAAACCTGCATGCTTTGTGCAAATACCACTTAGCCAAGAGGAATGGGCCGCACTTGGTTGCAGTGCAGTGCAGTGGGCCTTCCTTGTCAGCATGGCTCATGTAAAGCAACCCATGGGTGATCTCTGTTTCCTGGGGTTAGTGACTTTCCTGAACGCAGGCAGCTGGACACCAGAGAGGCTAGGGCCCCAAGATGGGCCTCTGAGCCCCATTTCTTTGTGGGGGTGGGGAGAGATGGGGTGCACCCCAGAGGGAGCCATTCTCCAAGTGTAGGCTATGGCTTGCCCAGCCCAGGATGCTAGGAGCAGACTTCCAGCAGGAAGTACAACATGGGTTTAGGAGGGGAGCACTCAGCCTGTGGCCATGGCTCATTTAGAAAGAAGGTGGCCTGGCCCAGGTGCTCCTGTGCTCCTCCAGTGGCCCCACTGTAGCTACCTCTTAGAGCACCTGGTATGTTACATCCTGCCGTTCTCCTGCCAAGGTTGCTTCAGTCTTCAGGCTACAGATTCCTTTAGATGTGGCTGGGCACAGAGTTTGTGTCTGGCAGCTGTGCTGATTGAGCACCTGTAGGCCCAAGGGCTATGTTTTCCCCAGTTGACACTGGTGAGCTGTAGGATGGCGGCCCCTGCCTGGTCATCCCTGACCAGTGCAGCATGTCATGAGGAGGAGTTGCAGCCAGTGCCTTGCGCTTTGAGCCCTGCCTTCCATCTCCGTGGATGGACATTTCCTATGGTGCTCAGCCCCAGCTGTGGGCAGCCCTGATGCTGTGGCTGGGTGAGCAGCTAGTGATGCCACACTCGACTCCTGGGTCTGACCTTGCATTCCAGATTTGCTCCCTTCTGCAACAACAGTGGCTCTGTCCCCACCCAGCCTCTGTGGAGATTCTTTTGAAAGTGGTGCAGCAAAGTCTACCCAGAAGCGGGGTTTTGGGGTCTCTTCTGTTTTGCAAAGTGGGTCCTTAAGGGAACCCCAGGTCCGCCTGTTGCCTCAGAAGGTGCAGGGAATAGATAGGTCAGGTTTTGTGGGGCAGATGGTCTCTGTTCTCAGCGCAGCCATTGAAATGCAAAAGTGGCAGCAGCAATTGGTGTCTGAATCTGTAGGGCTGTGCACTGTAAACTTGATTTCCCCAAGCAGGCTGCAGGACTTGCCCACAGGCCATGACTGCTGGCACCTGTTGAGAACAACAGTCTCAGTTATGCACGCACCAGTCCTAGTAGCTAAAGTAGCGACAGCCCCTTGAGCAAGTCTGATGTGTTTTCAGTTCTTCAGTTCTCTGGGTTGGCTCTTTCTGGAATGATACCGTGGTCTGCATCTTGTGTTCGTGGTGGGAGCACTGATTTCAGAGCTGGGCCGTGCCTTTGAAGGGCTCCAGGCGGTGTGGGTGGGGTGCACAGTATCTGGGGTGAGTTGGCTGCTGGGCCCTTCACCCTCCTGTCATTTTCCATGCACCGTATGTGTTGTTTTAAGGCCTTTATCCTGGAGTAGTGCTAGACTGACAGAACACTGCAGTGACGGAAGAGAGAGTCCCTGGGCCCTTCCCCAGCTCCCTGACGTCAGTGTTGGCATGACCACAGCATCCACACTGGACAGAGGCACCTGCAGTCTCAGAGGGTGTGCTGATCTTGCCAGTTTCCCCACCACTGCCCTTCCTCTTTTCCAGGAGCTGGACTGGACCTTCTGTCACACTTTCCCAGCAGTCTGACCTGTGGCAGGCCCTGATCTTTTTTGGTCTCTTGTGATCTGGGTGTTGAAGAGCACTGGCCATATAGACAGCCCCTCAGTTGGAGTGTGCTTGGCATTTCCCTATTGGAGAGGCTGTGCCTTGTTGGTTAGAAAACTAGAAGTGGTGTTGTGACCTTGTCCATGTGTCTCATGCTTGAGGGTACATTGCTCATCTTTGATGACTTTCCCTCCTGGTGGAAACAGGTCTGCTGTGGGTCTCCACAGTAAAGATAAGATTCTTTTCTTTGTAATTAATAGTTTCTTTGGGGGAGATTCTTTGAGGCTATGCAAATGTCCTGCTTCTTCTCAAAATTTCTCCCATCAATGTTAGGCATTCCTGGTGGATCTCATCCCCAGTAATTATCACTGGGGTGTTATAGTGTTTACCTCATTTTGTATGTACGTGTGTGTGTGTGTGTGTGTGTGTGTGTGTGTGTATGCATGCTTTCATGCGTGCATTGCAATACTTGGGATTGAACCTGGGACCTTCACACTGAGTTACCACCTCAGCCCTTGTAAATTTTCTAAAAATTTGAGGCAGGGTCTTATACATCATTGTGTTACCCAGGCCAGGCAAAAACTTGTGATCCTCCCGCCTCAGCCTCCCAGAATGCTGGGATTACAGGTATGCGCCACCACATTCGGCTTCTTCTGCATTTATTAACTGGCACTCTCACGAAGGAAACTGTGGTTTCTTCATTTACTTATCAGCCAGGTGTTTGTATTATTCTACGGCAGGTCCTGATCCTGTGTCTTCAGGTTGACTCATGTCACCCTGATCTGCTTGCATCTGTTTTTGAGCATTTTGTTACTTTCTGGTACCATAGGTCCTTCCTCAAAACTTGCATTTTCAGAAAATGAACAAAACTTAAATTTTTTCCTGTGTCTTGTAAGGAGTCACTTTTCCAAGATGCCTTTTTACCAAGGAGCTCTGTTTAGAGCCAAGGCCGGGGCTGTGGGGGGAGAGTGAGTGCGGGGTGTGTACAGTCTACCCACCTCCTCGTCATGGGAAAGACACTGAGTCGCTACACGTTAGCTTTTATTTGGTACTAGGGATCGAACTCGGGACCTTGTGCTTGCAAGGCAGGCAGTGGAACCACTGAGCTACATCCTCGGCCCACGTTAGCTTTGTTGAACAGAGTAGGTGCTTAGGAGGGGACTGCTGACAATGCAAATGGTTTCCGGCGTGGGTTCACCTGTTCATGTTCATGCCACAACACGGGAGTCCTGGCTGCTCCCTGGCCTCTGTGCCTTGGTCTCCTCTGTGTGGGTGCAGCAGGCAGCCCCAGTCCTTTAGGCTGCCTCTGCTGGAGTTCTCTGCTTCCTTGGTCCTCCTTGAGCTGTAACCTGTTTCTTCTATCTGATTCCTGGGCTTCATGATCTCATCTCAGCCACAAGGGTTTAGTTTTCTTTCCTGTCTTTCAGTCTGCTTCAGTGTCCCTACGATCATTTGTTTTTCTTCCCTCTCTTGGCCTTCTGCTTCCTTTACTTTAGTTCTCTTGTGACTTTATGGGAACAGCATCCCGAGCACATCAGAGGTGTTCTCTGATGGAGAAATAGTGGTCTTGAATATTCCTGGTACCAGGGGATGTTGGCATCCTAATGGGGAGTCAGGAGCCAGTCTGTGCTGGAGGGAGAATGATGGGGTGCCTGTGGCCCTAACTCCTGGTGTTGATGGGGCTTCTGGCTTGACTTAGCTGGGCCCACCCTTCTCTGTCTTCAGGTGACATAAAGCACATGCCATCAGGTTTTGGTCTGTGCCTGTTTCCTGTTGCTGCTGCTTTTCTGCTTTTTAGTTTGCTCTTCCTCCACAGAGTTGGCTTTGAGGTTCCCTGTGGAGAGCATATCTAAGATCTTGCTTTCTCCAGGGACACTGCTGTGTCCTGCTTGGTCTTTCTTTCCTTTGGTGGTACCCAGGACTTGACGGGATGTGTACTTGGGGGGAGAAACTCAGGGACCTCCTGAGCTGTTTGGATGAGAAGTGCTTACTTGTTCCTTGATTCCTTCAGCATTGATGGGGCACCCTGTTCAGGGAGACAGGAACCTGGGCAGATTGTCAACTATGAAGTGTGGAAGCCCATCTCACAGTACACTGTGGAAAGCTTCCTCCCAAAGGTGTGGTCCAGAAGCAGAATTTACTGATGGGGAAACCCATGGCAAGTTCTGAAGCATCTTAACAGTCTGAAGTGATGAATCCTTCCGCAAGATGAATTTCAGGATAACAGGGAGGCACTTGGGAGGATGGAAAAGAGGTGTTTGCTTCCTGGGCCCCATGGGAGCAGCTCTGTAGCTCCAGTTTGTGGGGTTCAGAGCAATAGTGCTGGCTGCAGAAGGAAAGGCAAACTGCACCATTGAAGTAGAGTGTGCACAGGAAGGGAGATGCGCTGCTGTGCCACATCTCCAACTTTGGCTGTGGTCTGATGTACCCTTGGGGCATGGCTCCTGGAAGGGACATTGGTACACTGGCTGAGAGGACAGTCTGCTCTGGGATCAGGGACAGTCTGTGTTCCTCGTCAGAGCTGTGCCTCCCCTGTGTCAAGGCACTGGTGTGCTAGAGCACAGGAGGATAGCATGGCAGTGCCTGCAGTCTGGACGAAGCTTCAGGATTCTTTGAGGCCCTGGTGTCTGGGGCAGGGTGGCTTTAGACTTCCATGTCACTTTGGTAAGGAAAGAAGGAAGCCTTAGGAAAGTAAGCTGTGGCCTGATGCACAGATCTTATTGCTGTCAGGCCAGGTTGGCTCAGCCTTTGTGCTTGAAGGTGTGTGGCCTCCAGTCCCTCACCCACACTGCCTGGGCCTTGAGGATTTTGTGTCTGAGCTGCACCCATGCTGGAACCCTGCTTGTGGCCTGACCTCCACCAGTGGGACTGAGGTGGATGTTGTCACATCCTGCAGGACTTCCAGTTGAGGGCTTAGAAAGTTCCCACATGGATGCGGAGGAATAATTAGTATCCTGTAAGATATGAGTCTTAATTCCTAAATTACATATTTAGCAGATGGTCCAAAATAGCACTCGTAATGGCAACATTCAATTAGTGAGTTTAAAAAATGTATATTATTGCAGCACTCTCCATGGGTTTTATTTAGAGCTTTCTAAATATAGTGCTATAAAAACACAGAAGTGTTCAAAACTATTTAGACCCACACAGCCGCAATGGGCTCTGCGCTGAACTTCCCATGTTATCCAGAGAATGTAGAGAAGTCTTTTGATTTATTCCTCAGAAGCTGAAACAAGAAAAGCATTGTGGAGGTGGCTGGGGGTGTCCCTAGTGCCTGCAGGCCCTGTGCTTTTGTGCCTGAGTTCTGACATGTGTACCGTCCTTGGGATGCTGTTCCCAGTCCTGCTGGGGATGATTGACATGGGGCCTGAGGGGCACTTGTTTTGCTTCCCCTGTGGCAAGGCTGTGTATTCTGGCCTCATCACATGCATTATAGCCATTTTCTGCACCTAATTTTGGACAAGCCTCCAGTGATCTTGGCAGATCACAGCAGGAATTATCCCCAAGGATAGGAAGAAACTGAGGTCTGGGAAGTTGTCCATCTGTTTGACTTTTGTGGCCCTGCTGCATTTGAGGGGGAGCAGAGCTGGGGTGCCAGGTAGAAGATGCCAAGTGCTGGGGCCCTAGAGTAAGGCCTGCCCTCTGGTGGGAGTCAGAGAAGTGAAACAGAGGACTGAATGCTCAGAAGATGTGGCGCTTGGGACTCTGGGCTGCTGAGCTGTTTGAGGAACAAGTGTGGGCCCAGGGCCACATTGGGTGTGGCTGGGAGACTCAGGGCACCTGCATGCTCATGATGCTGTGTCTCCCAGGAGCTTCTTAGAGACACGTGGCAGAGGCAAAGGAATAGAAGTCAGGAGACCAGATTCTTGGAGGCCACAGGGCTCCACTCTGGCAGCTGCTTCTGCCAGTGTGTACCTGGGAAGGAGACACCAGTGCTGAGCAGTTACCAGTGGTGGTAGTGGGGGGTGCCTTTGATGTTGGTTGTCTGCAGAGTGACAGAGAGAAAGCCAAGACAGAGCTCCCCGGCCTGCCGGCCTGGTCCCTGAGTAGAGCAGGCCTTCCTGTAATCAAGTGTTTACAGAGGAGGCTTTGTGCAGACCCTTTCTGGCTCTGTATGTTTAAACAAAGAGCTTTTTAGACTTAAACACAGATGTTCATTTGAAAATGAAAAATCAAATTACGCAGAACCAGCCTTTGAAAGTTAATGCCCTGTAGCAAATAAAACAAAGGGAGAAAACACTGTGTGTAAATTTCACTTAAATAACTTTTTATCTTAAATAAAATTTTAAACTAAAAAAGTGTCATTTGAAAGCCGCTCATCATCCTCCCTGTCCTCCAATGGAACATCTGTGCTCATTCTGACGCGAATGAAAGACATGAATTAAGCCGAGCCATGGAGTGCTCTCTCTACCATAATTGCACCTTGTTCCTTTCTAAGACACAATGCAGGATGAAATGCCAATTAAGCCGGCATGCTGATGAGAGAGAGCCTGAATAGGGGACGGGGCGGACATGAATCCCACCAAACGGATCTGCTGTGGCCCCAACTTTGTTCCATCTTAGTAGGAATGTCATCATACATAATGAAAATCTCTAGCACTTGCTTGTTTTTTAAAATGTTCTACTTTTGAATTTTGGTCAGCAACTTTTAAAATAGGTATTTGCTGCACACCTGGATGGGCGCTTTGTCTCTCTGAGCATCTCAAGAGCTCATGGGTGCCTCAGCATGCCGGGAAGGCTGAGGTGTGGTGAGTGATGCTCCCCAGAGGTTTCCAATGGCAAGGGCCAGGCCCTGATCCCAAAGGTGTTAAATGCAGTCCCAGGGCAGCAGCTGAGAAATCACATCTTCTAATGAGAGAGAAGAAAGAAAAGACAGCAATTCAGTATGGTAGTACGGGCATGGGTGAGGCCCTGGGTTCTATCCCCAGCACCACCAAAAAAAAATCATGGGAAGTACTGTGAAAGAAGCCCCTTGGATGATGTCAGGAGAACAAGGAGGGGAAGGACACTGGGGAGCAGAGCCGGGCCTCTGGGAAGGTGGCATGTGAGCAGTGAGCCCAGGAAACTGCTGGCACCCAGCCGCAAAGGTGGGCTGGTCAGAAGTATGGCCAGGAATGACTTAGTTTGCTTATTGAGAGGGACAACTTGGAGAAACAGGCTTTTGGGGTGGGAAGCTGGCTGGTATGTGTGGATGTGGAATCACAGGGGGAGGCAATTGGTAGTTCAGGGGTTGGATGTGGAGGAGGGGCTACCCCTGTGGTGACCAGGCAGACCAGTGTCAGTTCACGCTGCCCCAGAGCTGCTGTCTCCCTCTGGGATTTCTCCTTGCCACAGTTGCTCCTCTGCAGAAGGAGCTCACTAGCTTAGCCTGCCTCTTCTCACAAGGAGTGAACCTGCCAGAATGAACCTCAACTTCCTTGCAGTAATGGGGTACATGCCTGACTTTGTTTGCAGCTTCTTGATACCTTGCTGTCCCATGCCTTGCTGGCCCTATACCTTCCTGGCTGCCGAAGAAGCTGGGCTTCTTATGGCTTGAGTCAAAAATGTCTGCCCTCCACAAAAGGCGTGTGTGTTGAGAAATGGGTTTTTTTTTTAAGATTATGGGGCACTAACCTCATGTCTTAGTTGCTTTTCTTGTTTCTGACACAAAATATTTGACACCCAAAGTTAAAGGAGGAAAAGTTTATTTCAGCTCAGTTTGTAGAGGTTTTAATCCATAATCCACTGGCCCCAAGGCAGGGCAGCATGGCAGAGGGGCATTGCAGAAGAGAAACAGTTCATGGCAGGGCAGACAGGAAGCAGTGAGCAGCAGCAGCCTGCCTTTTGCTTTTACCCTATCCAGGCTACAAGCCTTTTGGTGTCACCCTCACCCAGGGTGGGCCTTCTGTCTTCAGTAAATTTATTCAGCCACACCCAGAGCTATGCAAATTCCAATCAGATTAATTTAATACCGCACAACCTTAATTCCAGCATCATACACCCTCGATCTAGCCAGCTCTGAAAAGCTCCACCTATGAGCACGTGAGGCTTTGCGGGGGGGGGGGCATCTAGATATAAGCTATAATGCTTTGTCAGTGAGTCTGTCCATTGATGAATTCACAGCTGAATGTGTTGTTAGGGGCTGGGGCCTGGTTGGAGGAAGTAGGTCACTTGGAACGCAACCTGGTGGGCTATGTTCTTGCCCCTGGGCCCTTCTTGTTTCTCTGGCTGTCTTGGTCTTTCTCTGGTTCCACCTTGCCATAAGATGAGCATCTTTCTTCCTCCATGCCTTTCTGCCATGATGTTTCTGGCTTGGAGTCAGCCAGCCATGGAGTGGATCCTCCAAGACTATGAGCCAAAATAAACCTTTCCTTCTTTAAGTTGTGTATGCCAGGTATTTTGTCCCAGCAGTGAGAAGAAGCTGCATAACACAGCCTCCCACAAGTGTCCCTGGTGCTGGATCTCCCTGAGGATGCACAGCCTGGCCTGATCTGCCTCTTTTTCTGGACTGGGGGCTCCTCCAAGCGTAGGGCAGGCCATCCAGGTCCCCCACAGGGCCTGTACTGGCCCGAGTTCCATTGGCCTACAAGGGTTTCCATCAAGTGCACTGTTGTCGGCTGCAAGGGTGACTGCCTTTCCAGCGGAGCACTCTCCTCTGCTGGAGGTTGAGATTGAAGTGCTTTTTGACTTTGGAAAGGCCAGTGGCAGCCTCACTCACTTTGGAAAGGAATCAGAGTGGCTGTTCTCTTCCAGCTTGGGCTGAGGCTCTAAAGACTGCTAAAAAGGGCTCCCCTATTCCAAAATAGGGTGCCAAACTTCTTGTGTAGGATTGCTAAGGGCATAGCTTGCTATCCTGGCTGTGGTCGGAGCTGGAAAGGAAGGGGATGTGCTATGCCTGCCCTGCTCTCCCTGCCACTCATGAGATTTTTACTGGGGGCAGGGAATGTGTCAGGAGAGCCCATGTAGCTGGGCAGGTGGTATTCCCAGGAGGGTTAAACATGGGGGGAAAAGGTATATGTTGGAGTGGCATGGAAGGGAGGGAGGAGATACGGGTAGACGCTGCCACCTCAGAAGCGGCCAGGAGTAGTAGTGCCTGGTGGTAGTAGTGCATAGTAGTAGTAATAGTAAGTAGTAGTGAAGGATGGTTAGAGGCAGTGGCTATAGCACCTCTCAGAGAGGCTTGGATTCTTCTGTCTTCCACCCAAGGTCCAGATCCAGCAGAGGTGATTGCAAGTATTCTATAGCCAAGGGCCTGTTGTGAGTGCCAGGCCTGGGAAGGGCGGGGCCGGGTGCTGGACAGGTATAGAACCCATCCCACCTCCTATGTAGCTCCTCCCTTTTATCCGCCATCATGACATCGCCCTTGCCACCTGTCACTCCACTCCCAGGGAGACAGTGCCCTGTGCATAGACTCAGGTGGTGCTGGAGAGGGCCTGGCTGCAAGGCATAGCTGGCTTCTCACCATCAGATGCCTTATGCCCTGCTCCTGGGGCACAGCACGGCTTCATCCTGGGCAGGCAGCAGCTGGGGCAGGAGCCCCTATCCAGGCTGAATGCATGTAGTTCTTGTGTGATCTTAATCTGTGGGCTGTGAGCAGTTCCTTTCCTGTGCACCAGGCGGCCCCCAAGCTGAGGGTTTGAATCCCTGTGTGGGTGGCAGAGGCAGCCACAGGGCCAGCCTGCGTGGGAGTGGGGATGATTTATGTGACTCAAGCACGGGTGATGAAGATGGGACTTAGTGGCGACACCTTTCACAGAGGAGGTATTAAGGCCTTCAGAAGGAGGCACATCAGCACAGAATAGTTAGGCGTTCAGGTTAAGAATTTAAACCAGGAGTAAACTCATTTAAACCCGTGACCCAGCTTGCGGGAGCTTTCTCCTACAGAAGGTGGGTTGCTGGCTGTCCTTGCTACTGGCATCTCATTCCCTCTTCTCCAAGTGCAGCCCCTCTCCCCAGAGAGAGTGCGGTTCCACCTCGCTGAGTGCATAGCCGCCTCCTGGAGGCACTAGCATGTTTGACATATGGATCGAGGATCTGGAGCAACAGGCTTCTCCACATGCCAGACTGAGTCCCCCTGGTCTGTTAGTACGTCGTCATCTGTGACAGCCCCCTTGGAAGGAAGGGCTGGAGGCTGCCGTCATGTGCATCTCTCACGGGGTACCACTAGCCTGGCAGAGTCACTCAGGCCAGTGACTCCATCACTGCCATGGGCACCAGTGTGCCCCTGTGGGGAGCAGTCAGACCATGGCCACTGCAGTGGCAGGCATTCCCTGGTGTGCATTGGCCTGGGGAGCCCCTTGCCCAGGAGCTGGAGAGCACACATCTCACCTTTGCAGAGCTATTCCAGATGCTGGGTGTGTGGTAAATGCTCCCTCTCTTCTTGTGGGGCTTCTTTCTCCCTTTGGGAGAGGTGGGGTAATTGTGATGGCATGTAAGCAGAACTAGGGGTATGTAGTTGTCTCCCCAACCCTTGGCTTCTCCCACCCCATTCCCAGTACCTAAGTGTCTTCTGTGCGACCCTCCCTCTGTTTGGGGATGTGGAGGAACTTCAGCAGAGGCTCTGACCTGTGCTGTGCTTCCCCTGGTGCGCTTATGGGTGGAGGGGCAGTGCCTGCCATTGGCGTGGCAGCCTGTTCTCACTGCCACTGCTGTCTTCATGGTCTCCTGAGGTCTGTTCTGAATTTTCTTGACTTAGACTTATAGCTTACTCAGCCCTCAGATCCTCCAGTGGGGGACTATACCACATGCCCCCGAGGTGTGGGCCACGGCGAGCCCTTGCTCCATTCTGGGAGACCTGAATGTTGAGTAGAGCCTCTTGAGTGTGGCTGTCACTTCCCTCCTTCCTTTGCTCTCTGTGCTCACAAATAGCAGCTTCGGCAGGTGTTGCTGTCTGCTGTCCTCTGAAGCCAGCCCACGACATGTCTGCCCTCACTGAGCATGTCTTCCAGCAGGGAGCCAGCCCGGACAGGTGTCCCCGGGGCTCTCAAACCCAGGTGGGGGCACGCTTGAGCTGGGAATCTGGTAGGGTGGAGTGGAGCACAGAAACAGTGAAACAGGATGAAGTGCCAGTCTGTAGGGTACAGAGATAGGACAGAATGGTGTTCTGGGCAGAGGGGCAGCAGGGTAAGGGCTGAGAGGAGCTAGTGATCGGGTTGTGGGAGCTGTGCAGAGGAGAGCCAACAGGCCCCGCTTTGTGCACTTGTGTTCCCTGCCTGAGGGGAGGGTCCTGGCCTCATGCTCTTGGCCTGGCTTTTGGATCCAGAGGAGGAGGTAAAAATGTCAAGATGTGGGAATGGTGGTGATCATGGCAGCAGAGGTGATGGGACTGATGCTGGAGGTGGTGGTGATGTAACGGTTGGTGTGGCGACAGGACATGGTGTGTCCTGAGACTTCCCTCACGTGAGCTGGTGCCAGGGCTGCTCTTGGCTTCTTACCCTGCTGAGCTTCAGCCTCTCTGCTGGGCAGCTTCTCAGTGCTGTGTTAGGTAGGACTGGCTGGAGGCCAGCCAGGCGCTGTCATCTGCCTACCCCACAGCAGAGTCAGTACCCTACCAGGGTCCTTCTGACCACAAGGTCCACACTCTGGGTAGTGTCCCATGTAGCTCACCTCTCCTTCCTTTGCGAAGCCCCTTCCTTTCCTTCTTCCCTTCCTCCCTCCCTCCCTTCTTCCTTCCATCTTCATTGAGGATTGAACTCAGGGCCTTCACACAACTACGTCCCCAGCCCCTTTCTTTTGAAACAGGTTCTGAGTTGCCTGGCTGGGCTCCAACTTGTGATCCTCCTGCCTCAGCCTCCCAGAGTGCTGGAATTATAGGGGTGCACTACTACGTCTGACTAGCATGTATTTTTAGAGTGTGTGTTGGCACCATGCTGTCTTTGGTGGGGACTGAAACAGCTGTGGTCCTGTTTGACCAGAGCTGTTGGCCCAGTGGACAAGTACATTGAGCACTGTTTGCTTTGATAAGTCGACAGAGGAAAGTGCCTCTGCTCCCTTTCTCTCAGTGACTGGAGGTACACAGGCCTCCACTGGAGGCTTCTGGAGGACTGAGCTGCTGTCTCCTGCCAGGATGCTGTGGATGTGGCCCCCTTGACGGCAGACCCTATAGCCAAAGGAGCACATTGAAGTTGGTGTATTTAACATTCCCGTAATTGGAAGGAGAATCTTCCAGTCCCTTACGACAAAAGATTATAAATCTTTTCCATTAAAGGAGAGTGAGCTTCCGAGGGTAGGGAGAACACAGTGGAAATAAATTGGCAGCACTCCCCCCCTCTCGTTGCTGATGGGGAAAGTGGTTAATTAGGTGATTTTTCTCTTCCTCTGACACGTGCAAATGAAACTCTGTTAATAACCAAGCTGTTACATAAATGATAAAACTTTAACACCAATGTCAAGTTGTCAGGCTTTTCTGGACAAGGAAGGTGGGCCTGCGGGGGGTGCTGAGGGCCTGCCCAACCCTGCTAGGCAGGTCACTGGGGGGACCCTGTAGACCCTGGGCTTCCATGTAGGCTGGCAGCTGGTTCTTCCTTCTCCTCCCTGCAAACCCCTTCAGGACCAGACTTGTTATTTAAAAACGATAATAAAAACAGAACGAGTTGCTCAGATGAAGTAGCCATGACCTCAGCCTCCGGCAGACACAGCTTCTCAATTTCACACTGCTTGCTGTCTTCTGCTGTTTCTGGTGCCGTCACAGCTCAGGACCACGGACAGTGCCTGGGCTCTCAGGTCCTGTGTTTGACGACCTGACCCCAGGGAGGCAAGCTGTACTTGTCCAGGGCTAGGTGGGCAGTAGGTAGGCCAGGTTTGCTGTGAGCTTCAGAGCAGGACCTACCCACAGGGCCTTGGTGCCTTAAGACACAGACATCATGTTTCACAGCCCCCATAGGAATGGGGTTTATGCTCAGAAGTACCCACCGATGACACACTTTTTAATCTGGCGAAAAGCTCATGTCAGAAAAGCTGCCTCCCTCTAGCACAGGGCTTCAGGGACACATCAGAACTTGGGAATGTGGTCAGATGGCAGTGTAGTTCTGCTTAAGCTTGGGTAGCTTCCCCTGTCTGTCCTCCTGTGCAGCACCTGGAGTCCTTTGCTCTGGCCTCTCGGGCCTTGCGTGTCATCTCAGTGACATCAGTTGTGGGGTTTGTTTGACCCTCTCATCCAACAGGTGCCCTAGGTCAAGTTTGACTTTGTGTGGCTGGGGAGAAGTATAAGAAGTGAGCCTTCCCTGCCAGGAATGTCAGCAGCTTGGGCAGAGGCATGTGTACCCATTGATGCCTAATACCCTGGGCATGGTCATTTCTAAGCCATGTAGGGTGCATGGAGAGGTGGCTTGTCGGAGGTGAGCCCTCCCAGCCCCACCAGTGCTATGGGCAGGGGTGTGGCCAGAGCAGCACCTGTTTCCAAAGGGCTGGTAACTTGTGGGTTGGCTATCCACCTGTAGCGGGGTCCCTCTGTCTTCCCATCTGCAGAAGAGTATGTACTGCCTGAAGCTGGCTGGTGGGCTTGGAGGGAGGAGGAATAGGTTGCCCGGTCCAGTCTTCTGCCAGCCTGGTGCACTTGCTTCTGTCCACAGCTCCTGCCTGGCCTCTGGGTGGGAGATTGTTAGTACAGTAAGGGTTAGTGGCTGTCTCTTTTGGAAATCTAAAATGAGATTTCATTTTTTAAATAAAAAGAAAAAATGCTGAACATTTGCAGCTGGGAGATAGCAGAGATTAGAAATGTTACTTATTTCCATTGCACAAAAGGAGGCAGAGGAGAAGAATCTGCCGCTGCTGAATACTAATGAAGCTGAGTGGCGTGAAGCTCTGAGGGAAGATCACTCTCCTTCAAGAACTAGATGCGAGTGGCCAGAATTCTAAATGTGGCCAAGTGCTGAGGAGTGACGCAGGTGGGGCCGCCAATGTCGGGTGAGAGAGGGACCTTGGCCTTGCCAGTTCCAGGCCCCTTGTTTCAATGTGACCTTGCCACATTCATTTGCAGAATGGTCACCCCCCCACACACACCCCTAGAAAGGAGGCAGCCCCATAGTTCTGAGGACTCGGCTCACCTCCCAGCCACATGCTCTCAGTTGCTCTGTGGCTGTCACTCTGTCAGTTCATCATGGCAGGAGGCACCCCACTCCCTAAACACCCCATTACCTTCCTGCCAGTTCTGCCTGGAGTTCCTGTGCTCACCTTCGTGCTTTAGTAAACTCCAGTTTGACTTTGAGGTCTAGATCAAATGCCATGTTCTCTCACCCCTTTATTTGACTTTTCTTCTGTTACTCCATCCCACCTTGGGCCTAGTCCCAGGGAGTCACCAGGACCCTACATAGGGTAGAAGGTGTGCCAGTGTCATGTTTGGTCTTTGTGTCTTTTGTGGCAGCCTGCCCTTACTTCTCTCTGTCCCCTTCCTGCAGCATGGAGGGCTACTTGATGGGGTGGTATGTCTCTGATGGCCTGCCTGTCTTCCTGCAGCAGTGGAATCCCTCTGAGGACTAGGCATGGTCTCACACATTCCATGTCTCCTGTGACCAGAGCTGTGCTGGCCACAGTCTACAGTGATGCCAATTTGGACATAATTTTGGGGAAAGATCCCATTAGTAAAACTCACTGTCCTGCCAACCAGGCAAGACTACATGCCTGCATATGTACACATGTAAAGATCATGTGTGCATAGTATGCAACAGGATGTGTTTATATGTAGAAAGTGGCATGTTGCCACATGTGCAGCCATATTGTTCTGTACTTGGGTGCAGCCACATCCAGAAGCAAAGTGGAGTCCCTCAGTGGTTGAGGTCTCCTTGTGGCGGAGTCAGGGCCACTGCTGATAATCCCCACCCTCACCCCCTCACATGACAGGTTATTTCAGGAATAAAGATTTCCCAGTTTGCATTCTGAGGATCCTGAGGCTCAGAAGTAAAGTGGACATGGATGCTCTTGGCTGCTGTGCTCTGCCACGGGTCTGTGTTCTTGGCCTTGACGTGGGCCCAGGGCTGGGGGCAGGGGCAGCCTGGAGCTGGCCCAACCCTGAACCCCATAGGTGAGTTCCTTGGAGAGCCTGAGCTGGCAAATTGGCTTGAAATATGTGCAGGGAGGTTCTGTGCACCAGCGTCCAGCCCATGGCCCTGCCTCAGTCCTGCTCCTGCCAAGTCTCTGTGACATCAGAGCAGTGTGTGAGCTGCCCTGGGGAACCTCTTCCATGGAGTTGACCTCTTAGAGTGGGTTTTGTGCCCCCCAGCCTTGCCCTGTGCCTGCACACCCCATAGGACAGAAGGGGGATGGTGCTTAGGGCAGGGGACCCCAGGAGGGCAGCAAATGCAGAACTCATGAAAAAGCAGCATAGGAAAAGACCAGAGCCAGCCTTGGGTTCAGCCATAATTTTGTGTGCGTGGTCTCAGGTGATCAGGCACTGGGGTGGAGAAAACTCACTGCCCAGGAAAACCTCTTACAAGTGTCTTTTCTCTTGGGAATCATTGTCTGACCAGCTGTCTCTCAGTGGCTGGTCTCTCAGTGCCTTGCTGTCCTTGTCAGGAGTGCACCTAGTTTCTGAGCCATCCAGTAGGCCTTCGGGCTGAGATGGCTTTGTCCATGACCACCTTGGCTGGTGGCCCTTGCTTCCTCCTGTTGTGGGCACAGTGAAGGTCAGGGCACAATGAAGTCCTGATTGATCTTGGAGGAATTTTATTTCAGAGGCCCCAAAACCCTCTGGAATGACCCATCTCACCTGCCACATCTTTGCCACCCCTTCGAGACTCTACCCGTCAGTGTGCTCTCTCCTTCCTTCTCACAGAGAGTCAAGCCTCCCTCCTGTTGCTAGCTGCCCGATCTGTGCTTTGAGCTGCTAGCAAGGAGCTTGTAAATAGATAGGTGATGGTCCCCCTCTGTCTGCGGTTTTGCTGTCTTTGATTTCACTTCTGTGTGATCATTGGGATTTGAAAATATTAGATGGAAACTCCAGGAATACACAATTTATATTGGCCTGAGTAGTGTGAAGGAATCTGGCTCCATCTCCTCCCACCCCAGGGAGTGAGTCTTCATCCTTGTATCTGCTCTGTATGTGCTGCCCACTGTCAGGCACCAAGTGGCAGCCTGGGTGATTGGATCATCTTGCAATACAGCAGTGTTTGTGTACAAGTAGCACTTATTTTACTTTCTGATAGCCACGTAATACCAAAGTGATGATGCTGACAATTTGGATATGCCAAAGAGAGAAGCCATGTAATGCTTCCTTTATGTGAAAGGTGAAAGTGCTGGCTTTAATAAGGAAAGAAGAATTGTGTGCTAAGGTTGAGATATATGGTTAAGAACAAATCATCTGCCGGTGAAATTGTTAAAGAAATTTCTGCCAGTTTTGTTATCACACCCCAGACTGCAAAAATTATGGCCATGGTGCATGCTGGTGCTTAGTCATTTACCTCAACCTAGTCCCTATACAGGCAGGCATCTTGTCTCATCCTCACCAGAAGGACAGCATGACATTTTGAGGGACAGACCACATTCATGCAACTTTTAGTATAGTATATCGTTATAATCATTTCATTTTATTATTAGTCATTGCTGGTGTTCTCTTACTATGTCATATGTATAGATTAAATTCTATCATAGGTTGACAGTGCTGTTGGAAGCTTCCCCCCCTCCATCCCAGGCTCCTAGGGCAGTGAAGCTCAGCCGGTCCCAGCACCC
>NW_004624740.1:27339989-27409018 GCF_000247695.1 Heterocephalus glaber | reverse complement strand
AAGAACCAAGAGACTCATGTAATGGTACAAGATCCCAATGATGAATGTAACTGTATTGTATACCTAAAATGTACCAATAAAGTTAATGGGGAAAAAAAATTTTATCATAGGTTTATGTGTATGGGAAAAAGCAGTATATCTGGAGTTCCATACTCTCTGGGGTTTTAAGCATGTGCTGGGGATCTTGGGATGTGTCCCACAAATAAGAGGCAGTTAGGCCTTTGTACTTCTTGTCCTTTCACTTTGCCATCGTTGTCTACAGCTCTGAGGCTCCATTGTGTGCCTGTGGGCTTCCCTGTCCCCCGTTCCATGGGTTTTCCTGGGTCTTGGCCTCTCCAGCTCAGCCTTGGGTGTGTGTGCTGGTGTGGATGTGTGGGTGTGTGCGCATGTGCACATGAGTTTGTGTATGTGTCTTTCACTCTGCAAGCTGGTCATCACAGTAGCTTAGGAGGTGGACGTCCCTTCCTATATCAGCTGTTGCTGCCATCCTAAAAGCCTTTCTGCCCATGTCCCATTTTCTGTGTTAGTGACAGCCAGTGCCATTCCCTCCTCCCCTCCGGTCCACAGGTCCCTTTGATGTGGCCATACCCTCAGGCCACAGCCAGTCTTGGCCCTGTCACTGGCAGGGCCTTCTCTGAGTTTCTTTTGTCACCTGAAAAGGCAGAGTGGCTATAGGTGGCCAAGGAATGTGTCTTCCCTTTCTAAAAAATTTTAACTCTTTCCAGAGATGTTTTGTTTTGTAGAATTTTTGCTGTTTATGCCCTTTCATTTTGAGGCATGAGCTCTTACTTTCTGAATATTTTACTGATGTGTGTGTGGAGTGTGTAAGAAGACTGTACAAGTGACTGGGACATGACTATGTCGCAGCACCCTCAGGGCCCCTCCTGACATCTCTCTTCTTCCTGAAATTTGCCATCTGGCTTCAGCCTCAGTGGTTCACTGTTGTGATCTTTCTGTAAAGGGCTTCGAGTTTCATCCTTGGAAACTATCAGCTTCCTGTCTTTAGGCATGTCACATGTGCGATCCAGCCCCCACCTAGTGGCCTCCACCCTCACTCCTGCTCCTGAAAGCTCAGCGGCTGGGCCCCCTCTCCCCATAGCATCTCACCAGCCTTCCCTGACACCCTTGCATTGTCTGGCCTCTGGAATGTTCTCTGCCAGGCACTTCACAGTGCCCCTGCCTTGTTACACCCAATCTGCCAGGTCTCGTTTCCCCACTCCCACTTGAGCAGCTGCAGTGGGCAGTGGTGCTGTCCCCAGTGTCAGACACATGGCAGGTGTGGAGCACACTCAGCTCCAGGCAGGAGAGTTGCAGCTCAAGATGTGTGTGGGGTCCTGGGGTGGGCACTCTGCTGGCTCTGTGCAGGCGTGGTCCCACCTCTGCCCTACTGGGGCTTCTTGGTGTCCTGGAGCCCCATGAGTTTCAGAGACGATCTCAGCATCCAGATGGGCCCCGGAGGGTGGGGGTGTTTCCTGTGCTTGTGTTTGTGCCACTCCTCTTTCCTGATTGCTTCACCCCGCTCGTGGTCCGGTCCAGCCTTTCCATCTCTGCTGGAGGCCCTCATGGGCCTCATCCTGCACCCCTTGTCCTGTGGTCTTGGATGACCCTTAGGAGCACTTACTGGTGGTTCCTTGCTAGCAGCTCAGGGTGACTGAGGCAGTGTGTCCTTGGGCTGTCCATGTTCCTCTCTGGCTCCCTGGCGCTGCTTTCCCACGTCCCACAGCTGTCTGTTCACACCTGGGAGGAAGGGAGAGGAAGCAAAAAGATGTCAGCATTTTATTTGAATAACCTTTTTTGGGTCTGATTACAAAAGGAATCCAGTTTCATTTAGAACATTTGACAATGTAGAGGAAACAAACAGAAAAGATGAGAATAAAGGTTTCCCATAATCCTTCTGCCCAATGAAAACCACTATAAATGTGTTGGCTTAGACTTGGCCTCATGTTTGCATATGTATGTGTATGTATGTGTGTGTGTGTGTGTGTGTATATATATATATATATATATATATACACTTTTTTGTTTTTTCCTGATATAGTTTTTAGGAAAACAGTATAACACTGTGTGCACTGTTGGGTGAGTCTTCTTATTTTGCTTAATCTTTTGTAAATATTTTCCAAATCAAATGTTCCTTTAGAATGTAACTTTTTGGGAGTAGACCACATGCTTTGCATGGACAAGGCCAATGTTTGATCCCCAGCACCAATAAACCCCGAGTATTCTCAATGTGGATAGCTTATTTAGCCAAACACTCACGTGTGTGTATGTGTGTGTGTGTGTGTGTGTGTGTGTGTGTTTCTGTATTATACACGATACTCTGAGTAACACATGTCCCCAAATCTTTGCTTACTTGCTGATTATTTCCTCAGGAAAAGTTGTTAAAAATATAATTATTGTTCAATAAATGATTCACTTTGTTGTTTTCTTTTTCAGTACTGGGAACTGAACCCAGGGGCTTTGAGCGCTGAGTAGATGTTGAATTCATCTTTTCCTGCTGCACACTGTGCCCATAGTTTTCCCCCTGTAACTGCCAGTGGTTGAAGGGTTGGAGAGGTGAGGAGAGTCGTCATGATGGAGAGTCAATAAAATTGGTTCACAAGATGGGCTCAGGAGCTAGACTGCTGGGTTCCTTCCCTACCCCTCTGCTCCATCTGTGTGCCTGGTCCTGCTGTAGACAACAGTGTGTTCTGTGCCCTCTTTCAGCAATGGCGTAGCAGGAGGACCTGCACATGGAGGGCTGTGTGGTAGGAAGGAACACATGGCTGGATGTGCACCCATTGCTGGGCAGCAGTTGGAAAGCATCTCATGGCCCTGTTGGGTTGGGTCTTCACTGCACAGTGGCATGTTTGCTCTGTGCCATTTGAGTGCTGGGGCACTGACAGCTTTCTGATCAAGGAGCTCTCTCTAGACAGGCAGCATCTCCCTAAACGCACATTTACTTTCAACTGTATTTCAGCTCTGCTGTTGGCAGGGCACATGATCTCTCTTACAACAAAGAGGGGCCTGTTCATCCTCTCTGATCCACACAGGCAGGACAGATGAGCACAGCTGGACCCCAGTGTTACTGGAACTCTGCAGACTTGTGTGTCTAAAATGGTGCTTTTCTTTTTTCTTTTGGTACTAGGGATTGAACCCAGGGCCTTTGCACAGAGTGACATCCCCAGCCCTTTTTTTGGTACCAGGGATCGAACTCAGGATCTTATGCTCACAATGCAGGTGGTGGAACTACTGAGCTAAATCTCTGGCCCCCCAGCCCTTTTTAAAAAAATTTGAGCCAGGGTCTCTCTGTAAGTTGCTAAATTACCCAGCCTGAGCTCCGACTTGGGACTTCCCTGCCTCATCTTCCCAAAGTGCTGGGATTACAGTTGCATGTCATCATACCCAGCTGTATAAAAATGTTTTCTAGCTCTTTGTGTTTCAGTTGAGTTTCCCACATCCTGATTGTTTACTTAATGTTAGTGAAAGTCTATGGTATACTTTTCTGCAGGTCTTGTGCACTGAGCACTTAGTGCACTGAGCATCTGCCACCATGGCCGTGACACAGAGCAGTGGCTGTGTACTCAGGGTCCTCATGTGCCCCTCTCCATCAGCTCCGCCCCACCCCAGCAGCCCCTGGTAGGGTACTCAAAGAGTGGGACCAGCATGAGATCTGAAGGCAGGTTCTCAGTGTGCAGCCACCTACCCCTCCTCTTCTCCAAGCGTCTTCTTTTCAAGCTGCGTCCTCTTGCTGATTTGTCACTCAGTATCCTGGCTGTGCATCCTTGTCCCCTGGCCCCTTGTTCCTCTCACTCACCCCTCAACATTCAGTCTGAGAAGACAAGAGCAATTACAGCCCGTCTGAGTCCAATCCATCACCTGGCGAACACTCCTGGGCCTCCCATGGACATGGTCACCATGCCAGCGGCTGCCTGACGGCTCTGGCTGCCGTGTTCAGCTCTGTCCTGCTCCTTGTCACTGGCTGAGCCGTTTGTCTGGAGTCTCTCATTAAAGGGCACTGGCATCTCTTCTCCTTAATTAACCATGTTTTAAGGGCTTTGTTGGTTCCGAGGCTGTGGTTCAACTCAGGCTGTGTCAATACTTAACGATTTTGCATCAAGTGCTGAGTTCTCTTTCTTCACCTTGACTTTGATTTGAGGCATCTAGGGTAGGAGGAGGAATGTCCACTTCTTCCCCAGTAGGTGTCCTGCGTGTCCTGTCCTCACACACTCCTGCATTGGGGCTCATCTGTACCAGCGTCTTTACCAGACTCTTGACGAGGAGCCTGTGATGAAGGTGGTGTTCTGGAGAGCTGGGTGGAGGTGTCACGGTCCTTATAGGGTTGGAGCCCACAGAGAAGCATGGCCTGGGAGAAGGCTGACACATTAGTCATGGGAATGCCCATTTCCTATGGCTCATCACACCAGTGGCCTCTGTAATTTTGGTGTCTGTTGGGGGAAGCCTGGTTGGTAAGCATTGTGTTTTGGTGTGTATTGTGCAAACCAGTACTTTATCGAAGTCTGATCAAGGTGTAGTGAGTGAGACACAGAATGCTCACCATAGGACTCAATGACATTTTCCATGAGTAGTACCCTCTGTCAGGTATAGAGTGTGGCCAGCGCCCTGGTGACCAGGCTGTCCATGCAGAGGTGACCACCATTGGGACCTCTTTTTATCACAGTGGCTTCTTGAGCTCTGAAGGCATATGTCACAGCACATAAAGGAGGTGTGGACTCTGCTGTGGCATCTATGTAGAGGTGGGACCAGAGGCATGCTCTGTGGTAGGGAGGCATTCTGTGATGCAGATGGCCACAGCATGTGTATCTGCTCTGCTCATGGGTGCCTGGGCTGGGCATATGTTTGGCCACAGTGAACCAGGGTGGGATGATTGTGTTTCTGAGAGTCAGCTGTAATACATTTGTGGCTGCCTGTTGCTCGCAGACCTGGGGACCACTGGCTATTAGCTTACTTTGTGAGGACTGCTGCTTTCCACGGGCAACCGTGTGTCTCATAACTGAGGGAGTCTGGCTGCTCTGTGATGTCACCAGCCAGGTGTCCTGAGTAGCCTGGTAATAGAGTGTGTAGAGAACCTTGTTCTGTGTTCACAGGGCACTCAGATGTCTGGTGAGATGCTCGCAGTGCACTGTTTAGTTATGTGTTGTCAGTCTTTTTAAAAATTAATTTTTGGGACTGGAGATGTAACTTAGTGGAAGAGCACTTACCAAGCATATGCAAGGCCCTGGGTTTGATTCCCTACACTGCAGAAAAATTAAAAAAAGAAAGAAATTCAATTTTTAGAGGAATCTTTAATAATAGCTTAAGGAAGTTACCCCTTTGTCTGAAAATATGATTCCTTACTTGGACATTTTCCCTCTGTTTGGTTACAAGTTTTCTTCCAGACACTGAATGTTTGATTCTTAAAGCAATTTGACACAGTAGTCTGTCAGAGCTTCTGTTTTGCTTTGGGTTCTGTGTGAATGTAGAAAGGGTTTCTCTTTCTTGGACCATTAAAATTTTCTTTTATATTTTCCCCTTTTATGCTTCTGCCTTGTCTGTCTAAAATCATTGATACAGCAAGACTGTCTTTTGATGTGAGCTATATATCTTAGTTTTTTCTGCTGCTATAACAAAATACCATAGCACTGGTGGTTTATAAACCATAAAAATCCACTTCTTGCAGTTCTGGCACTGGAAGTCCAAGACCAAGGCTCTGCAAACTCACCATCTTCCTCTGGGGAGTGATGAGGAGCTCATTGCGGTCCCAGAGCTGATTTAGGGGAGGCTCCTCCACTTCTCTTCCTTGGATTCCCTGATACGAAAAACTGAGGATGTCCCTTTTCAGCAGTGTGCCTTGGGATTCCTTCTCAGCAGCCCTCATCCTTTGTAGGGGGAAGAGCACAGCAACTAACTGGGTAGGAGGCAGAGGCAGGTGAATTGCTGCAGGGTCTCATGATGGGCTGTGTCCTGAATGCTCAGTATGGGCAGTGACAGTGGGGACTCATTTCTCCGAGGCCTGGCAATAGGTGAATGCCATTGTCCCCTCCTCCCTGGGTGGGGTTTGCTCTTCCACTTCTGAGGCCACCTGATCTTCAGAGCTGTCTGGGGCCTGGTGACAGGAAGTTCCAGGAGCACATATTCCAAGGTCTGAGGTAAAATTCGAGTACCTTCTAAGAAAGTTATTAAACGGGTAGTGAATTGCCCATTGAGTGGTAAGGGTGAGCAGCGATGGAAGTCCACACAATAGCTCAGGAAATGTGTTTTCTCAGCGCTGGCTGCTGAGCCCTGTTTCCTGTCTCTAATCTGCTCTGAGCAGATGGGCCTAGAAGGGTATCGGCTCCATGCAGCCTCGCCGCTCTGCTCTCTAAGTCTCTGCAGCAGTTGTACGTGAGGCCAGGTAGGTGACCGCAGGGCTGTCTGCAGCAGCAGCACTGCACCTGTCCTGCAGGGTTGGCAGGGAGACCCCAGCCCCTCCTAGCTGGTAGAGGTCACCAGGACCCCTTTCTGTGGACATCAGGGCCACAGGACACCCTCATGTGCCCGTGGCTGTCTCATATGCTGTGGTCAGCCTGTGCCATGCCTTCTGGCCAGTCCCTCATGTTCTCTATGGACTTTCAGGAAATGAAGTAGGTATGTACTGTCATAGCAGATGTTGATTTTCCTACACTCTATTCAGAAACTTCTAGAATTTCCTTTCTCAATTGTTGACCAGAATCTTCTAAATGCTGTTGAACTCCCTCAACTGCCTCTGTCCTTGCCCGGCACTGTGGCCACAGGCACCTTTGGTAGCACAGATGATATGGCTTATGTTGATTTATAGTTAGGATTGCTGCTACCTGAGTCCCCTGTCCTTGAAGGGACACTTCTTCCAGGAGAGTCAGATCCTAGCTGGCAGAGAGTCCACATTCAGATCTAGAGCTGGCCCTGCCCACCCCCAAGATGACCTTTTTTACAGCTCTGAATGGTGTCTCTGCCAGGCGCCCTACCCCTGGGCCTTTGCCTTCTCTGTGCTCACACGATTCCTGCCTGGCCTATTTTGCTCTGGGACCACAGCTTCCCCTTGCACTGGAAGCACTATGGAGTTCTTTTGGCAGAGGCATGAGATGGTTCCTAGGGGATACTTGAGGACTGACCAGCAGGAGTGACTGAAGCTCCTGAAGAGCATGGCTCCAGGAAGCATACTGTTTCCGATTGCTCATCTGAGAGGAGTTTGAGAAGCAGATGGTGGTCCTCTCCATGTCTGTCCTGCTTGCTGCTAGCAGGCGGTGGGCAGGGGCCAGGCTCAAGTCCACGGTGTACAAGGTTTTGTATGTCCAGCACTGCGCCTCTTCAGCCTTCACCCCAGAAGATGAGATGTGGCTCACATGTTTGGAATCCCCTGATGCCTGGCCTTGCTGGCCCCCACTGGCCACCTCGGGCTTTCTCTGCGGATGCCCTGCCAAGGTGCTTTCCCAGCACAAGGGTCACCACTGGTGCTCGAGGGCGTTTGCCTGGCCTCTCGAGCTGTGTACTCGGGAAGTGCTGCGGTGTGCCGAAAAGCACTAACCCTGCCTTTTAAAGGTCACTTCTGTTTCAGTCAGCTCTTAAAGTTCAAGAGGAAATAAACTGCGTAGAGCTGGCATTTCTCAAGCCCAGTGTCAACCCTCCAAGCCCGAGCCTGGGGTGCAAGGAGTGAGATTAATAAATGAGTGGCCGTGTTGACACAGCCATCGGTCAGCAGATGCCTCCCTCTGCTCCTGGCTTGCACTAAAAATAGTGGGAGAGAAAGCAAGAATTCTGAAAGCCTCATTTTCTCCTTTCATTTTTGTTTTCTAGCAGAGGGAATACTTTGGAGATGTTTCTTTATTAGTTGTTGACAATGTGTAGAGCTTGTCAGCCCTGGTCACATACAGTGTGCACCAGCCCCACACAGAGAGAGGGCTCTGTTCCCCTCAGGGTCTCCATGCTGTGCATACCTGATTGACAGGAGTGGGGGACACGCCTCGCCAAGGGGGAGACAGCAGAGTGCCTTGCCCAGCTGAGTATTGACTTTCAGGCTTTGGGTCTAGGACAACGAAATCAATGGGAGAATAAACAGGGGTGTGGGCTGTATTAATCAGGCACTACAGTGGCGGCTGGAGGATTATAGTGGAGCACAGGTGTCGATCGAAGGCCATGCAGGTGCAGGCAGTCCAGCTCTGCTGGCCAGCAAGCTGTTATCGATTCTGGGGGCACCTGGAACCTCAGCATCAGAGCTGCTAATTGGACTGCTGGGTTATTCCGAAGAGAGAGATGTTGCTGAGATTATTCTGTCTCATCTTTTAACTGCGTGTCCGACTTGACTCTCCATCTCAATTAAGCACTGCACCTGAGCTCCTCGCTCGTCAGCGCTTGCCTCAGCCAGGTCCTGCAGTGTGCCCTGCTACCTTCTGCTGTCCAAGGACTCCGGCAGTGAGACTTGGAGACCTCGGCCCATCTCAGTGCTGACGTGTTCCCATCACCCTCCCGGCCTCTAGCTGAAGTCACTCCCTTGACAGAAACTCAAGCCGAGTACCCCAGGATCCCCTCTGTCCCTCCTGTGCCTCATATTCACACACTCATGCACACACTCACATAAACACACAACAATTTCACACACTCATTTGTGCTGACATACACATTATCTCACGGTTGCAGTGGCTTCCTCCTCTCCTTCCTCCTTCTCTTCCTCTTTTTCTTCCTGTGTTACTGTGTATATTGATTAGCTTTCCCTTACTATAATGAAATACCCCGGATCACTTACTTAAAAAGAGAAAAGATTTACCTCACTGTTCTGGAGGTTTTTGTTTGTTTGTTTGTTTTTTGGTGGTACTGGGGATTGAACCCTGTTGAAGAAAATGACAGTTCCTCTGCTCCCCCAAACAGACCTTCATGGAGGAAACGAGGAAAGGGAACTTGGCAAGCTCCTCTGTCCTCTGCATGGAGTGATGGTAGTGCTGTCCCAGGTAGTAGATTTGGGGTCAGCCTGGCTGCTCTGAGCCCTGTTCATGTGTAGAGATGGGGTTCATGTGTTGAGATTCTTACGAGAAGGCGTTGGTGTGTAGGCGTGCTAGGTGAGGGATGGTGGGTTAGTAGGAGGATTGTTGTTTTTGGCTGGAATGCGTGGGTTTGCAGGGCCAGTGGCTGGGCTGCCAGCCCCGTGTGGAGGGAGTGAGTAGCATTGAGGGGGCTGGCAGTGTGGTAAGAGGTCACATCTTTGTTTTAGGTACCCCTACTGACGTTTCTAAAGGAAATCACCGGTATAGACCAGCAGTCGGTAGTCTTTGTCTCTAAAGGGCAAGATTGTAAATGTTTTTGGCTTTTCAGGCCACACAGTCTGTTACAGGACACCAACCATATACAGTCCGTCAGCAGGGAGTCTGCAGTGTTCCAATAACACTTTACAGAATTGGCGGGAGCTGTTTGCTGACCACTGGTGCACAGGAGAGAGCAGGCGCCATAGCTGGTTGACCCCCTGCCTCTGCAACCTAGTGTCTGCATCCACACCCTCACCCCAGGCAGGCTTAGGATGGAGAGACATAGGAGCCACTCTTTCTCCTACCCCACCCCGAGAAGTCCCACCTGCATGGCTCTGGACACCCACCTTGCATCTTTACTTCAGCTGTAGCTTTGGACTGTCTCAGTTACCTGTCTACATCTTTCTTCCCCAAGTGTCAGGCAGGACGATACCCAAGAGTGAAGACTTGAGAGGCGACCTGCTTTCTCATCTGCACTAGCCTCAGTTCCTGAGTCGCAGTAGCTGAGGGTTGGGCTTGCTGTACTGATGGTGGCTGGGGCCCCAGCTTTGGAGGCAGCCCTACTCAAGGGATTACATATGGGCTGCTGACCGATCAGCTGAATTGCATTATGCGTCATGCTTGGGATTGAATTGAAATTGTAAGGGGCAATTTTCTTTCTCACATTTCAGGGTCAGATGAGAGTATGAGAGTATTTACTGTGTGGCCTCTGTTTATCTGGGAATACAAATTGCATTTGGTGACTCACATTGATGAACTGTTAGGAACAGTGCTCCGAGGAGACTGTGTTGGGAGCAGTGACCAGAGGCCAGGCTAAGCTTGCACCCTTGGCCAGCCTTTGATTGCTCATTATTTCAATCTTTGCTTTTCTCATTCTCTGGTTTTGTTTCTGCTATTTGGATTTCTTATTTTTTTTTTCAGAGAAATGTGTAATGACATTTGGAGGCATTTAAGATTGGAATTAGATAATGTAAATAAAGACAGCTGCATGCCACAACTGAGCTCAGACTTCTAGGGTGCTGGGGAAACTCATTCCTGCCTAAATCTGCGCCTGGGCACATGGTGGCAGAGGCCAGCCCAGGGACTCCCATCTGCTCCCTCCTGTATCTCTGGTCCTCTCCTTCTCTTCCCATGTCCCATAACCTCATCACAGCCATGTTGGGGCTGAGGCTGGCCATGGGGAAGGTCCACATGGGTAAACAGTGCTCAGATGAGTCCTGCAGTGGCCTTGCTGAGTCTGCTGTCAGGTTCTCATGGGGCCTGAGCACAAGCATGCATCTGGGCAGCCTTCATCCTGGAAGGCTCTGTGCAGCAGGGAGGACTGCGTGCCTACAGGCGATCCCAGCTGCCGACCTCCTGTGTTGCCCCCATTAGACCTGTGCAGATTCAGAGAAGTAGGTCGTGATGTATGGCTCTACCAACTCGTTACCACAGTTCCGTTGCAGCACAGTGGGGGCTGGATGCAGATGGTGGGCATGCCCCTCCCATTATAGCAGGGCACGGAAAGGGAACCAATACTTGCTGAGTACTCTGTGCCTTGTACCTGACCTGTGTGGCTTGTTAAGTTCTGCACAGCCCTTGAGGTTGGTATACTTCAGTGCTACAATCATGGCAGGAACTGGAAGGCCAGAGAAGTTAGTGCAGTGCTCAGGGCCCTGGGCTGGTCAGGTGCCACGGAGCTGTGTTCCAGTTCTCTGGATCCTTGCTCTGGAGTAGCCCCCAGGCTGAAATGCCTAGCTTCTCTCCAGGGGCAACCATTGATGTCCCTCAGGAGGACCTGAGCCAAGGGCACACCTGCGTCCACCACACACCCCACTGTAACTGCTTCTGTGGCCGACCAGCCCTCTTGCTGGCAGGAGTGGGAGCCTGATGGCACAGGGCTACCTCTACCTATCTGGAAACCCTGGCCTTCTGGGAGAACATTTCTGTATCTGGTCTATGTTCCATCTAGAATTTTCCCACAGCATTGTCTGGTAGCCCCTCAAGCTGTAAGTACAGCTGTATACACGCTTCCTGTGGCTGGGGAGTGTGTGTGCATGGCTTGAGAGGTTCTGGCAGGTGGACTCTGGCAGGTCTGTTGGATTCCTCCAGAGCCGGGACCTGGTATGTTTGCTGGGGCTGGAGTTTTCCTTGGTCTCTGCTAGCATCCCAGACCTGGTGCCTGTCCCTGCCCAGGCCCCCATTTCCTCTCCCTGATATGTCCAGGAGTAGCCCAGTGCTCTGTGAACTGCCACAGGGCTGGACTTTGGAATCCCACTTCTTGCCCATCACTGGTTAAACTTTTGCATGGTGATGCCGTGATTCGCTGAGGATGTACTCCGTACAGCACTTGGGGGTGGAGTGGTAAGTTGGACAGTTGCCACCTCTGCCCTTCCAGGGTGGAGTGGGGGGGAGGTGGGCTTTAAACACATAAGCTGCATAAGTGCAGCACGTCCTGACAGGAAGGCAAAGATGGGGACATGGGATAGAGCGATAAAGGTGATTTAAACTTCGTATTTTGCTGAGGCCACAGGATGCCCAGGCAGGTGGGCAAGCTCTCAGGGCTGCATGTGTAGCACGCCAGGTGACTGAAGTGACAAAAGTTTGAATGTCTCTAGAGCATTAAGAACATGTGGAGCTGGAGTGGGCAGAGGCCATACTAGACTGGCACTGAGATTGTGTTGTATACACACAGCAGGATACATGGAGGGACATGGGAAGTGGGGTTGTAACAAGTGTCCCTTTTAGGGTGGCTTTGGTGGCTGGGAGGAGGAGGGTGGTGTTGCTCCAGGGAGGGACTGGCAGAGGCAGTCACTGCAGTACTGAGCAAGAGAGCTTGGGGGTGGTGGGGACTATAGGTGCACCCTGGAGGCCTTCCCTTGCCTTGCCCCAGTGTGGTAGGTGGGGATGGTCAGGGACGGTCAGGAAGGAGTCACTGCTGGCTCCCAAAGCTGAGCTGGCAGTGATGCCTTTCTCAGAGGCAGGAGTACTCAAGGATGAGCAGGTCCTTGCTGTGTCCCCTTACCAGCACATGGCTGCACAGTGGCTCCTTGCATGGGAGCCTCAAATCCTGTTTGGTCCTTGCCATTCCCTGATTCTGAGCCCTTTCTGGCTCCCTCCTACCATCTGTCCTATGTGCTGACCTGGATTGGTTTTTGCCATCCAAACAGCGCCATTCAGGCACTGCCAATGCACTGTCCCTCTCTCCAGTGCCTTCCTCAAGGAGAGGCAATGCTCTAACATGGCGATGGCCTCACCTAACTTTGGATAGCGGCCCATGGGAGTCAGTCTGTCTGGCCTCCCTCTTGTCTGGTGCCAAAAGGAGGGCACAGGGACATCAGTTGTCAGCATGGCTACCTTGTACAGTGACTAAGGGCAAGGATGCTGTGGCTGAGGCTGGGCAGTGGCCAGTAAAGGGCATTGCCCTTCTTTTCTGAGAGCCCTGGGTCCCCTGCAGGACAGGCATGGGCCCTGATCCTTGCTGTTTACAGCACTTTCCAGCTCCTCTGTGGTACTGTGACCCTTCTGATTTTGTTGAGAAGATCTCAGAAACTGAAGCCTTTCTCAGGGGCAGCTAGACAGGGGCAATCAACCTTTAGCTGGTAGGTACCACCTACTAGATGTGAAGGAAGCTGTGGGCCCTGCTCTTTTGCAGGCTGGGTAGGGATTAGTGAGTGCCCACCTGGCTGGGGCTCAGTCAGCTTGCTCCTTACATTCTGGTGAATCCTCCCACCCCCCACCCCTGTACTTCAGGGACGTAAAGTCCAGTTCCACGAGGAAATCTCAGTCTCCTGGTATGTGGCCATCATTAATGTGGCAAGTTAGCCCTTAGTGGTCCCCTGCTCAGGGTGACCCCTTCACACAGCTCTTTCACCTCCAGAGGTCCATAGGCACAAGATTTCCAGTCACTTGGACAACCACTGTGCCAGTCACTTTTGGCTGTTCTTCCAGACCATCAGAGGCTGGAGGGCAGCTCCTCTTCTCTTCCTAGTCTTGGTTTCCCCTAGTGGGTGTTTCCAAGCTGCCCCTGATTTGCTCTTGCCGTGTGCTTGTCTTCATCCCTTTCAAAGCCATGCTAGCAGACAGGGCCCCTGGGGTTTTTTTGCTGCCCAAGATCATCACGATTCTCTGTCCCAACATGCCAGTGGCCAGCTCACTGTCCACTAGGTCCTTACATTCTTTGGCTCTGTCTGCCTCCAGCCTGAATGTGTGTGCAACTCTCTTTTGGGCCCATGAAGGGTCCTGGCATGCACTCCTGGCCAGTCCATCAGTGGGACCAGGATTCACCACGTTGTCCACTTCTAGGACTGTAACTGTACCCCTACCCTGCCTATGATCCTTCTCATCTTGATTCTTCTGTTCGCTGGACAAGCAGAGTCTGGGAGGAGTTGTGGCATCTCCTAGCAGCGGGGATATTGTAGGTGACCATGTTTGGGCAAGCTACTGAATTGGGCCCATACTCTTATACTTTCCTCCTGACATGCCATTGGGCATCTGGAGCCTTTTATGCTGGAGGCAGATGTTCAACAAGGGACCTGTTGGTAGTGGCTTAGCTTGGTCTGACTGGGGGTGTTCACCATCAGGGGTCAGTGCTTTGAGCTACTCTGGGCACAGAACCTAGAGGCCATAGAGGACAAGTATCACTGTGTCTTGGAGGGGACATGGTGGCCTCACAGAGGTGACTCAGCTGCTTGGGTCCGAATCTACTCATCTGCAAATTGGAGAAGGTAAAAAACCATTTGTGTGGGTGGGTTTTGATGCGTGCTTCTTGGCTCTCTAAGCAGAAAGGTACTTTTAGTGATTTTGCAAGCTTGAATAAAATTTTGTTTGCCTAGTTCCATGCCAAAGAGAAATTCCTAAAGAACCATGCACAGGCAGTTATATCTATGTCTTAACCCACCAAGAACCATCGCTCGAGCCATCAGTTAATGCGTCGGGATAGTCCCCTACATGTAGTAGTTCTTTTCCAGCCGTGACAAGAGAAGGTTATCGTCTTGAGTTGGGGTCCCATCACCAAACTCCCACAGTCTGCAGCTCTTGAACTGTAGACATTTCTTTCTCATAGTTCTGGCTCTGGCAGAGCCGGTGTCTGGCGAGGGCTGTCTTCCTGCCTGCAGATGCTTCTTTCCATTGTGTCCTCATGTGGTAGAGATGGGAGGTGGCTCTCTGGCGCCTGTTATAAGGACACCTATCCTGTCATGAGGACCCCATCTCTAAACACCGTCACATCAACACATGAATTTGGGGGACACAGTGCATGGCAGGGTGCTTGGCTCAGAGTTGTGTCTTGGGAATTTGGGCCTGGGTCAAGCCTTAGAGACACTTTGACTCCCTCTCTGTTTGCATGTCAGGTGGGGCTCATCACGTGGGAGTCCCTCCATGTCTTTGCACAGATGCACTCCTTGCTGTGTTCCTGCTGGGGCTGGGCTGAGTTGAGACAAGGTAGACACAGCCCATGAGATGCTGGGGTTGAGTGAGGGAGAAGCTGGAACCAGCAGTGACTTGGAGAAAGTCATTAAAATGTCTCCTGCTGCTTTGGAATATCTCATGTCCTTTCCTTGTTCCTTGGAAGGAGATATTCTTAGGCCAAGGTTTCTGATGAAGACTACATTAAAGTGGACCTCGGTGGCCCATCACACACAAAGACAGATTCTCAGAAGTGCAGACTTGTTTCCCTCAGTAGATCTGCCTCAAAAGGCATCGATCAATAAACATGCCCAGCTTCTTCTTGAAGCACCAAGAGCTTCATTTTGAACTCCCACAGGTTCACGGAAATGCCGCTGACCTCAGAGTTCAGCTTGGAGTGGAGCTAGAGGTTTAATTTTTTATGAGCTTTTTCTTCCTTTCCTCAGAAGAAAAGCTGAGAGTGAATGGAGGAAGGCTCCCTCAGGGAAGAATCAACATTCTGGGAGCTCTGGGACAGAGTCACCCAGATGCTCATGGGAACAGTGAGATAGAGTGGCCAAGTTTCCCTTCCAACCTGAGGTCATGCATGTCACCATCTTCATCCTAGGGTGTGGATGCCACTTGGTGGCAGTGATTTGAGAAGCTTGCTGGGGATCCTTGGAGGACACCACAGGCTAGATGCTGGGAGACGTTGCCTCCCTCTTGGACAGTGAGTTCAGCTCTTCTTGCTGCTCAGGGGCTTCATGCTGGACTGTCCCTTCTTTGCCTCCGGAACTCCACTCCCTCTGCTGGACCAGCACCTGGAGCGTGCTGCTGCACTTTTGTGCTGTTCTCCATCTTGGTTTTTTGTTTTTTTGTTTTTTAGACAGGGTCTCATCTTGTAGTTCAGGCTGGTCTTGAACTTACTATATAGCCCAGACTGGCCTTAACCTCTCAGTGATCCTCCTGCCTCAGCCTTCAAAGTGTTGGGATTACAGGCTTGTGCCACCATGCCCAGCTGCTATGCCCCATCTTATGAACAAGTCCCCTTACCCTGTCCACTGTCAGCCTGTTGTCCACTTGCCTCTACAGCGCAGCACACCTCTCTCTGGGCTCTTCATTCATTTTCGTAGCCTCTTCCCCGTCTCTCCTTCATCCCCCTCACTCCCTTCTGACCTCTCGCCTTGTGTCTGCCTGGCTGTGAGTCCCTCAGGCCAGCTCCCCCTTCCTCATGCTATGGCTGTGCTCCCCATGGAAAGCCTGCCTCTCCCCCACCCTTCTAACAGCCCACACATGGTGCCGTCCTCTGTATGCCTCCGTGCCTCCCATTGTCTGCATTGCACCTCACATAGGCGCTCTTGGGTTTGCTTTTTGCCTCTTGTCCATCACTGCTAGCTTTGCAGCTTGAGACCTGCAGCCCATGTCTGTCATCTGACCTGGTGTCTCCATTCGGTGGTGTGGGTGCTCGAGGAGGAGACAAGGCCCTGCCCATTGTTTGTCCTGCCTGTGGGCCTCCTGCCTGCTTCTTGCCCCCTTGTGCTCAGTCACACCCTGTGTGCAGGCCCTCTGGGGATTCCCACCCTGCCCCGGCACCCTGTCGGGTCCCAAGGCTCTCCTGTGTGTTCTCACACCTTCATATCCTCTCCTCTCTGCTTTGTCCACACCACCCAAGAAGTGGTGGCTGCCTCCTGGAGGTGCGGCCTGTTTGATGCCTTGTGCCTAGCTATGGCCCTCGCTGTGCTCTGTGTGGCAGCTCTCAGGGTTGTCTCCACCCCTGTGGTCAGGATCGGGTCTGCAGTTGGCTGTCCTGCCCTCAGTACTGTCCTGCCTGCTGGCGGGTCTCTGGTAGGGCCGTGTTTCTCTGGCTTTATTTGTTCTCTTCACTGGATGAAATGTACAGTATTTTGCTCCTCAGTGAGTAAAGGTTTTCTTCGTAACGTGGGAAGTGAACTTTTCTGTCTGAACCTAGCACTTCTCCCCGGAAGGCTCCGTTTTCTCCTGTGGGTGCCGATGAGTTCCCAGCTTGCGTCCCTGCTTGCAGGGTTGTATTAGTCAGTTTTTCCTTGCTGGGACCAAATGCCTGACATACACAACTTAAAAGAAAGGGGTGTTTTTTTTTTTCTTCTGATTTCAGGGGAGTGAGTCCACAGTTGCTGGCTCCATAGTAGAAGCAGCATGGTGGAGGAACAAAGCTGCTCACTTCAGTGGCAGGGAAGCAGAGCAGGGGAACAGTGCCAGCAAGAGAGATGCCCTCCAAAGGCACATGCCATGACCTATCTGCCTTCTCCACTGGGCACGTCTCCTGAAGGCATGTTCACCTCTGACGAGAGTGGATTCATTCACTGATGAGTACTGTGTCCCCACAGCCCAGCCGCCTTCCCAGGAGTCTCTTAATCCAGGCAAGTTGACAGTTACGCTTGCCCATCACAATTTGTGCCCTTCCAGCACCTTGGATCTGGGTGGAGAGCTGAGGTTAGGGCTCCTGTTACTTGCACCCTGCACGCCCTGCGGTGGCTGAAGCCCAACTGTAGTGTGTGGCTCGGTTGCCATCTCAGACCAAAAGCCAGGGTTCCTGGCCCAGTCTTGCTACCTGGTTCTGTTGCCCTGAACCTAGGTCCTCAAAGCCCAGAAGAATGGCCGTTGTAGTGTGACTGTGTATGTGTATTTGCACCTGCTCTGATGGGAGGGCCCTGCGTGGGGGATGACCCCCATACAGATATAAGGACGTTGTGCTCCTGAGACCCTGCCCGCCTTGTGCTACAGACAGCATGTAAGAGAAGCCCCTTCCCCTCAACCCTGCCTGGTGTGGTGCTGTGCCCAGTCACCGGCTAGGTAGCATTACTGTGTTCTTGCTCCTCTGTGTGCATAGCTCTTACAATAGCCAAGTGAATGCTGCCATTCTCCTAATTAAATTACTCACTTTGGAGCAGTGATTTAAAGCACTTGTGAACTTACCCACCTGAATTCAATGATTCAAGAGTCAATTTCACAGTTCTTGATTATTAAATTGGTCTATGAATAGTTTTAAATTGAACTGGAACTCAAAATAGCCTCTTAATATGTCTATTTGCAAGGAGTATTTGTACTTGTTGTATTTTATGGTTTTGGTTATGGAGCACCTAGAGGTGCAGGTGGCAGTTGGTTGATTCTGTGTTTGCAGTAGATGTAAGTGTCAGGCTTTCCGAGACCCTCAGTTGGTTGAGAGGTGGTGTCCTGGATGCTGGCATGTGGGTCCCAGCATCTGTGGTCTTGTTGGCGTCTGCCTGGGGCTCGCCAGGGTCACCCAGGCTCCGCACCACAGTTGGTGGACCAGAACCAACACCAGGTTCTTTCTAAAGTTCCATAAATGTTTGATTCACAGTCACTTTCAAATTATACTTCAGCTGTTTAAAGAGTTTTACTAAATTCTGATTTAGAAAAAACTTAGAGTACCTCTGAGGGAAGGATTATCTGTTGCCCTCAAGGTTTTGTTGAGATCTTGTAATCAAAGCAAATAGAAGTAATTGGATGCCAAGAATGATCTAAGACTGTAGATGCCCTTCACAGCCCTCAACCCAAATTTTTATATTTTCAAAGCAGCCGCACTGTTCTCATAGTCACCTCACACGAATGTTATAAATAGCACCTTACAGGAGAATCCTAATGCCTGCTTTAGTTTTTGAAGCTCATTTAGGTTTCCTTTTGAGAGAGATTTCTGCCTTGTGAGTAGCACGAACGCTGTGTCCCACCATTTCTTGGCACTGTCTGTGGTGCGCGTCCTGATGGGTTGATCCTGCCCTGACTCACTCCCTTTATCTGAGCCCTTCCTCTGTGTCCCTCCCTGGGTGTTCACGTGTGAGTTGGGTGAAGCTTGGAAAGCCACCTGGACAGTGGTGAAGTCTTGCTGTCAGCAGTGCTGGGACTGGACAATGCAGAGTGGTGGTCTTGAGAGAAGCAGGGTGGTGGCCATGTGCTGAGGGTGGCCTGTGAATGGTCAGTAGCCTCTGATAGGAAGGGTCCAGCTACCTCTGTTGTCTCAAGAGACTTGGTGCTGGAGGATGGCCCTGTAAGGGCTGCTAGGTGGCTGTCCTGGTGTTGTAGGTGAGACTCTGAGGCAGAGGCTCTGGGGGGACAGAGGCAGAGGCAGAAGGGATATTAGAAAAGGAGATGGACAGGAATGACAGGTGGGAGGGCATTCAGCACCCCTGCTGTCTGTCCCATGCCATGGCCCCAGAGCCTGTGCAGCGCCTCTCTCACTTTGTAGCGCCTCTCCTGCCCACCAGCCAACGCGGCACAGCCCCCCAGGCTGCACATCTGTGCTGACTGTGATTCACACGGGAAGTGCTTGCGCTGGCAATTTAGCTCATTCAGAAGCCCCGTCCTGAAGTGCTGTGTGGTTGACAATTTTTCCCATTGTGTGTGGAGTTGAGCTTCCCTCCACCTCCCACCGTGTGCTGGGATCACCCTGGGTGTCTATTTGAAATCCAGAAACTCCTGAAAGGCGCTAAGTAGCTATTCAGAAGTGAGGAAACGGCAGGGAGGTAGGCACACGTGCAGCTCTATTTTAGGATGTCCCAGGCCCTGGGGACAGTGTGCCAGGCCTCACCACTCTGCCCTCTTGCTTTCCCTGTGCAGTGCCCGGGTGCTGGAGAAGGCCCAACAGCAGCTGCAGGAGGAGGTGCGGCAGATGAGCGGCCAGCTCCTGGAGGAGAGGAAAAAGCGCGAGAACCACGAGGCGCTGGCCCGCAGGCTGCAGAAGCGTGTCCTGCTGCTAACCAAGGTATAGGCTCCTGGAGGGGCAGCTGGGCTGTCCTTGACTAGTCTACACCTGCTCTTTTCTCCGTAACATCTTGCCTCTGTCCCAACATCTACACAGCCAAGTGTGGTTCATCACCAGCTGATGGTGGTCTGTACATTCACATCTTGAGCAGAGTTGTGTGTAACTGCCTGGGAGCCATGACCAGGGGCAGCATGCCCCCCACCCCATGCACTTGACAGTTTGCTTAAACTGTGCTCTCTTGTCCTTGAACACCAATGTTCTTGGTGGGATCTACTTTTCTTGATACCTCTGTAACATCCAGTGCCCCAGCCTATTGCCCTCTGCAGGCTGCACCTCTGACAGTAGGGTCAGCACTCTTAAGACCTACCAGGTGGGCAGCTCTCCTGTCCTTTACTGCCAGAAAGTGCAAAGGAAGCCAAAGGGGATCTGGTCCAGGGTGTGAAAGATCACTTGTTTGCAGGTGCCATGGGGACTGTTCTGATGGCCATTTTTCCCTAATTGTTCTGTTTGTTTTTGTTTTTGTTTTTGTTTTTTGGTACCAGAGATCGAACTTGGGACCTTGCTCTGCAGAGGCAGGCGCCAGAACCACTGAGCTAAATCCCTGGCCCTCCCTAATTGTTGTGTCCAAGGGGTTTTCTTGTCAGCACTTTAAGCCTAGTGCAGGCATGAATGGTTTTTGGTTACTTAAAATGTCACCTTGAGAGGTGTGGTGGCACATGCCTATAATCCTAGCACTCTGGGAGGCTGACGAAGGAAGATCACAAGTTCAAGCCCAGACTGAGCAATTTAGTGACTTAGTAGACTTTGTAAACTCCCCTCCCACCAAAAAAAAAAGGTGGGGGCCTGGGGATATAGCTCAGTGTGAATGCCCTGGATTCAGTCCCCAGTACTGGGGAGAAAAATGCATGGGCACTGAAATTTCAGAAGACAAGGAAGACAAGAGCCAAGTCTGTCCCCAAGGGGTCTCTAGGCAAGGGTGGGATGTCCAGCTTTCTGGACAGGACCTCCCTGTCTGTGTTCACCCTAATGTTGAGTGAGCAGAGGAGGCTGTGTTGTCTGCCCCTCTCCCAGGAAGATGGTGCAGCTGAGAAGTAACTGGAGCTACGTCCATGAGCATCTGCCTGTTCTTGGTCATGTGTGGTGCGAACTGGGGACTGTTTTGCTGCTGGGACCTCCTGGTGAATAAGATTTTAGGGTACAAATTATGTTTCAGCTCCTGTACACTGCTGTTTCACAGCTACCTCTGCACATTCTTGACAGCACCTTGCTTTCTCTTAAAGGAGACCTTAAATCAGTTTGGTGTCACACTGGGCTTCCTGGGGCCTGGGTGGGGCTGACCCCTTCTGCAGCCCCAGAGAGGGGAGATTCCCAAAGTGTCCTCATGTAGCAAGTGCAGGACTGCACCTTGGCAGAGAAGGTGCTTGCCCTTGGGTGTGGCTTCTGCTGGACTCACAGGGTAAGACTCTGGGCCTCTCCCATCTTCCCTTCCCCAGACGCCTGTCAAGTGCCTGCCCATGTCATTAAGGTGCCCTGAGTGTGTTTATACATGTGGTCCTCATAGGATCGACAGTCCAGGGGGAAGAGGCAGCAGCAGCACTCAACTGCACACCTCGCCAGCCATGACAGAGAAGATACAAGCGGCATCATGATGACATGGGAGTTGTTGTCTGCGGTCAGGCTTAAGCAGAGACTTGAAGGATTTGCTGTCTGTGAGAGCCTTTGTGGAGAATTGGTGCTCTTCTGTGCAGAACCATGACCGGGAGAGAGGGAAGCTTTCCTAGAGCTGCTGGTGTCAGCATGCAGATGCATGGAAGCAGGCTGAAAGGTGCCTGCCCTAGCAGCCATGATGTGCACTCCACATGGCTCCCTGCAGTGGTGGAGGAGGATCCATAGTGTGGGACACCCAAGGTCATGCTGGAGCCAGGGTCTTGCACGTCAGATGAAGATAAGGCTGTGAGGCTAGGCGGTGGGTGCCTGGATCAGGTGATCCTCATGTGGAGGCTCTGCTGCAGTCCCACAGCCTGGTGCTGATCTTGCCCTATGAGCACACAGCCACCTCTCAGTGTCTCTGGATCTTGTTTCCCAGCTCAGCAGACTGTCTCTGGTCTCTGGGAACGAGGTGATGGTGCTTGGCCATGGTGGTTCATTACATCAGCTTATTGGTTCCTGTTTGAGCCATGCTGTCAGAGCATCGTGCAGGGCACACCACAGCCAGGTCCATACCCACTGTGGTGGGAGGGCTTGCACATGTCTTCATGTGTGCCAACTGGGAAGGAGTAGAGTAGTCACAGGAGGCTCCCAGGAAGTGGTGGGTGGCTCTGAGTTTTGCAGTGGATGTACTGCCCTCTTGGAAGAAGGGGCAGCTTCAGGCAGGGTGTGTCCTGGTGCACCAGCTACGCTTACCTGGACTGGGTAGCTTATAAACATCCTGTTATTAACACTTACATTTGCATGGTACATTTGATAAAATTAATAAATCAGTGTTGACTCATTATTAACAAAAATCAGTACTTTCTTCAGAGTTCATTAGTTTTTATGAAATGCCTTTTTTTCTCTGCTGGGATCTACCTTTCATACTGCGTGACATTTAGTAACCCCATCTCCTTAGGCACCTCCTGGGCGTGACAGTCTCTCACACTTTGTTCCTGATGACCTTGGCACTTTTGAGGAATTTTCCCATTTTTAGATTTACCAGATGTTTTCCTCACAGTTACTTGAGGTTGTAGGTTGGAGAGGAGGACTGCAGGAGACAATTCTCCTCTCATCACGTCATGTGAAAGGGCCATACCATCGTGTGACCTACCATGACTGTTGCTGACCTTGAGCACCTGGCTGTGGTCTTATTTACAAGGTTTCTCCACTGTGAAGTCTTTGTTTCCCAATTTCTATGTGTGTTTCTTTTTCTTTTTTTTTTAATTACCTGATTCCAAGATTTATTATGAAATTATAGTAATGTTTTTGTTTTATTTTGCTTTGTTTTTGAGATAGGGTCTTGCTGTGTAGCTCAGGATGGCTTCAAACTCATGGTAGTCCTTCTGCCTCAGTCTTCTGAGTACTGGAATTATAGGCATGTACTACCACACTTGGCGAAAAATGTGCTCTTCTGAAGCTGCCCACACCTAATGGGTTGGGAGATAGTGCCTCTTCCTGGGGGGCAGAGTCTCTACATAAATTGCATGGGATTCTTAGCATGAGTGACTTGTGTCTTCTCCCCATTTCTTTATACCAGATGGGCTTGTGGGTATTTATCTTAGATTTTAGGCTTTAATTGAGCACTACTTGATTCTGTGGTTGTGACTTTGGGGCTCTTTCAGTCCAACCCTGGGTCCTTTTCCCATGTCCCTGTCATTATGGTTTTATGTGTGTGTGAGGTGTATTTGTTCTGAGCACTGGCCCTACGTGATGCTCCAGGCTCATCTGTGTCTTTCCTGCACAAGTCCTACAGTAAGCTGTTTCTCCACGCTCTGTGGTTCCTTTTGTACAGAGTGATGGGTCGAGACAGGTGTTTTGCTGTCTGGTGCCGTTGGTCCAGGCCCTCTTGGCCCATGAGAGCTGGGAGGTATGTGTGCACACTAACTTGTGTGCATGAGCATCTGTGCCTCTGTGGGATGTCTGCGTCACACTCACCAGAGTCCACAGGAGTCCTTGCTTGGGTTCAGCCCCTGATAGGCCACTGCAGCCCTTCACTTCCCAGAGACCCCACTCCAGCAGTGAGAAGCTTGGCTTCCCCCATGCCTTTCCTTGGTCTAAACCTATAGCAGCAGCCACACTGGTTACCTCAGCTGAGAAGTTTTTAGTTTTATTCTGGAATGCAGGCTCCCAAGAAGTTCAGAGGTTTCCTGTAATACTCCTTGTCCCTGGTTGGTTTTGCATGGCTGCAGATGCTTCTTGACCTCTAAGGGGTCACATCCCCGTAAGGCCATCATGAGGAAAATGCACATAGTACACCGAAGCTGCTGCCCATTGCAGTTAGCCCACCAGCCTGAAGCATGTCCAAAACATTGTGATAGCCACAGTCGAGCAGGCTTGTCTACCTCAGAACCTGTTCCACAGGGGAACGTTGACTCCCTTGTGAATTTTCTGGAGGACTCTACTGAAAGTGCAGATTGGGGTGATCGTGGGAGGCAAAAAATGAGTAGTCCTGACTACATAGGTCGAGGTCAGTCCTCACAGCAAAACAACATCAAATCTAGGAGTTTAGTGTTAGCACCACATGTGCTCTGTGCTCCACTGCAAGTCACCACTGCGAGTATAGATAGGCACATGCCACCAGCACCTCAGGTCGCTGCCCACTCTGTTCTCTCCAGTCCTTCCCGCAATACCTGAGATGCCATCTGTTTGCTATTTCTGAAGCCCTCTCATTTCAACAATGACACATGAGTGGAATCATAGAGTATATAACCTTCTGAGATTGGCTTTCTTTGTGTGGCATGGTGCCCTTGAGAGCCACCAAGTTACAGTGTGTGTCCGTAGCATGTTCCTTTGTCACTGCTGAGCGGCACCCCACGGTGGGATTGGCCTGTGTGTCCTAGTTGGTGCCAGGGAATGGCAGGGACACCTCATGGTTTTTGCCATCACCAGTGTGGGCTTCTGCACTGCCTCTGTGTTGTGCTGGTAGAGACACATCTGTGCCCAGGAAGGTGGGCGCTGGCACCAGCTTGCAGCCTCTGGCTTGCTGAGGATGTTGCAGGACTGTGTTCAGGCCACCAGGTGGTCCCAGGAGCTCGGAGGCAGGCTCCTAGGAAGGTTGGGTGGCCCTCTCACACCTTGCCTTGGCTGTGCTTGCAGACTGAGGGCCTCTTGTTGGGCTGTTGAAGAGAGCACCTAGAATTCAGGTCCCAGTTCCTCTCCATGCAGGAGTTCTTATCACTGGGGGCCGGATGCTGTGGAATGGCACCACTGTCCCTCAGGCTTGGGTGTTGGCTTTCTGTCACTAGGATGTCACTACCTGGACTTTGCAGCCCTCCTACAAGGGTGTGGTTCATTTCCCAGGCGCCAGTGGGTCTTGCAGACCAAATCAGGGTGTAGGCTCAGCCCCTGCTGGGCACACACCTGAGGTTCTGTCGACTCTGCTTCCGAGTTCATTGGGCTTGGCATGGTTTAGTTCCTTGGTTGTAGGTCTGAAGTCCTGTGTCCTGCTCCTGGAGGACACCCATATACCCATTCTTTCGCTTCCCACCTGCCCCGTCTACCTAGCAAGGGTAGGTGGAGACTCCCCAGTCCCACGCTTCCCACATGTGAGTCCTTCTAGTTAATACTCTGGGTGTGTATGGAGGGTCCCACATGTATATCCACATGGTTTATGGTGTTCTTGGGGGCTGAGTTTGTCCTGTGCCACTCTTGTGGCCTGTGCTGTGTTTTATCAGAGTTTCTTTGGCTCTAGTGGCTTCTCAGGCCCCCCTCCCCCAAGCCCCGAGTTGGGACTCCAGTCACCCTGAGGGATTTCTTATGATAGTGCTTATGTGGCATGATCCTTATCACCTGGGGAGGTAGAGCTCTTGCCTTGCCCATGAGCCCCTTGGGCTTCTTGGAGTTTGCCTGGCTTCCTTCTTGGGGGAGTTTCTGTTCTTGAAGTTCACACCTTGAGCTCCTAAGGTAGGAAATTTCCATTCTTCTTTCTTCTGCTGAGCAGATTAAAAGCTGATGGCTTTCTAGTCCAAATCAGCCTTGCCCCAACCCATGCCGCGCTCAAGGACATTGTTCTGAGTTAGCGAGAAGGTAGGTATTGATTGCCCGACACTAACTGATTATTCATACTGACTGTCCTCCAAGATGTGTGGCGGTGGTCGATACCAATCACCTGTGTGGCCCCTGGGCCGGATGCAGGGATCCTTCTTGCTGGCCAGTGTGATGAAGCTGTACCCTGCTGCTTGACAGCTTCTGCAAGGTGACATCCCTGCTGCTGCCCACCTCTCGATGCCAGCTGGACCTGCTGTGTGGGTGGGGAGTGACCTCTATGAGGGTCCCTGAGGAAGCTGCCCTTGGGCCTCAGGATCTTTTCCTGAGCTTCCTTGAGGGGGAGGGGAGTGTTTCCCCTCCTCGACCACGTCCAGCAGGGTCTCCAGGGGAGAGCTCTGGATCTGGCCACAGTGAGCCCTGCAGATGGCTCTCAGCCTCTGTGGGGCTGTTTGTGTGCTTGACATTTAAGTATACAGTGCTTGGAATGTGCAATTTTATTTTGAGACCTTTATTAAGCGGCTCCAGTCTAAGGAGTTAATTGTTACTGATAGCTAAGAGTATAATTACCTTGGTAAAATATCATGACTATTTTAAGCAATTGAAAATTGGCTTCTAGAACTGGGTGAACACAAACCATTTTCCTATTTGAAATGAGCTATTTCCAGTGTGCCCTAATATTCCACAACATAGTTGCAGAATCTTATTTATAGAATGTAAGCTGTAAAAGCTAACTTTTAGTAAGAAAAAATTTTAATGAAGTAAAATCTTCCCCTTTTCTCTAACTGAGCCCCATTCCCTTCCCCCCTACCCAAACAGAGTGGTCATGGCGACACCTGCCAGGGTCATACCTCGCTGTGCCCTCAGTGTCGAGCAGTGTCTTACACAGTGGCTGTGGAGCACAGTGTTTGGTGTCATGGTGACATCCTGCCCTGTGACCTCCGGGATGTGGAGTTGAGTGTTGTGTTCCCAGGTTTGAGGAGGTCAGGATTTTGTGTTCTGGGTAGTGTCTTGCATATGTGCTGGCCGATGTGTTACTGTGAGCAAATAGCCTGAGTAGGCTTCCCTGGAGAGGAGAATGACTGTCCCAACCCTTCTTGCTTGTCCTTCTGGCTTGCTGGGAAGATCAGAGCTGCTCACTTCTGTAAGATATCCTTTGTAAGCTAGAAAACTCTTCACAAGTCGTAGTGATTATCTTGTGATTTCAGGACCACTGCTTGTGTGTGGTAAGTAGCACTTTGCACTGTGGCCCTGTCTGTAGCTGAGGCTACTTCCAGAGGCCAGAGAAATGTGAGTAGTGGTACCTTGTCTGCTGTGCTCAGCGTGGCTGGTACTGATCTCAGAGGAAGGCTGAGGCACAGATGGGACAGGTCAGCAGGGGTGGCCAGAGTGCCAGGGGCGTCTCAGGAGTCAGGCTGTCCTGCAGTAGATTCCACCTGAGGTGGCCTGTCCAGTGTGTCCAGGAGTGGGAGGTCCAGGGCTAGAGGGCCAGGAGCAGACTTGTCTATGGTCACTGCTGCCTCGCACTGCCTTTCATGAGCTGGCCAGCAAGCAGGAAGTGTTCTGGGCCTCCTCTATCTGCAGCATCTGGGAATGCACTGTCAGACTGCTATATTCTTCTGCTTCTCCCTGACTTGTCACTTCCCCTCTGTAGAGATGGTGACCTGTCCCTCTGTGTGTGTGCAGAAGTTGGGATGTATGTAGGGCCGAGGCACGGGGTGGTTGGCTGCCTTTGGCAAAGCTGGAGTCCACAGGACAGTCTCTGTTGAATGGCTTACTTTGTAGTGCTATCGTGGAAGAAATGTGGGCAGGAATGAGTCTGTATGTGGGTGAGGTGGGAAGGGACAGCCTGCTGGCACCGTGCCCAGGCACAGCTCTCCACGTGGCTGTTTCATCACTCCTTTGAAGTCAGATGGCAAAGTCACACCTCCCATATGATGAACTCCTATAAGAAATCTGTGTCAAGGGGAAAGAGTAGAGTTGAGTTCTGTTTATGTGATTTACTTGGTATCTGTCTGACTTTGGCAGCTTACACTTTAGAGACCACAGTGCAGGGTCTTGCATACCATGTGCTTCTCTCAGCCCTGGACAGGCTGGTGTCCCTTCAGGTGTGTGCCACGTCACTCGTTGGCTCCATATGTCTCACAGACCTGATCCACCATGTTGGCATCTGTGGTGTAAAGTCTCATGGAATTGGATGGGGTATGTCTTAGTTACTTTCTTGTTGCTGGGACAAAATACTCCACAACCACAAGTTAAAGGAGGGAAGGTTTATTTTGACTTATAGTTTGTAGAAGTTTCAATCCATAGTTAGCTGCCTCCAAGACTGAGTGGCATGATAGAGGAGCATAGCAGAGGGGAGACAGCTCATGGCAGGGCAGGCAGCAGGCAGTGAGCCACCTTCTTGTTTCATCCCATCCAGTTTATAAGCCTGTTGGTGCCACTCACACCCAGAGCGGGTCTTTTGTCTTCAGTAAATCCATTCAGCCACACCCAAAACAATGCTAAACCAATCCAGTGTCACACACCCATGATCCAGCTCCCCCCCCTCCCATGAGCACATGAGGCTTTGGGGAGACATCTAGATATAAACCATAACAGGGTGCCACCCGTGCTTTCTACCTGTCCTTTCTTTCATGACACATGCTTGTGAGAAGCAGTAGACATGCAAAGATGGCACAAACACACTCCTTGCTGGTGCCACCCCACCTTTACATTAGCAAATCCTTTTAAGTTTTTCCTCCAGGTGTCTCCTCAGACACTCTTCAGCATTTCTCATTTGTGTCTTTTATATAGATAGAACACCTCTGTGGCTTCTTTTTATTTAAATCTTAACAGTATACTTTTTGGGAGAGAGGTACTGGGAATTGAACCCAAGCCCTTCACACTAAGCTACATCCCCAGCCTATCTATCTATCTGTTTATTTATTTAGGGTGGGGGCAGGATCTTGTAAGTTGCTCAAGCTGGGCTTGAACTTGCAATCCTCCTGCCTCAGCCTCCAACAGAGCTGGGATTATGGGCACAGAACACCATGCCTGGCAGTTAATAATAAATATACTTCTGACATTAGCCTGTGTTGCTACCGTTCATTCATTTTCACTGCTTCTGTGATATGTGGAATGAATGAACTATCATGTGTTCATCCACTCTCCCCTAGGTGGACGTTTGGCATTTTCCAGCTCTGCCGTCTCAGGCAGTACTGTGGAATATTCCAAAGCATAGATCTGTGTGCTTCTCTGTATTCTGCCTCAGCTATGCTGTGTGCTTTCTCCCCAGGTCTTTGTGTTGGAGTCCATAAGCACACATGTCAGTGCAGGGCTGCTCGGGAGGCAACTGGCATGCAGTGTCAGGACTGTGTGCCCATTCATCTTTAGCTTCCACCCAGGGAGCCCTTCCTGACTTTGAGTTTTGCCCATTATGGGCCCACCTGCAAGACATATGTGACCTGTGCTCTTTCGTGTCTGCCATCTGTTGCTCAGCATCATCTTTGTGAGATCCAAGTGTCTTGCATGTGCATTTGAAGTTTGTCAACTTCTGTAACTATTCTGTACTTCCACTGTGTAAACATGTCACAGTTTCTCATGTGGCAACTGTATGTGACATCTGGGCTGCTGTAAAGGGTCCTGTTGGGCACATGTCACATGCATGTGGCCTGGGATGACCTCCAGGCCTGCTGGAGTGGCTATGCCTGGGGGTTGCATATACCTGGTCTTGGTGGAGGCCACCTACCATCCCTTTGCCATTAAGATTGGTGCCCCCTTGCTCGCCTGCAGAATGTGGGTTTGCTGGGTTCCCCTAAGTTTTCACCAGTGCCCAAGGCTTCCTGCCTGTGGTCTTCTTTACTGTTCACGTGTGACCTTTGGTTGGAGGTAGGTCCTCAGGGGCCTGTCCCGGACAGGGCTTATCACTCTTCAGCCTGTGTCTGTGATGAATAGAAGTTCTCAGTTTTAATGTGGCCCAGCATATTGATTTTTACCTTTGTTCTGGCACTCTTTTAGAGTCTTAATTAAATATTTGTATGTACTAAAGTGATGAGCACATTAAAGAGATTTCAGTGTTTTCTCTGAATACTCTGATTTTAACCTTCCATGCTTCAACCTGATGAGTGTTTGGAATGTGTGTTTGTGTTTGTGTGTCTTGAGCCTCCTAGGCAAGTGCTCTATTACTAAGTCACATCCTCAGCTCCCTTATTTTTAGTATAGGAGATAGGGTTTGCCAAATGGGCCAGGTTGACCTCAAACTTGGAATCCTCCTGCAGCAGCTTCCTGATTAGCCAGGATTCTAGGTGTGTGCCACTGCATGCAGGTGGAATTGGGCTTCACATGTGATGTGAGATAGGCAGATGGACTTGTTTTGTCCTCTGAGATCTGCAGTTGATCCAGTTTGGGAAGAGCACACCTTCCAATGCTCTATTAGTGTCCTGTTGCCCTGGTGGCCATTCCTGGGTGAAGCTAAGTGTAGTCTATACTGTGTGACAGCTCCTTTTGTCTGTCTCTCTGCCAGTGCCACGCTGTCCTCCCTTGCATCTAGCTCAGGGCTAGTTTTGATATCCACTAGTGAAACTCTCCACATTTGTTCTTTTAGATTCCTGGCTAGTTTTGGTTCTCTGCGTGTCCCTATACAGAATGAATTTGTTAATTCCCTCAAAACGCTCTGCTGGATTAGGATTGGGATTGGAATAAATTTATAAATCATTTTGGGAATAAATAGCATCTTAACATTATGTAATCCTCTAAACCATGAACATTGCATGTCCCCCATTTATTGAGATGGTCTCTAATTGCTCCTAGCAAACTTTATGGTTTTTAGGTTAGAAGTCGCAGACATCGTTAGATTTTCCCTGAGTACTTTCTTCTTGTGCTGGAGTTTATGGCATCTCATGAGGCCTTTGTCTTCTGCCTGCTGGTTACAGGCAGGCCCTGTGCATCGACCCTGTTCCCAACAACTGTTGTCATGATAGTTCTTCTGTCCTCTGAACAGTCGATATGTGGCCTTTTTGGTCCTGGTGCCTTAACTCCTTTCTGCTCTGTCACATGGAGTCACGGTGAGCTTGTGTCTCGTTCAGGTACTGGGAGCTTCAGCTGTTCATCATGAGGTGTCCAGTATGCTATGAGGATGCTTCCTCCTGAGTCTGTGAAATCCTCTGCTGCTTGTTGTTTTCCAGGAGTTTTTGTCATGAATACCTACCCTGTGACCTTTGATGTGGATTATTTTTAAGTTATCAGTTCAAAGTATTTTCTGATAATGTCTCTGGATTTGGAAAGGCCAGACTTGAAACAGAATTTAGCATGTTACAGGCAGATAGAAACCCAGAAGGGAAGCCCCCAACTACATCCACTCACTTGATCACTTTCCCATCCCACCAGTTCCTGTTGGGCATCTGCTTCCAGGCCAGTGAGGTGCTGGTTAACACTGGACTTCTTCCCAGCAGCAACCCAAACTCAGGGTGGCCCACTTGTCCGTCAACCTGAGAGTTTGGGCTGCTGCTGGGAAGAAGACCAGGCTTTTCACGGGGGAGACAGGTCAGCCAAAGAAGGGGCGGGTGACACCTTTCACAAGTGACACATCTGCACCCCAAGTGGATCCTGGGAAAGAGTGAGCAGGGAGAGGGAGCAGCCCGTGGACATTGCTGAGATGACCACTATGGTGGTGGTGGTGTGTTTTTTGTTTGAGGGTCTCTGCCAGCGTTGCCTTCTGTGGGATGAAGCAGGTGCTTCACACCTGATCTCCAGCCTTTCCTGTGCTTGAGACCCTCAGCTCTTGGTCTGCTTAACCTCCCCTCCACTTCCATGAATGCCTGACAGCCGCTTTTCCTTCTGCCATGTCTGTAGTTGTGCCTTTTTCTGGGTGTCATTTTTGGAATTACAGTGTGTAGCCTTGTTAGACAGGAATCTTTTACTTGGCAATATGTTTTCAAGAGTCCTTCATGTTTTCTATGACTTGACATCCCATTTTTTAAGATACTGCCTGGGTGGGCCATAGTTTATCTGCTCACCTGCTGAAGGATGTTTTAGTTGCTTCCAAGTTTTGACAGTTTTGAATAAAGCTGGGATCTATGTGGGCCTCTGGGCCAGCCTAGGAGTGAAGTTGCTGGATTTTGTGCTAATTGTCCTTAGATCTGAATCCTTCCAATACTAGCACACTCCGTGTGAGACCATGGCCCTTCACCTTACCAGAGTTTTCATATGTAACACTTTTTTTCCTTTTTTAAAAGCTCTTTGAGGCCCCAGGGGTCCTGTGGGGAAGCTGACACAGTGCAGGTGATGTAGGGAAGGAGAGTCAGACCATGCTTCACCTCTCCTGCTGGGGTTGCCTCCCTCTCAACCATGTTTCTTATTTTCATTGCACCCTTGAGCAAACTGGGCTCACCAGATCTTGTGTCTGATCCTGGTTCTGGCCTTAAGTGGGCCTGTCCCCTGTCCCCTGGTGAGCATCCCTATTGGGGGGGAGCACCTTTCCAGCTGGTTGGGTGGGGCCCATCTCCAGACTACCCTCAGGTGCCTCCTGCCTCCATGCAGCCTGGCCATCCTGCTTCTTTACTGCCTCTGTGGACCTCCACCACAGGGTCTGAGCCCTGGGCTCTTTGCTGAGGGCTGGGGGTGCTAGGACTCTTACCTTAGAGAGAAGCAGATTATAGTATGTCCGATTCTCTGGCAGAACTGAAATGCTATTAGCCCTCCGCCTGCATCCATTCCCTGTGTCAGGAGTCTGGGCGGCTCAGAATCCTGCTGAAAGAATTCCTCCTGTGTGCCCTCCTGACTGCTGAGCATCCCAGGTCTAGCACTGAAGGAAGTATTTAGATCTCCAGTGGTTGCCTTTTTTTGTGATTCTCCTGCCCAGTCCAGGGTCATGTGATGCGAGTTTTCCCTGGCAGTGGCTCAGGTGTGTGGAATTGGCTCTGTGGCACCCGCCTTCAGCTCAGCAAATGGAGGACTAAGAGTAGCTCAGAGACTTGGCCAGGGGTGAGCAGCAGGAAAAGATGCCTAGTTCTTTGTGTTTCTCACCATGCTGTGCCTCCACCCCTGGTAAGAAGCTAGCATCCACGTGTTTATTCTGCACAGGAAAGTTTACTTCCACATGCAGATGGTGTGACAGGACTTTCTCCCAACTGTTTATATTTGGGAGCCTTTTAAAAAATGTTTGTGGTACATAATGATTACACTCATCATGGTTCGTCATGGGGGTGGTACATGTACATAACACATGTCATTTTTATCGTTTATCCTTGTGGGCATGAACATGTTCATGAATTAGAGTCCTTTTCAGATTCTATTTTGTGGAGCTTAATGCTTTTTAACTTTTAAACAACCCTCTTTTCCACAAGAGAGTTTTTGTGTATATAGATGATATCTACTGATATATTTGCAATTAAATTAGGACTGAAAAATTCTAAAATTTTATTGCAAATAAGTGTGCATATATTTACATTTCTTTGTATGTTTAAGGAAAACTTTGGACATCAGAATAATGATTTGTTGGATATTAATGAGGTTAATGCAGTTAGACCAGATATAACCACAATGAAAATACCGAGAACAATCTGAGTTAACTTCTAAAATACACTTAGTTATACCTTAAATCTAGTATCTAGAAAATTCTAGAAAAAACAAGACTACTAGTCATTGGAATAGAAGTCAGCAAAGGTTTCCTATAAAGGGCCCCATAATTAATATTCTCAGCTTTGTTTGGGAGCCTTCCTGTTCAGCCTGTGGGCAGTGGGTGGGGCCTGGCCTGGAGATTCCTAAAGACTGACTGATGCCAACAGGAGAGCTCATGTTCGGGGCACATGGTGCAGCCCAGGCAGCATGTATGTGTATGTGTGTCACTACTTCTCTGTTTGAGGGAAGACAGTCTAGCGCATAAGCATTTGCAGGATCTCTGGTCCACACCCTGCCCAATCCACTGTGGAGCCACGCCCTGGACTGCTGCTGTATCCCGCCCTTGATACAGACAGAACACTCAGGGCACAGACTGGAAATGTGCTGGGTTTGTGGGAGTTAGTAATCTGGAGTGGTGTGTGTGGTCGGCGAGTGTCTCAATGTGGGTCTGAGGCCCATCATTGGGTAGAAGTCTTGTCCATCTCAGAGGCAGTGGCCATGCCTGGGATGGCTCATCCTGGAGTCATGCTGTAGCCGAGACAGTGTGTCTGAGCCATGATTTTCTGCTCCACGCAGCCTGTGTGGCTGCCCAGCCAGGCACACTGTTGGCAAATAAGATGTGTGGTAGCCATGCTCTCTTTCTACCTGTGTACACCTCAACTCTGGCCCCTGTTCCCACCTGCTGTCGTACCCATGGCTGCCACCCCTCTTGCTTCTACACCCCAAGGACACATTCCTTGTGATCTTTTCTTCCTTCACATGCTGCTTTCTGTAAATAGTAGCTTTCATGTATGCTGTTGCTGAACGTGGCCATCAAGCCCGACAAAGCTATGCTGTGTCTGCTCCCTCTGCACCTCGCCTTGATGACAGCTCTGTGCCTGCATGCAGGTTGCAGGGTGGGGAAGGGTGTGTGTTCAGCTGGGCTGCCCCTCACCTCTGCAGCTGTGTGGCTGCCTCTGGAGTGAGTGAACTCTGGAGCTGTGTTCTGTGCTGATCTTGGAGGCTGCCTAAGGAGGCAGCAGTGTGGCCCGAGCACTGGTCCTCCTGCCATGGTGAGGGAGGATGCAATGTGCTACTGTCTGAAGCTGTGTTCACCCAGGGTTGCCCCAGATCAGACCAAACCTTGCTTACATCTGGTTTAAAATCCATCCCTCTGCTCGATCCTGATGTTTGTGACAGCTGAGAAGAGGCTGGGGTCCCTGCCCATCCGTGGTTCTGACCCAGGTGTTCTGTGTGGCAATGGCCCTTCTGTCCCACAACAAGCACGGCCCTCGGTTGAGGACCTGGATTTCTGTATTCCTAGGCAGTCACTGGCCCTTTCTGGCCTGGCACCGTATTGTGTCTGTTAGGAAGCATACACCCCTTGTGCTGGGGGAAGGTGACATCTACAGAGTTAGTAGAAACCCAGTAACTAAGAAACTAAGAGGATAGCTGGAACTGGGTCATGGCAGGAAAAATTTCCAGGATGCAAAGCAATTTTAGGGAATAAAATGAAATCAAAACAAAATGCCTTTTATCCCTCTCCCATTTAAAGATGATTATTAAGCTAGGATTTGTGGGCTGTGGACAGGAGGAGTCACGGATAGCCTCTGGCAGCTGTGAGAGGGCTGGGTGGAGCAGTGGGAGCAGGGTGACCTTTCTGTTCTCTCCTTGGGGGGGCCATGCTGGCCTGGCTGAGCAGCTGGCCTCGAGGGCTCTCCTCTCTGCACCTCAGGGTGGGCAGTCTGGACTGCCTTCTGTTGAGTCCAGGTAATCCCTTTACTCTTGCTGACTTTTGTTCACTCCCAGAAAAGACCCTGGCCTGCCTGGTCCACAGGTGACTTTCTGGGCTGCTCTGGGTGAGGCTGTAGTGGGAGGAGCAGAGTCTGAGAGGTGTGGGTGTGGTCAGGGGCCGCAGTGTGTTCCTTCTAATGGTTCCTTGGAGGCTTCACTGAGGTGAGACCTTCCCGGTGGGTCTCAGCATTGGAGGCAACAGCCTCTGTCCGGCTGTCTGTGTCAGCTGGGCCCATTTTCTTTTACCAGGAGTGATGGCCCCTGTTCCTGTCTCATGACAGCAAGCTAAACTTGAAGAGCTTTGTCCTGAGAATGATTATACACTTGCCACACAGACTGCAGGTCCCCAGTCTCCGGCCCCTGGCTTGTGGGTACCATTGGAGCTGGAAGACTCCCGGTACCCTGGTACCTGAGCCTCACCCTGCTGGCTACACAGTGCTGAAGGGAGATGGGCCTCTGATTGCCTCCCGCTGCCCTTTTCTGTGCTCAGAAGACATGGTTGGAGTGAGGGTCAGAGCACTCAGGACCTGCTGTGGCTTGTGCTAGGCGGTGCTCAGCAGTGTTGAGCCTGTGTGAGTGGTATCTTTCCTCTTGCTTTGCTTCCTTTGCACCCCCATGCCTCTATGTGTGACACTTCTCGAAGGGTGACCTGGGAAGGTCCTCCACAGAAAAGTTTCTCCAGGGAAGTTAGTTTGTGATACCCCTGGCTGCGGGTGCAGCATACCACTGTGTCAGCTCATCTGTGGCTCTGAAATACCCTTGTCCCATGGGATGGGGCTGGGGGGACAGGCAGGATAAGCCTTGCAGGCACAGGGTAGATTGTGTCTTCATGGACAGTTTCTGTACTTGTTCATGGGCTTTGCTGCATTGATTTTGAGTTTCTAAAGCACTGCATTCACATATGACTGATCTTGCTCCTGAGCTATGTGCCTTTCCTCAGAGCCTGAGCCCAAGATTTGTGCACCCCTCCTAGTGCCATCAAGGCCTCAAGGTACCCCCTAATTGGGGGTGCCCATAGCACAGCTTGGTCAGTGGTTGAGAAGCCTGATGTCTTAACTGGGATAGGCTGTGAGGTTCCCAAGATGAGGTCCCTCACCTTACAAGAGAAACCTAGTCTCATGCAGGTCTGGCCAGGATGCCCTAAGGGGTCTCTGGTGCCTAGACCAAGCCTTTTCCACCCGGTATGGGCAGCCTTTGGCCGGCCTCTAGCAGGGCCCCTGGGAGGACTGGCCTGGAGCCCTCTTCCCCCACAGGCTGGCTTACTTTACCTTGTACTGCCCCTGATCATGCTGTGAACTCCCCTCTCATCCTGGCTGGAGACCTAGTCCCATTTTAACACAATTTCGAGAAATCCAAATCTTTGAATAACCTTGATCCTGAAAGGAAAGGCGGCTGGCGGCAGGTGAAAATTGATGGTCGTGCTCAGAGGCACGGTTCCCCGCCAAGGCGGCCTCTCGAGTGTTGCTTCCAAAAATAGCCGCAGCGCCGTGATGGTGTTTGAACCATGGCCAGGCCCCTCCATGAATCTTTTTCAAAGATGTTGAAGGTGCCACCCGGCCTCCCCTGCTGTCCCAGGCTCAGGTGTATCTGCCCTTGGTTTGCTGATGGCCAGGTCAGCACTTGTGTCCCTGGACGGCTGTCCTTCATGGCCCCATTGCCTTGCCAGTATCACTGGCTCCCCAAAATCCTGTGAGGTCCTTTTGCCCACAATTTGGTAAGAGCCACATACCCACAGTCAGGAGAGTCCCAGTGCTTACCACATGTGCAGGTCCCACTCACACACTCTTGGGACATCCCTGACCTTAGGTTTAGAAGGTCTACAAGGCTCTGGCCTGTCTCAGAGCTTCTGTCTGCCCACCCATGTGCCCTCTCCCCAGGAGGATGAGGGGCTGCTCCAGGGCTGCTGACTGGACCATCATTGGCTTCTAGTCATCGTGGCTTTTGTTAGGATGGCTTAGGCCTCCCATTTCCAGGGACAATCTGTTGGCAGAGACGTTTAGCCATGAGACCCCAACCAAAAGAACTATGATGTTGGCATTCATGAAATTAACTCATTTTCATTAACATTGTGATAATAATCCTGCTTAATAATCATTTTGAAAATACAACTAGAATTTGCAAAATCCTGCTTTCAGAGGGAGGAACCTACAGTCTGATGAATGGGCAGGGCTCCTGCTCAGGTGCATTTGACTCTGGTATTGGCTCTTTCCTCCCTACTGAGTGCCCTCTTCTGCCTCACTGCCCCTCATGTGTCCTTGGAGAGCATGTGTGTATGAGTATGTGTGTGTGTGAGTGTATATGTCAGTGTTCATGCACATGTGTGTGCATTGTGCATGTGTGTGTACTCTCCTCTTGGAAATCCCATTTTATGCATTTTGGCTGCTTTTCCCTCTAGACCCTCATGGAACATTAAGCCCAGTGGAGGAGGACTGGCCCTTGGCATCGTAATAGTGATTAAATAGCAATAAAACAGGATCAGTATTTACAGACCCAGAGTACTCGGACTGGAGAGTATTAAATATCATCCATCACCAAGTGGAAAACAGTCAAAAGCAGGGTTGCAGCTTGTAGTTGATGTTCTTTTGGTTAACTTTGCCCATGGAGACCCAGACTGCCCCCAGTAAAGCATTAGGGAGGAAGGGTACAAGTCCTGCCAGACACCGTGTCACATACTTAGGACTGTGCCTGTGGCCCACATGGTTGTCTGTCTCTGCCTGATGATGGGGCTCTGTCCTGAAGGCTTGTCGCTTGCTTTTGGTCAGGGGAACTAGGCAGGACTTGGACGTGCCATGTGCCTATAGAACCTGAGGACTTGAGGGTAGTGGGTAACGTGGACTGGAGGCTTCTGAACAGGATGGGGAGCAGGACAGAAAGCCAGAGGCTTAGCCTGGAAGGTCTCTTTGGAGCAGGCTTTTCCTAGGGGCCTGCTTGTCTACTGAGGCTCCATCTCCTGTATTTGAGAGTCAGGTGTACCCACCTGGGGCTCCTGGGGCACTATGTAGGCAGGGGAGGCAGTGAGTTAAGCAGCCTGCTGTGTGCAGTTGAGCTCCCAGCAGCTCAGGGGCTGGGAAAGCTGCTGCTGCTTCTTCAGTCAGGGCTCCTTTACGTGAGTGCATCCAGGGGCTAAAGGTGCTGATCGAATCTGTGAGGAGTGACCTCAGATCAAGGGCCCCTGCTTCTTTGGCTGGAAGTGGGATATTGGGTCTGTGGTTTCAGGCCAGTGGCAGTTACTCCTTCTTTGCCCAACATCAAAATGTGGCTTTTTTTTTTGGACAGTGCTATGTAGCCTAGGCCAACCCTGAACTTGTGATCCTCCTGTCTCAACTTCCCAAGTGCTGGCATTATCACACCTGGCTGCAACATGACTTTTTATGGAGTATGAGCTTAGCATGAGACAGGTGCCAGGCAGGGTCTAGCATCACTCAGGTGTGCCAGCTGCCTGTATAGGGGCTGTTGGCCCTGGAGGGCGTTCCAGAAGCCCATATAGATACTCTCTGTATAGGGCTCAGTTTCTGGAAAGATATGAGGGAAATGTGACATTTCCTGCACTTCTCATCTAAAGCTTTTTCAGCCCCTTTAGACCAGAAGTGTCCATAGGTTTACAGTATTTCTCCCTCACAGCCCTCCATGCCTGGTCAGGGAGGTGTGCAGTGAGAGCCAGAGCATGTCTGGCGAGGTAAGTGGGTACACTGGGGACCTTTGCTGGGAGGGGGAGGAGGACATGGGTTTCCTACCTTGAGCTACTGGCTCTACAGGTAAGACCAGTAGTCTGGCGTCCTTATGGTATGAAAGGCAAGTTTCCTGCCTGGTCTGTTCCAGTGGTGTGGGTGAGGCCACCTTTTCTACCCATAATGATTTGGCCTCCTTTGGGGTCCCCCAGAGAACTTTGGACTTAGTTACTACACTGTGTAGGCTCATGCTGTGGGCAGTCCTTGGTGGTTGTCTTCCTGGACATAGTTTGGATCTCCCTGGGATAGGCCCCAGGTTGGCCTCAGCGAAGGTTGGCTCCTTAGGTGGCAAATCGGCTCCTATTTCATTCTCCCCTCCCTGTCCTTCTAGGGGTCCTGTTAAAGTTTTCACTTTGCTCTGGGACTTGCAAATCCCACTAAGTGACTGTCACTTTTCTGGGGCTTCCTCCAGCGCTGTAATAAGCCTTTATAAAGGACTTTATCCACAGCCTTCTGAAAGTCTCTAAATAAATTAGACCCTCTGGTTAGCCTTTGTTGGTGATTTTTATTGACCTCCGGTTAAAGAAATATTGCTGGTTACAGAAGCGTGATTTATTCCTGTGGAAGCCAGCTTCGTTTAGCCCCTGGGTGCTCCCAGAAGGGACAGTGTCATGTAAATGCAAAGTGCCAGGCTGGCCTAAGAACTGTGTGTAAGAGTGTTCTGGGGACGGGGGCTTTCCCTTTCTGTCGGTCATGACCTTGGGGCGGGAGCGATGATTGCTAGTGAATCTCACAGCCTGCAGTGTGATTGCCTGGCCTGGCGTTATACGGGCCTGTTCCTCCCTGATGCAGAGACCTTCCAGGGTGGATTCCTCCATGAGACAGCGCAGGGGACTGGTTGGGACAGTATGGCCTTTGATATTACTGCAGCTGCTGGAAGCAGCAGCTCCCCTGCCAAGGATGCTCGATTCCTGTGGGTATCCACCTGACTCCTTCCCTGCTCCCAGGCCGGCACTACTATCCAGGAACCTCTGAGTAGATGTCTATTCCTGCTGGGCCCATGTGCAGCCAGACTGTGTCACTGACCAGGAGGCCTCCGTTCTGTTTGCCTTATTGTATCCTGAGACCAATAAATCTGAGCAGGAGGACAAGTGTACACTGTGAAGCCTCCTCATGGGACAGAAGGAAGAAGAAATCTGCTCCAGGCGACTGGTGGCTTAGTGCATGCTGGGACCTGGCCTCTGCCCCCTCCTCCACTTCTGCGCCCTGCTCTTGCTTGAAGCTGCTAAGCCATCCTTGTTGTCCATTTGAGTTACGATCTGACATGTGCTTGGCCTCCTTTGGGATGCAGCTCTCGTGTTTCTAAAGACCGTTCTGTTTTGAGCATGTTCGTGAGTATCTCCACCTCATTCCAGTGTGTGTTCATGGCTTCTCTTTGTCCTGTCAGGCCCTGTGTGGTTAGGCTTTGGACAGTTCAGTGATTTAAGAATGTCCAGGGCCAAGTGTACATGTTCAGTCCTGGCTCTGCAGTCATTGCTGTGGGATACCCTATGCATTCTCAGTGTCAGCGTTAAAGAGGGGGGATTGCAGATGTACCTCTCCTAGGTGCTGCAGGATTCAAGAGTTGAGATGCACCAGCAGTAGACTCTTTTGGGCAGGGTGTTGGTGTCTGTTCCAGGAGCATGTGCTTCTCTCTGTCGTTCCAGCCCCTTCTTTGCAGCCTATCATGTTGGCTGCCCACCTTGGGCAGCTCCTCTTTGCATTGCTCTCCTCAGCTACCAGTGTGCATGTGTCCATCTGGGTAGCTCAGTGCCAGCTCCCTGCCCTGTCAGGTCCCAGCTATGCTCAGGTCCTTTCTGAGTCCACATCAGCCATTAGGGCACTGCTGCCTATGGGACGTGATGGGCAGCAGTCTTCCAGGACAGACCCAGTGGCCCATCTCCTAGGCCAGTTTCTGCCTTAGGCAGTGCTGCTGCTGGAGAGCAGGACCAAGTGGAGTACCAAACTCGTGGCTCCCTGGGGCCTGGCCAGGGCCACCCATGCAGTGCCATCACCTCCAGAGTCCTGCAGGCTGTGTGTGCCGCTTGGGAGTGAGCCCTGCACCCTGTGCTGGGCCCTCCCCAGATTCCAAGGGGCCCGTGGTGACACTGCATCTGTCCCTCCCCAGCTGGCCAATGCATTGCAGCCCTCAGTCCTGGCTGAGCAGAGGACCTCCTGAGGAGTTGAGACATCAGAGCAGATTGCTGCATGGATTTGCAGAGGATTAAAGTTAATTAAAGAGCTCTTCCTCGCTTTTATTTCCTTGTATCTGTCAGCTATTTACATGCTAATGTAGCCCTGCCACCGAGTCTGGGAAGGCATCAGCTCCAGGCACCTCATCCTACCGGGAAGTAGTGGGGGGCAATATGAGCACAGCAGTGTATATTTATTTTGCGTCCCCATGGACAGAGAAGGGTCCGAGCACGCTTGAAAGTCAGCAGCACAGTCTTTCTTTGAGTTTCCAGAGTGTTGGTGTGGCTGACTTGAATGTTCCCCATTAAGGCTACATCTTACACTGCATAATTGAATGCATTATGCATGGTAATATCTTTGCATAAGCAATTTTATAAATAAAGAGGATGCATAGAGGAGAGAGCAACTTTCCAAGCCCAGGGCTGTCTTTCCCCGAAGCCTTGTCTCCATGGGTGAAGGTAGCTGTCAGTTGTGTGGGACACTGGTGACCAAGTCCTCTGGTTCAGAGTACCATATCTAGAAGAGGAAAAGGCTTTGGTTTGTGTGGCATTCTGGTGTGGACAAAGCATGTGTGCCAGTGCTCACTAAATGTTTGTTGAATGAATGAGTGTTCATTGATGCCATTGGGGGATATAATTTAGCCCTATTAGGTGTACTGAGCCCTGTCCTTTTCATTCTTAGTAACAGACAGTCCCTGTTGCTGTTTGGGGAGATCCTCTCCCTGCCCTTTTCTGGGGGGCCTGCAGCTTAGGTCTGCCTCCTTGGAACAGAGCTGGGTACATCATGGGAGCAGGGCAAACAGGTACTGGAGTGGATTTGAGTTCAGTGCCCTGTCCCACTGAGGGCCACCATAGTAGTGGTCGGCACTTTTGCAACTTATTGTAACCCTGACGTGCTAGAGTCCTCTGCTCACTGCAGGTTGAGAGCATCTAGTGGCCTATCTCTATTCTGTGCCTTCAAAGTGCTCCATAGCTAGGTTAATTCAGCATATGTTGTGTCACTTGTGAAGCATGTCAGACGATACATAGCCGGATGTTAGTTCCAGTGGTGAAAGCAGGTTTTATTCAGGTACTCCTGACTGTAGGGAAAGAGCTGAGCTCCATGTGGATTTGTGCAGGGGTGCCTGGCCCTCTTACAAGAGAACAAGGGAGCCGGTGCCCAATTGGAGGCAGGAAAATTACAAAAGCAGGGAAGAGGTCAGTGTACGTGAGACTAGGTTGGCAGGGCCCTGTCCCTCCTGATGATGGCTTTTCAAAGGAATCCTCCTAGCTGTAGGACACCTGAAGCTACAGATATTTCCATCTCAAAGGGATAGAGGAAGGATGCACATGGCGAGCTTTTTTCTAAGTAAGTGATCTGAGAAGGGGGTTCAGGGATTGGTCCTCAGAGGTTAGCCAGAACAAAGGGCTGATTCTGTGGTGCTGTTGCATATGGGAACCTGAAGGTGCTGGCTTCTTCCCTGGCCACAGGGAGCCCTTCAGATGGCCAGGTCTCAGTGCAGGGGTTTGGACTGTACCCAGCACACCTGTATACCCAGCAGACACTATTTACTGAAAAGCTTCTCTGTTTGCAGGGAAGGGGACGTAGACAGTCTTCCCCTTGTTCCTTCTCTCAACTACAACACTATATATAAAGCAAACATGAAAGACCCCTGGCGGGTGGCATCTGAGGACCCTGCAGAATGCATAGTGAACTCCCTTCTCACAGACCAGACCTGCAGCTGAGGACGTGCAACCGCAAATGTCAGGGCACAGACAGAGAAAGCCCCACTGTGCCGTCTCCCTACCTACTAGTGGCTGGGGGAGCAATAGTCTGTGTGATGGGAGATTTCGGTCCAGAGCTGAAATGAGATTTAGTGGGTGAGGTCAGTAGTGAAATGGAAGGAACAGAGGAATGACCAGTGAGCTTGGAGCCTGAACAGAGGACGTGGACCTTTTAGAGCTTTCAGTGATAAGCAGCCTGGCGTGTGTGCTGAAAGTTCGCCACCACTGCACTGAAGAGAAGGGAGCAAAGCACCAGGGCTATAGGATGAGAAAGTCTGCTGTTCGCAGAGTGGAAACTCTAGGACAGCCAGGAGGTGGGGCCAGAACATCCTCAGAGGTGCTGGTAAGTAGCTCCTTATTTGTTCCATCTCTGTGCCTGCTGCCGAGGTCTGTCCAACTTCCTATTTTTCTTGAGTCAGTTGTGGGAGTTTGTATGTTTTTAGGAATTTGTTCATGTCACCTTGGCTATCTAGTGTTGATTTGTAGCTGTTCATAGCAATCCTTTCTTCTGTAAGGTCCACAATAGTCTCTTCTCTTTCATTCTTGATTTCAGTGATTCAATTCTGTTTGTTCTTTGTCTAGTCATTCTAGCTCAAAGATCTTAGCAATGTTATCACTCTTTTCAGCAAACCAACTTTTGGCTGGGCCAATTTTCTCTCCAGTTTTTCTGTTCTCCACTTTGCTTATTTCTGCTCTCCTCTTTTTTATTTCTTTCCTGTTGCTAGTTTTGGGCCACCTGAGTTTTGAGGAAGATGCAAAAATAAGTAGGGAAAAGATAGGCTTTTAAGTAAATTTAGTAGTTGGAGTAATTGGATCTCTTTGGGCAAAAAAAGACCCCGTGTCTAACCTCATGTCTCATACAGAAATTTACTCACAAACTTAAGTAAAAACTTAAGTTTGAAATTATAAAACTTATTGAGAAATAATAGAATATACTACAGTCTAGCAGAGTTCTTAGACTTGACACCAAGAACATAAGCCATAATAGGAAAATCGGCAAATTTGGCTTCATCAAAGTTAGAGACATTTTGCTCATGAAAAGCTCCATTAAGAGATGAAAAGATAAGGCACAAAATTAGAGGAAGCATTTGCAACCCATGAATCCCACAAAAGACTCTTGTTTTTAATGTGTAAAGAACTTTCAGAAATTGAATAGTGAAAACACATAACCAAACCCTAATGAGAAAATGGGCAAAAGACATTTGTCGGAGACAAGTACACTAAAAGGTGTTACTGCTGCCCTGGCAAGGCACCTGTGGTGAAAATTGTGCCCACACACAGGCAAGGATGTGGGGAGCTGGGTCTCTTGTCCTTTGCTGGTGGGAATGTAAAGTGGTGCAGCCACTCTGGACAGTTGTCTGGCAGCTTGCTAAAAACTAAGATGCAGCCACCTTTGACTTAGCAGTTGTTTAGCTAGCCATTTATCCCTGAGAAATAAAATTTATATTTGCAGAAAAACCTGTGCAGGCCTGTTCCTAGTTCTTTATACACAGCAGCCCAGGACTGGAGAGAACTGCTGTCCTCCAGTGGGGAATGGAGAGGTGCTATAGCACTGGGGAAGTCCTCAGGAATGGACAGGGACAAACTGTGGGAGTGTGACCACTGGATAAGTGTGAGGGGCGCCAGGCCCAGCAAGGCGGCCCCTGCATGGTCCCACTCACGTGACATGCTTGAAGCGGGGAGGTTCCTGGCGTGTGTGAAAGGCTTGAGTTAGGATGGGAGAGGAGGGGGGTGTCTCCTAAAGGACCACACCAGGCATCTTTCCGGTGACAAGACTTTCTGTGTCTCAGCTGTCTTGCCCTTGGTTGTCATGTTGCACCCAGTGTTGTGCAAGATGTCACCACTGAGGACTCAGGTAAAGGGCCCTGTGACCCTTGTAGTGCCAGTGCTGTTAAAGTCCTGAAGCCCCCGTGAAGCCTGTGATCTTGTATACTTGAGTATCCTTTCATACCTCAGTTTCCCAGTCTTTACTGTACAGAATTAGAACACTTTTTCTGTGGTACTTTTCTGTGGTACTTTTTCTATAGATAGAATTTGTTGCTACTTGTTTGAATGGTCCCTGCTCCATGGTAAATGCTAAATTTTAGATATTACTACTCTTATGCTATTGTTGACACTATGTTATCACTCTGATATTTTTTTAAATGATCTAGGAGGAGGCAGGTGGCAGGGAAAAATGAGTAAATAAAATAATCCGAGGCTAGAGATGTGGCATGGTGGTAGAGCACTGGTCTAGCATATGCAAGGCCCTGGGCTTAGTTAGCTCCGCAAAAAAAAATAAATCAATAAAAAAAGTAAAATGATCTTAAGCCTATTCTTAAGCAAGTTGGATATACATGGATAAATCACTGCATGCCCGAGTAGAGGTTCCCAGGCAAAGGAGAGATGACAGTTTTGTAGAGACTGTGGGGCTGAGGCAGGGCCACCCTGTGTGTTCTACTTAAGGAGACAGTGGTCTCTGAGACCGATGGTAGGGAGAACTGCGTGTGCTTGGGTTGACAAAGTTGCTCCCTTGGCAGTGCATGTGCCTGATCCAATACTGGTGTACATTGATATTAGAAGTGAACAGTTAAGTATGTGAATGGAGATGGTGGAAGCCAGAGTTCTTCTTGGTGGAGTAACACGGCAAGGTGGGGAAGCTGTGAGGTTGTGGGTAGAGTTGGAGATATCCTGTGAGCTCACATTTTTCTTCCTGCAGGTGCAGGTAGGTACATATAGAAGTATTTATAAGTGCGTGTCCTTACACAGGTCGGTATGCACACGCACATCTCCTCACTCCGTCAGCTGGAGGGGGTGGAAGCCAAGACCCCACAGTAGCAGGGAACACTACCAGAACCCAGATCATGGTCTCTCTTATAGCACTTTTGTAGAAGGAACCAGGCTTCTGGGAGAGGGCTGATGCCAAGATTAGTGTGGGAAATGAACAGGGTGACCTGGAGCTTCTTGCAGTGACAGAAGCAAAGCCAAACTGATTAAGGACTGTCAGAGCACACAGTTGCCAACTGAAAGAGCTCTGGAAGGCCAGCACTGGAGCATTAGAGGACAGAGATAAAGCAGTATTGGGATGTCACCAACACCCAAAACACAGATCCATGCATCCATGCTAGTGGGATTGAATGAGTAAGTCAGAAAATTGAGACAAGGCTGACCTCTTCTGCTGAAAGTCCCAAATAGTCCATGTGGATCTCTTTTCTTGGGCAGTGGAGCAACCCCCCACCTTCCTTCAGTGTGAGCTGTGCCTGTGGCTTCCTGCACGCTGTCAAGTGGAAAGGGAGACAAGGAATTTTATAGGGAGAGACCCCTGGTATACCTTATCCAGGAGACTGCAGCAAGCGTCAGGTTCTGAGTCACACCTGATAACATGTGACCTGGGTGTGAGATGAGCACTGCACGAGCTGTGGCGGCCTTCCTCCCAGGAACCTGAAAGCTCAGGCTTACCACTGTCGAGGGCATCAGGAACACAGGAGAGGATGAGAAGTTATAACAGCCAGAAAGAACCCAAGGCAGACAACAGAGTGTAAGGTGGTGTTGTGGACAGATCCTGGAGAGGGGCCTCATAGGATGGAAAGAGGGGAGTCTGCACATCCCCACGTTGGCTCATTATAATGTGTGTGCATCACTCAGGGTAAAAGGGTAACACCAGAAGCTAGACATGGACAGGTGGGGAATCTACTGTTTCCTCAGTCTTTTTTCAGTCTAAAATTGTATCCAAAAAAATCGTCTATCGCAAAGGGGAAAAATATGCAAGTGTTACTTCTGCCTGGCAAAGGCTGTAGAGGTGCACTGTTGGCTATGCATGGAGCCTGGTCCTAGTTTAGAAGCCCTGGAGGTCGAGGTCATGCATGCTGGCTGCAAGGATGAAGGTCTTCTAGTGCAGACCCAGGGCACGTGAGAGTGGGAGCGAGGGTTGAGTGGGAGTGGGCTGGGTCCAGGTGACCACCTCCAAAAGGCTATCCCCATTAGATGACATGGCTCCCAGTGTTCTAGGTCCACCAGGCCACTTGTGACATCAGCATGGGATCACTGTACCACCAGGGAGAAGGTGGTTCTGCCTAAACATCTGCAGAGAGAGCTGGTAGGGCATGGTATCTTGGTCATGAGCTTCTCCTCTCTGGGCCACAGCTTCTCCAGGGCAGCTCTCCCTCCTGTCTTTTATGCCAGGTCCCCAGCTGCTGCCCAGAGGACAGCAGGGGGTCCAGGTCATTGATTTACTTTGCCTGGAGCTGTAGGGAACCCCCAGTGTCTGTGGGCTTTAGCTTGGCTGACACACAGACAACTATGTGTAAGGAGAAGCACCTGTAGCAGACTGGATGCTTACTGTTGGAAATTAGGGTCTTAGGAGTGAGAGCTGGGGTTCCCAGGCAAATGGGTGGTTAATGCCCTGTGCCCAACAGGAGCATGACCCCACCAAGGGCATATCTGAGGTGTGTGTCTTCATATCCCTGGCCCTGTATAGGGTCACCTGGCTCTTTTACCTTGTATTGTCTCAGCATCCCCAGGCCTGCCACCAGGTCTTCTGGCTCTTTGAAACTCTTGTGTTCTCTGTTTTCTCCATGCTGTACCTTCAGGATATTTCCTGCCTGGGAGAGGCACCTCTTATTTGTTCACCTGTGGAATTGGGTCCCTTTGTGTGCCCTCTAAGTCCCATTGGAGCCAGCCACAGTGCTGATATGTGACCTGGCTATGAGGCCACAGGTTGCGGTCTACAGAGTGAGGGGCAGGTCCTTGTGACCACAGCCCATCTGCTATGACCTCACAGACTCAGGATATGCGGGACTTCTCTCTTTTCTCAATCGTAACATGGTCTGTGTGAAAGTTGAAACTGCTAAAAAGTATAGAGAAAACATTTGAAAAGACCTTGACCTCCCTACCCACAGCTAGTATCCCAAACATATTTGTATATTTTCCTCTCCTCCTCCTCCACTTACCCCTACTCTCTCACAGCTGGTGTGCAGGGCAGAGAGGGCCAGTTTGCATCCCGTGTTTGTCATGGAACATGTTATTGAGAGAGTATCCATCATTAAATATTTGAAAATACAATCTTCAGTGCCTATACATTACTACCCTGCAGAGATGCACTAAAATTGAACTCTTTAGTGGAAATGTAGGTTGCTTCTGATTCTTCATTATTCCTGCGAATGTGAGCAGCCTCTTGGACCTCACACCGAGTCATTTCTTAGGGTGTTGCTGGTTCAACCTCTGATGGTTTCAGGATGCTTGCCCAGTATTCCGCACTTTGCTTCCAGAAATGTACCCATGGATGTGTCCTCTGGCTAGTATGATCTACGGTCCTCACAGCTGGTGGCATTCTGCTTCTTGTCATTGTTGGCAAGGTCTGAGTTTTATTGAATTTTCTCCCCACGTGTAATTGTGAGTTATATTTTTCTGTTGATTTCTGTTTATTTAGGCCAGTTTTCTATTAAGGTGTTAGTGATTTTCTTATTGATTTGTAAGGGATATTTATATATTTGTACCATGTCATTCCCCTGTTTGTCTCTTGGCGTTTGTTTTTTACTGAAGTTCTGGGAAACAGTGGTGCTTTATGGTGTTATGTGTAATGCTCCTCTTGAGGCTGTGCATGAAGAACCGCTTAATGCTCACCTGTGTCCTGTGGCTCCAGGCCAGTGGTGTGGCCAGTGCAGGGCCTATCCAGGTTGACTTTGCATCAGGCTCTATGCTGATGCACAGGGGATCCTCTGTGGAGTGCAGCCTGCCCTCCTGCCCCTCAGCCATTTGCTCCTGTGAAGAGAGGATAACGGTGTCTGCCACTTAGGGTAGCTGAGTGCTCTGGGTAAACATTGCACATGGCGCCCTCCCCACCCATCCTTATCTCTTCTGATAGAAGGTGTTCAAGGAGAACAGACCACTCAGGGCTGTCTGTGTGTGCTGCCACACAAGGGCTTCTCACTGTGGGTGATGAGCACACTGAGTGAGTTGGGATACCTTCAGTGAGACAAAGGTGTCATGATGATCTGATTTGGGCTGCTGCTTCCATCATGACTGTTTCCTGGGGGCTTGGCTGGGGACCACTTCACTCCCTGTAAACATTGTGGCTATGTCACAGTGGCAGCGATAGCGGTAACCCTAGGAGCACATGCTGTGTGCCAAATCTCTAGCAACCTCTCCACATTCACCCCACTCTCATCTTGGGCAGCACCACTTTACAGGGAAGGAGGTGGAATTCCTTGGGGCTTGAGAGCTTGCTCAGGGATGTGTGCCAGCAGACCTGCAGGGTGGATTTCCATCTCCAGAGTCCAGCCTCCCCCACCCCCGCAAAAGAAGGAAAATCTAAAAATAGGGAGGGTTAAGATTACCACAGGCTAAAGCACAACCAAGTGTCTGCAAGGACAGATTTGCACAGAAGTTACCTGCATGGTGCATTTTTTGCTTTATGGAGTGGTCCAGCCCGTCACCAAGTCCCAGTGCCATGTCCTACAATTATTGCATTTTGAATTGGTGGTGGTCCTTTATTGTAGCTTTGAAGGCTGTGATTGCCTATTGAAGGAAGATTCTGAATGGAGATTTGCAGCACAGCTTTCATATCTGGTAGCAGCAAAAGGCCACAACGAATGTTTTGTCTGCTCTCTTCTGAGGTCCTGGAAACAGTGCACCCCGATGTGCATGAGCTGTCTTGTCCACAAATGTGTGTGGTGTCACCAGGTCCCTCTAGGTAGAGAGTGGGCTTTCCCAGATGTCTTGTTGCCTTCCTAGAAGGATGGGAGGGCTTTGGGGCATGCAGGGGAGGAGCCACCTCTAGGAAGTTTTAGCCTGGTTTGCGGAAATGACTGGTGGAGGGGCACTTGTCCCAGCCCTGGCCCCTTCTGCTGTTGTCACCAACTTGGTGACCTGTTCAGCAGAGATCCTGCTTTTCTCATCAGACGAAGCACATGTTTTTTTCTCTTTCCTGTACTTCTCTGTGGTAGATTATTTTCCGAATAAACTCTCAGACTATTGGGTTAGAGCAGCTTCTGTCCCTGTGAAGACAGGTCCATGGGCAGTCTTATACCAGGTCCTCAGCCCAAATGTCCCCCTTAGAAATGAGGGCTGCTTTGAGTCTGGTTTGCTGGGGTTGAGGATGCTCTGTGATGAAGGTGAGATGGCAGCTCTGTCCTCTTGTGACCAGCCTCCACTGCAGCTCAGTGGATGATCTGAAGCTAGGAGCAGGGCTTCCTCATGAGCACCTCCAGCTCCTGATACTGCACAAGACTTGTGACACTTGTGGCATTTCCCTGAGCAGGACCTGGGACTGCCTAGAAGTAGGGAATACTGAGTGTGGTGATGGTACCTCTCTTGTGTTCTGTAGCAGGCTGGCATCAGAGAAGCAAGTGCATGTGATTTGTGAAGGTGAGGACGCCCTGGTCTGTGGGCCTTGCAGAGTCTGTTCTGTCCCCCAGCCTGAACAGTTGCCAAGGCTCAGAGTCTTGGTCCATAGCAGGAGGTCTGGCTCTGCAGAGCAATCAGGCAGAGAGGGGGGCTAGAGAGGCCAGCACAGAAGGGCAGCCCCCACCATGTGTCAGCTGCACTTGGAGCTGTGGTATGTGGCCTAGGTAGGGTTCTCAGCCAGAGAACCCCAGGAGTCACCAAGCAAGGATGCAGTCCTCTACAAAATACTCTGATTTGTTTATATCTTTTCCTTGCTGTGTACCATCGAGGGCAGGGAGAATATGGCTGTGATCTGTCACCTCCCCTGAGGGTGCCTTTGGCTGGAGAGGCAGACAGGTAATCACAGACTGAAGTCAAGGCCAAGTGGTAATAATGGCCAGCTAGAAAGCAGAGCTGACCTTGTGTCCTTCTCTTGTACTAGGACATATAGGGGCAAAGAGGTCTGCAAAACAGGTGGATGGGCCTGGCCTAACTGGCTGTGAGGTCCATGATGCCAATAGCAGTAAGACCAGCAAATGAGTCCTGAGACCTAGCTGAGCTCTGAGCAAGCCAGAGGCCTGTGCACCCTGCGTGTAGTAGCGCATGCTGTAGTCCCAGCTACCTGGGAGGCTAGATGGGAGGATCCATGAGCCTGGGAGTTCAAGGCCATTGTGGCCAGCTCAGGCAACATAGTGAGTCCTTGTGTCCAAGAAAGAAGAGAGGGAGGTCCCTACTCCTGCAGAGGAGTAGGGATGTGGGTAGAGAGAGGGATTGGTGTGTGCTCCCGAGTGGAAGGTGGGGACTGGAGGGTGCTCTCAGCCTGACATACGTCCCTGTCCTCTTGGGCAGGTGACTTCACACACCCTAGTCTGCATGTGCAATGGCCTTGTCTAGGGTAGTGCTCCTCCACTGTGGGCCTGCAGCTCTTCCCTAAATTTTCTCTGTTCCTGTTTTAAATGCTCGAGTCTAGCTCCCTCAATAGATCAAGCTCCTGGAGAGCAGGACAGTGTCTCTCCTTGACTCTTCCTGCAGAGCCAGCCTGGCCCTGGCCAAGGCCCCATAGCCGTGGACATGAGCTGAAGGTCAGGTAGAGCTTTTCAACTTCCCATCTGTGACCCGAAGCTGCTCCAGCTTTCTTCCAACCTCACTGAAAACACTTCCCAGTGGTTGGATCCTTGTACTAATCTCTGGCCCTAGTCAGCAGACAGAGCTCTAAAGGAAAATATAGCAGAGCTAGCTGCTAACTGAGCCCTGGGAGCACCACAGAGTGGGAGAACCAAACATTCTGAGTGGAGGAGAGACCCTTGCAATCAGTCAGAGCTATTTGGATAATGCCATCTGTCCTCTGAAACCTGGTGTTTATGTGGCTTTAGTGAATGTTGAAGACATTTTGGAGACACTGCTGTCTTTTTGTTGTCTGTTAAGGTTTAGATCTAAAATATCCCCCAAAAGTCTCATGTTTGGAAGTGGATCGCTGGGCATGTGACCTGGGAGGGTGTATTCTCACCCTTGGCTCTTCCTTTCTCTCTCTGCTTCCTGGCCACCAGGCAGTGAGCAGCTTCCCTCCAGCAGGCCCTTCTACCATGGTGTTTCTGTCTTGGAGTCAGCTAATCATAGACTGAACCCACTGAAACTGTGAGCCAAATAGACCTCTCCTTCCCTTTCTTTCTTTTTTTTTTTTGGTACCAGGGATGGAACTCGGGTCCTTGCGCTTACGCAGCAGGCAGCGAAACCACTGAGCTAAATCCCCGGCTAGACCTCTCCTTTAAGTTGTCAATGTTGAGTGTTTTGTTCCAGTGATTAGGAAAGTGACTAATCCACTGTCCATAGTCAGTAGGTGTTTGAGCCAGAACTGGAGTGTGGCTCTGATTTATTACAGATCACTTTTCTGTCTGAGTGCCCATCTAGCCTCTCAGTGTGCTGTGATGAGCTCAGGTGGCTGCCTTCCACATACCTTGTCCTTGCCACTGACCTTGATGACCTCAACATCCTGTTCCTCATCTGAAATGGGGAGGGACATAATGCCACATGAGGTGGCTGTGAAGCCAACTTGACCGTTTGTTTTGTTAATTTTCAGCTGAACCCATACTTATCTGTTGGGCTCTAGCCCCCAGCTGGGGCTGGGTCCTTGTTAGCAGGTGGAAGGTTGGGGTGGGGCGGGGAATGTGGGAAGTGCACTGAGGTGACAGGGCAAGCAGCCTGCTATGGGGAACACACTTGGCTTTGAGCTACCTGTACTGTTTCTGTTCTGAAGCAGCTGCTTAGATTATAAAACTAAATCCATCCAGCTCTATTTCTGCTTTGCCAGTAAGACTGAGGCTTAGAGGGAAAGGGACCACTCTGAGGCTGGTAGGGCTGGGCCAGGAACCCAGGCCTAGGACTCTATTTAGTAGTTTGGGCAGTGTCCTCCAGCCCATTTTTCTGTGTCCTGTCTTGCTGGACCTGTGGCCCTGTCCTAGTCCTCCCTACCCTTGTGTAAGGATACACTGGGCTGTGTGTGAGAACCTGAAGGAGGGGGAGCTGCAGTCAGCTGGCCATTTTGTCTGATGGCCCCAGTCCCTCCCTGGCTATTCTGTCACCGCAGGAGTGCCAGCTCATGTGACACCATTGTCAGCCGCAGGTGTGAGGAGTTGCCACTGGGAGGCATCCTGCTGGCTCAGGTGGGTGCTGGGTCTGCATTATGCAGCTAACATAAATGAAATGGAATTTGTAATAGAGCAGTGTGAAGTCTAAGTAAAATTGCTTCGGGAAATCTCAATTGATTCCCACTCCTTCCCACAATAGGTGTTGTAGAGCTTTTTATCAGGAGGTTGAAATTGCAAGAACATGGCCTGCTGGTGAGAAGCACAGAGCAGCATGCTCATCCTCTGCCCCTCTAGCTAAATGTGGGTAGTGGTGGGGCAGCAGGGAGGATTCAACAGTCACAAGTCAGGGAGAGTGGGAGCAGTGACTCAGACAGCTGTACCAGGGAAAGGAGGTGGAGGAGAGGAGGTGCTTTTTCTCTGTACCCTACTGCTTGACTGGGCAGAGGGCAGATGAACAGGGTAGGGCTTGGAGAAGATCTTGTCCCTCCTTAGTGAGTAACTGTGTTAGCTTCCTTTGGGCCTCGGGAGAGCTTGTGTGGGAGCCATCCCAGGAGACCCCACAGCCACCTGATAGATGGACATGTTGCTGGAGTCTCCTGACCATGTCTTCTCCTGTGGGGCTCCACTGAAGCTGGTCACCCAGCAAATGGAACTCAGGAAACAATAAACTGGGTTTATTCATCTGACAAAGATCATCTTGCAATGAGGCTCATGGAAATTACAGGTGTGGTAAAGAAAGAAAAACAGAGGTGGAAGTATTGGAGCGTGGAACAGGTACTGTCAAGTATTTAGCAAGTTTGACAATTATGGACCAAGGACTGGAAACAAGGGGGTGCTTAATGTAGCTCAGAAGCCCTAGTGTTCTCACTGACCTGGGAGGACCTTTCAATATTGTGATTGATGCTTATTACCACAAATCAGTTTGTCAGAAAAGGTTAACATTTCTCATTGCTCTCAATTTCCCCAGACTGGGTGATGTCTGTTTTGCTTCTGAAACATTTTCATCAAAGGCAGATTGATGGCTTTTAGCACTTTTGAAAGAGTTCAGCTGCCTTCCTGGAAGGCCCAACTTGTCCAGAAACACCACACACCGCACCACACATCAGGACTGGGCCAGACCTTGCATAATAGGTTCTAATTGGTCTAAGCAAATGGTGTGTTAATTCTAAATTAACCTTATCTACTTATGAAGGAAGCAAAGCAAGAAATACATTCGGTAACACTTTGTTAGCACTTTGTTCAGATTCCTATGTGGAATTTAATAGAATTGCATTCTGCTAAAATGGTCCTCTGATTCATTTGTCATCAATGGAATGGGACTTATCCAGTTTACTGCACTTAATGAGCTTTGCCAGTTCTGAACACTTCTGTCACCAGAGATGTCTGTACCCCTGCATGCACACTGCATCATCAGGGGCTGGTCCCCTGTGCTTCCTGTGGAGTGGGTGTGTGGATGAGCACTGTCTCAGTTGCTGGGCCCCCTCCTAACTGGTGCCCTGTGGAAGCAGGACTGGGTTTGCAGAGGGACATCTCCAGCAAGCACTTTAAGTTAGCTGCTTGTCTTGCATTTGCTCCTTAAGTCCCCCTTGGAGAATCCCAGGGTCTTGCCTCACAAATTCTCATACCTAAAAATCCAAGTGTTCTAGTTCTCAGGTAGGAGATAAGGCCTGTGTCAAGCCCTGGAAGCTTTTGCCCCAGCACTGCAGCTCGCCTAGTGAATGAACTTGTTTGTGCTTGAATTTTTTTTACTTTCTCTTACTCCAACATTCCTCTTCCTGTCTCATTTCACTGTAATCCCGACTCCCAGATTATTCTTCTCAGATTATACTCTCCACTCATCACTCCCTGCCTAGAATCCCCTTGGCTTTCTGTCTTACCACCCTTGGCTTGGGCCACATACTTCCTCCTGCCTCCCCTCTACCCTCCCTGAATGGGGAACCTGTTACAGTTTAGATAAAAAATGTCCCCCAAAGGTCTGGAGTGGGATCATTGCTGTGACTGTATCTGACCATGTGGTTTAGAAGCCTTTGGAACTAGCCCATGGGAGGAGTTTGGAAAGGTTTAGAGGTATTAGCTAGAGGAGCTCTAGAATGCTATAAGCTGAGCTTGAAGGAAGATTCAGTTGGATCTCAGAAGATTGGAATGCTGATAAAAATGGAGATGGTAAAGACCAGGCTTGAAAGATTTTAGTTGGGAACAGGGATTCTATTGGCTGTTGGGCTATAGGCCATGTGTGTTATGTTCTAGTAGAAAATTTGTCTACATTTTGTTCATATCCTGAGACTTTGCAGGAGACTAAAGGTGATGGAATAATTTGGCAGAGGAAATTTCAAGCCAACCCAGTGTTCAAGATGTAGCATGGATACTGCTTACTGCTTTTAGTAAGATTTATACTGAGAAAGATAAGCAAAAATCCCATTTTAAAAGATTTCATTTCAAGTCCCCTGCGCTGCCCCATAACCACTCCGACAAGATGAAAGAAACTATCAGGAACCAGGAAAAACTTGCCAAATTGCAGGCACAAGTGCGCATTGGTGGGAAAGGAAGTGGTCGCAGGAAGAGGAAGGTGGTTCATAGAACAGCTACAACAGATGCTAAAAAAACTTCAGTTCTCATTAAAGAAGTTAGGGGTAAACAATATCTCTGGTATTGAAGAGGTGAATATGTTTACAAACCAAGGAACAGTGATCCACTTCAACAACCCAAAAGTTCAGGCATCTCTGGCAGCACTTTCACCATGACAGGCCATGCTGAGATGAAACAGCTGACAGAACTGCTACCCAGCATCTTGAACCAGCTCATTGCAGACAGTCTGACTAGTTTAAGGAGACTGGCAGAAGCTCTGCCCAAACAATCTGTGGATGGAAAAGCACCACTTGCTACTGGAGAGGAGGATGATGATGAAGTTCCAGATCTTGTGGAGAATTTTGGTGAGGCTTCTAAGAATGAGGCAAACTGAATTGAGTCAGCTTCTGAAGAACATATAACGTGGAAGAAGTTACTGGCAGCTGCTATTTTGTATTGTGACTGCTTTTCAAAATTGTTTTTGTTTATAGATCTGATAAAATCTAGATCTCTAATATTTTTAAGCCCAAGCCTCTTGGACACTGCAGCTCTTTTCAGTTTTTGCTTACATACAATTCATTCTTTGCATCCAATTAATGAAGAAGCCTGGGAATAAAATTTGAAACAAAGATTAATAAAATTCTTTGCCTAGTAAAAAAATAAAAATTTTTTTTAAATGATTTCATTTCTGCCAGAAATACATAGCAAGATACTGTTCTTAAAAAATGAAACAAAAAACTTGTAAAGTTGGAGCAGAGGAGACCTTAGTTGATAAAAAAAGATTAGCAGTCAAAAGAAACCAAGTATAGGACAACAGGAAAGATGCTTTGAAGGAGTACTGGGCCCTACCTTTCCCTGGCTAAGAGGTGCTTCGAGAAGGGATCCCCAGGCCATCCTGCTCAAGAATGGCCACCTAGGGGATTTGTTCTCTGGGATTTTGTTCACAGTATCTGGTCATCCAGGCCTTTAGGGTGCTCTAAGCCCATGATCCAAGGGAGCCTGGCCACTGTTTGAGCTGGTGGCAAACCTTGGCCTCATCCTCATGCTGCTGGCTTTGCAGTCATGCAGAATGCAAGAATTGTGGGGTCAGGAAGGCTTCCACCCAGATTTCAGAAGAAGGCCTGGGAGGTCAGGAAATGTGCCCCTGAGAGGACAGTGCGTGAACCTGTGAAGAGTGGAGCCAAAAGTACAGTGGAGACCCCAGGAAGTTGGATATGACAGACACATGGATTGTCTGTGAGGAAAGCTGCAGACAATGAGCAAAACAAGCTCGAGAGAGAGGCCATGAGAGCTGCAGCTGGCAATGTAGGGGCAGGGCCACCCAAGCACCTTGGATTTCACATCTTTGCCCTGGGTGCTGGACACAGAACTATAGGATTTAATGTTTTCCCTGCTGGGTTTTGGTCTTCCTTTGATTCCTTTCTGTCCCCTTAATTTCTCCCTTTTGGAATGGGAATGGGAATGTTTATCTTGTGCCATTGTATGTTGGTTAACTTACTTTTTGAGTTTTACAGGGACTTATAGCTAAGGGTTTGCCTTGAACCCAGAGGAGACTTTAGATTTGGACTTTTCAGCAATTCTTGGACTACGACTTTGGCAATTCTTAAGAGATTCTTGAACAGCTTTTTGTCTACCATGCCCCTCTGCTATGCCACTTGGAGCTGCACTTGGATGCTGTCTTGGAGCCAGCTAAGCACATACTGTAACCATGAACCAAAGTAAATCTCTCCTTTAAGTTACAGGTACAGGTATTGTGTCTTGGCAAAGAGAAAGTGAGACAGCATCCTCTGATCAAGCCAAAGTAGACAAGAGTCCTTTCAAGCTTCTGAAGTGCCAGGTCTAGGATGGGTGGTTGAACAGAAAGTTAGTCTTTGGCCGAATGTGTTTTTTGCAAGCTATTTGGAAATGTGACTGTATAGCCATAGTGTGCTTTTAAAACCATAGAAATCTTTTATAAAAATTTTGTGTGTATGTTTGAGTGCAATTATACATACTTGTAATCCCAGCTAATCAGGAGCCTGAGACAGGAGGATTGCAAGTTTGAGGCCAGCTCAGGCATCTTAGCATGACCCGATTTCAAAATAAAATTGAAAAAGGGTCAGAGTTATAGCTCAGTGGTAGAGCACCCCTGGGTTCAATCTCCATACTGCAAACAAACTAAAAATGTTTCTGTCTTTTCAGTTTCTTTTAGAGTCTGACATATGGAGGGAAAGTGCTCTTCCCAGAGTACACCTGACCTGTGATGAGGTCAGCATACCTGTGGTCCATGTAGGACCAAGAAATGGGCATTGCCAGCACCTTGTGGCTCCTGCTGCCCCCAGGGCCAACACTACCATGAGATTTGCTGGCATTTATATGTTCTGTAAATAAAATCTTGTATTGCATCATCTTCTGTGTTTGGTTTCCTTTGCTCACAGTTATTTCACATCTGGTGTGTGTGTGCCACGTGGCACCTTTTCCTTCTGTTCACTGGTGTTCGCACTTTTTTGTTTCCTCATGGTCATGACTGATGCTGCTGTCAGCTTTCTGTCCTTGGGGTGCGTACACATGGATTTCTGCCTGTTGTCCAGGAGTGTGACTGCTTCCCTAGAGGCCGAGTCACATGTTCGCCCTGGTCTTCCATGTCAGTTTGCCACGTGGTCATGACAATTCATAGCCCACTGTGGTGAATGAACCTCCCTATTGCTTTAGAGTCTTCCTCACACTTGGCAGGGCCATTCTAATTCTTGCGCATCTAAAGGGGGTAGCTCCTGGGAGCATCTCCTGGTGTTCTCCATGTGCACACCCTAGGGTATTCGTGGGGTCAAGCCCTCTCTGTATTCATTCATTAGTTGTCTGGGGAGCCCCCTTGGAGAACGTCCTTTCAACTCCACTGCCTCTTTTTCTTTCCTCTTTTTCCTGGCAATTTGTAAGAATGTTTTATGTATTCTGGATACAGCCTTTTGTTAGGTTTTTGTACCGCAGATGTCTTCTCACCCTATAGCAGTTTTTCACTCTTAACGTAACAAAAGTGCTTGATTTTAATGAGCTCCAAGTTACCTGTTTTCAAATTCCTCCATGGTTATTAGTAGTGTACACATATGTGTCCTGTTTAGGAAAGCTTCTCCTAGCCCAGGGTCATCAGCTTCAGTACTCCCTTCATTACTGTTTTGCTGCAGCACACCACCTCTTGATGTGGGGTTCTTTTGCACTGTCACGCCTCCTTGCCCCCATTAGGATTTTTATGGCCAGCCACTGGAGGAGTCCCTTCCCCATAGCCCCATGTGCTGCTTCACCCTAAAACCATAATAACAGGAGTTCTGTCTTCATATTCTCTTCTGGATTCCCACCGCTGTTCAGGGCCAGCTGCCTTTCACACAGAATTTACAGCCCAGCCTCTTGGTTTCCCCCAGTAAAGCTACTGGGTTTTACTGGGAATGCATCGACTCCGTAGTGTTTCCACAGCATCAGATCTTTTTACTGGGAATGCATTGACTCAGTGAGGTCGTGGCAGCATTGAGTCTCCTAGCACAGGGACATACGGGATGCACAGCATTCGGTCTTCTTCTCCATGGACATACCGAATGTTTAGTCTTCTTTCTTTTTTCTCGGTAATGATTCATGAAATGGTCTCGGTAACCATCTCTTACAGATTTTTCTTTATATTATGAATGGTATTTTTCCACAATTTCATTTCTAAGCATTTGTGTGCTAATGTAGCACACAATTGAACATTATTGGCTTCAGCAATATTATAAAACTATTTCAATAATTCATCTGTACATTATATTGGATTACCTGTGTGTTGTGTCATCTACTACTGATCCTGTTAAATTTTTCCCCACTCTGTATACCTTGTCTTGCTTTCTTCTGCATAGAATCTCTATCATTGCTCTGAACAAAAGTGTTGATGGCAGCTGTTTCCTTCTTTCTCAGTCTCAGAAATTGATCCGTCAACACTTTGCTGTTAGAGATCCTGCCGCCCACAGAAGAAAACCTATCACATTAAAGAGGTTCTCTAGTCTTTGTTTCCTAAGAGGGCTTTTTGTTTTATTGTTTTCATCATGAATAGATATTGAATTTCAATCAAGAGTTTTTTCCCAGATTTTGAGATGATCGTATGATTTTTCTTCTTTATTCTATTAATGTGAATTAAATTAATTGATTTTCCAGTGTAAAACCACTCCAGACACAGTGGTACACACCTGTAATCCCAGCACTCAGAAAGCTGAGGCATGAAGATCATGGTGAGTTCGAGGCCAGCCTGGGCTCCATAGTGAGTTCAAGGCCAGCCTGAACTACAGAGCAAGACCCTGCCTCAAAAAAAAAAAAAAAATCAAATGTTTAACTTACATTTCAGGAATAAACACACTTGATCTGTAGATTATGCTTTATATGCAATGCTGTATTTGGTTTGCCAAACATGTAATTGAGGATTTTGCATCTGTGGTTGATTATTGGAGAGTTTGACCATTAAATTTCATCTCTCATACAATGCATCAGGTTTTGGTGTTACGGCTTTTCTGGCCTTGTGAGTTGTAAAACTGTATGTAATAGTCTACGATTAATGTTATTCTTCCTTAATGGTTTGTAGAATGCAAAAATGACAGCCTCTGGGGTTTCCTGGTTGGAGCAATTTTTTTTTTGGTACCAGGGATTGAACTCGGGACCTTGCAGTTGCGATTTTAAATTGGGGGCTTGATTTCTTTTACTAGCTTTGGAACTTCATCTTTTGTTTAAGTTTAGTTGCTTTAGGCTGGTTCATTTTATCTAAATTTTTAAATTTACATGTATAAAGTTTTTCATTTTATCTTAAATATTTTTATGATCTGTAGTTATGTCTTTTTCACTGTTACTCGGTTATTTTTCTTGATTGATATCAACTGATCAATTGTATTAATCGTTTGAATGAGTCATCTTTAGGCTTTATAGATTCTCTACTATATATATTCAGCTTTATTAATTTCTTTTGTAATATTTTCTCCTTTCTTTGGGTTTAATTTATTCTAACTTTCTGAGTTATACTGTGTATGAAGATAATTGGTTTTAACCTTTTTCTTCTTACATATATGTCATGTATATATGTATTTATACATATATGTAATATATGTATTTATGTATTTATGGTTGTAAATGTAGCTGCATACTGTATGTTTTGATACTTTGTATTTTCTTTACTGTGTGAATCAGCATCTATCACTATAACAAATACTGAGATAATATGTTAAGACGGTGGTGGTGAACCTATGGCATGCATGCTGCAGTGGGCTGTTTATTATTATTGAAAGCTCTAAAAGGTTTGCCATCACCGCATTAAGAGGCAGGTCTGTTTGGCTTATAGTTTTGGACATCCAGCCTAGACCAGTTGCTTCTGTAGCTTTGGGCCTTTGGCAAAGCATAACCTCATAGTGAGAGCATGTGGTGGAACAGAACCACTTACTTCATGGCCAGGAAGCAAAAGAGAGGATGAGAAAGGGCTGGGCTCCCATTATCCCTTCAAGGCCACAGCCCCAGTGACCTCTCTTCCTCCCACCAGGCTCTACCTCCTAAAGCTTCCACCACCTCCCAGTAGCACCACAGGGTAGTGACCATGCCTGTAACGTCTGGCCTGGTGGGGGACAGTTAAGGTCTCAGACTATGGTACTTACTCAATTCAAAATATTTATCTATTTCCATTGTAATTTTTTTTAACCAATGGTTTATTCAGAAATAAATTTTAAAATTCTCAACCATTTTCTAGCTATCATATTGTTAATTTATAGCTCAATTTCCTTGCACCCAGACTATACTTTAAATGATATCAGTTCTGTAAAAGTTATCAACCTATGTTTTATGACCCCCACATTGGTCAATTTTGATAATCCGCCCATGTCCACTTAAAAATAATATATAGTGTGCAGTTGTTGAGTGTAGTGTTCTTTAAATGTCTTTGTGTCCTTTGTCAAACATTCTGTACAAGTTTTTCATATCCTTAGTGATGTTTTCTCTTAGTTCCTGAGAGAATTGTATTGAAATTTCCCATCGTGATTGTGGGTTTGTCTAGTTCTCCTTTTAGGTTTTTTTTGTTTTTTTGTTTTTTTGGTACTGGGGATCGAACTTGGATCCTTGCGCTTGTGAAGCAGGCGGAGGAACCAGTGAGCTAAATCCCTGGCCCCTCTTTTTAGGTTTATCATATTGCAGCGTATCTTTGGAAGCTGGTTTTTTTTTTTTTTTTTTGGTACTGGGGATCGAACTCAGGTCCTTGCACTTGCACAGCAGGCGGCAAAACCACTGAGCTAAATCCCTGGCCCCTGGAAGCTGTTTTATTAGGCACATAAAAATTGAAAAGTATTATCTTTCTGATGAAGTCAGCCTTTTGCTATTATGAAATGTTCTCTATCTCTGTGGATTCTTTTAATCATTGAATCTCCTTTGTAGATTTATCAGGTTCCGTTTTTTATATTAACTGTACCTTATGCTTTTTCAACTTTCCTTTATAAACTTTCTTCATTATTTTATTATAAATGCTTTTCTTATGTACTGGATAAAGACAGGCTGCTTTTATGCAATCTAAAAATCTTTGGTTTTTTAGTTGAAATATTTAGTTGCCCTCAGTGTAGTGATACATTTGCATTTATTTGTGTGCTTTTTTCTTTTCTTTTTTTACCTTGTTGAAGAAGAAATTATTTACTCTCTGTTTTCTCCTCATTATCTTGGTAACTGTGTGTTTTTTCATGTAATTTTTAGTAGCTGGACTGGTGCTTACAAGATAGACTTTTCATTTATCAAAGTCTGGTAAAAATCAGTACATCTGTTCTTCAGACAGTCCAAAGCCTTAAACTCTTCTGTTTATTTTTGCCTCACCTAGAGGCTATTATTACAGTTTGAAGATACTATTTTACATATTTATTTTATGTTTTAGCTGTATAATTTTGCCTAGTATTAACATCTTATATTACTGACACATTTGTTACAATTAATGAACCAATACTGATACCTTATTACTATCTACAGTTTACATTAACCACTTACCAGTGCAATTATTTATATATAGGATGACCAAAAATTGCATAGATTTTTCATTAATTTTTATAAGATTACAGAAAATGTAAAATGACAAGTTTATCAAATTCATTCAATACAAGAATCGATGGGTTGAAATGGCACCTACCTGAGCAATGTTTGGGATAGTGAGTGCATAAACACACTGCCCGAGTGACACTCAGGGCAAACTGTTAAGTGGTTTACATTTACTCTCTGTGTTATATAATTCTGTGGTGTGCCTTTTTAGACAGACCTCTCTCTGTTGTCCAGACAAGCTTCCAGCTCCTGGACTCGGGCAATCCTCGTGCCTCATCTTCCTGAGTAACTGGGACTATAGTGTGTGCTGCCATACCAGTTCTGTGGGTTTTGGGAAGTGTGTATTATGTATCCGCTGCTGCAGCATCCCACAGAATAGTTTGCTTCTGTTTTCTGAAGAGATGTTAGCAAATTGGTCTCATTTCTTGCTAAAGTATTTTGTAGAATTCACCAGTGGAACCATGTGGGCATGGTGCTTTCCTTTAGGGGAAGCTTATTAATTATTAATCCCTCTTCTTTAATAGATAATATGCTGGGGCCAGGAATTTAGCTCAGTGGCGTTGTACCTGCCTTGGCAAACGCAAGGTCCTGAGTTCGATTCCCAGTACCAAAAAAAAATGCTGTTGACCTGGTCTGCCCTCAAAGCAGCAGCAGGGGAGTACCTGCAAGAGACTATCCCAGACCATCCTTAGATCAGGCCAGTTGGGATTCTAAGGAAATAAACACTACATACAGTAATCAGTGCAGAGTGTTTGTTAGGGAAACTGATGGATGGGGGCCACAGCTTCCTCGGGATAGACAGTGAGACTCGCCCTCAGTTGGCTTCTGGGGTTTAGATGGGGATTTCAGGAATTTGGTACAGACCTGGGCTCATTGCACCTGTTTAGCAGCATGTTTTTATCTTTCAGTGTTTCAGACAACATCCTGAACACCTTTTTTAGTGCTTGGGAATGATCAGTGCACTGGCTTTGGTCGAAACCCACAAGGAAGATACATAGCTAGCCAAATCAGAGCAGCAAGGACAGAGAAAACAGAGGTGACAGGGACCCTCCAGAGGCCTAGTCACAGGATTTCTTCCTCCTCCTGTGAGTTTTGATAGTTTGTGACTTTTGGGGAATAGGTCCATTTCATGTGAGTTAGCCAGTTTCTGGGCGTAGAGTTGTTCACAGTGTCTCTTCATTGTCCTGTCAACCTGTGGAGGATCTGTAGTGACACCCCCACCTGCAGCCCAGGGCCAGTTATCTCTGTATTCTCTTTGCCTTGGTAGCCTGGCAAGTTTGTCTACTTTTTAATCTTTGCAAAGAATCAGCTTTTGCTTTGGTCTTATTGTTTTCTATATGGATTTTGTTTTCCATATCAGTTATTTCTGCTCTCAATTTTTATTTCTTCTGCCTGCTTTAGGCTTATATAGTTCTCCTTTGTATAATTTTATAACTTGAAGCTGACATGATTGATTTTTAGGTCTTTGTTTCTAAAAATAAGCACTCGTTTCTACAAATTTCCCTCTAACCCTTGCTTTTGCTGCACCCTACAAATTTTGAAAAGTTCTGTTTTCATTGTTTGAAATTGTCATTGAGTTTGAGGGGTTTTTTTTGACCCATGGATTAGTTAGAAGTAGATTGTTTAATTTCCAGGTGTTTCAGGACTTCCTAGCTATCTTTGTCATTGACTTCCAGTTTAACTCAGACTGGCCTGGGTAATTTGTCTTATGCTCCAAATGGAGTCTGTCTTGTGAATATTCCCTGTGAGCCTGAGGAGAACGTGTGTTCTGTGGTTGCTGGGTGTCTTAGTTACTTCTCCCTCTTTGCTGCAACAAAACACCTGACACCCAAAGTTAAAGGGGAAAGGTTTATTTAGCTCACAGTTTGTAGAGGTTTCAGTCCATAATCTCTTGCCTCCAAGGCAGGGTGGCATGGCAGACAGGCATTGCAGAGGAGAAACAGTTCATGGCAGGCAGAAGGTACCAAAGCAAGCAAGCAAGGGACCTTAACAGCATCTTTCTGCCCCCTTTATATTGTATCTAGGCTACCAGGGATTAGGGCGGAGCCAAACCAATCAGTGGACTGATTTAGTAATCACACACCCTTAATCCCAACATCACACACTCTAGATCCAGCCATCTCTGGTTTTTGTTTTTTGTTTGTTTGTTTGTTTGTTTGTTTCGGTACTGGGGGTTGAACTCAGGACCTTGCACTTGTGAGGCAGGGCACTGAGCTAAATCCCCAGCCTTGATCCAGCCATCTCTGAAAAAGCCCCTCCTATGACTGCGTGAGGCCTTAGGAGGGCACATCTAGACACTGGGTGAAGTATTCTGCCACTGTCCCATAGCCCCAGTCAGTGGGTGGAGCTGTTGGGTCAGCCCTGTCCTTGCCAGTGGTCCATCTGAACTTGGGTGCATCTGAGGGAGGCACAAAAGGCTGGGTCCTCTTGAGCCTTGCCTGTCCTGCCCTCAGCTGTGAGTGGTTCACAGTAAAGCTGGTCTTATTTTCCAGAAGAAATGGCCTCTTTATCATCATGCAGTGCTTGTCCCTATTCTGATGATTTTTCTTGCTCTGCCTGAGGTTAATCTACACTCAATTTCTTTGATTTGGGTCAGCATGATGTATCTTTCCCCATCCCTTTACTTTTAGTAGATGTGTCTTTTTATGTAAAGTGGGTTAGGTCATGGTTTTTAATCCACTCTAACAATCTTTTAATTGCTGTTCATTCATATTTAAAAGGGTCATTGATATGGTTTGTTTGACATTTAATCATGTTTGTTACTGTTTTCTCTTTGGGCACTATTTATTTTTTCTTTTTCTTTTTTTCTATCTAACCCTCTATTTTGTTGAGTTTTTTTTTTTAAGCAAAACCTTTATTGGTACATTTTAGATTTACATACTGATCACATTCATCCTAAGGAATTTGTACCTGTATGTGGTATATCTTGCTTTTTTCCCCACCCCACCCCCACCCGTTTTGTCCCCCTTATTTACAAAAGCTTTGTTTCCATTTTTTGTTTGAGTTTTAATTGAACATTTTATATGATTCAGTGTTTTTCCATCTCTTAGACAATGAATTATTAAAAATATGACCGATTGCCCAAGAGTTTGGCATCAGCATTTAGAACTAATCTGTGTCCAGGGTTGTGTACCACTAAACTCCCTGCAGATAATGCAGGTGCCTGGCCACAGAGCATCTTGATTTCTCTCTTGTTGCCCTTACCTGCTGCTCAGTGAGCTGTGGCCACCTGATATGTTATTCTTGCTGCTGTTGGTCTGTTGATTTGGACAGCTGTCTGTTAGGTGAGTGAAGACTAAGAACAGTACACGATTTCATTTCACCTTCTGTCCCTATGTAGAGCAGAGCCTGTGACCTCTGACCTTTCCCCCTCTCTGGAGAACCCTGTGGGGCAGGCAAGCTGCTGGTGTAAAGGCCCTCAGCTTCTGTTTGAGAAAATCTTCATTACTCTTCATTTTTAACAGATCATCTTGCTGGATACCAACTCCTAGTTTACTGATTTTTCTCTCTTCAGAACTTAAGTACTTCTTCCACTCTCCTCTGGCTCCTATGGTTTCTGGCAAGAAGTACAACGTTTCTTATTTCCAGATGTGTGCACTGCCCCAGCCCCCTGGCTGCTTTGGGTATTCCTGCCTGATTCTCTGCAATTTGAATATGATATGCCTACATGCTTATGTATAGAATTTTTGACATTTGTTCTGCTTTATGTTATCTGAGCTTCCAAGCTGTGGGGTTTGGGGTCTGTTACACAGTTAGGAAAACCTCAGCCATTCTTACTGGAGACAGTTGGTGGGCTCTCACTTTCTTTGTCAGGTATTCTTGTATTGCATGGTATCTACCCCTTACAATTTGCCTGCTTTCTTTTTTGTTCTTTTTATTATTTTTTCTCCTGGCATTTTAGTTTGCCCAGCTTCTATCAGCATATCTTCACATCATTCTTTTTTCATTTATGCTGTCATTTTATTATTTTCATTCTTATGCTCTTTGCAGTTTGTTGTTTTATTTCTCTGTTTTCAGTGTTGGGTATTGAATCTCATGCTTGACAAGTGTTCTGCCATTGAACCATATCCTCAGCCCCCTTCTTTTCATTTTTAAAGTTAATTTGTTAGCTTGCCATTCTCAGCTTTTAGGTTTTCTAATTAAGCATCAAATTAATACATTTCCTTCTAGGTTCTTTATTGTGCATCCTAATGGTTGCATGTGGCTATGTATTCATGTGTGCAAGGGACAGTGCCTCTGGAGGGGAGCACGTGTGGGTAGGGGCTGCATGGTGTGTGTGCACAGCCTGCAGAGCATGCGCATACCATGTAGATAACATGTGCATGTCGTATTTGTATGTGTAGCCTGCAGAGAGTATACACATTGCACATGCATATGGTATGTGGCATGTTTGCTGTGCAAGGGCATTGATCTTGACAATTTTTTATTTAAAAAAATCTTTAAGCATAAAATGTAAAAAAGGCCAAAGCATAAAGGTCACACTAGTTTTAGTGTATATTTTCATTATCATTCAGTTCTCTCTACTATCAAATTTCCTTTATGATGTTTTATTTAACCTATTGTTAACCTCAAGTATGTTTTTAAATTCACAAATGCATTGGATTTTCTTAGTAATCTTTTAAGAATTGATTTTGAACATGATCATTTTTTATTTTAAAAATTAATTGTGAATATATCTTTGAAAATTTGTTGTGACATGTTTTATGTCACACTGTTTGCTAAATTTTATAAATGTTCTTTGTGCTTTGAAATACTGTGTCACACTGAGTGGTTTGGGGCAGTGTTCTGAAAATATCTTTTAGGGCAGAATTTTAAACAGTGCTGTTGAGTGCTTCCACTTCTTACTCCTGTGTATCTGCTCAGTCTATCAGTGACTGTTAGCGGCACATTGGCATCTTGGCGTTTCATCAGGGTTTATGTTTTGAACCCAGTGTTGTGTGCTCACAAGCTGAAAACCCACGCGATTCTGGGGCACTGAGCCTGTGCTTAGGGTGTGATGAGCCTCTTTGTCTTGTGAGGCTTTTTGTCTTAAGATGTATTTTGTCAGATATTGATATAGCAACTTCTGTCTTTGGTTACTGTTTTTCCACATACTTCTCTCTGAATCCTCTGTGGGCTGTTGTGTTTTTTTTTCCTGTAAATCCTCTGTAGCCGACAGTCATTTTTCTTATACAGTGTGAGCATCCTTGTCTTATAGTTAGAATGTTTAGTCTGTTTGCATTGTTTATTGGTTAGATTTATTTTAACTTCTACCTTCTATTTCATGCTTAGTGCCTTCCATTTTTATGTTACTTTCCCCGTTTTCTTGCCTTCTTTTGAATTTTTTGGATTATTTTTGTCTTGTCCCCCTCCCCTATTTGTTTCTCCTCTTTTTGAGGTTTTCAGGAGTGTTGTGGAGCTATTCAAGGCTCCATACTGTCCTGAAATGCTTTTTTAAAATATGTATTTTAGTGCCATTGTGTTTTCTGAGTTCTATTTTAAATTTCAAAGTTTCCAGTGGATAATGTAGTATTACAAGTGAACAGCAGATAAACTGAAATGGATGACACCTTCATCCCCCCTCCCTGAGGCTCCAGCTCACCTACCTGGAGCTGGCCATGTGTGGCTACGTTAAAAAGGACACACTGGTGTCTACATGTGGATATGTGTCTCCTTTAAAAACTATCCATGTCCTCGCTTGCTCTGACTTTCTTTTTGTATCTTGTAGGTACCTGAGTCTTTTAGTGTTTCCTGTGGCTTGCGCAGTAATTGTTCAGTTCCATCTGCAGCAGTACTAGAGATTGAACCCAGGGCCTTTGCACTGAGCTACATCTTCTGTCCTTTTTCTAAACCCTTTTAAGACAGGATCTGGCTAAGTTGCCCACACCGGGCTTGAATTTATAATTCTCCTGCCTCAGCCTCCCAGAGTTCTGGAATTACAGGCATGTGCCACAATAACTGGCTCAGCTCCATCTGGTTTTAGGGCCCATGGGTTGGATAGCTGAGAGTTTGTGGCATCGACGACCATTGGGATCAGTGTGTGTGTGCAGCCTACTTTGCTCTTCATTCCTCCTGGTGTCTTGGACCCTCCTCTGTTTCCCTGTGTACCATTGTCCAGCGAGGGTGCGTTAGTGTAAGTGACTTTCCCTTTAATTTCCTCACTCCTTGTGGAGTTATCACCTCTGCCCCTGTTCTAGACTTCTGCTGTGACCGCTGACCTGGTCTTCAGGTCAGGTCAGCCTGGACCTGGAACTTCAGCAGCTGACAGGTCTTCCCTGTGAGCCCTGGGACCCCAGCGTCTCACCCATCCCATGGCCTCTGACCCCACTAGGTATGCTGACCCCCAGGTCTGGCTTGGAACAGACAGTGGCTTCTAAATTTGAAGTTGAATGTTTTATAAATTTACTCAACCCCAATGCCTTGATGACTACCTTTCTGCCTCTGTTCCTTCTCTGGCTTTATTAGAGCCCTTTCTTACTTCCTTGTTCTCCCTTGTGTGACCCTCCATTCCTGCATTTTCTGTCTTTGCCGTTTGCTTTGCTTTTCTTGTTTATGCTTTAGATTTAACTTTCAGTTTGCTGACTCTTTTTCAGCCACTTCTAAACTGCTGATTTACTTATTATAGTTAATTTTTAATTGTTCTATTTTTACTTAGTTCATCTTTTAGTTTTGTTTTTGTTGATCTTTTAATTTACTTGTTATTTCTTTTATTTTGTGACTTAACTAATAATTTAAATTCCATTATTGTTATAAGTGTATTATGCAGACTTATGTGCGGTGGGTTTTATTCACCTTATTTTGTGTTACTGGTCCATTTTCATTTGCATTCTGTGGATTTTAATGATGTACTTCCCCTCCCCCAACTTGTTTTTGGGGTTTATCTGCTACATGGATTGCATTTCTGCCTCCACAGCAGGGACTAGAGTTTGTGCCTGACTTAGTGTGCGTGTATAGCTGGTCTGCATAGACAGAGATGCTGCATAAACAAAGATGCTGCATAGACACTGTCTATATCTCTGCCTGGGGTTTTCCAGCTCCCAGGTCTTATGAGTGTAGGCTGTGCTCACAGATTCTCGATGCTGGATTTTTTTTTAAATTCTTTTATTGGTACATTTTAGGTATACAACACAATTACATTTCTCATTGGGAATTGTACCTGTACATGATGCATCTTGGTTCTTATTTTTTCGCCATTGCCTGCCCTCACTTCACCCCCTCCACCCTTGACTATTTACAAAGACTTTGTTTCCATTTTTTCCATTTCTCATAATTTTTCCTTTCCCTTCTTTCCTTTCCCCTGCCCCTCCCACTTCCTCTACCCCTTTGGACCTTTTCTTCCTATTTCGCATTATCAACTATTCATTCTAATCTTTGGTACATTTTAGGTATACAATATAATGACATTCATCATTGGAAATTTGCACCTTTACATAATCTCT
>NW_004624740.1:27243735-27334824 GCF_000247695.1 Heterocephalus glaber | reverse complement strand
GTTATCTGAGAAATTATTTCTGATTTCGTTTTTTCCAGATCCTCTTTTGTTGCCAGTTCAGGGAGTCCAGGTTGTTGAGTATCAGAGTGTTCCATCTCATTTCCCTTTGGGGTTGCTGTAGGTGATCTGGAAGTCTGGTGTTGAGACTTGTTTATGTGTCTTCTCATTTCGACTTGGTGGGGGGTGCTGTTGGCACCTGTGCAGCTCACCTCCTCTGAGCTGGGAGTGGTGGGACAGTGGCCCAGAAGCCCCTTCCTCTGGGCCAGTAGTGATGGGATGGACGGCAGCCTGGAAGCCCCTACTTTTGGGCCAGGAGCTGTGGGATGGTGGCTCAGTAGCCCCTTCCTCTTGGCCGGGAGTGATGGGATGGTAGGGGGCCTGGAAGACCCCTCCTCTGGGCTGAGAACAGTGGGACAGACAGCAGCCCAGAAGCCCCTTCCTCTGGGCCGGGTATGGCAGGACAGACGGCAGCCCGGAAGCCCCTTCCTCTGAGCTGGGAGCGGTGGGACGGCGGCTTAGAAGCCCCTCAATGCTGGATTTTTGTGGGTTTTCCTTCTCCCCATCATCAGGCCTGACTTGTGACTGTGGTGGTCTGTCACCAACTCTCTCACTGTGGATCATGGCTGTTCTGCCTACATTCCCTCATCTGAACATCTACTCTGTTCAAACACCACACTTACTGCCTTTTCCCTACACGAGAGTAAGTTACATGGCAAATGTCAGCTACCCTAGGGATTTGCAGCTGCTCCCTACACTCACTGCAGACCCAGGTCAGAGTCTGCCTCGAGTCCTTGCCCTGTGAGGTCCATGGAGTACAACAGGTCTGTTCCACATATGAGACTTGGATAGATGGCCTGTCTCACAGAGATGGGTGGGACCAACACAGTGTTGATGTTCGCAGGTGTGGCTTATCACCTCCAGTGCCCGGAGTCAGAGCTGGACACCCATGGAAGGTAGCTCTTCTAACCCCAAAAGCCAGCTTTGCTCATGTCTGGAGCATTCCCCCATGGAGTGTTGTGTCTGCTTCCCAGTGATGCTGGAAGGAAATGGCCTAGATGGAGATGACCCTGGAAGTCCTCCTAGGCCAAGCCCTGCCTAGGCCCTCCTGTAGGTGTTCAGGTCTCATGCTGCGTGGGCTGGTCTGTCTGGAGCCTGAGCTCCGGGTCAGACACGTCTCCCCAGGGCTCAGGTCTTTCAGGATAGTTGGAACTGATCAGAGGAAGCTCCTCAAGTGTCAGCTCCAGGTTGTAGCCGTGCAGATGCCACAGAGCCCCGTCCCACACACAGGCCGTTGTCTCCATGTCCTTCCTACTTCTTTGTTATACTCTATATCTAGATGTCTCCCCAAAGCCTCATGTGCTCATAGGTGGGGCTTCGGGTGTGACTGGATTATTGGGCGTGGGATGCTGGGTTAGTCCACTGATTGGCTTAGCATAGTTCTGAGTATGGTTGATGGGCTTACTGAAGAGGGAAGACCACCCTGGGTGTGGGTGGCACCAACCAGTAGCCTTGTAGACTGGATGAAATAAAAAGGGAAAAAAGAAGAAAGTCTCACTGCTTCCTGCCTGCCTTGTCATGGACTGTTTGTGAGCTAAAATAAATCTTTCCTCCTTTAACTTGTGAGTTTCAGCTGTTTCAGCCCAGCAGCAACGAGAAAGTAGCTAGAAACTCTTCCTCCTGATATTGATGTTCAGAACACCTGTCATGCAGTGTCGAGTGCTCAGTGTCGGCTGCTCATGCCCCTGGGCATCTATGCACTTGACCTGCAGGAATTGGCCTTGGGCTAGTTTCTGGGGCCTGGGTCCCCAGGAGCAGCCCTGGTTTTAGAGGTGGGCACAGAGCTTTGAAAGTTCTCTTACAGCAGAGGTAGGTAAGCAGAGCTGTCTTGCTTCTGCAAGCAACGATGTGACCAGAGCTTTGAGGAGACTGTGGGCCTTGGGGCTGCAGTAGGGAGCTGCTGTACCCCCATTGAATTTTTGTGATGTGCTTGTGGTCTTCAGAACATGCCCAGATATTGACTTGTTAGTTTCATGTAGGCCACGGCAGTCTCAGATGGCCAGTGTCTCTCATGCCCTTCATGAGTTTATAAATGGAGTTAGACATGCTGTTTTTCTTCCCTTGTCTGTGCTCCTCAGCCTCTGGTCAGCCTCCTTCCTGGGAGGCCCTGGGCTCTGGTGCTAGCAGCTCAGATGGGTCCAGAGCATAGAGGTCTTCTGCTGGTTTCTTCATAGGCGAGACAATGTGCTCTAGACTCTCTGACTCTGTTTCAGTTGCCATCAGTTATGTGACAGGCATTACAGGACTGTCTGTACCCAGGAGATGCACTCAGTGGAAAGTGTCATTTGTTTTGTACTTCCTGAGCAAGTCTTTAAGGCTCTGTCGGCATAGCCTGTGTGCCGGTTTGTGCAGCGATTAATCGCCAGCGTTTGCTCAAGTGGAAACAAAGCAAACTCGACTGCAAGTGGAATCAGTCATTAAAAAGTCATTACCACATCACACCAGCCCAGTGCCTGCTCCTCTACTAATGGCAAAACAATTCCTTGAAAGGGTACAAACAACAAACTTCTTGTGTAGTATTTTTCTTCCTTGCCAGCATTGCTAGCCTGGAGATGTAACAGAAGAGAACTCTAGTGAAGGGCAGCATTTTCGAGATTTATTGGTCAATAAAGGAGACAATTACAGCTTGTTTATGGAAGGAAATCCCCCGCCCTGGCCTCTTGTGGCATTGACAGTCTGGTAATGATAACTTGGGTAACCAGCTCGAAACGATAAAAGTCAATAGGAAGATATAGGATTTCAATAAAATTATGACACTTCATAAACTTTCCTGTGGAAACAAATTTTCCCTGGATATGTGACCAGTTCCAGTTGGATTTGTAACTTTAATTTCTCACTTATTGAATTTTTTGTCATCAACTAATTACGCATTCCATGCTGGGTGACAACCACACGCCTCAGTTGCTTGTGAGGGAAGAGGCCAGACATGGCAGCCTGAGACCCTGTGCCCTCAGTCAGCTCAAGAGTGAGGAGGCAGGGGCCTTTCTACACCCTACTGTCCTCCCTGTCCCACTTGCAAGGAAAGGGCCTGGGTAGGGGCAGCTGACAGTGGGAACACTAAGGTAACCGAGCTGCCGGGTTGGCCTCTTCCTGGGGACATGGTTGAGCTTCTCCCTGTGAGGGCACAAACAGAGAATGCTGTATGAAAAGGGCCTCAGCTTCTGGAAGAGGCCTTGCTCTCAGGTGGGCTAAAAAAAATAGGTCTCCATCAGGGTTGGGAACATGCCCAGTTGGGAGGTAGTGCTGGTGCCAGTGGACGCTGCAGCTCACTTGAGGGGGAAGATATCAGCCAGGGACCTGGTGAGATCATGCAGAGCTGACTGTCCCTCAGCTCCCTTCTCAGGATGTGTGTGTGGGGACAGGGTATGCCAGTGAGCAGGTAGGACCTGCTTTCCAGCTCCATAACTGGCCCCTGATGACCAGCATTAATATAATTCTGTCACTTGCTGGGCACCTTCTTTACAGGGGAGCTCACCAGACACTTAGGCCATGGCAGTATTGACTTTATAGCTGTCCTCACTGCCATCTTGCAGTGGAACTGAGACTTGGATGACTAGACAGCTGAGCTCAGAGCAGAATGGGGTTTGAACCTGGGCCATGGAAGCCAGCCCCAACATCCTCACTACCTACTCCCGGAGGAGTGTGCTCAGAGCCAGGCACGGGCACACACCAGAGTGCCAGTGAGACATGCTGGGTTGGCCACCCAGACCTGTATCGTCTGTCACACCCACCTCTTGCCAGGTTGCTGGGCTGTGTGCGCATGCACAGGGGATGGAAGAGCTGTTCAGATGCCCACTGAGCTAGGGGTGGGTTCCAGCCTGGCCTGGATCTCCTGGGGCTGGGCCTCCTGGACCTAGGTGTGGCATATAGGGCTAGAGGAACCCAGTGGCTCTGAGCTGTTAGGACCATCGGGGAGAGAACTCAACAAGCAGCTGGAGGAGACTAGGCTTTCCTGGCCAGGCCACGTACCTCACACAGCCTACAGAGCAACTCAGCTCCCACCAGGGACATCTTCCTGGCTGGCCTAGCAGAGGACTTGCTCCTTCGGGCTCATGTGACAAGTGCTCAAGCATTTGAAGGAGGAATCTGTCCCAGTCCCAGTCCCCAGCTTCCTGGCTCATAATACCAGCCTCTGCACTTCTAGCAGGGCACAGGTGGGTAGCGACTTTGTCCTGGCTCCAAGTTATTCCTGACTTTATGGTTGCCTGTCATCCCAGGGAAATAGACCTGGGCTTCACAGAATACCCCGAGAAGAGGTAGGTACTGGGCATGGCCAATGGCCTCATCCATGAGCTCTGTGGGCATATGAGGCGCCGGGCGAGATCATAGCAATTTCAGTTGGAGCCAACCTTCAGGGAGCTTGGTGTAGTAGGTTTCTCACCTCAGTGGGACGCTAAGACATTCCTGCTCTACTGGATCCTCATTCATCAGGCTGCTAGTTTATATCCTTGCTCTGAGTGTCACTAGTCAGAGGTTTAGTAGCAAGAGGGTATCCAGCTTGGCACTGAGGCCAGGTACAGGCTCTTGGGAAAGCACCTGGGCCTCTCGTCTCAGGTGGGCTGTTTGGAGGAAGGCACTGTTGGCAGTACATGGGGACCCAAGTCCTGAGCAACTTGAGGTGCCTCTTGTGTCTCCACCAGACTCCTGTCTCCATGCTCCTCCCAGGCATCCCCAGTGTCTCCTCTCCACTCTGACCAGCTGCCCTCTGCCCACAGGAGCGGGACGGCATGCGCGCCATCCTGGGGTCCTATGACAGCGAGCTTACGCAGGCTGAGTACTCGCCCCAGCTGACACGCCGCATGCGGGAAGCGGAGGACATGGTGCAGAAGGTGCATGCCCACAGCTCAGAGATGGAGGTAGGTCTGGTGGAGGGCAGTCAGCTGTAGGGGTCATGACGGCTGGTGGAGGGGTGGGGTACAGGGAATGGCTGGAGATTGGTAGTTTGCACACAGGGTCTACTTTAATTCTCATGATGGTACTGGGCGGCCAGGGCATCCCAGGCAGCTCCAGCCAGCAGCTAGATAGGTGATCGGGGATCAGTGTGAGGCTCTGCTGGGGCCCAGAGAGCTGGCTAGAGTTGGTGTTGCCCTCATGCTGCATCCCTAGGGAGCGGCTCGTTCTCACCGTTTGCTTTGTTATGTCCCTATCCTGAGGCTGCCAGTGTCCCCCAGGGAAGGGGCTGTCTCAGTCTGTGACCTCTGTCTTCCCCATTGCACCCAGCACTATTCTGTGGTCTTCTGTGAAGTCTTGTGCCCTCTTCTAGTGATGTGTGGACACAGGACTAGTCCAGTTTTGAAGAGCCTGCCTCCCAGACCCTGTGGTGCCTTGGGCCTCCCACTCAGCTCGGGGCTGTATGCTAATGGCACCCAGGAGCCCACGTCCCATCCCCACACCCCCATGTCTCCCTGGATGGCCTGCATGGCTCTGAGCTCCTACCTGCCTAATGAGCCTGGGCCTGAGGATGTGTCATTGGGGGTGGGTGGGGCTCCCCAACAAACTATCCCTTCCTGAGCAGAGAGGAAGAGTGGCTTGCTCATTGCCCTGCAGGCACAGCATAGCCTTTCCCGGAATGGTGGGATCCCTGGCCTTGAATACTGGCAAGGCTTCCTAGATGTCAGGAAAAGCACCGAAGGTGTAGTGGCTGATGCCACTGGTTCCTGCGCCAAGCCCTTTATTGCCACCATCCAGTGCTACTTTCACTGGGTCCCCAGAAGCAGGTGTTGTCCTTGCCCAAGGTCTACTGATAAGGAAGCTGAAGCACAGGGTCCAGGCCCATGCCTGAGTCATAGATGGCACAGGTGATGCCAGGCCAGGAACGTGGGTCTGCAGGCCTCAGTACTCTAGCTCTGGGCTATATGCTGCCCCCTTTCTCCTGGGGTCCGAGCTGTCTGTGGCACGGCCTGTGGCCTGTGAGCTCTGGTCCTGGCCTCCCTGTCATGGTGGTGGGCCTTGACCCATGGTGTGAGGAGATGCAGAGAGAGGTGCTGGCATGGGCCGTTGTCACTGGCAGCTGTGTCCACTCCTCGTTCAGCCTGGGTGTGTAGTTCACCTCTGATCTTCTGGCTGGAGAGATGGTCTGGGTCCACCAGGGTCAAGTTCTAACTGCATTGCATGTGCACCCTGGCCAGGCCCCTTCCAGGGGAGTCTGGTGGAGACCTTGCCCCTTTGGAGCTGATCTTCCTGGTGGGGAAGACATTTAATAAGCTTGCTATTGGTGTTGCTTAGTTGTGGAATAGGGGCCTTGAGTGAGGGAGCAGTTGGAGAGCTGTGCTGCTGTGGTCCCTGGGAACTGATATGGCTGTGGATGGAGGCTGTGTGTATTTAGTGCACCTGTAGTCAGCAGGTCACCCGGGGGTAAGGGAGGAGTGTGGGGCAGGGGCTCGGGCTATACCAGCTCCATGAAGAGGAGCATCTGGGCAAGCTGCCCTCATATATACCCCTTCTCTCTCCTGCTTGCACTGAGGGTGTGTAGGCCCTGGGGCTGTTCTGTGTCCCTGCCTGGAGGGGGGTTGTCAGACCTCATTGATATTCTTCACAGGGAATGCCCCAAGAGTGAGTGACACGCTCAGGTCCTGGCCAGCACCCTGGGCCCCACTGTGGGGCTGGGGGCTCATCCCAGTATGGGCCCCGCTGTGAACAGCTCCGCACAGACCTCCCGTCCTCATCTAAAAGGTTAACTCCAGCTGCACCCAGTGAAATCATCATAAATTTAAGTACGTTAATAGCCATTTTATTACAACACTTTTGGCTCCATATGAAGCGTTAATTAGGAGAGATTTTCAGGGAAGGTGCTCGGACACCTTCCATCATCCCAGAACTTCTCACACTGAGGAATCCCCATTTGCACTGGCCATATGCACCTCATACCAGTCATTAGGAGCCCCACAGTTTGTGCACAGCTGTACCATATGCTCTGTGCTCTCTTGTGTGATCAGAGCTATTGGTGACTTCAACACTCACAGACAGACATACTCAATCTGTGCCTCGGGGCAGCTTGACAGGCCTCAGCCTCCCCCTGCTTGTGGGGTATGTTGGGGACCTTTCTCCCTCCCATGGTGGGACAGGAAGATGGCAGATTGCTGTCTTCTTTTGTCTCTAGAGTTATGGGAGGATTGGCAGGTAGGGGGTCAGAGACCCAGCCAGTGCAGAGGGCAGTCCACCATCAACTGTTCCTCTTGTCACCATCACTGGTGGGTTCCTGGGTCCAGTCAGGTGTGGGTTGGGACTGAGGAGCTGCCCCATCCCCTCACCTGAAGTCCCCACACGGTCTTTTTCTCATGGGGACAGGCACTATGGCCTCCCCCTAGCCTCTGTCCTCTGGGTCCAGTCTGTGTTGGGATGGAGACATCCCCAGGCATTCTCTGGACTCACCCCCAGAGATGCCAGTAGCTGCCTGCAGTCTGGAAGCCATGGAGTACCACCTGCTCCCAAAGCCTGACTTGGCACCCAGGCTCTGAGTACAGCCTGGCCCACTTACTTGCAGCAGAGCCTTCCCTCTTAGGCTGTGCTGCAGCCTGGGGGAGGGAAGCCAGAGGGGTGCACCCCTGGCCCACTGGAGATGGAGAGTGGTTGGACTCAGTGTGCTCTGGGGATCCTGCTTGGGTGCCCATGGAGTCCGGCCCAAATACCTGAATCTATTCCAAGAGAGAAGCTCTGAGCCTCTTGCCTCCACCAGATGGCAGCAGACAGGTCCATGGCCTATTCCTGAGCCCAGGGAAGATCAGCCTAGTGTGGGGATGGTGCACGTCCAGGAGAGACCTAGGGAGGCCTGGCCTGGGACAGGGTGGGGCAGGTTCAAGCAGAGCCAGCCTAGGATGGGGTAAGACAGGTCTGAGAGCCCTGCAGCTGGGGAGTAGTCTGCTGTGGAGGGAGCTCAGAGGATGCAGGGACCCTGCGTCATCTCCTCAAAGTCCTGTTTTGGAGCCTGTGCTAGGTTGAAGGGCACCATCCATCCTTTACCTTCCCTATTGGGGCCATTGCCTACTGTTCAAGAAGGAGTAAGATGGGGAAGCAGCCATGCCTGAAGCCAGGTGCTTGGTGGAGGCTGGCTGGGGAGGAGCCACCTACCGAATGTCAAAGAGGCAACTAGGGGTCTAGGGACCCTGTGAGGCTGGAAGGGACCCAGGTTAGCTCTCTTCTGGGTACAGTTCTGCTCATAAGAGGCATCCTGCAGTTATACCTCATGGGTGCAGTTGCTCTCTGTGATGTAGGACTGCAAGGGTATGGGATTCAAGAACTCTGCAGGCGGTCTGCCTTCTAAAGGATGTGTTTCTGCTCACTTCCTGGTAACACAGTCTTATCCTTGCAGAGGGATAGTTCAGCTGTCAGGAGCAGGATTTGGGATGAGCATGGTGTCCATGCTGATGGTGAGGGCCAGTGGCATGGAGGGATTTCTCTCAAAACTGGGTGAGATCACCAAAGTACCACATGCAGAGAAACACCCGGTGAGCTGGTTTTCCCACGACTTAGGGAAGGGATACCTTTAAAGTGGAGATGTAGTATAGAAGTGAAGAAATCAGGAAAGCACATGAAACCCAGGCCTTGTGCCATCCAGCCAGTGGCCCTGCCTAGGCACGGGTCTTGCCGCCTGGATTGAGAGTGGGTACCTGGGGCCGCAGTATGCTCGCCTCTAGGCCTGGCTGCATGGGCGAGCGACTCTGAAAGTGTGGGAACCTTAGAGGACAGGTCTCTCAGGACAGTCGTCCTGCACAAAGCCTTCTCCTTCCCACACCACCTTGGAAGACCTCTGCAGCCCAGCTGGCCCGGTGCAGCCTCTGCCCTCTGCCTCCCAAGGCTCATCCCCCAGTGGGAGCCCACCTGGGGTCACCTGGCCACAGGCAGCTCCTCAGAGGTCCCGGCTCCGAGGGGGCCCTGGTCTTGGCCTCTTGGTTAGGAAGGGGAAGAACACGGCCACTACTGGCTGCAGCAGGTTAACAAAGGAAAGGAAGGGCTAGGTGGAGGCGTGGGGTCTGTTGAGAGCTGGGGTGATGCCCTTCGTGAAGTGGGTGTGAAAGATGGTGCCCCTCCCCACAGTTACCCTGGGCCTGCGTCTGTGGCCAGGATGACTGCTTCTTCCCAGACCAGGAGGAGGTGAGGACGCAGAAGGCCTTTGTGAGCTTGGCACAGGTGTGGGAGGGAAGGCTGGGCCCGAGGGACGTGGGAGTCCTCCCAGGCAGGCCCAGGCCTCATGGACTCTGTGTGAGCTAGGGTTGCCCTGGGGGTCCAGGCCATGGGACTGGGCTTGGGGTAAAGACCAGCTGGCTCCCTGCAGGGCATTGGCTTCTGGGCAACCAGCCAGCTGCTCTTGGCTCCCAGGCTGCTGCTGTAGAGCCTCTGGGGCATCCTGGTCCTTGTCATTGAGGTGGCTAGTGGGAAAGCCACCCGGAGCTGGGGAACCAAGGAAGGAAGAGCACTCACGGAAGCTGTGGGGTGGGAGATTATGCTCCCCAGGTCCCACTGCTAGTCCAGGCCCTCCCGCTTGGTAGAACCAGTGCCACGCGCAGCCTGGGGATCCACAGCCAGAGCCCCCTACTATCTCCAGCCTGATATAGACACCTTGGCTTGTGAGTCCTATTTTGGCCTGAGGTCCAGCAGGCACTCCCTGACCCCCTCAAACCGCTCCTTCGGGCTAGTTCATCAGTCAAGATGATGGACATCACCTTCCACACAGCAGGTGCTCTGGCTTGCAGGTGCTGGGCTGTGGCCTGCACAGTTTCGTCTATCTCTGTGCCGGCCATGTAGTACAAGGCAGAGCCTCTCTTTTGCAGTGGAGGAAGCTGAGGCTCAGGGTAGAGGAGAGTGGCCCAAGGCAGACCTTTCTGTGTGTCACTATCCCTCGGCTACCCCCAGCCCTGCACCCCGGCCCGACCCAGGGGACCCTGGTAGGTGGCTGTCCCACTCTGCAGTCCTGACAAGGCCTAACCTGCTGCTGGGAATGGTGGGATGGCAGGGCTGGTGCCCTTGGAGGCTTTGGTGGGTGGGCATTTTGGTTATTTTATTAAATAGTAACTTTTCACAAGTCAGAAACTTTGGAAACTCCTCAGGCTAGGAGAGCTTTAAAAGCTACTTTTTGCTGCCTGAGTGTACACATTAACACACTGTAAGAAGTCATGTAACTTTAGGGACCTCGAGGACCCTTGAAGGTCCTTTAGCACCACCCACAGCTGAGATGCTTGTGGCATGTGAGGTGCTGTTTTCTGAATGAGCCATTTTGGTGGTGTAGGTGCATGGTGGCGAAGCAGCCCACAACCACAGGAATCTGACTACAGCCAGACTTGCTGTCAAGGAATGGACCTGTGTCATGTCCCCTCTGCCAGTATTGTGACCTAGGAGGAGGACTGCAGGGAAGCAGGTGGAAGAATGCTGCCAGCCAAGTGGGCTTCAGTGTGTCCTCATAGGCGTAAGGCGCTGCCCCTTTCACTCTGCCTCCCACCCCTCTCCCATTTTGTTCTTTGTGTTTCCAGTCCTCACTCGTTCTCTTCATTCTTTGTGTTCTCTCTCCCGTCCCTCTGTCCCCACCCTTCACTCCTGAACTCCTGTTTCCTCTAACCTGGGGTTAGCTCACGTGCATGGGGTGTGCCCGTGGGCCGGCAGGGTCCTTGCGGCCAGGCTGGACAGGTGCAGGCTCCAGGCACACACGACCAGGGAGCTGATACTGCCTTCCTCACTCTGCGCACGTGTCCCATCCCTGTGGCTTCCTCAGCCAGCTCTGACATAGGCAAAACATTTCAGTAAAACAAACTGGAATTGTTGAGTTGGGAGAATCCCAGTGGCCCGGCTCTGGTAAGGCCTGTGCCTTTTTGCATGGATTTTATTTATTCTGTTTAATAAAGCAGCTACAGAAGTTGGTAGCAGATGTCATAAATCCTCTGTCAATGGAGCTATAAATACGAATGCGTGGCACCTTGATTCCACACGTCAGACTGATCTGTGTTTCCGATTTATTTAATTAAAACATTATGGTGCTGCTGGCTGTATGGTGGTATATGGAAAATCCCCATTTTAGATTGCAGTGAATCTGGAGTAATTTCTGACTTCCAATTTAGGCAAAATAGACTTCCCTTTTCCTGTCTCCCTCTCTTGTTACTTCTGTGGGGCTCCAATGGTGCTGTCTGTTCCAGCATCAACTCCCAAGGGGCTTTCCCATCTCATGTTTTACTGCTGTCATATGTGAAGACATGGAGAGGCTGCACTCTGCCAAGCCTGGACAAAGCAGAATGGAAAACCCTGAAATAGTCGAGAGAATTGGATGGAGGGGCAAATAGAAGAAAATAACTCCAGAACTCCAAGCCAAGGGCAGCCCCTGGGATTGACCATGTGTGTGGACTTCTGGTCCCGTCCTCAGCTTGAGTGGACAACCCGTGGTATCAGCCCAGCAGTGGCCACCCTGTCAGGAGGAGGAGAAGGTCTTCACACGAGACACCAGTCCTGTCCCATGCATGGGTAGAGGGAATTTTGCATACCGCCTTTCAACAAGCATACAGTGCTGCTGTGCCTTTTCATGCCAGGTTCCCCATATAGGTTCTTGGTCATCACAGCAGCCCTGTGTGGTAGAGGGAATAAACAATGCTCTGAGAACACAGGTCATCAGACTTGCAGAGGTCACCACTTAAAGGCCACATGGCTAATAAGTAGAGACATTGGAACTTTGATCTTACGGCTTCCTATTCAGTGCCTGCGGTCTCGTCTTTGGACAAACATGAGCTTGTATTGGTGTCCCTCATGGGGCTTGGAAAAGCACAATTGCTGGGCCCTTCACTCAATATCTCTGACCTCGTGCATGTGGAAAGGTAGGGGACAGCTCCAGGCCACACCCCGGAGCCAGTGTCCTGCAGAGCTGTCAGCAGGGAGCCAAGTGTCAAGTGGGGCTGTGTCTATCTTACCCTTCCCAGCAGAGCCCACTCCTGCCCTCCTTGCACCCATCCTCTCAAGGTATGCACCCTGGCTCCAGAGTCCACACTAGAGGGTGCCTCTGTGTCCTTGGTCACATCTCCTGGGGCCACTGCTAAGCAGAGGGCATTCAGCCTAGAACAGTTCCTGGTTCTGTGGCCTGGACACTCTCAGATGATTGGTCTGTTGGCTCATGTTGCCCCAAACCTGTGTAAGCTAGACAAAGGAGGCAGAGGCCTAGGCTGAGTCTTATCCTCTTCCGCATTGACTGTGATCTTAGGGTCCCTTTCTGTGTTGGTACTGGCTCTGTGCAGGCCTGGTACTCTGCTCTCTGGTCATCCCTCCCAGGCCATCCCACATCCTGCAGAAGCTATCACAGCCCCACGTAGGGCTCTGTGGCATCCTGTTCCAGCCTATGACCACCTCCAGGTTTCCCTGCTGCATCATGGGATCACCGTGTGTGACAGGGGTGCCAGTCATCAGGCAGCCACTTCGCACTTCAGAATAAAAATAGCCCTGCTGTGATCTTGCTGCGGCATCTGTGTGTTGCAGATACTGCATGTGTCCACAGCTCATGTCTGAACATATGTGAGCCCTGGGGCAGCCCCCTCAGCATGACACCAATCCCGGTTGCTTTATCCTTGGGACCTTCCTTGGCCACCTGTCCATGGTTAACAGGGACTGCACCTTCCCACTCCCTAGCTGTGACCCACTCTGTGGGCTCTAGCATACCATCTGGGCCCCTGCCCTCCTTGTTTTCTTCATGGAGGCAGTATCTTTAGGCAGAGCCAGGAGCTTGCGGCACATGAACAGAATGGATTTGATACATGACCACCCAGGCCAGCCACTAGCCCAGATGTGTGTGCCATTGGCCGAGGCCAGCCGTGGGCAGATGAGAACAGCTGGTGGGGCCAAGAGACCTTGGTAGGTCTCCTGCTTATGAAGTAGTCTGGCTCTGACTGGCAGGAGATCTGCAGGAGAAAGCCAGGTGGGTAGCTCAATGGTCAGCTCTACTTCTTGAAGTCTCTGCAGTGGTGTGGGATGCAGTCAACACTGATGCCACCACAAGGAGCTGCTCTGACAAGTGTGACGCTGTCTATTGAGAGAGCTGCCGGTAGCACCTGAGCCCTGTGCTGCCTACCACCTCCTGCTGACCTTCCTGCCCCAACCTAGGGTCTGGCCTGTGAGTCCTCAAAGGAGGCCCAGGCCATCACTGTTTTCTCCCAGTGCTGTGAAGGAAGTGGCCTCCACAGAAGGGGACTTGCTAGGAAGATGGGGCCTTTCCCTGTTTGTTCCTTCCAGGGAGGGGCAGTGACCACTTCAGGCTGTTCTTGAGGGGAGGCCTGTGCATGAGAGTCTTCCTGGCACAGACCCTGCAGTTTCTTTGGAATGATGGCTGTGCTCCAGTTGCTCAGGCCTAGAGCTTCAGAAGGGATCTGATGTCCAGATGTGGATGTGGTGACTGACATTGCCCCTAGCTGGGGTGTAGATGCAGCTGGGATGGCCCAGGGCCCTTCCTTCCCACAGGCACCTTGTCTTACTCTGCTGTCCCCCTGGGCTGTATGCTTGAGAGACCTCACCAGAGGTGCATGCCTGGACCATGTGATGAGATGCCCAGTGCTAGGGAGGACAGGGCATATGCAGGAGTTTGGTTCTGGTCAGCTCCTTCACCAAGGTGTGGTTCTGCCAAGTTGGAGGAATGTGTTCCTGCTGACAGGGTGAGCCTCTCGGGGCATTTCCCAATGCCAGTGTTTGATAAGGCACCAGCTGAGTTCTGGAGTGCCCCGCTGGTCTTCAGATGTGGATGCCAAGGTTGGAGCAGGTAGCTGCTGCTCACTGTCCCTCAGTGCCAATGGGCAGAGAGAGGGCAGCCAGAGCATGTTTAATGGTTTCTTTGAATAGATACCTCGGGGTGGAATTACTGAGTTACAGGTTATGCAAATGTATTGCAGTCATTAAACTTTAAGGAAATTCTAAATGGTTTTGCAAAGTCATTTTGCATTCTCACTGTCTGCATGGACAAGATTCAATTGATTTACTTCCTTTCCAGATCCCAGTGCTGCCAGAGTTCTTCATGTTTGCCAGCCAAATGGTTGCAAAGTGATATTTCGTTGTTGGTCCTGATTTGCATTTTCCTAATTACTAACCATGTTAATTACCTGTCTGTGTGTTGCTGGCCGTGTGCGTTTCCTTTTCTGGGAGAAGTCTGTTTGCATCTTTGCCTGCTTTTCTGTTGTGTTTGTTTTTTTCTTATTGCTTTGTAGGTGTCCAGTGTGTTCCAGAGACTGATCAGGTGGTGGGGGTTTGTGTACTTGCTGAGTTCCTCTTGTGAGTGAAACAGTGGGGGGCAGCATCCTGCCTGGGCAGAGTGGGATTATTTATGTGTCCGCGGGCAGGCAGGCAACTTGGCTCCAGAGCTCTTCTCTTGTAGTGGGTTCTGAGGATTGCCTTCTATGCCCACAGGCTCCTCTGACCCAGGCAGAGGGCCCCAGAGGAGGAGATCCAGCTGTCCCTGCCTCCCCAAGCCCAGCTGTGTGGGAGACAGAGGGAAGAGACAGAAATATGTCATCTCACCTGTCACGGACCTGCTCACAGAAGACTGCTACTGTGGGCAGGGCTGTCCCTGGGTCTGTGAGAGTCACATCCTCCTCTTCCGAGTATCTGTGCATTTACAGACAGAGCCCACGATGGCTGGCTCAGGGCAGGGATGTTCCCTTGGTGGCCATCCCCACCTCTATCCACACATCATTCCCTGGCCAGGAGAAGAGACCCCAGCAGGGCCTGTGAGCACTACAATCTGCCCTTGTGGTGTAAGTTCATCTTGGCCTGATGACACGTGTCTCTAGAGGCTGACCACACGTGTGGGCCTCAAGGAATTTGAGCGGGCTATACTGGGGTTTGTCATTGCACCCTGACCTGGGGCCATGCTCCTGCTCTGGAGCCTGTTCTGTTCCTCTTCCATGGGCTTCCTGCTGGGCTCTCCCAAGAAGTGAACTCCTTGTCACTAGGCTGTTCCAGCAGAGGCCAGACAGTTACAAGGATGTGGTCCCAGCACATAGCATGGCTGATTGAGCCCTTCCCCCAAGGCTGTGGTCCAACATGGTACTCACAGGGGCTCTTGGTCAGGAGGAGGCCACCGTTGGCTGGATGGCCAGGCCCTCCCTCACTTCTGTGTCTGAGCCCAGAGGACACAGGCCAGGCCTCACTACCTTTTCCAGGTCTACCCCATGGTGGCTGTGTCAAGGAGCCTCAGAGATTTTCTGGGACTCAATGCAACTCTTCCACAGTACCCACCTGCTGCCTGGGTGCAGAGGATCCCATCCCCAGTACCCTCCTGACTCTTTCTGTGACTAAATGGCAGGTTTGGGATGGACTTTGGGTTTGTATGTTTCCCGGGTGCCTGCTTCTCCAAGCGAGGGGACCTTTTGCCTGCCTAGGGTGGCAGTTTGGCCCTGGCCCACCTGGCCTCTTGCCTGCCACTAAGCAAGGAGAGGCAGCTGCAGTGGAGGTGCTGGGGTAGGGACAGGCATGAGTCTGAGCAGCAGCCCTGACCCTCTCGGTCCTATCTTGCAGGCTCAGCTGTCACAGGCCTTGGAGGAGCTGGGATGCCAGAAGCAGAGAGCTGACATGGTGAGTACAGCGGTGGTGCCCACAGGTCTCCCACATGAGTGAGGGCAGCTAGTTCAGGCCACTGTGAATCCTGGGTCTCAGCAGCAGCTCCAGTCTGGTCCCTCTCAGGGTGGATCCTGCAGGCATGAGCCTATGGCCTCTTCTGTGTGGTTGACCTGAGATCCCCTGCTTTTCCCAGTGGGGCCACAGCTCATGCATGTGGTGCCACAGGTGTGAGGCCTTGCTAGAGCACGGAGGCCCCCCCCCCGCTCTTGGCACCACGTTCCTTGTCCTGTGGGCAGCCCTGCTCTCCTTTAGTCCCCGGCCTCTCTGTGCTCTGTCCTCATTAACTGGGCCCTGCAGATTCCTCCAGAAAGGGCCTATTCAGTGTTGACTTTGGGGAAGCCATGGGTCAGGGGGAGGGGGTCCTTGAGGACTGGCACATCCATTTGCACAGCCTAGGGAGACCCTGATGTTCAGAGTGTCCCCATGCATGGCCTCTTTGGTGTTGACCTGAATTGAAGCGTGCCTGAGGGCCTTGTTTTCATCATGTGCACAAGGCCAAGAAGAACTAGAAATGAATTGTGCTGAGAACATGCCAGGCCCATAGTGCTATGGCTGAGCAGCTGGCTGGTTGCCTAGGGCTGTCCTTGAATTTAGATCCCCCACTTTTCTCCAGAAACTCAAACGCCTTGATCCTGGCTCCCATGGGGCTTCAGAGAGACCACTGGCCCTGGGCCCCTCCCCGGAGATATGGGAGGCCTTGGCCCTTGGGTGCTGTGGGATATGCTCAGTGGGACTCAGCTCCTGCTCTCCTGCCTCTCCTCATCTCTGCCCTCCACTTTCTGTTCCTGTGTGAAATCCCTGAACTGTGAAGAACCTGGACTGCTGCAGCCATTGACTTGGGATGTTGGGGGTCCTAGGGAGGGTGATGATCTAGGTTGAGAACCCCTGTTCTTGGATTTATACCCTGACTTTCAGGTAGAAGCCTTCCCCCAGCTTGCCAAGGGTCTTGGGGTACCCAGTGGAGGCTTTTGATAAAAGTTACTGTTCTCTGACCCTAAGGATATGGCCAGGGTGTTTGGGCCCTTACCCCTGAGCTGACTCTTGGTTGGCCCTGGGACGAGGTGTTTCTGCTGCAGACAGGACGCTGGCATCTCGGGTGAGGTTCTGCAGGCTTATTTTAGGATGGTCTGTGCTGCTCTCTCTGCCTTGTTTTTAGAACCCAGGACCTTCACACTGAGCTACATCCCCAGCCCTTTAAAAAAATTTTTTATTTTGAGACAGTCTTGCTAAGTCTCTAAGCTAAGCTTCAACTTGTGATCCTCCTGCTTCAGCCTCCCACAGTGCTGGGATTATAGGCATGTGCCACTTCACCCAACCCTCAGGCAGAGTTGAAAACTCTGCCTGACCCTACTCTGTCTTCCCCTTATTTCACATTCTTTATTTCACTTTTCCCTCTCTCCCTATGTCAGGGATGCCATGGAGGGGGGCTGTCAGGGCAAGGGACACCTAGCCATGGGAAGTGGGGCTCAGGGGTAATCTTCACATGAGCAAGGCATCACGACAGCTGGGGACACAGTTCTGGCACCTGCCTGCTGTCTTCTGTTGCAGTGAGTCCACTAGGAGAAAGAGAACTTTAAATGTCTTTAGCTAATTGCACAAGACAAGACAAAGGCAATTTGACTTTCTTATTAATTAGCAAATCACACTAATTAGTAAGCATAAGAAAGGTTAATGCTTTTTTCTTTAAATGCAATTAATGTAACAAGGGGAAATGTCCAGGGCCATACTTGTGTCGTTAGCACACCTAACCCTGATTAGATATGGCCAGCAGTGGCTGGAGAAATGGGTTTTTTGATTACAACTATAAAAAACCCTCGAATACTTTATGTTCTTCAGGGAGTGAGAATTGGAGACTTAGTTTCTGATGTAAGAGGCATTACACCCCTCACAACTTGGTGTAATTAAGCAGTCATTTTCCTTCACTCCTGTTTTCCCTCCTGGCTGCTCCTGGAGCCCAGTGGTGGCTCTGCCAAGGAAAAACCGTGGTTGTAGCCTGGCCAGACCATGCCCTGTGTACCAACTGCCCTTCTCTGTTGTATCTCTAAAGCAGGCAGGCCAGGCCCCACTGTCCTGTGCAGAGAAGGACCAGCCCTAGATACCTCACACATGCAAGAATCTCTCAGAGATCCAGCTTGTCCTCAGAGGCCAGAGCTGTGTCCCACCCAAGTGGCCTTGCAGCACCCTCGCTAGCACTGAGGCCAAGCTGGGCGGGTAGAATAGAAAGAAGCAGGCTGTTCCTTAGTGCAGTGACCACATCTGTGTGGGCCCTGCCCATGAGTCTGGTCTTGTCACAGTTTCTCTGAGTTCTAAGGTTGACCACAGCCTTTTTCTGTCTGCAGTCCCAGCTAGTGACCCATGCTAGGGCTGGAGAACTCAGTGAGTGGTGGGTATATGGTGAAGTTGGGTGTGGAGGCCATGGGACTGTTCTGCAGGCTGAGGACCACCTCCTGGTTTGGGAGCCAGGTTACTTCCTGCCACACCAGCATGTCTGTCCCTAAGAGCCCCATGTGTAAATGTCCTGAGCTGGGAGAGGCTCTTTGGGACAGGATGTCCCCAAGTAGATCTGAAGTCTGAGACTGGCCTCCCAACCTAGGTGCAATCTTTTCTGAATGCCTTACCTCAGAGCCTTTTTCATTCTGCAGGGGCTAGGGCTCTCCCTGCTGACTCCCTGCTGGGTGACCTCAGTGAGCCTCAGTGCCAAGGGAAGAATAATAGGCCTCTCCAAAGCCTCATAATGCCTGTGAACTCATGCATTTAAAAAGACCCAGCTATTTGGTATAACACTGCTGAGCGACCCTGAGGGCCCACTTCTCCCTCGGGCCCCAGCACAGCTGCTGTGGGACTCTCTACCTTCACCTGGTGAAGTTTCCACTTTACTTTCAGTCTAATTCTCAATGTACACCAGCGAGGCACCCTGTGGGGACCAGGCAGGTCTCCCGTGTAACTGGATTACCTTAAGTGTGTTTACCTTTGAGGTAAACTTGTCTCGTTCACTGGGCATCTCTTGTGGACTTTGCTCTGAGGGATCAGGGCTGCTCCATGGCTGTATGGCTCAGGCCAGTCTTGCTGCTATAACAAAAATGTCACACACTGGGGTATTCTAAAGCAACAGAGATTTATGGCTCAGTTCCAGAGGATGGAAGCCTAAGATCCAGGTACTGGCTGGTTCCATGTTGGGCAAGGGCCGCTCCTTGCTTCTTGCTGTGCTTCACGTGCTGGAGGGGAGAAGAAGCTCTCAGAGCCCTCTGCGAGGTCACTGGTCCCATTTGTTAGACTCGTCCTAATGCCACCCTGTGGGTGAAATTTCAACATTTGGCTTTGGGGGACACAGATGTTCACTCCATGATCCTCTTTTCCTCCTGCTACTGTGTCTGCCTGGACAGTGCTGATGGCTCCATCATTCCATAGGGAGGTCTTCACCCAGTTCCTCAGTGCCTGGTGTGGCCTGGTGTCCCATGACTCCCAGGTCCTTGCCTTTCTCTGAGCATCCCATCCTCTCATACTCCTCCATGTGACTCCTTGTGCTGTCCCTGCCTCCTGGAATGTCCAGCAGAGCCTGGCTCTGCCTCAAAATCAGCTGCTTCCCTCCTCTCTCCTCCTTGGCATGTGCTTTACATGTTGTCTTTGTGTGACATGTGGTTTTCATCACTGCCACTGTCCTTATCCCAGGCGGTGAGCTCCCAAGAAACCAGCACTTGCTGGTGGACCCCAACTGGGTCCTCACACTGGTCTCTTCTGTCCTTTGCTTTTAGTTGGTTTTAATTTAGAGATTCTCACCCGTCTCTTGTTAGGTTTATTCCTGGGTGTCTTACAGTTCCTGTTACTTGTACATTGCTATTTTATGGCCTCTTTTGAGGTCAGGGAAGGGAGATAAGACTCAGAGTAGAGAAAAATCCCTGTGAATTCCACCCCATGCAATTTAAAAAGATTTAGCCTATACTAACCTAAAAAAGGAAATGGTTAATTTAGCTTTAAAAATTATGGGAGTGGGGCCTGGGATTTAATTCAGTGGTGCTGCCGCCTGCCTCACAAGACAAGGTCCTGAGTTCAATCCCTAGTACCAAAAAAAAAATTATGGGAGTGAGGCCGGGTATGGTGGTGCACACCTGTAATCTCAGCACTCGGGAGGCTGAGGCAAGAGGATCACCACGAGTTTGAGGCCGGCCTGGGCTACATAGTGAGTTCAGGGCCAGCCTCAACTACAAAGGGAGACCCTCCCTCAAAAAAAAAAAAAAATATGGGAGTGATTCCTTGCGTGATAAAGTCTCACCCTAGTTCTTCCAGATACAAGATGCTAGATTTCCATGTTTTGCGTCTGAAACGTTAGCTCTCTCCAGCTTCTTTTCCCCTCCAGACCTCCATGTCCCCTGCTCTCTGGAGCCAAGGCACAGCTGGCTCAGTGCTCACCCTGCCATTTGGCTACCTGAACCTTCTCACCCAGGTGGTCTGGCACTGTGCCCCGGGAGCTCAGCCTCTCTGCTTCCCAGGTGGGCGCACTTGAGGACGCTTCCAAGTGATGAGCTGACCTTCCAGGACAGGGTCCTCACTGTGCTGTAGCTGTCCTTTCCTGAGGAGGTGTTCCCGACTTGGGTGATCAGCTGCACTACAGGAGGTGCTTGGGTGAGCTGTCACTGGCTGCTGGCTTTTAGCACCACTGTCTCCCCCAGACTGGAATGGAAGTGGGAAAGAGGACTCAACTTGGGTCCCTCCATCCCCTCACCAAGAAGCAGTGGCTGTTCTGGAGAGCTTCCTAGGTGCTGATGGGTCGGAAGCGGAACAGAACAGTGGCCTCTGGCCAGGGTTCCCACTCTGATCTCAGATTCATTTCTACAAGACCTGAGACCGCTGCCCAGATTGGGTCTTAGAGAGCCTGGTGCTGCCGGAGAGCCCTCTGAGACCTGGACCTCAGTGCAATTACCACCATCAGTGATTCCTGCACAAGACGAAGGCTCACACCTGTTGAGTGAATAAAAGATGATGACACAGGCTAGTCCAGTGCCTGGCTTCTGCCAAATGATTAGAATTGCTGTTGGGGTGGGGAGAACAGGCTACCCAGCTCCCCCTCTGCTTAGTACTTTGTGGAATTAGGTAAGATCCCCACCACCCCAAGATCAAACCATGCATCTTCTCAAATGAAACTGAAACACGTGTCCATTTACAGGCTGTACCATGCCAGGGAGTTGGTCACAGTACTATTAGCATTTAAGTTCCATGAAGCTTTGGGGCTAAAAGTGAAGCTGTTGGGCAGGGCCTGTAGACAGAGGGGCCCTGGCAGTCAAGGGGCCAGACCTCCCCAAGTGGGACAGCTGCCAGGAGTCTGTGCTCTGAGTGTGCTCACCACAGTGGCCCTTACAGGAGCCTAGCCCTGGCTCTGTGGCAGTCTGGGTTTCAAGCCGGCTATGAGGTGCTGGGACAGCTGTCTTGAAGGGTTAGGACCCCACCCCAACCCAAGGGCCTGGGCTTGGACTCGGCCCTGCTGTTGGCTCCTGAAACTCAGAAGTTGTTCTCATCAGTCACTGTGGCCATTGGATTCTGTAAAGAAGATCAAAATGGGTTCTGCAAGATCCACACAATTCCTAACTTCTAGCAGACCCATCAGAAGTAAGAGAAGACATAAATTACCAATATCTGGCAGGAATGAAAGCAGAGACAGTAGCACTTGTGCTTTCCTGCTTATTGTTTTGATCGGGGCTACCCTGGTGGGTGTGCAGTCATGCTTTGCTGTTGGGACTTTCTCTCCAAGCACTCACTGGCCACTTGTGCCTTTTCATTGGAAAACTGTCTCTTAAAGTCCTTTGCCCTTGTTTAAATTGGGCTGACTTTTTGTTTTGAGTTGTAAGAGTTCTTTGTATATTCCAAATACTAGAATGGTTGCTAATTTCTTCCCCATTCTTGTAAGTTGCCTTTTTGCTCTCTTGATGTTGTCCTTTGGGGCACACTTTTAGTTTCCATGCAGTCCATTTTATCTGCTTCATTGATGCTGTGCTTTGGTGGCATGTCTAAGAACCATTGCCAGATCCAAGATCAGGAGGATTTACTCCTATGTTTTCTTCTAAGGTGTTGAATTTTAGCTCTTACATCTAGGTTTTGATCAACTGGAAGTTAATTTTTTAACATGGAGTAAGGGTCAATCCTCATCGTTTTGTGCATGGATGTCCATTTGTCCCAGCACTGTTTGTTGGAGAGACTCCTTTCCCTGTTCAGTAGTCAGGGTGTACCACTTGAAAAACCAGTTGATAGAGGTGTTTGGGTTTGTTTCTGGGCTCTCAGTTTTGTCATTGATCTCCATCTTTCCTTCTGTTAGTGCTGCATTATTCTAGTCACTGTAGCTGTGTGCTAAGTTGGTGTGATTCCTTCAACTTTCTTTTTCTTTTTCCTCCAAGATTGCCTTGTCTATTCAAGCCCTCTTGCAATTCTGCATGAATTTTGGGACATATTTTTCCATTTCTGCCAGGAAAAAAGACATTTGGGATTGTGATTGTGATGGGGGTTGCACTGAATCTGTAGATAACTTTGGGGGAGGCTTGCTGTCTTAACAGTATTATCTTCTAACCCTGAGCATAAAAACTCTTTCCATTTGTTGACGTTTTAATTTCTTTTGGCAGTGTTTTATAGTTTACAGCATTATAGATCTTTTATCTTCGTGGTTAAACTTATTTGTAAATATCTTACTCTCTTTGGTGTAAATAAATAGTTTTCTTAATTTTCTTTTTGGATTGTTTATAGCTAGTCTATACAAATGCCACTGATATTTTTGTGTTGATCTTGTATCCTATAGCTTTGCTGAATGCATTTATTAGCGCTAATAGAGTTCTTAAAATTTTTAGGGTTTTCTATATATGAGATCATGTCATCTGTGAATTAGGGTAGTTTTATTTGTGCCTTTACAGTTTGGATGCCTTTTATTTCTTGTTCTGGTTGCTCTGACTAGAAATTCAGAGACAAGGCTCTTAGCAGTGGTGAAAGTGGACGTCGTTTTCGGGATTCCTAATCTCGGGAGACCTTTCAGTCTGTCATCATTGAAGCTGATGTTAGCTATGGGTTTTTCATCTGCATCCTTTACCATGTTACAGAAGTTCCTTACTATTCCTACTTTATTGAGTGTATTTGTGTTGAAAGAGAATTGGATTTTGTCAAATGCTTTTTCTGCCCCAACTGTGATTACCCAGTGGGTTTTTTCCTTCACCCTGTTAGTGTGTATTGTATCAATTGATTTTCCTATGCCAAATGTCGCTTGCATGCCTAGTATCAGTCCCACCGGTCATGATGTAGGTTCCTCTCAGTAAGCTGCTGGGTCTCCTTTGCTGGTGTCTTGCAGGTTCCTAGGAACTCGTCCACTTTTTCTAGGTTTTCTAATTGGTTGGTACAGTACACAGTTGCTCCTGTATTCTGTAATACTCTTTCTTTCATTTCTGATTTTAGTAACTTGATTCTTCTTCCTTTTTTCCTTTATCAGTCTTGCTAAAAGTTTGTTCTTTTACTCCTTGAGTCATAGCTGTTGTTTCTTTTCAGAACTGAAAAGCTGTTGTTCCACTGACTTCTCACTGGCATTTTTTCCAACAGCAAATCCACTGCCGTCCTTTGTTGCTAACCTTCTGAATGAAACAAGCCTGTTTCTCTGACAGCTTTTTAAGATCATTTATCACTGATTTTGATTTTATTAAATGTGGCATGTATTTTTCCTCATGTTTCTTAAACATGCGGGTGTGTTGTAGTTGTCATTTGGAAAGGCCTCTAGGTAACCCATCTAGGAGGTCTGAACTTGAGCCACAGTTCACTTCTGTTCTCGTTTTAGGAATGATTTGTCTCTCTCTTTTATTTTGAATAGTTTATACTGCTGTGTCCTCAGGTTGCCTGTGTTTTGTTGTTGTTCTTTAATAACATCTAGCCTGCCATTAAAGTGATCCATGGAATTTCTTCCTTTAGAACCTGCTCCCTCCCCCAGCTGTGTCCTTGCCATTCCCTCCTGGTGGGGCTCTGTGCCTCTACCACCATGTGGCCCTAGACACAGCTTCTCGACATAGGCTGCACCACATCTGGGAACTTGCCCAAGGTGGTGGCTTGGGCATGGATGGGCTCACCTGGCCCATTTGGTGCAGTCATGGAAGGGAAGGTACAGAGTGGGCTGGGAGGATGGGCAGCAGTGCTGTCCTGGTGCCAGGGTCGTGTCGAGGAGATGATCATCACTGGGCCATGGGTAAAGCCACCTTGGGCCCAGACATTCACTCAATCTGCATACCTGGTGTGGGCATAGGGTTGGCCAGGAGACTGGGTTACAGAGGAAGACTGGCAGCCAGGATGCCCAGAACATGTGCCATGCAGGCTGGCCTGGCCACTGAAGGAGAAAGGCCCTTCAGGAAGGCCTGCTTGGGCTTGATTTCTGTGCTCCTGGCCCACTTTGGGCACACCGGAGCTTTTCAGCAAGCCCAGAGGAGTGTACTCTTGCTTTCAATCCTAGGACCTGTGCATCTGGAGGACTGGAAAAACCAGTTCAGGTTACTTGACTGAGCACTTCTTGGTGCCAGGGCCTTGAGGCCTCTGTTGACCAAAACTGGTCACAGTTGGGCTCTTGTCCACCAGGCCTGCTCCCAGGAGCTCCTCCCTGCCCTGTTGTCGCCCCATGAGTGCAGTCTCCTGTCTGTGGCCTGGGGTCTCATGGGCCAGATGGCTTCATGGGCCATCCCTCCCATTTTCCTGCCAGGATAGAGGTGCATATTTGCCTGCAGTAGGCTTGGGAAGTGAGTCTTAGTCTGTGGTCTTTGGAGATGTAATACATAGGTTTTGTCTACCTGTTGGGGCGGGGGGGACACTTGATTGAGGTTGGTGTCCTCGCTGTGTGACAGTCTCGGTTTGCTAAGGTAATTTCACCTGTCTGTAAATATTTTGCTCACCCTGGACTCTGTGGTCTAAAGAATGGGGAATCTTCTAGAAGACATGTCTGGTCTGTGATGGGCCCCCGAGCCTCCTGGCCTCATCCTCTGCCCCGTCCTCTTGTCCCCGCCGCCCTCCTACGGCCTTGCCCCTCAGCTTCTCCCCCACCCACTCCTGGGGTATCTGTGGTAGTGGTGAGGTGCGGGGGTCACTCGCTGTGGCTCATGGGCTTTACTTGCTGTCAGCCACAGGTCAGGGTCTTAGTACTTATCAGGAGCAGACCCCCTGCTTGCCTCCTGGTTTGCTCTTTCTGGGGCCCCCAGATTTCCCACATTTCCAGGGTGTGGGTACCTCCCTGCTCTACCCACACTGCTCTGTCTGCATGGGGCCCTTTTACCTCCTGAAAATCTCCCTCCTCAGCCTGTCCCTTGCTCCGTGCCTCTTCTCACCACCTCTCCACCGTGGCCCTGGCCCTTGGGGTAGTCATCGTGGGTGGCCCTGCCTTGCTCAGCCTCCTCAGCTGCCCAGTCCCCTCTTGAGGCTCAGGCCCTGGCAGAGGTTGGTGGCTGGACCAACTTGGAGATCTCAGGTGGACGGGGGACCTCTGAGTGGCTGTGGTGTAGCTGGAGAAGAAGGGACTTTTTGTGGCTCAGCCTGTGGGGACAGTGTAGGTTTTGCTCCTGAGGGTCACTTGAAGCAAGAAAGCCTCACACTTGTGTTTTTTGGTTTGTTGCCTTGATGACTTCACTCGCTACATGTGACCTGGCCTGCCAGGTGCTCTCAGCCCTGTTCTCTCCAGAGCCCCCTCAACAGCTCACAAGCTGCAGTGTCCTCTTCTTTGCCTGGCTGTGCTTGTGGTTTTAGAAACAGCGAGGTGCAGTAATGATCTAAGCGTGAGGTGACAGGGATGGAAGGACAGTGATTTGTAGTCACAGACTGCACGTTCAGGATGCAAACCCGTGGGCAGGGGGACACGAGCACTGCAGTGACAGGACCTTGTGTCCTGTGGACTCGCCATCCTGGCTGCTCCTGTGATGTGGGTCTCTGCTGCAATGAGTGGTGCTGGCTGCATTCTGGGCATACAGGGTCTTTGCTCGGTGGCACCACAGGAGTCACTCCGGAGAACGTGTTGTGCTTACCAAACACGCTTTGTGCTTTTACCAACGGCACTGGTTTCTGGAGCTCAGTGCCAATGATTATAAATAGCGTGGGCACCAGTGTGAGTGTTGGCAGGACACTCAGGAGTGGTGCAGAGGGTGCGACAGGCCTTCCTCTGCAGGCATGTCCAGTGCATCGTGGATGTCACCTTCCCACTGAGAAGTGCAACCAGTGCCCATGCCCCTCACTGCTGACAACCGAAAGGTGTCCCTAAGGGTGAGGGACTGCCACCTCCTCTAGAGCCCTGGTCCTGGCTGTTTTTAACTCCACTCTTCAGCAAGAAGCTTGCTGTGGAGGACTCTGTGGCAGACCTGCAGCCAGGCTGGGTCGTGGGTGGCTGGGGCAGGGCCAGTGGAAGGAGGATGCTTTGGGAGCCTAGATCCCCCTGAGTACAGGGCTACCCGGTGGTGCCTTGGGGCTGGGGTACCTAGGGCCAGTGGCAGGCAGGCGGGGAGAGGTCATGTTTCCCCTGCCTCATGGATCCTTTGGTTGCCCCCTCAGGCCCTTCCCAGGCTGCTTGAGGCACAGAGGAGGTCCCATGTCTCCACAGCCAGAGGAAGGAGGTGGTACCTCGGGTGGGAGTGCCTCTTGCGCCATTTCTTGGTGGAAGGCTAAAGGCTGTGGACAGCTGAGGGATTGCAGGGATAGGGCAGTGAGGGACTGATGTGGACACTCTCCCCTCTGGGCTGATGGGGAGCCCCCTCCTTTTGGCCTGGTGTCCTTCTGTGGGATGTGGGGTTGGGAAGGAGGGCTGCAGCGACAGGAAGCAGGCCTAGCAACTGCTCCGGTGGTTCTCATAGGCTGTGCTCTGCAGCATTTTGGCCTTCGCCCCTACTGCCATGTTTCCTCATCTGCTCTGTCATGGTTCCTCTGGGGGTCAGGCATGAGCAGACTGCAACCCACAGGCTAGATCAGCCCGTGCCGTATCCTGTGAACAGTTTTGTGTTCGTTCACTGCTGCCAGAGCTGCTGCACAGTGCATGGCAGGGGCTGTGAGGCCTGCAGAGGGGACCCGCCCTTGCCTAGCAGACTTGGAGGGTGCCTTGCTTCATCCTATTGTTGGAGGTGGGAGCAACCCAGAGGAGACAAGGGCCCTACTTACTGGTGGCCCTCCCCACAGCATTGTCAGAGCCCTAGGAAGAGGCCAATATCCACAGAAGAGGTAAGCCCTCATCCCACTGGGGATGCCAGAGCAGAACAGCGAGGTCACCAGTGTTCACACCCAGCTGGCATCTGCCCTGTGCCAGCCAGGGCCAATTTGGGTGGAGAGGCGGGACTGGCTCCCAGGAGCTCACTCTTTCAGAACCTTGTGTCAAGGGCCACACCATTGTGTGTGGTGTCAGCAGGGAGGTGCGGAGCCTCTATGCTGGTGCTGACTCGGTGCTTCACTGCAGGTGCACAGATGGTTGAAAGCAAAGGATTGGTGGTGTCCTGCCCTTTATTAGATTCTGCCCTGATTCTTTCTGTAAATGCAGCTTTCAAAATCTTCACTTACTATTTGAGTAAACAACACACGTACGTAGTACAAAGTGAAGAGAGAGGTGAAACATGTTAAAAATAAGTTGTCCTCCCGAAGGTCCCAGCTCGTGCTGGAAGCAGCGGCATGGTCCTCTCTGGGTATTCTGGCAGCTGATTTGCTTGCTGGTCTGTAGGATGTGACTTCTGTCCTCCTCCAGGAGGCCTGTGGGGTGTCTGTTAGGACCTCTGTCAAGAAGCAGAGAAACAGGCTCAGAGAGCCTTATGTAGTGGGCACCCAGGCAAGTGGTAGGGTTGGGTATTTGTGACCCTGTGCTGTTTCTGTCACCCTCAGACCACAGCCCAACTAAATTTACTGGCCCCCTCCTCAGGGACAGGTATGTTCTTTGCACACCCTCCGACCAGGCCTGTGAGTGATGCCCACACTGCCTATGTGGCCGGTGCAAGAAGGGGCCCTGTTGGTGGAGGGTTAGCTGCAAGCTCTGGCTCTCCAGTCGTGGCCACCTCTGTCTTCTCTCCTGCAGACCACTGACCTGGGACAGATTCCTGTTCCCAAGTCACAGCCTGCTAAGGGACACGCTGCTGCCAGGCCTGCTGGCTCCCCCAGGACTGGCTGCCAGCCCTTTTCCCTGTGTGCTTGATTCGTTTGGAGCAGGCACTGCTGGTAATTATGCCTCTTAATCTAGGAGAGTGAGCCAGAGAAAGAATATCAATTTGTGTATTAGCCTCAGAAATTGGAACTGGGTGATGCGAACCCTCTCTCTAGGAGATTAAATTTGAACAGAACAGGAGATATTCAGGATAAGGTTGAAAAATCGCCCTTTGGTGATAGCCCGCAGTGAAGCCCACCCCTTGTGCACAGCCCCCAGGGCACCTTGTCCATGCTCACCTGGTGGGCAGGTGTGTAGGGCCCACTGTGCTCAGTTGCAGAGAAAGTTGTTTTCTTTGGACCCCTTTGTGTGGGGAGGTGAGTTTTAGAAGGGCTTTGTGGCTTTGCAGTAGTTGGCAGGGTCTCTCGGAAGACACAATCCAATTAGTCCTTGTGTTCTCTTTGTTTTAGGCTGACTCTAAACACTGGGTTTTCTTAGTGAAGTATGAAATAGGTGGTTGCAGGCTGCAATATTAATGCATTTCCAATTTTCTCTTCCCTTCTTCCTGGGCACACTAATAGCAGCGTGGATTAGCTCACGTTGGCTGGAAGGTAGCTTATAATGGATGCTCCTCCTTCTGGCACAGTGGCAGGGCCAGGCTCCTGCACAGTGAGGACAGGTCCCCTGGGGCTGACCAGCCTCACTCACACTTGACCGGGGTCTGTAGGCCAGTTCTGCACAAGTTGATACCTGGGGGCCAGGTGGGATTATCCCCTCTTGCAGATGAGGAATGGAGATGCCATCTGCATATGAGTGACCACAGGACTATGTGTGTACTCCATGCCCAGGAATGGGTGCCCAGCCGCATGTTAGATGGTGGCTAATAGGTAATTTCCCTCCCCACTCCCCTTGGGAAACTCCCTTCAGCTTTTGCTGAATCCCAGTGAGAAAGGGGCAAGGGGGGAGGGGTCATAGGGCTGACTCGGGCCTTCCATGGAGTGGCCATGGCTGTGGCCAGCAGATTTCCATGACCCAGGGCCTGCAATTAGTGCTGAGAACCATTTAGCAGGTCGCCCAGCAGGCTCACTCAGGTCTCATCTCCAGCACCCTGCCTAGGCTTTCTTCCCTTAAAAATTGATAGGTTTAAATCGTGTCTTAAATGGAGTGATTGGGAGGTAAACAAATCCTGGGTCTTGTGCAGTCTTAGCTTCCTGTGTGTGTCCTCTTCCCATGAGAGCTACTCAGTGCCTGGCTCCCATCAAAGGTGGCATCCCTGGGCACCCAGAAGCTGGGTAGGAGGTGGCTGTAGAGGGAGTATTAACCCACAGATGTGTGATGATGGCTATGTGCTGCATTGTGGGGCTGGGGACAAGGTGTGAGCCAGCACTGCCTAGCAGAGCAAGGTGAAGGCAGATCGGCAGGGACTGGCCCAGTGGGTAGGCCAGTGGCATGGCAGGTGGCTGCCATGGTGGGGCAGGGAGTGCATCGGCACAGGCTAGAGGAAAGGACTGGCCTTGTGAGAATAAAATTGAGGGTTTGTTCCTTGTGAGTCTAAGGTTACAAATAAGGGTTTGGCGTTTGCTTTGAATATTGTTGCAGAGATAAGCACTTCCCACTTCTTTCCTGGAAATCATCCAGAAATACCAACCAGAGTGAAAAACAAAATGGCACACTTTTGTTTTGGCAAAACTGTAATAGAGCTAAACCCAAGCCCCAAGCAAGAGGCAAGGGGCCCATAGCAGAGGAGGAGTGTGCAATATGCAGTCTGCAGAGCCACAGCAAAGAGCTCCGAGAGGGAACCAGCCTCATGAAACCTATCTTAAGGGGGAGAGGAGCTTCATGAGTTGTGGTCCTGAGCCCCCAGTTTGCAGCTTTGGGGTGAGGACATGGAGGAGTGTGTGTGAGGGAGCCCATGCATATCTGTGCTTGAAGCAGGAAGGACAGCTGTCACAATGAGGAGAGAGCTTCTCACTCAGAGGGAAGTAGTGGCTCTGATTGAACTTGCCACAGAGCTGCCAGATTGAGTCAGAGGAAAGAAAACAGCTCTGTCTATCCCCAGTGCAGCTTCAAATGCAAAGCTGGATCTGATAAAAGTCACTTTCGGTGATGAACAATGAATATGAGACGAAAGGAGAGAAATAGGAAAAACAGAATAGAAAAGCTCATGGAAAAAGTTGACCTCAAGTAGATGAAGATGTATCCACATGCTTTGTCAAGAAATGGAGGTTGGCAATCCTGCCAATTCCGAAGCTGAAGTAAAATGTGGTGCCCAGACAGGAGAAGGTGCAGGCGAGACTGGGGTGTCCTCAGGCAGGGGAGGGGGCAAGAATGAGAAGGAAGGTGGATGAGAGGAGCACACGGCAAAGGGGTGATTGCAGAACCCGGAAACAGCCAACTGCAAGAACATTGCCTATTTAATTGGAAATGTAAGTGAAGGTGGAAGATAGAAAAGAAACACTAACAATGTAAATATTATGGGTGCTGGTGGATTTGTATATTTAATGAAAAGTGTTGAGATAGAGGATGAAGGGACAAAATGAGTTTCTCATCATCAGTAGCTAAAGATGAAAACATACCCTGTTGGGGTAGCATCAAGTAGTAGTAAGAGTGTATAACTGTGTATTAGGCTTCTCCACAGGAACACGAACCAATAGGATCTGTCTGTCTAAAAAGATGGACCCTAAGGGATGGGCTCATCTGATAATGGAGTCCAAGGGTCCCGCAGCTGGGATGATCATGTAATTGTGGGGCCCAGGAGCTCCACAGTCTGTATCTGCCAGTTGGAGACCTAGAAGAGCCAGTGATGCAGTTCCACTGCAGGCTGACAGCCTGAGGTGCAGGGAAGCCAATGGTGGGAATCCCAGCCTGAGGCAGGAGAAGGTGAGCTCTGAGATGTCCCAGCGGGAGCAGTGAGGAGGGAAGGAAGAATCCCTCCACCCAAGATCTTTGTTCTCTTCAGCCCTAGCAGGCTGGGTGCTGCTGACCACACTGGAGAGGGCAGTCTCCTGAGTCCCCCGATTCTAATGTGGATCCACCCCACATTCACCTCACAGACACGCAGATACGGTGTTCATGTGGGCACTTCTGGCCCAGTCCAGTGGACACGTGGAATATAAAAATAAGCCTTGAGGAGAGTGAAATATTTGACTAGATACTCAATAGGACAGCGATTGATACAACTTAACACAAGAAAGTATGGACATAATACAAAGATAACTTACAAAAGCAACCAGTACAAAAAGTATGCACTGTTGTTAAAGCTATAAAAAACACAAGAACCTAATCCAATAGAAGTAAATACAGATCAAATTATAAATGGGCTAAACTCCCCCACTAAAAGGTAAAGACTTTCTGGGAAAGTTGGAATTTGTGTCCCCAGAGCCCACCCGGCAGTCATAAACACAGAAGCAGGAGCCATTGTGCTGGTTGCAGTCAGATCTGAGTTTGTGCCTCAGTGCTGTTGGTGCAGATGACTTGTGTGGGAGAGGATAGCACCACCACCCAGGAAGCACAGGAAGCGGAGAGGCTGGGGACAGACAACCTCCCAGGACTGTGATGTGATAAAATTTGAAATCAAGAACATGACTAGAAAAAGAAAAGGCTCCCAGTTCAGAAATTCAAAAACAAACAGGACTGGGGATTTAGCTCAGTGGCTCCACCGCCTGCTTTGCAGGCACAAGGTCCTGAGTTCCATCCCCCGTACCAAAAAACAAAACAAAACAAAAAAAACCCCAGAACATTCTGTCTTAAATTTTGGTTGGAAGAAAGAAAAGCAGATCAAAAGCACATAATATCTGGAAAACAGTTGTAGTGAAAGCACTCATCAGAACCAGCAGAAACATTTTAAGTTCATGGTTTAAATACTGTGGAACAATACACGAACTTACTTCCAGCAGCAAGGGTGAGAGACCAAGTAAAAGAAACCCCAGAAAGACAAGAGTTAGGACTGTGTAAAGGTTAAACAGAGGCTAATTGGGGGGGGGGGGGTAGAAATAATAAGTGATTCCACATGGCTGTTGTTTGAAATGAAGACAGTAAAACAATGAATTATTCACAGTTATAGTAAAAAATTAATAGATAGCATCGCCACCCAAAATAAGTAGGATAAATTACCTTGGCATTGTGGCTAGAGCGGGCATGCACAAGAGCCCCTATGGGCTAAGGACTCTGTACGTGGCTAGGCAGGGCCCCACTGACACCTCTTGTGCACTCGTGCTATGTGTGTTGTGCCCCCAGAGTAAGACAAATGACAAAAAATGAATCTTAAAAGAATATTGTGGGCTGGGGATTTAGCTCAGTGGTGCTGCCACCTGCCTGGCAAGCACAAGGTCCTGAGTTCGATCCCTGGTACAAAAAAAAGAATATTGTTTCCACATGTCTTCTGTCAGAAAGAATTATGAATATCACATCTCCCTTTTAAAAAAAATTTTTTTTGGTACCAGGGATCAAACTCAGGACCTTGCGCTTTCAAGGCACGCATCAGAACCACTGAGCTAAATTCCCGGCCCTCACATCTCCTTTTAAATAAATGCCAACATCCAAAACAGATTGTATTTTCCTAGAAAGTTGTTCATTAGTACTGACTCCAGAAGAGATAGAAATTCTACACAAGCCACTGGGGTAGTGTGAAGTTGTCACAAAGCAGTCATTGCTGCTGTGCCCCTCTTCCCCAGCCGGAGTGCAAGGAGCAGAGTCTCCTTCCGGGAATCCTGCAGGCTGTCAGGATGCAGGTGTCTCTGTGGGCCTAGGAATGATTCAGATTGTGGAGGACAGAGGGAGACCCTCAGGGGTGAGCTTTGTGTCTACACCAATGACTGCAGAGACTGGATAAGTCTGTGTACACATACACAAAACACACACACACCAAAAGAATCATCCTGGTGATGATCAGAGCCAATGTACTAGGAATAAAAACCAGCAGCACCTTAAAATAGACCATTCTGTTCTGTCCCATGCTGCTCTAACCGTACCTGAGACTGGGTGATTTCTAATGAACAGAAAGTTATTTGGCTCACAGTTCTGGAGCCTAAAAAGTCCAAGGTCGAAGGCCTGCATCTGACAAGGAAGTCACAAGGTGGTGGCACGTGTGGGCTGGCTTAGGAGGTGCCAGAGCCTGGCCTGGGGCTGTGACACTGACCTGTAGTCCCTGGTGAAGCTTCAGTAGTCCTTCCAGCCCCCTGGCCTTGGGGGTCACTGGGTTCTTAGCTAGTCTGCACCTGGTTGGAGGAAGGGCTCTCTGGACACCCAGGAGCCTGGGTTGGCCTGGGTATCTGCTGGCACCCGGGCAGCCCCTGGCCAGTGGCCTGCTCTCTCTGTAGCCTGTGTCTGTCTAGCTCCCAGGTGTGCCAGAGCAGCTGCTGTCCACCTTCCAGGCAAGGCAGGTGGCTCAGGCCATTCTATGGAGGAATCTGAACTAGTGAAATAAATAAAATACTGTGATTGCTCAGTCAAAGGCGTGGTAAATTTAGAACATTCTTTCCAGCTGCTTTGTCCCTCTTTGTCCCAGAGATTTTGTTATTTCCCCTCAGCACTCCCAAAATGGCTGTCTCTGTGGCTAATCTGCAGGCAGAAGTGGTGAGGAGGAGAAAGGGCTGTTTGTACAACTTAGTGTGCCTTTGGCCCAGTGGCTTCAGGTCCTGGGGTTCCCAGGAAAATAGTTGGTCTGCCCCCGGTGCCCAGCACAGGTCGGGGTCCTGTCATTGGGACTCATGGGGCCACACACTCTTGGCAGTCCTGAGCAGCCCCACACTGCTGACCATTTGCTCTGTTTTCTCACAGCTGGAGATGGAGCTAAAAATACTGAAGTCTCAGCCGCACTCTTCTGAGCCAAGCTTCCCGTTCTGCAGAGAGGAGGTGGACACGCTCAGGTTGGTCCCTTGCTCGGGGCTGCCAGCCGCCCCTGTGCCATTCCCCCACAGCTGGAGTCTGCGTGATCCCCTGTCTCTGCTCCTCCTGGGAGCGTCCATATCTCTGTCTCATTCAGTCCACTTCGGTTCCTCTCTGCAGAGACTGGTCTCTACTGGGCCGGATCTTTCTAGTGTCCCTTCCATTGCCAGCACTGATAGCCAGGCCCTGAGCAGCTCTGTGCTCAGGAGCAATCAGGTGCTTCTGTCAGGGCATCTGGAGGACCACCTCTGCTGCCAACAGAGTGAACCAGCCCATTGTCTGCGTGCCAGCTCCAGGGACAGCATAGGGACCACAGGCAGTGGTGTGTTGAGGTACCCAGACTAACATTTTTCAGAGAATGAGTCACAGAAGCAGCAGCTGGACCAGACATGCTTCACATATGTCCGCTGGGACCCTCAGTCCACATTTTAAGAGGAGCTGAAGATGCTGTGAGCTGTGGTTCTTTCCAGAGCTTCTTGTTTCCTTTTTCTCCATAGCCAAATTGAGGTCCTTGAGGAAGACCTCATGGAGGCAGAAGTGCAGGCAGGGCTCTGAGCAGCCCCTCCTACCTCTTCGGGCCATGTTGGCCCTGAAGTTTCAATATCTAATTGAAACTTAGATAATAACTTAATCCATGGTGGGCGTTGGCAGCATCCTGGCATCACTGGTGGGAGAGACAGCTTAGGATGAAGAGTGAGTATGGCAGAGCGGCTGCCTGCATCTCCCCTTGATCATCTGCCATGGGCCAGGCACTGGACATCCTGGGCTTCCCATGGTGGAGCTGCTTCTGGTGGGTGAGAGGAAATGGGCCTGGAGACCCTCGAAGCCCCGGTAGGTGCTTAGTGGCCCATTGATGAGGTGGTATGGAATGAGGGAGCAGCCCTCCCTGGACAAGGCGGCTGAGTTCCCAGCAGAACAGGGCAATCCTGGACGTGTTGCTGAAATGGCCTCAGCTGGGTCTATCTCTCTCTGGGCTCTATTTCCAAGCAGTGAGGGCTGGAGGACTCCTGCTCTGTAGGGTTGCTAGGATAAAACCAAGGAAAGGTGTGTGATGCCTCCACTCCAGCTGGAGCAGAGATGCTGGGTGAACATCAGCTATGGTCCCTTCCAGAGCTAAAGTCTTCCCCTCATTTCCAAGGCATTTCTCATACACGCACCAGCACCTCATAAATACCTCTTCGGGGTTACACAGGGTTTCGGGTTGTTTACATTAGTCCCAGCATGTGTTCACCCTGACGCATGTACCATGGGCACTGTTGGGCTCTGCGCTGGAGTGATGGAATGGTGAGCAGAGACACACGCTCTGTCTTCATCAATTTTACAGTTTAATGGGGACTTGGGGGCGTCATTCACAGGGAACTATGACTCTAAATATGAGTGAGAGGAACACGGGAGCTCTGAGAGCAGTGTCTGGGGGCAAGGATCCCCCTGAGCATGCACCTCCATGCCACCGTGGGTTAGCCAGTGGGTGCAAGAGGAGAGGCCACTGCAACAGCAGGAAGCTGGCTCAGTGGGGGTTTGGCATTTGTCCCACTCCATGGGAACCCATCAGGAGTTTTAAAATAGAGGAGCAACACAATTGGATGTGTTGCATCAAGCATGGGGGCCTGCCAGGCCTGGACAGGGAACTTGGCAAGGGCGTGCCACTGTCCCCCAGCCAAGTGCTGGGCAGGCACTTCTGAGCTCAGGGGCTGTTCCTGGGCAGAGAGAGTGGGACATGCCTCACACACCCGCTTACTCATGGAGCAGCTTGTGTGTGATAAAGACCCTCACCATGCAGAGGGGTGGGCTGGGTTCAGGGCAGGAAGTGGTTGAGCAAACTGTGGAGGTATGGCATAGAAGGGACTCTGGGCAGGTTCAGAGCATAAGGCCAAGGATGGCAAGGGCAGCCGTGCTTCAGCCTGTGTCTGCTGCACGAGGAGCCAGGGCCAGCAAGTGCCACCCACAGGGGAGGGCACCCAAAGGCAGGTGGTGGAGTAGAGGGCTGGGCCACTGACAGGTGGAGGAATGGAATGGTGAATGTGTTGCAGGCATGCCGTCAGCTAAAGCTGCAGAGGGGGACATCCCACCCCAGGTCCCAGTGCTCCTCTTAGACAGGGATTCCCTGCTCTCCCAGGCCTCAGTTCCTGTGCCCTCCATTCTGCCCAGGGGGAGTATGGTCTGGCATGTGTGGGGTTTGGGCAGAATGACACACTTCTGGTTCATTTATTTTCAAGACTGTGAAAGGGCCTTACCGCTGATGTCTGTCCTACCAAGAGCAGAGCCTCAGCACACTGAGCTGTGGAGGGACAGGCCTTTGTGGCTACTACCGGAATGTGGTGAGCGTGTGCCAGAGGCTCTGCTGAGATGAGGCAGCCACCCCGTCTCGGCCAGCTCTTTGTCCTCCAGCTGGAGACCTGAGGTGGTGTGGGCCCTCGCAGGTACCGTCATCCCATACTGCTGTGGGCTTGGAGTGTGTGGCAGGGACCTTGGGTGAGCAGGGCCTGTGTACCAGGGTTTGCTCCTGTGAAGGACTGGTCTCCCCTCACCCCTCCCTGGTGAGTGTGAAGTGTGCTTCCTGCAGGCCCTTGCTGCAGGGTGGTTTCTGTAGCAGTTGGCTCACAGGAAGACCAAGGGGTCCTCACCCAGGACCATAGTTGGCCACAGAGGAGCTGGTGGTGGTGCTGGGCAGATGAAGGTGGCTCACAGAGTGCACACTTACCTAGATGCATAGCCATGTGTTGTTATGTGTAAGCTGTGTATATCCAGCACATCACAGCATCCTTCCAGCATGGAACAGTGGAAGCCTCAGTGCAGATTTAGGTGGCAGCAGCTGAAGCCCTTCAAGTGGAACAAATCTGGATTCGTTATTTTCTGCTGTCAGATAGCAGCTCTGGCAAATCCTAAATGTTGTCTGTGGATTTAGCAACTAGGTAGACTTTCAGTAATTCCAGCGGCTCACATGTCTGTGCCAATGCCTGTTAGTCACACTTTGGAGCCCGCTCCTTTCCCAGCCACGCCACTCCCTGCTGGGTCCTGTGGATGTGCTGGCCAGGCCCCAGCCCTCATAAGCATAACCAGGCTCTGGGGACACTGGAGATGCTGGTCCACCTTGGCAGACAGCGGGGCACTCTGATCCCCACCTCATGTGCGCTCATGAAGTGGGAAGAGAGTGCCCTGTTGGCTGGAAGCACATACTAGGATTGGGCCCCCAAGCAGCTGGCTGGAAGTGCATTGCCTAGTTTGTTACTGTGCCTTCACCAGGGGTCCTGGCTGGGTCACTTCTCTGGGGAGCCCTCAAGATTACTGTCTTCTTCTCTTCTCTTGGCCTGGTACACTTTTGGATACCCGGGCCTGGTAGGTATGAGCCTGTGCCACCAGTTCCCAGAGTTGAGTTAGGCCAGCACTGGAAGCTCAGCATCACAGTGGGACCTTAACCCCAGCCCCAAGTGGGTAACCTTGCTGTGCCTTGTCTGAGGGCTTATCCCCTGCCCAAGAGCCCTCTGCTTTCTCCCAAGAGAAGGTGCCTCTAGTACTCTGCAGAGACATGGGGTCCCAGTGTGAGACGTGGCTAGGGTGAAGTGATAGTTTTGAAAGAGGTCCTCCACATCCAACTGGTCAGTGGGCAGCCCATCTCCTCCCAGGTCTCCCCCTCCACCTGCAGACCTGGACAGATACAGCCGGCTGGTGAGAGAAAAAGGTGGCCTGTTGTGGACCCCACTTACATGTCCAGGAGGAGCCCTCAAGACTGCCTATCCAGAGCCACCCAGACACAGAGAGGTCTCTGAGAAAAGCTGAATGTAAGGAAGAAGCAGCCCAAGTGCAGGGAAACCTTTGTGATTGTGTCTGTCTGACTGGCTGTGTGCCAGGGAGGAAGATGCCCCTCCACCCTGCCTACACAGGGACACAGTGGTACATGGTCTCTGCCTGCAAGTGTGGTCCCCACCAGAGCCCATGCGACAGGGCTAGAGCCAGCCAGGGTCCTGCTCAGCCGAGGTGGGTGGTGGATGCTGCTCTGACTGTCCTCCACAGTGGGTCAGGTGCCAGAACCTCCAAACACAGCAGAAACAGCTGAGTTGCAACATGGGCAGATCCACACCTGTGCCCAGGATGCCTGCCAGCACTCTCCACAGCTGAAGAGCAGCTAAGATGTGGAACTAACTGAATGTCGCTGTTGGCTGACAGGGCCTCCAAGCATTTGCAGGGACTCTATGCATGGCTCCTCGTGTCCACCTGGGGCATCCACTATGACCAGCCATTTCTTAGATCATAAAACAAACCTTAGCAAAATTAAAGGAATCAGATCATACAGAGTGTATTCTCTGGCCACATTCAACTCAAACTAAAAGTCAATAACAAAAACAGCGAGAAAATCTCCAAACATTTAGAAATTAACAACACGTTTCTGAATTGCTTGTGTGTCAAAGAGGAAGTCACAAAGGAAAAATAAAAACAATTGAACAATAATGAAAATACACATATCAAAACTGTGTCAGACATGGCTAGCCCAGTCCTGAGAGGGATACTTGAAACACTTAACGTTTGCAGTAGAGGACAGGATAGGTCTCTTAACTCACGTGCCCACTTAAAAACCTGAGAAGAGCAAAGGCAGCTCAGAATAAGCAGAAAGAAGGAAATAATAAAGAGTACAAAGTAATGAAACAAAACCAATAGAGGAAATTATTGAAACAAAGAGCTGGTTTTTTGAAATAAATTCCATAAAATTGATAAACTTGCAGCAAAACTGACAAGCATGAGTAGCCACAAGATACAATTCCCTGGTATCAAGAATGAAAATTGGCCCTCACAGTAGGTTCTGCAGTGGCTGAGGGATATTCTGAACACTGAACAGCTTCACACTTCTACATTATTTAGTTAGGAATAGACCAACTCCTCAAAACCCCTAAACCTCCAAAACTTAACCAAGATGAAATAGACTATCTGAACAGTCTTAAACACATCAGAAAACTGAAGTCATAATTAAAATGCTCCCAAGAAAGGTATCTCCAGGCCCATATGGTTTCCCTGGAGAATTCTGCTGAACAGCTACGGAATAATTGACACCAATTTAACACAACCTCTTCTGGAAGATAGGAGGGGTTGCCAGAGTGGAGGATAGGGGGGCGTGTGTCTGTGAGAGGACAGCGCAGCAGCCCCCTGGTGTCACATGAAGCCATGTCTTGGTGATGGGGCTGTGTGTGAGCTGATGAACCTGGTGGTCTGGACCACTCTGTGTTAGGATGCTGCTGTGGACTTTGTTGCCATCCAGGGAGCCAAGTGAGAAGGCGAGGGACTCCTTGTCCTTTCCCGAAGATTCCTGTGAATGATCTTTATTTCCCACATCCTAAATCCACCCCTTTCTCCTTCCCAGAATCACTCCCAGGAACTCATCCCTGAGCTGGGTGGGGTAAAGCCACTTGGCTTGCCACTCCTGGTCAGGGACCCAGCTCTTTGGGGTCATTGCTGCTCACCTACCTCCTTACTTCTTGGCCTCTGAAGTGTTTTGATGATGTCCCTTTCATTTTCTTTGACTTCAGGTATAGGCCTCAAAGAAGTGAAAAATCTTGCTTCTAAGGCATTTTGAGTGGAGTGCTGCAAATGTATGTGTTCAAGCTGCTGTCTGTAGCTCGTGTCTTTGTTTTTCCACCCGTAAATATTTTTTTTAAAGTGTTTGAAGCCTGTTTACCCATTTTATAACAGGAACATTCTCCGTGCTTTCATGGACCTTCTGTGATTGTTAATGTAGTTTCTCCACCATACAGTTGGTGTGCTCCTGGCTCTGAGTGATTTTGAGCCTCCAGATGGAAAACTTAATCAAGAGCCACCACACTCATCTTTGTGGACCCACAAAGCAAGTGTGGCTCCTGTGCAAGAGAACTTTGTGTCTCTAAAGACTGAGCTCATTTGCTTGTGGGAATCTGGTCACATCCCAGCTTCTGGCCCACTCTGCCTCTGACAGTGATAGCAAGTACTTGCTCTGTGGTTTCAGTGAAAGCTGCTAGGGTTTACTTTGTGCTCACCGCCACCCAGCTGAGCACTGTGTGCTGTCTGCATCCTCACAGCATCTCAAGGAGGTTTCCAAAGGCGCTCACTTTACTAAGGCCAGAGTTCCATGTAGTGGCATCCACTCTAAGGTGTGGTGTAAGGAGCAGTGCCCAGGGTGGGTGGGGGCAGTCCTGTGAACTGTGTGTCATCGTCAGAGTTTTAAAAAATGATAAAAGCAAATAACAGGCTACCTTTCACCATCCTCACATGCATACCATTCTGAAGAATATTGGTCATGAGACTTCATGACCCTCTCCTCCCACTTCAGTACCCTACTACACCCCCATGCACAGCTACATTCTGACAAGTATATGCTGGAGCACATAGTCATCATAATAAGGGTAGTTTGTATCCCAGGAACTTATTTTCTTTTAATTATTCTACAGTAAAATTTCCTGTGGTATACAGTGCTATGAATTTTAATCACCCCATAATCAGGAAACAAAATAATTTCATTACCCTCAACCCTCCTGCTCTCCTTTTCATCTCACCCGATACGCTCCTGCCCCTGCCCACCACCACGCTGCTCCCTGCCCTGTGACCTCTGCTTAGCACAAGGGCCCTGATGTGGGAGTCCCCTGGTCTGTCATCCCTGGAGCCTGGTGCCCTCCAGACCCTACCCTGGGAGTTGTCCCTGCCTGATTCCTGTGACCCTGCAGGAAGTCTTGGGACCAGGAAGCATGGTTCTTCCAACGCCGCTGTTCTTTTCCTAGATCCTGCTGTCTCTGACGTCTCAACATTACGTCTTCCTGTCCCCGAACACAGGTGTCTTTGCCTTATTTGAGTTTGCTTTAATTTCTGCTAACAATGTCTTGCAATTTTTAGGGTGTGCTGTTGTACCCCTGTGGGTAAACTTATTCCTAAATATTTTGTTGTTTTGGGTGCTATTGCAAATGGAATTTTTAAAAATTCCCTTTTCATATTGCTCAGTGCTAGTAACTCACTGAGTTTTTATGTGTTTGTGTCTTGCAACTTTGTTGAATTTATTGTTTTTAAATCTCTCCCCTTTTTATTGGCAAATTCTTTGAGGCGTTTATGTGTCATCTGTGAATAGGAGCAGTGTACCTCTTTTTACAGTTTGGGTGCCTTTTATTTCTGTATTTTGCCTAACTGCTCTGGCTGTGTTGAATAGAAGCAGTGGCAGCAGGCCTTTTTGGTCTTAATCATGATCTTAGGGATAAAGCTTTCAGTCTTTTACTGTTGAGTTGATGTCAGCTATTTTTTTAATGTCTATTGTCACACTGAGGTAGCTCCCTCCTTTTCCTGGTTTGTCGCATCTGTCTATCATGAAGGGTGATGGATTTAGTCAAGTGCTTTTTCTGCTTATGGAGATGAGCAGTGGTTTTCCCACCTTCTGTGAATGTGGGGTATTACTTACAGGTTTCTGGGTGTTGAGACAGCCTTCTATTCCTGGTAATAGTGTAGGACAGTGATGCCAAACCTTTTAGAGACTGAGTGCCCAAGCTGTAGCATAAAATCCACTTATTTATTGCGAAGTGCCAACACTGCAATTAAACCTGAATACTGAGATTTTAGTTTAGAAAAAACAATTGTTATCCAATGCTTGGCTGCTAGGGTGACTTGGCTCTTGTGCCAGCAGAGAGGGCGCCACATACACTGGGACGTGTGCTATAGGTTCGCTGCCACTGGTATAGGGTGCTTTGGTGAGCTCTGGGGACCAAGTGTAGGCACATCAGTGTCCTCGGGTTTGAGTGTGGCTTCCTTGTAAGGTCTTTGGCTTGGGTGTCCACTTAATGCTGGTCTCAGAGTGAAGGAGAAAGGGCTTCCTCCTCCTCAGCTTTTGGAATAGTTTGTTAATTCTTTAGATATTTGTTACCAGTGAAGCCATCTGGTTCTTTTTTCTTCGTTGGGAGATTTTTCATTACTACAGTAGTTTAGTCGCCTTGTTACAGATATATTCCAGTTTTTTATTTCTTCTGTGCTTTGGTAGTTTGTATGTTTCTAGGAATTTAGGTTATCCAATTTGTAGGTACAATTGTTCATGGTTTTCTCTTATCCTTTTTATTTCTGTGAAATCAGTGGTAATGTCTCCTTTTTCATTTTTGAATTTCATAATTTGAGTCTTTTCTCTTCGTTATTAGTCTGGGTAAAGGTTTGTCAGTTTTGTGGATCTTTCGGTTCATCAACTTTTGGTTTTGCTGATTTTCTTTGTTGCTTTTCTGTTCTGTGTTTCATTTGTCTCTAATCCTTGTTGTTTCCTTACTCCTCTCTTTGAGCTTAATATGCCCTTCTTCTTCTGGTTTCTGAAGACATACTATTATTGATTTAAGATTTCTTTTTCATTGTAGGCATTTATAGCTGTATGTATCCCTCTTGCTTTTTCTCTCCAGGTATTTTCTAATTTCCCTTGCAATTTCTTTGACCTAGTAGTTGCTTGAGAGTGTGTTGTTTAATTGCCACCTACTTATGAGCTGCCTGGTTTTCCTTCTGCGATTGAATTCTAATTTCATTTATTGCATTAATTCCATTAAATTAATAAATTTACTTTACTAGAACTTGTTTTTTGGACTGGCATATAGTCCCTCCTGGAAAACATTCCACATGAACTTCAGAAGAATATGTATTCTCACATACATCGTTACAATCTAACTGGTTTATTGGGTTGTTCAATTCTTCTCCCTCCTGGTTGAAGTTCACTTCTTTTTATTTCTTGAAAATATTTTGTTGTGTGTATATTCCAGTTTTATTTGCCAGTAAGAACACTTAAAATCTATTCTCTTTACAGTTTTCAAGTACGTGGTAACATTATTAACTATGGTCACCATGGTGACTATACATCAGTGATGTGCACACAATAGATTTCTTGAACTAGTGAGGCATGGGGGTGATATCTGCAACCCCGGCTACGAAGGACACTGGGGAGGAGGAGCAAGAGTTTGAGGCCCTGTCTCAGAAAACAAAACAAAATAAAACAAAACCAAAAACCTGAAGATACCTTGCTTATTCCTCCTCTGTGGCTGACATTTTGTATCCTTTGACCAATGTCTTCTCATCCCCTTACCCAACCCCTGATAACTGCAATTCTGATTCTGTGAATTCTTTTTTTAGATTCAGTCCACATGTATGTGACCTTGTGTGGTATTTGTCCGTCCCCAGCTTATTTACTTAACATAATGGCCTCTAGGTTCATCCCCAGTGTTGCAAATGATAGGGTTTCCTTCTTTTTTAATAGCTGACTAGTATTACTTTGTGTATATGTACCCTGCTTTCTTTACTCATTCATCCATAAGTGAGCACTTTGGTTCTATCCATTTCTTAGCCATTGTAATAGCGCTGCAGTAAACATGGAGCACAGGTGACTCTTTGGTGTCCTTTGGGTTAATATCCAGTATTAGGGTTGTTGGATCATGCAGGAGTTCTATTTTTAGTTTTTTGAGAAGCCTTCGTGCTGTTTCCATCCTGGCTGCTCTGATTTGCATTTACCCACCAACAGTGGTGAAGGATCCCTCTCCTGGTTCTCTGCATCCCTCCAACACTTGTTATCTTTCATCTTTTGGATCACAGTTATTCTTACTATTCTCCCCAGGGGGGAGTGATAGCTCATCCTGTTCGTGATTTGCATTTCTCCAAAGATTCGTGGTATGGGACATTTTCTCTTTACCCACTGGCCTTCTTCTGCAGTCTGCAATGGAAAAACCTCTTTCATTCTTGATATCATTGCTTTCTTTTCTTTTTCTGTTTTCTAGAGGGTTATAATTTAATTGGTCTATTTAAAAAACTAATTTGGGAGTTCTATGATTTTTTTCTGTACTGTTGTTCTCCTTTGCATTTCACTGATTTTTGTTTTTTATTATAACTTTCCTTCAGCTTGATTTGAGTTTTTATTCCCTTTTTTTCTAGTTTCTTAAAGTGGAAGCTTAGGTTATTGACTTCAGATCTTTTTTGTTTTCTAATATAATCATTTGATGCTATAAATTTTTCTGTGAGCATTGCTTTCAGTGCATCCACAAGTTTTGATATGTTGTATTCTGTTAAAAATACTGGCTAATCCTTAAGTCATATATTGTTTTGGTATGTGTAGTTACATTTTAAAATGTTTGGAGCTTTCCTGTTAACTGGCTATTATTGATATCTGGTTGAAGTCCATTATGGTCTGAGTGAATATAGTTCAAATAATTTCAATTCTGTTAGTTTGCTGAGGCTTATTTACTCCCCTGGGAATATGGCCTGCCTTGGAGAATATGTCTGTTGTACTAAGGTGGCGTGTTATATAGGTGCCTGTTGGACCTGGTGGCCAAAGGGCTGTCCAGTGCTGGCTCTGTCTGTCCTTAGTGGTTTTGACTCACAGCTCTTCTTGTGGGTATGTCTCTCCTTCCACTTTTGACATTTTTTTTCTTTTGTGTATTTTTAAGCTCTGCTTTTATGATTGTTTTAAAATTGAGGGTTATCAAATTGTCTTGGTGAATTAACCCTTTTACCTTTCTGTCATGTCCCTCTTTTGAGTAGCAGGTGGCTAATTTCTGCTGGAGTCGTTTTTGTCTCAATAGTATCACTGCTGCACCTGGCTGGCTGGCTCTTCTTTTCTCTACTTTTCTCCTTTTCTGCCTTCGTTTGTCTTCTCCTTTCTTTCCACCCTACCATTCTGGAATCACTTTTGATTTGTAGGAAAGTGCAAAAGCAGCACAGAGTTCCCATAGCCCGACCTGTTTTATCTTGCCCTCACCATCCACGTCACCGGGTGCACTTATTGTTGGTTGGTTACTGTCAGCTAATCTCCAGCCTCCTTTGGGTCTCCCATCTTTCCATTAATGTCTGGTTCCAAGTACACGTATATGTTAGCCATCAGGTCTCCCTGCCCCATGCTCCATGATGAGGTCTCCATCTTTCCTGGTTTCTGCAGATTTGACAGTGCCAGCCAAGTGTCCCTAGTCTGTGTGTGTCTGCTGTGGTTCATGGCTGAGTTTGTGGGTTTTGAACAGAAGATCAGGGAGGTGAAGCCCTGCTCATTGTGCTGCATCAGGGAGCTCATGACATGGCAAGGCAGCACCATGGATGGATGGTGAGTATGGTGGCCTCGTGGAGGTGCTGCTGGTTACCTCCTCTGCAGTGCTGCTCAGCTCCTCTGTGCTGGGGCAAGCCATAGGGCAGGCACAGCTCCAGCCTGGAGGGTGAGTGCTCTGCCTGTCTCATGGACTTCTTACCAGCCTGTGCTCTGTGGATGTTCTCTCACACATTCATTTCTTTGACCAGGTCTTGCAGTAATAACATGCAGCCGGGTTGCCTTTTAGCCTGCCATGGCTACCTCTGCACATGGTTGCTGGTATTTGTTATTTGCTTGCAATCCCTTGCCCCTTGCCTGCAGCTCTCTGCTTGGTTATTTCTGTTGAGCAACTTTGGGTATTCCCTTTTAATGTAGCTCCTTCCTGTCTGTGTTTCAGTTTCACATCTGCACTTGCCCTGGGACTAGGGAGAGCATTCCCTTCCAGTGGATGTCTTACCACTTCTGGTCATCTCCTGTCAGTGCCCTGCATCTGCCCACACTGAAAATCTCAGCAGATGATGATATCATTTTTTTGTCATCAATCATGAAATGTTTTTAGGCCAAGCATGGTGGCGTATGCCTGTGATTGGAGGCTCAAGCAAGAGAGTTGTAGATCCTGAGGTGCTACAACTTAGTGAGAGCCTGTCTCAAAATAAAAATAAAACGTGATGAGGGTATAGTTCACCCCTGGGGTCAGTCCCTAGTACACACACACACGCGCATGCATGCACGCACACATACACACACAACAAGTTTTTAAAGAACTCAATAGAAGAATAGTGTGTTCTATCTAACGGGTGGGTAGGGCCTTTTAGGAGTCTGGAATCAGGAGACCAGCCTGTGTGAGGCCCTCAATCCATGTGCTCTCCTGCCAAGCCACGGGGAGCCTTGCCTGCAGCACTGTCCCTTCACTGCCTGATCTTCTGCAGACAATTCTTCTGGTCGGTGTTTCCCAGTGTATGTGATATTGTCATTGTAAGTATTTTCAGCAAGATAACAACTCCGTGTTTTCAGCTGGTTTCTATATACATACATTCACGCACACTTACCTGCTTTGATTGGCTCTCTTCTCAGGAAACAGTCTGGGAAATCTCCCAGTTTAACAGCATCCACAGTATTCCAAAAAGAGGAAATATGTTTCCAGAAACTTAGGCCAGAGCTGATTGCTTTGAACCATTCGAAAACTGAACTTAGGAGTTTGTAAACAAACATATACACACATACAGCCATGCATCACTTGGTGACAGGGTAGGTCTGAGAAGTGTACCATCAGGCTGAAGGTCACCGTGTGAACAGCCTGGGCTGTGCTTCTGCAAACTGAGTCACTCCACTGTTACTGGGTGACACAGTCTGATGGGAACAAGACTGTGCAACTGTTGAGTAAACATAATATCACATGTGAGTGTACTTGTTCATTCACTCTCTTGTTCCTCTTTTTTTGTGAGGTAAAGTTTGCCTGAAAAGGAGGAGAGCAAAAGAAAATACTCTTGTTTTGTTTTGTTTTCCCAGGAATAGACCTTCACACTGCGCCACATCCCTAGCCCTTTCTTTTTTGAGACAGTCTCACTAACTGCATTCAAATTTGCAATTCCCCACCTTAGCTTCCCAGAATGCTGGGACTGCAGGCATGTGCCACCATGGCTAGCTCAAGTACACCCTTTTCAGATGCACACACCAGCATTATTTGGGTCTGTCCTTTTACAGCAAGGATGGATTACAGCGGACAATCTTGATTGATGTGATTCTGCAGATCTATTTGGGAGAAGTGCATTGCTGAAATACTGAGCCTCCCCCCACCTGTGCGCAGGTGTCTCTCTCCACATTCAGCACCATCTCAGCATCCAGCAGCACTCTACAGTTGTCAGCATATGGACATTCTGTGTCCTCATCTTGTTATCTTAGTTTTTATGGTTTTGGATGCTTTTGTAAGTGATATTTTCTAGCTATCTTTGTGGTACTGATTTCTCGTTTATTTCAAATATAGTCAGAACATACTTAGAATTATTCAATTTCATTTGGACTATTGAGCCTTCTTTTACTGCTTAGCATACATCTGTCTTGGAAAATATTCCGAGAACACTGAGAAGAAAGTGTAGTCTGCTGTCACAGAGTGATCAAAGACATCATTTAGGTTAGGTTGGTTGACGGTGTCGAGAAGTCTGCCTGTCCCTGGTTTTGGCTGGTGGTTCCATCCTTTATCGAGAGGGCGAGGATGAGGTGATTGTGACTGTAGACTTGCTTTCCCCATTGTCCTGTCTGTTTTGCTTTGTTTCTTTGCAGCTTTCCGGGAGTTTAACTGCATTCAGTGAATGCACCTCCTCGTTGTTAGGAAGTGACCTTCCTGGAGATGGCCTGTGCTCTGGGATTTACTGCCCTCCACTTTCTCTCTTGTTTTTTGTCATGTATTTGTTTTCAGTACTAGAGATTGAACCCAGGCCATTTGGACTTTCCCAGCCCACTCCACCTTTTATTTTAACCCAGTTTGATGACCTTTGCCTTTTAATTGGGGTGGGGGGTAGAACTATTTACATTTAATATGATTCCCACTGATTAGCTTCCATCTTACCATCTTACTATTTTCTTTTCCCAATATTCTGTCTCCTTTTTGCTGATGTTTTTTCACTATTTTTAAAAAAATAATTGAGGTTTTTGTTTTTGCTGTTTTGGCTATTACCCTTGCTTTGTTACCTGTGGGTTTTAGTGTATATAGCATAGTTCATCGTCAACCGATGGTATTCCTCTAAAGCACAACCACCCCACAGCTGGCTCCGGCTTCCCCTTGAACTTTATGCTGTTGTCATCATTTATTTGTACGGTTTCTTAAAGTTTCTCAATGTGTGTTTATTAGTTTCATCTAAAAGTCAGTCATTTTAAAAATACAGTTAGTAACTTAAATATTTTAGAAAAAAAATTTTTTTTTTGGTACCGGGCGTTGAACTCGGGTCCTTGCGCCTGCGCAGCCGGCGGTGAAACCACTGAGCTAAATCCCCGGCTCTAGAAAAATTTAAATAATATGCACAACACTTATTCCCCATGTGGCCTGTTTCCCCTGCTCCTCACTATGCCTGGACTGTGCTTGCTTCTGTTATGTTCCTCGTCCCCAACAGGCTTCCCATAACACATGCTGGAGAGCCGGTTTACTGGCGCTGAAGTCTCTTTGTAGATCTGAAAACCTCCTAATTTTGCTTTTGTTTTTTAAAGGCATTTCCTGGTTATAGAATTTAGGTTGATGCTTCTTAGTCCTCTCTATATTTCAAAGCTGTCGCCTGGTCTTTCCAATGGTGCTGTGGGGTAAGAACTTGCGTCATCTTAAGGCTGCATCTGTCTCTGCCCAGCAGTTCTCAGTCCCTGGCTTTGAGCAGTTTTCCTTTCCCCTGCTCTGGGCCATCACCGTCATGTTTCTTGTGTAGGGCTTACTGGGGCTCCTGGCTCATGTCTCCCAGGTTTGACTTCTGGGTAGTTTTCATGCCCTGCGTTCCCTCCGTCTTCAGGGACACCAGCTTTGTGCTTCATGAGGCTGTCCAGCTCACTACTTCTCCTTTCATTTGTAAAGATTCTCTTTTTTGTCGGCATTTTATTTTGGATGGTTTCCACTCGTGTGTGTTCCAGTACAGGAAACCTTTGTTTTGCAGAGTCTAATACCCCATTAGTCCTGTCCTGTGTGTTTTCACCTCTACAAGTTTGACCGAGTCCTTCTGCCCTCTGTCTCTGTACTTTAGTGTTCCATTGTCCCAACAGTCTCAGTAACCCTTTTATTGGCCTTGCTTGTCAGTTTTAATGCCAGTGTGGCTTGTGGTAGGTTTCGACTGATTATCACCCTCACTGTGGGCCGACTTTTCCTGCTTCTTTCACACCTGGTGATCTTTGCTTGAATGGCAGGCATTGTGAACTTCAGCTTGTTGGGTTTTTAGACAATTCTGTACTTATATAAATATTCTTGATCTTTTTTCAGAGTTGTGGTTCAGTGTCTTGGAAAGAGTGTGATGCTTTTGAGTCATGGTTTGTGGTTTGCCAGGCTGTTGTGGCACAGGTCTGTCTGCCCAGTGAGTCAAGACCTTCCTGAATCATAGGATCTCTGCCCATGCTGACCTGTGTCCACCACCATAGGCCTTGGCAGACTTTTTGATCTTTAAACCATGTGGATGTTTTGTATTTTTTAAAATAAACTTAACAACAAAGATAAGACTAGTTTTCTACGACAAGCCAGAGCCTACCACACTCCCATCTTAGCCACGAGTCAGTTTTACCACCGTCACCCAGCTCCCGGGTTTGTCACTTATCTCAGGTCCTCCTCTTGGGGCCCCCAGTTGTCAGCTGCACAGTGCCCATGCTGGGGAACCCTTCCTGTCTTTTCATCTCTTTGGCAGCTTCCTGGGGTGATTTCCCCTCAGTACCCTCTCCTGCATGTAGTCACATGCTCCAAGGGTGGATCACTGCGTGTGTGGATCCCCGTGGACCCTCCTCCTGTCACTTTCCCATGGGCCTCCAGCCAAGCTGTGATTGGCGGAGACTCCAGCTGGTCACAGACCCCCCAGCCCGAGCCACTTGCAGTTTTGCTCATCACCTCGTCCTGTCCACCCTGTGTGTGTGTTTTCTTGACACCAGCCCTGGATTTCTCAAGCCTCACTTGTAGCTTTTCAGTGGCCCACGGGCTACAGTGGCTACCTTGTCATGTCTCACTTGCCTTGCAGGTTGAAGGTTGAGGAGCTGGAGGCGGAGCGGAACCGCCTGGAGCAAGAAAAGAACATGCTGGAGATGCAGCTGGAGCGGTGCACTCTGCAGGTAGGCACTGGGGCAGCTGCGGGGAAGTGCGCCTTGCCCTGAGTCTAATCCCTGGTCCCTGCCCGAGAACATCCTGTTTGCCAGCCAAACCAGGGACTTGCTCCTGCACACCCACCCTTAACTGGCCATGTCTGGAGTCCTCCTCATGCCCTCAGTTCTGTCGTTCTTCTGGGCTGGCACCAGGCATGCAGAGTGGGCTCACAGGCCAGGGTGGTCTCCTGCACGTGGGTCTAGGTTTGCATGCCTCACGAATCTGCCTGCCATCTTGACACTGGACTGCTGCCTGCATCGTTTTGGTTGACTTTCTTTTTAGTTTTCATCCTGCCAACTTAAATTGTCCTACAGCAGTTTACCCGCAGGTTTGAGATTGCCCAGTTTTCAGACAGGCCATTGACTTTATCTTGGCACCTATTAGAGGCAATCACCCAGCTCCTGGTGATGGGAGAGGTGACAGCTTTGATGAAATGAGGTGCTCTGGGCTGTGGCTGGACTGTGAACCAGCCTTAGAACCTGTCATCTGGCACTGTTGTAATTGGGCTGCAGTCCTCAGCTGGGGGCTGGAGGATGGATCCTGGCCCTGGGCTACGGGCCCAGTCAGGGAGAGTGTTGGACACCTTTCTGCGAGGCTAGTTGAGCAGAACTGGAGCTCACAGCAGACTGGGGTATGGTATATCCCCGCCAGGACCCCTTGTTCCTTCTTGTGGTTCTGGGCCATTCCACAAGGCATCCTCCGGTGGCCTCTGAGAGGCTGTTGAGGAGCAGATGAGACAAGGGGTGCAGCTGAGCACTGCCGGGCATGTGTGTGCACCCAGTGGATGTTGGTACTCCATCCTGTGCAGGTGGGATACTCTGGTCATCCCCACCATGGAAGGGGACAGCACATCTGCTGGGACATGGGGGGTGTTCTCTTGCCCGTGGGTTGGCAGAAGGGTGGAACTAGCAAGGTCTGCCATTACTCTCCCACATACCTTCAGGAGCACCCTTGGTGGGATGGGCCCTTGCCCAGGTGGGTGTGCCTGGCGCTGCTCAGCGCCTAGAGCCTGGTTCTTGGTCTGGAGGCCACCGTGCTGCAGCCCTATGTCTGTGTCCACACCCTGCTCTGCACATGGGTGTTAGCACCTGTTCTGTGCACCTACTCTGTGCATCTGCACTCCTGCAGTATAGTGGGACCCCTTAAGCAGACAGGGACAGTGGCCACACAGAGGATGAGCACACATGAAAGATGTGCCTCAATACAGCTGAGGGCACTGGGAAGTGGTCCTAGAGAGCACTGTCCATCCTGTAAGGCAACACTGAAGGCCCTACCAGCAAAGGGATGACTGTGCCCAGGGAGCATGGAGGAAGGAGCTCAACTACAGGCATGCAGCAGGGAGCATTTATGACTTTCTCCTTGCAGTGGTAGAAGCGTCTAGACAGCCCTCCAGCTGCAATAATGCTCCTATATGCTCCTATAACTGGGTTTCCCAGAGCGCTGGGGGAGATGACCACACAAGCCCCATAGGTAGTTTGGCTGGCCTTGGGCACCAGCATCCCATTGTGTGGGCTCCCTATGCCTGTTTCTGGGCCAGGTTGCCTGTGGCTCTGCAGCCTTGCTCTCCCCCCTTCCTGGAGGCCCAGCTCCACTCACTGCCCAGAGTGCTGAGCTGCCTTCTCTCTGGCAGCACCAGACTCAGCTGGACTCCAGAGGCACAAAGGGCCATGGCTACTCTTGAGTGCATTCAGGAAGGCTGGTGATGGCCCAAGCCCCCAGCCCATAGCTGGCCATCTCCACTGTGCATCATACCCTCCTGAGCTGGGCAAGGTGCAGCCCCATTCTCCTGGTGAGAAGACCTCACTCAGAGGCTGAGCACTCTTTCTCCCTCTGTTCCCCTAGCCTGCCCCCCGCCTCTCTCACACCCCTGTGAGACCACTTCTCAGCGAGGGTAGCCTGGCAGCACCTATAGCCTGAGCAGCCCGAGTGTCATCCCCAGGTAAACAGCCTCTGTTCCAGGACCCCCTGTAGGACAGGTAGTCCTGGACCTCTCCAGCTGGGCACCTCTGCAGGACCCCAGCTGTGGTGATACTTGGGCCGGTGAGCGGTTTACACCAGGGCTGAGCTTGACCCTGTGGGTGCCATTGGTAAGGGACAACTCCTGTTTAACCCCAACACCAGAGATGGCCCCTCGTCTTCCCTTGGACTATAAAAATGCCTCTCTCTGAGCCACAGTGCAGGGCATGTTGGTGAGCAGATGTTGACAAAGGTGACACTTGGGGACTGATTCTGGCAGAACTGGGGGAAGGCAGTATCTCGCTCTAGGAGATTGGATTTTCCACCTGAGGCAGTAATGCCCACATGAGAGGCTTTAGAAAGATCACATGCTAGGACTTTACCGCCACCCCAGCACATAGTAGGTGCTCAGTAAATGCTTCTGTCTATCTACTGGCTCTACCTGCTTTTTCCATCATTAAAGGCAAAGACCTTGTCCCCGTGACATTTCTGTCCTGATCCCGGACACCTCAGGTCCTCAGGAAGCAGGGCCAGAACACTTGACATCATCCTGAGTGCTGAGCCCAGGCCTTCTCCATGCAGACTTCAAATCTGCAGGGCAGAGGGCTCTCGTGGCAGCTGGGGTCTGGGAGCCTCGGTCAGCATGTCCTCACTGGAGTGCCTCTCCTGCCGTGCTGTCTCCTGTTCTGCTCCCTCCTTCCCTCTGGAGGAGAAGAGTATCTTCAAGTTGGCGCTTCAAGGAAGATTGATTAAAATCAGCTGCGGTTTGGCTTAATTGGGAACATATGCTTGGAGAGGGAGCTCGACTAGTTAGAATTTTTTGTAATTAGTTCGCAGCTGGTTGGTGAGGAAGCGGAACTCCAGTTACCTCTTGGAGCTGGGTGTGGGTGAACACGTGTGCTGGAGAGAGACAGATCATCGCACTGGCCACAGTGACAGTGTCCTTCCTGGGTCGCCCTGAGGGTCACTGGTATTCACACACCAGCCAGGGGGGACCTTGTGCATTCCTAATAGCTGGGGTGGGGAGGGGGTTTGGGGGTTTCCTGTGTGACAGGACCTCTCACCACGTGGACAGCAATCCCAGGATCCGCAAGCTGCTGCCCTCATAGCTGCAGGGCCCCCACTTAGTGATGGGAAAACTGAGGGCCCCAGTTAGCTGGTGCAAGAAGGGTGACCTGAGCCCTTCCTTTTTAGAGATAGATAGGGCGTAAATGTGTGGCAGTGTTTTCAGCTACAGGCTGCAGTGGGCAGACCACGTGGAATGCAGGCCTGTGGCTCTACATTCCAGTTCCAGGACTCTTGGTGCAGCCTCAGTCCTTGTCCCCTAACTGCCTGACCGGGGTGCTAGCTAGTCCTCCTATCCTGGGTCCCTGAGGGCCAGCGGCCCCCATCCCAAGCACTGGCCTTGAACTCAGAACCAAGAGCATGGTTGAAGAGTGTGGCCGGGTCCGTGTCCCCTGTGCTGCCTTTCATCCTAACATCCACGCTGCCAGTGACCCCCTCATGGCAGTGCTCCTCCAGGACGAGGGTCTGCCCTACAGCCTGTCTTTGGGGTGTACAGGCGCTGGCCCCCCAGGGCCCTGCACATCCTGGGGATTACTGGTATTCACAGTAACACCTCAGTCCTCACTGCATCACCATGGTGACAGGGCACATGGGTCCCATCTTCATGGCTCCAATGGGCTGGATCTGGGGCTTCAGGGAGTGGGCACAGAGGGGAAGCTCATTTGTGAGATGGTCCGACTCTGCTGGACATACCTCCAGCAGAGTGGGCATGTCCCCACCTGGTGATGTGCCAAGCTTGGTACCCTGAGGGTGCTCTCTAGGGTCCTGTCACCAGCAGTAAAGGGAAGTCAGCATTCAAACCCAGTCCAGCTAGTTTCCAACTTCTTACGAGTGCCTTCAAGCACACAGAGAAGTGGCAGGAATGTCACAGTGAACGCCTGCTCACACCACCTATGTCCTCGAGAAGCACGTCACTCGCTGCTGTGTGACATCTCTTCCCGGCCCTCTGCCAGCCATCAGTCCATTTTATTCTTTTGATGCATTTTAAAGTAAATTGCAGACATCTGTATACTTTTCTCTAAGTACTTCAGCATGCACGTAATTAAGCAGAATTCATCTCAGGGATCCTGAAGCCCGTGCCCCCGCCATCCCGCAGGGCTGCCTAATCATAGCGCTTATTCAGGCAGGTGGGTGGTCTGGCAGGAAAACCCCCACCCCCAAGATTCCCTGCCCTCTGAAGCCAGGCCCCTGAGCTGACTGCCCTCTCTGAGCCCCTCCATCCCAGCCTAGCCCACTCCCCCTGCAGCCTCACCACCCACATGAAGCACTGCTCAGAAAAGGGATCAGACGAGCTGCCCAGTTGTACACATTTAAAATACAGTAAGTATATCTCTTTAGGAAATGGAGTGGGTTGAGACTGCTGGGTTCCATGTGAGTGGAAAGCTCCCATTCCTGAGACATCCCTGCTCCTGCATGCATCACAGGCTCCTCGGAGACCCCAGGTCAGGCTCTGACCTCACGACTCCCTGCCCCACAACCCCCAGCCATGCCCTTGATGGCCGCATCTGCCTTCCCTGTGGCTGCCCAGCTCATGGCAAGTTGCTGCCCTGCCTGCTACCCCAGAGACCTGTGTGACCCTGGGCCCCAGGTTTCTCCCCCAAACCCACCTGCCATACTTGACCTCACACAGCCTCACATTGCAACTGCCAGGGAGCCTGCAGTCTAAGGCAGTGCTGTCTCACATCGCCCATGGTTCTTTGGTGACCAGGACGGCTGGCTTCTTGACGCCTCTCTGCACACACTTCTGAGATGTTCTCGAGGCATAATGGTGTGGGGGCTGCCTGGGTGTGCCAAGTCCCAAGACTGCTGGCTACATAACTCAGCAGCTCCAGGAAGAGCCCCTCAAGGCCAGGGACCACCTGGCCCAATGCCTGGCAGGGACACTGTGAGGAGGGAGCTATGCTAAGTCAAAGAAGCTAGTGGCCCGGCCCACTACTCAGCAAGGCGGTGACATAGCCACAATCCACCTACTGCCCAAGCCATGCCTCAGCGGTATCTCCCACACAAGTGTCCTAGGCTATTCTCTCTCCTCAGACCTCAGCTCTTCGTGGCTGCTAGATGTCTATGAGGACCACCCTACCCCATATGGCAGAAAACCAGAGCTGCAGGGAGGAAAGTGGCACACTTATGCCAGCTGCCAGTATCCTTCACTCTGCCCAGTGCAGCCATGGCCAGTATCCACCCCACCCCAGCCTGCCAGGCCAGGCATCACTTGAACCTCTGCTGGCTTCTGTGTGAGCCACCCACTCCCCTCTCCTGAGCCTGTGTGCAGATCAGGGTGAGCAGGGGCCACCCTGCTCAGTCTTCACCGGTGTCATGGGGAATAAGAGCTTCGGAGGCTCAGTGTCTCCTACATGTAGGCTTTTCTTGCATGAGAATTGTCAGTGTCTTAGTTTGTGGGGCACCTCTCTGTCTGTATCCCTTAAGAACTGTTACAGTTTTGTTGTTGTTGTTGTTGTTTTATTTTGCTTTTGTACTGGGGCTTGAACCCAGGGCCTTTGCACTGAGTTACATCCCCAACCCCTTTTCTTTGTTCAGACAGGGTCTTGCTAAGTCACTAAATTGCCCAAGCTGGATTTGAATTTGCAGTCTTCCTGCCTCAGCCTCCTAAGGCCTGAGATTATAGGTGTGTGCCACACCTGGTCAGATATTTTTATCTTGAAAGTTTCTTGTGAATTTACTTCCAGGTCTTGTATTCCTTTGCTTGCAGTGGGCCTTTCCTTCAGTTCCATCTCATAGGGGGCACATGAACACTGGACCCTGTGCACCCAGGGTGTGGCCCTTTCTGGTGGCTCTGTGCAAACTTCACATTTGGGATGAAGGCAGGAGTGTAGCCTCCCATCTCCACCTGCCGGAGCCCAGGACTGGCTCTGAGCAATGCCAGGCTTGATATTTCTTCTCAGCCTTGCCTCTTAGGCCTGCCTTGCTGAGTGTTTATGTAAAATAAGATGCTTAGGAAGGGAAAAAATGCCCAGACCCACAGAGGTGAGTGCGGATTGCTCATGTTTATTAACGCTGAAGGCTAAAAAAAGCAGCCCTCTGATGTGCATTTGTGCAGCGACATTTCCACAGGCACTGATTTCTTTTGGTTTTTTATGAGAAGGACGCGCCCTGCATATTAAGACCCCTTCTCCCAGGGTGTTGCCTTCTGGGAAGCTCAATCCCTTGGGCCTGATGGCCTCTTCTTGCTGGAGCACCAAGCACACTGGGGTCCATCCTCCTGGGACTGCCAGACCCCAGCTGTGGGGCCCTGAGACCCCTGATGCTGGCCCAGCCCCTGGTTTACAGAACAGCAGACTGGTCTGCAGACAGGAGGTCATCGGCAGTCTCATGGCTCCCATGGGTGTCATGGTGCCAGTGTGGTATCTTTTCCCTGGTGCTCTTGGGAAACCTGTTCGTGCCTGCTTCTCCACCTACTGCCCACGAGACCAGAAAGCATGTGGCATGAGAACAGTGTGATTAGCAACCCCAGCCACTCCCCTCTGGCCTGGGTTTCACACAGTCACTGAGGCTGTCTTAGTCCACAGCCCTGGTGGTCTTGTGCTAACATGCTGCGACACCTTTCTTCATCTCCTCCTGGTCCTTGCACAAGTTTTAAATGAGAAAGTTAGGAGCTTTTCCAGCGCTTTTGAAACCTAGACATTAGGCATGATATCATCATGTGATTATCCTCTTTAAGTTGAACTTCTTACTGCAGAGCTTGTGCCGCTTCAGAGCCAGGGTGTAATGAGGGCCAGGCACAGCAGGTAGGGCCTGGGCAAGCATTCAGCCTCAAGCTGTGCTGTCTCTCCAGGTGGCCTCAGGACAGCGGGACCTGGCAGGACACGGGGAGCAGTGCCCATGGGGCTGTTCACATTGGACACAGGCCCCCAGGGATGATGAGGACTCCCAGGGCCGAGCCTCACGGGCAAGCTCATTTTCCCAGCCTCCCTCACTGTGCTATCTTCAGGGTGGGCCCTGCTTAAAGAAAGCGATTTCCATGACCAGAGAATTTGGGATTGGCAGAAATAGAACTGATCTCAGTGCTGAAGACAAAGCACTAGATTCAAAGAGAAATGTCTTGAGGGTTTCATGGTGCCCTCCTTGGGGGCTGCATTGATTTAAAAAATCAGCTTTGGGGCTGAGACGCAACTCATTAATAGAGAGCTTGTCTAGCATGTGTACAGCCCTGGATTCCATCCCTAGCACCAAAAACAAAAAAACAACAACAAAAAAAACACTTTGTTCAACTGTGTGTCTGAGCAGGTCTACACCCGAGGGATGGAAAGCAAGGATTGTGATGAACTTGCTTACCATGTTCACTACCATCCAAATGGGGAGCAGCCCAGTGTCTTCAACAGATGAGTCAATGAAATGTCCATCCAGGCTACAGGATATTACTGAGCCTTACCAAGGGAGGAAGGAACAGCTAACACACTGCTCTGCCAAGGAAAGCATACTGGTCACTAGAGGATCAATACTGTGTGGCTCTGCTCCTAGGAGGTCCTGAGGAATCAGATCCTAGAGACAGGAAGCAGGACGGTGGAACCCAGAGCTAGGGAGGGGACGGGACTCAGTGTACAGTGAGGACAGAAGATGAGAGTTCTGGAGGTGGACATGGTGACAGGCTCACAGCCATGTGAATGTGCTTAATCCCCCCGAGCTGTGTGCTTAGATGTGGTTATGATGGGAAATTTCACATGATATGAATTTTACCACAGTGGGATAAACAGCAGCTGCCTTTTACAGGCAATTCCTGGAACAACCCAGGGCCAGGACCGGGGAGCGGGGAGCTCCAGGGCACTGCTCAAGGCCACCCTTGCTGGTGCTGCTTGGCCCTCACTGGCCCTGCAACAGCCAGCCTGTACCCTGGGGTCTCTTGCCAGCTCTTGTAAGAACCAGGCTGGCTGTCTGGGGAGTAGCGATTTGCTTGCTATAATGGAGAGCTGAGGCAAGCAGAGGCCACCTGATCTCCCAAGCATTGCTGGCCTGCTGGCTACTGGCCCAGTAGGATACCGGGGGTGGGGGCGGGCTGCAGGCCAAGCACCACAGATAGACACACATTCCTCCTCCTTCAGGGCCGTGACCTATGGTATATGCAGAGTACTGACTGGACTGACGGACGGAGGCTCCTGGAGAGCCCAGGTCTGGGTGGGGCAGTGTGGATGGGCCTGGAGCTGGGTCGAGAACATGAGCCACTGAGCCAGGACCTGTCACAGTGGTCCAGGAGCCCTGGCCACTCACTGGCTCCACTTGCCTGCACTGGCTGCCCCCACATGGAGTCTACCAAAACCCTACCAGAGCATCCCCACACAAGGCCTGCCTGCAGCCTGGGAGCCAGCAGGGGTCTGCATAGGTTCCAGGTCTGGTAGGCAGTGGGAGCCATGGCTCGGGGCACTGAGGGGTCCTAGGTAGTGGTCTGGCCTTTAGCCTGAGTGGCTGCACTGAGCCTTTCCAAACAAGTAGATTTCTCTCCCTCACTTCCCTATAAGTTGTTACCAAATCAGCCCCAACAGCAGATTGCCTTCTGAAGTCAGGGAACCTGTGGGCAGTCACAGCGTCCTGGAATTGGCCATGCTAACAGTACTTGTCGTCTGGACAGAGCCAGGGTCAGGGAAGGCCGATGAGGGTGTGCAGGTTCCTGGGTGTCACAGGGCACATGCAGGCACTTGATGCCCAGTGACAGGGGCTTGTGCTCATTTGGTGATGTCCTGCCCTTTCTTCCACATGTGTGCCAGTACCCTCCTCATTGGCTTGAGGGCAGGACAGCAGCCAGAGAGACTGTTGTCATCTTTACCCAGATGGGATCCCAAGGACTGCCTCAGAGCCATACAGCCTGTAGTCAGTGGTGCTGGGCCCTGACTCAGGCTCTTCTGGGCCCCATGTGTGTGTGCCAGCGGAGACTGTCCCTGAGGTAGAGGCACACCCAGGGCCACCTGCTGAACACATGAGCCTTCCTCTGACCCTTCCTCGCATTGCCAGGCTGACAAAGCTGTGATGTGCTGGGGCAGAAAGCCAAGCTCCAGGCCGGGGATTTAGCTCAGTGGTTTTGCCGCCTGCTGTGCAAGTGCAAGGACCCGAGTTCGATCCCCAGTACCAAAAAAAGCCAAGCTCCACATTCCCTTTTAGGTGACAACCCTAGGAAAAAGAAGAGGCTAGGGGCTAAACCGAAAAGGCTATTCCCGATAGCCCCTCTGGTTCTGTTGCAGCCTCTGGAAGCCCCTCCCCTGGGAAGGAGGACAGTGCTGTCCTTGCCCATAAGCACCGTGGTGACTGCCCAGTACAGCACTCAGCCCCACGAGTGGCATAATCGATATGTGTCCCAAGCAGGTACTGCTTTGGCTGGTTTTGTAGGCTAGGACTTGATTTGGCTTTGTCAGCTCTGCGATTCTTTGGTATCCGAGACCATCCAGAAGGAAAGTGGATCAGACCCAGCTTTAAGTACATGGTGGCTTGAGGGGGCCAAAGCATGCAAAGAGAGAGGACCTTAGAGCACAGGGGGTTCTGGGGCTCCCCTCAACCCACCACCCTCCACTGCCTCCCACTGTGGCCCCAAGGGAGGTTTGCACCATCTTTCTCCTCCTCCCTTTGCAGGGATTAGGTTTGCACCTGATGCTTCTCTGTGGCCCAGTTTTCCTGACACTTCGTGGTGTCAAGACACCTCAGGTGTCTCTGGAAAGGCTGGGTCCTCAGATGAAGGTGGAGTTGAAGTGAACCGAGGACCTATAGGTAAAAGCTACCTGGGCATGTCCTGCAGACAGAGGGGCAGGCTTCACGGGTAATAGCACTTTGGCCTTTGCTCCCATAGTCCTGTGGGCTGTAACTGCACACATGTGCACCCTGCAAATCTACCATGGGCCCTGAGGGCTGTACCTTTGTGCATATGTACCCCACAAAACTCATGAAGACTGTTCTCACTTCTCTTGGCCCATTTGATCTTCCTAGGGGCTTTGTGAGCCACGCCACAGTATTACCTACTGCACAGGTGAGCCAATGAGGCCCAGAGAGAATATGACCTGTTCCAGGCTTACCTCCAGCATGAGAATGCTCATGCTTTGTTTGTTTTTTTGTTTTTGGTACCGGGGATCGAACTCAGGACCTTGCGGTTGCGCTGCAGGCGCCAGAACCACTGAGCTAAATCTCCAACCCGATGCTCATGTTTTGAACAACAGGACACCAGTTCCTTAGGCCACTCCCTGACCCCACACCTCAGGAGGCCCAGGTAGCATGAGCAGGGCAGCTGTGCTGCAGGGCTCAGTCTCTAGGGTAGCAGCTGTCTGTCCTTCCTCCTCAGGTCACCATGCTGTGTGGGGCAGGAGAAGGGAAGCAGGTCGAGTCTGGTGGGGCAGCACAATGCCGACTGCCCCTCCCCTCGCAACCCAAGCAGGTGGCTGGGTGACAGCCCCGTGGCAGTTAGAATGGCCTGGAAGTCTGGGGCCCAGCCCAGGATAACCCAGTCTGAGCCCTGAGAGTCATACAGGAGACACCTCTCGCCCTGCCCTGTGGGCCACTGGAGGGTCACGCAAATGTCCTATCCCATTGCCCGAGGCCACTTGTTGGTCTCTTTTCTCCCTCTTTGGGAACTTTCTGGCAGCTCATGGCCCAGGCCCAGAGGATGGCAGGCCCATGGGAGGCGCAGTGGTAGGCCTGCCCCTGGGTGAGTAAGGGACCCCCGTGGCCTCCTGTCTCCCACTGCTTGACATGATCATTTCTGTGTCCTGGGCTGTAGCATGAGGTCAGTGCTGGGCAGGTGCACCTTGCTCTGTGCTCTGATCCACCTGTTCACCAGGAGCCTTTTAGCTGTTGTTCGAGGTGCAGGGCCTGGGTGCTCTGCTAGGCTCACAGACCTCCCCCCTCTTTTGTGGGCCTTGCTCTCGAAACTGCAGAGCTCAGGATCAAAGGTGTTACCCAGTGGGGTTGGGGCACATGGTTGCCGTCCAGGGACCTGGCAGAGCTGGGCTTCTGCCCCCAGACCCAGAGGGCCACTAAAGTGGCCTTGCTCTTGTTGCTGAGCTGAGTCTCTCTCAGCCAGGAGAGGTATTGATTTAGTTTTGAGCCCGGGTGATTTATAAATATGCATGAGGATTGGCAGTTATTTAACTGTGTTTTCTAATTCTCTTCGCGTTGCTGCCTCTTTCCAGCAGGGTCTCTTAGTATTCGAGTCAGGCATAGGGTGGCAGGCAGCCCTCCCTCCCTGCTTGCTGCCTGGGACTCTCCTGGGGCAGTGGGCTGGGGGGTGGGATGTGGTGGGAGAGGTTCTGGCTTCTCTTTGAGGTAGCTGAGGGTGGAGGGTCCCAACTGCAGCATGCACGTCCTCACACACACCAAGCACCACTCACAGCCTGTCCTCTCATCCAAAGAAGGGAGGAAATTCAAGTTCATGCCAGTTCTCACTGGTCCACCCAGGGAAACTGAGGCCCAGAGGCCAGAGGCCTGCTCAAGGCCAATGGCAAGTTAGGATAGAACTTACTTCACAGGCAGAAATGAAGCTGGCGACAGCTCCACCAAGTCCTGCCCTACAGAACTTAGGATGCAGAGAACAGTGCCTGGTCTGAGTTCACACAGACCTGAACCCATGGAACAGGTGGGTGGCAGGGGAGCCTCGGGCCATCCGGGGCTCCCACTCTCAGGGAGTCTACACTGCAGCCTGGTACAGACTCCTCTCAGAGCCATCCACTGCCCCGGTCCGGAGACAGCTGGACAGAAGGTAGGCATGCTAGTGGCCAGCGTGTGGCCCCTGCCCAGTTCTTGGTCCCTGCTTTGCTTCTGTCATTAACAAAGAGTGCCACCCGCTTGCTAGGCAAGTGAGTGGAATATTTTTGTTTAGTCAATAATTGCACCATGGCATCAAAGGAAGGTCCCCAACTTTTCCTTTTGAGATGCTTGTCAGCATCTCAACAGTTTTCTCAGCTGTGAATCAAATAAGGCGACAAATTTTAGCAGAAGATTACAGCCATTTTTCCCCTTTCTTCCTCAAAGCTGTCATCTAGCAGCAGATTTCAGCAAAGTTGTTCACTCTCCCCATCTGCTCGTCCTGTGCAGTGCCAGCCCCCTGGACAGTGCACTTTCAAGTTGGCATAATACCCTCTGTGCCCATGGAGGGTGGGCGCATGGAGTGATGGTAGCCCTGCTGGCAGACTGGCGTCTTCTCTCCCCTGTGACCAGGTGCCGGCTGACTGGAGCCCCCAGTTGGGACTTTATAAGGGGAAGGCACAATCCTGAGCAATGCCTGCTGGGTGGGTGGATAGACATGTTTGGAAGGGCAGTGACATAGCACCCTGATGTGCAGAGGCCACCCACATGCACTCCCTCTACCCCCAGCCCTCCTCGGAGCAGGGGCCACAGTGTGTCCAATGGAGGTGGCACTTGGATCCCACTGTGAGAAAACCTTGAAGCTGGGCTGGCCTTGGCCATTGGTGACATTCTCAGTTTACCTCATGCCCTCACAGTCCTTTATCCCTGCTGCCTGGCTGTGCCTCCCAGACCAAGCTCTGAAATCTTTGTCTGCTCTGTGTCCTTGGGGTACCTGCTCCATGGTGGGTGGGGAGTGGGGGTGGGCGAAAGCACCAGCCCCGATGCAGCTCCTTGGGAGGTTGGGCAGTGGCCACTTCCTTTGCCCATCTTCTCGTGTCTCCAGGTGGCTAGTGGGGACAGGGCTCTTGATTGGGGCCACCAGCCCTACCTGCACATGGGGCCAGCCATTTAGCCACACAGCACCCTGTCCTCATGAATGTCACTGTGCTTGGGCAAAGCAGGACCCAGGCAGGTGTGCAGGAGAGGTTGCTGAGGGCCCATAGCAACCATCAAAGGAGAGAGGCCAGGTCCTTCCTGGGCTCTCACTTCACTTTATTGTGACTGATGAATGATCTCACGTCTTTGTCTGCTGGGACATGTCCTGGCTCAGGAAATGTTGTAATTATCACTCACTCATTCAACAAACGCAGATTCAGCACCACACCAGGCACTGTTCTCTGCCCGGGCGCCACAATAGTAGACAAAACACAGCCCCAGTCCCCGAAGAGCTGACCTTCTCAGGAGCCAGCTGATAAAATGTCCATATTGAAGTGTCGGCGTCAGGTAAGAAGCAGGGAGTGATGGGCTGTCACCGTCATTCTCAGTCTTTGCCATAGACCTGTGTTGGCACTGGTTTCCACCAGCACCAAGCATCCTATTACTTCTTGCCAGCAGGATAGAGAAAGGGCCTTTCCCCTCAGAGCTCGCAGATGCAGAAGGGTTTTGGGCTGGCTGTCCCTTCCTTTCCCATACTCCCATGGTGGCCGCCACACTGTTCTCTGACACAGTGGGCGGGGGGGACCCTCCCTGCTCTCGGAGGGTCAGTGGCACAGGGAGCAGGTGGTGAGACATGGACCACACAGCCAGCCTCGCCACCTGGCTGTGTCCCGGCTGGCCCATCACCTCTGACCTCGGTGCCTCCCTGCCGACTTCCTGTGTGTGAAGTGGAGCGTGAGTCTTGTTGAGCCTCTTCACCAGGGTACCCGCTCCCACTGGGCACCGTGACGGGCACCATCTCCCCCATGATTGCCTGCTCACCCCTCCCGCACCTCCAAGGTACGCCAGACCCTGGGACCTGCCAGTCAGCGGCCTCTGTCACACAGAGGGTTTCATTCCTGGCTTTCTGAGGACACTGCAGAAGGTTCCAGGTGGCAAATGTGTCTGGAGACCACCACGCCCTCTGTTACGTTCTCTGACCTCCCTGTGCCGGCTCCCTAGCGTAGCTCATGTCCCTGCCTATCAGTGCCCTGGTTCCCCGCCCCATGTTGGCTCTAGAGGCCTCTGCCACCTCTGGGAGTCAGGTAACGTCTGTTTAATGTATAGAAGCAGTTAATAAGTGTGCAGAGATCAAAAGGTGAGAACACATGAAAATTACAGGAAATTTTGATTTGTGCCCATGAATGTGGCTTTGGTGGTGGTGGACAGGGCGCCTCAGGAAGCCCAGGCCTGCCATCGGACTCCTCAGGAATGTTGGGCCAGCTTTTCCTGCTCTACCTGGCTTCTCCAGCTCCCTGAGGAGAAGGAGGCTAGTGTATGTCTGCCTAGAGGGACCCAGTGATTGGGCTGTCTCAGGGCTGCGTGGGCGTACAGATTTTGCACACTTGGTTATCTAACCCAGACTGTTAAAATTGGGTGAAATAACAATCCCTGTCAGCTCTGATGGTCTATGATTCAGCTGAGTTCCAGGAGTATCTTCACCCTTTGGGGGTTTTACAGGGTTCTCACAAAGCCTGTGAGAAGCCCAGGAATCTTGTCCCACTCAGCCTGCTGTGGCTCCCTCTTCCCTCCTGCTGGCCTTTCCCTTCCCAGCCGAGGGGCAGCACAGAGTGGTGCCCAGGGGCTGTGTGTGCAAATCCAGCTGCTCCTGGCGGTGCCCCATGCCATCACTTTGGTCTTCCTAGGTCTCTGGCCCACGTCAGTGTCCTGTCCCAACTGACCTCTTAGGCAAGGGGACTTCAGGACCAGCAGTTTGCTGTGAAGGGACATCAGCATGTTTTTGTTCCAGAAAGTGGCACATGGGCAGAATCTTACTTTGCCTCCCCCACCCCTGCTTTTCTTTGGAGGCACATCCTGGGGAGTCTGGGTGGCTGGTCAGAGACCCGCAGGCTCTGACCCCTGTGAGGAGCCCAAGCTGGGCACAGCCCAGTGTACGCCACAGCTGTTCTTTGGTGGAAGGACTGTAGTCCACAGCAGCTTGAACTGCTGTGGAGCAGGATGTCAAGGCTCTCCATGCTTAGCAGAGGGTCTCCACCCAGCCTCTGCCAGGTGCACCTGGTGGTCTGAGTGAATGATCCCACTTCCCCAGAGGTGGGCACAGGGAAGTCCCCGCCTGTGAGAATGCCTGCTTTGTGTGGTTCAGTGTCTTGAGGAATGGGCTCCAGTCCCAGTAGCATACTGCCCATACAGTGACGCCACATCCCTGGGCCACACTTGCCCTGCTGGTGCTGTCCCCAGCCAGGGCCTCCCAGGAGCAGGTTCCAGGGCATCCTCAGCCTTGTCAGCCACTCTGCAATAACCCAGTGAAGCCGCTGGGGCCCAGAGGAGGCTGAGGCCTTCCTCTTCCCTTGCCCTGTAGTGGCCTGTCCTTCTGGGGGATCCCTAGGGCTCAGGATAGTGATGGCTCCTTGCTGTGACCTTGCAAGTTTCTTCAGACCCTGCCAAAGTCCATCCTGGGTCAGTGAAGGGGCAGGGCGGCCTCCAGTCTCAGGCAGAAGGTGAGCACAATGTGCATGAGCTGCCTGCAGTGAGCCTGCTTGTGCTGCTGCATATTGTGTGTCCAGCAACCTGTCCTGCATGCATGGGCACTGCACTGGTTCAACGTGGTTCCCCTGATGATGCACAGGTGCCTTCCGTGTACACACCAGCTCTTTGGGTCCCTTCCGTGAAGTGCCTGTTCGTGTTTTTTGCCCATTTTTTAAGTGGAATTTTCTGAAATGTTCTTGCTTATTTTTGTGTGCTTTGTGAGTTCTGATAAGAGTCCTCTGCCGCAGATGCACCAGGCCTCTCTCCACTCTGCCAGGGTCCCTCTGCTCCAGTGGAAGATAAGCTCTCAGAGTTCATGAGACTGGGGTCTGTCCTCCTTTCCTGGATGATAGCACTTGAATGATCTTTAAGTCTCTATCTACTCCATAGTCATGAAGATGTGTTTCTGTGTTTCTTTAAACTTTACCTTTGCAATTCCTCTGGAATTAGCATTTGGATGTGGTGTGAGCTCAAGGGCACAAGGGTATCTAGCTGTTCTTTGCTCTAGTACTGAAAATCTCCTTGACTATAGATCTCTAGCATGTTGTGATACTTGGGAGATCTGTCTTGGTTCCTCCCCTTTGAGGTCCCTGGCTGGGTCTGGACTATGACAGGTAGGCCACACTACCCCCCCACACACACACACACGCCACGAGATGTGGTGGGGACTGGTGTGAGGTCTGTGGCAACTCTCTTCACTCCCTTTCCAGTTTCTCCATAAGTCTAAAAGCATTTTTAAAAAGGCTTATTTGTTTTTTAATTATGGGCCCTCTACTTACACACCTGTTGGAGGGAAGATAAATGCAGTACCACCTGCAGCTGCACTGTGTGGTAGTAAGAACCTAGTCATTTGAATATCTGCATTGTGATGTGTTCTTAAAATTGATACTTAAAGCTGAGAGCAGTGGTGCACACCTGTAACCCCTGCACTCTGGGAAGCTAAGGCAGGAGGATTGCAAGTTCAAGCCCAGTCTGGGCAACTTGCCAGCTAAAGAAGACCCTGTCTCAAAATAAAAAGGGGCTGGGGATACAGCCCAGTATGAGAGTCCTGGGTTCAATCCCCAGGAGACTAGGGAATTCCTGTGTACTGATGACTGATATCCCAAGGAGTGTGTGGCACTTGCTGTCTTATTAGCTCAGTGACTCTTCAAGGTCAGTGGCAGGCAGCCTGGCCCCATGTTGGGCAGTAGGCAAGCAGAACCTGCTCATGCGAGGAGCCTCACCTGGCTCATACTGCAGCTCATGAGCACTGAGACTGCCAGCTGTGCAGCTCCCTGGCACCCACCTCATGATGCTCAACCCGAGACATGACCAGACTGAGCAGCTCTCCAGTCTCAGGCTGGGTTTGTGAGCATCCTGTTTCTTCTGTCTTTGTTCTGAAAGCCCCCAAGGTGACCCTGTGCTGTGCTGTCCCACAGGGCGACTATGACCAGAGCAGAACCAAAGTGCTGCACATGAGCCTCAACCCCACCAGCCTGGCCAAGCAGCGCCTACGTGAGGAGCGAGACCGGCTACAGGAGGAGTGCGAGCGGCTACGAGGGCTTGTGCATGCTCTGGAGAGAGGAGGCCCCGTCCCCACTGACCTGGAGGCCACCGCTGGCCTGCCCTCGTCCAAGGAGGTGGCAGGTAGGCTCCTTCCCTGGCCCTCGTCCTACAGTCAGGTCCCCCAGGCACCCGCCAGAGCAGCGGGGCCACATGGATGGCTGGACAGGTTGCAGCAGCCCCGTGTCCCACAGAGCTGCTCCACATCACCAGGGGCCGTGCAAACAGGGTCAGTCATCAGGTCTGTGGGCGACAGGAAATAGCTCAGGCAGCTGTGGAGAAGCATGCAACCAAGATCTTCTCAGACCCCTCAAACAAATTAATACCATTTATCAGTTGCTGTGTGCCCCATTAATCATGAGCAAATCCAACCCTCCGTGAAAGCAGGGCCATCTTTCACTGTGCTAAGTACCCTTCACAGAGACCAGGGCCCTGCCACAGAGGCCTGCAAGGCTGGCCACAGAGTGATAGCCTGCGATACCCACTTCAGTCTGTAAGTCAAGGTGGTAACCTCAGGACCTGTGCTTGTCATCCCTGACACACTGAAGTGACAGCCGGAGTCTGTTCACATTGTGCCTGGAGAGCATTGCAGTCAGCAGGCCTCGCCCTGGGTGTGTCCACCCTGCAGCAGCAGAGACACGGTTCTGTCTGCACAAATGGTGGGGGAGTAGTCCCCACACAGCATAGGCTCCAGCAGGCTGAGGGGCCTGAGGCCCAGTGATACTGGAGTGCTTGGCTCTGCTCCACACTAGGTCTCATGGTGGCCTGGAAATTCCCTGGCACCCAGCCCTGCCATCCTGCAGCTCTGATGTTGATGACCACCCTTGTCACCTTGCCCTGGGAGATGTTTGCAGGGGCATCTGTTTCATTCTGTTTTGGCAGTACTGGGAATTGAACCCAGGGCCTTTACACTGAGCTATATATATATCCCCTCAGTCCTTTTCCAAATTTTTTTTTTTCTTTTTGAGATAGAATCTAAATAAGTCACTAAGTTGCCTAGGCTAGGCTAAAACTTGCAGTACTCCTGCCTCAGCCTCCCGGAGTGCTACAGTTAACAGACATCCACCACCACCATGCCCAGCTGGCAGCTATTTTCTTGATATGCACCTCACGTTTTTTTCTGAGTTGCCTTTCATCTGTGAACCCCTTTCCTATTTCCTTCTCATGTAATTGTCAACTCATTCTGTGAAGCGCTTAGCATCCCCGAGAGTGTCCTCAAGCTGGGAAAGCATAGGTGTCGTCTTGGGTCCTTCCTGCAGTGCAGAGCTCAGCGTGGTGTCAGGCAGATGGCTCACATTCTCCGAGTTGGCCCTTTATTGTCCCCTCCCATTTGCTCCCGCCTTTATTAGAGTGCTGAGATGGTGTCTCTGGGGACCTGGGACAGACATATAGGGCTGGTGTGCAGATGGTGAGGCATGGGTCCTAGAAGAGGCCAGGCTGGGGCTGGAGTGGCCATTTACATCCTCCCTCAAATCCGCTGTCACTTACGTGGTTGTAGCCCTGCTGACAGTGAAGCCTAGAAACCCTCAGAGAGCCTGGCACATAGCGGGTGCTCAGTAACTGCATGTCATCTGTATTTTCATTGCCCTTGATCTTGCTCCGGGTCCCCATGGCTGTCTTCAGCATGTGATGTCTCCTGGACAACACCAACCACTGTCCCTACTTTGCCATTTTCCTTCCTGACACTGGAGCTCATATACTGCCATGGGGTCCGACTGCCAGCAGGCAAGAATCTGCACCTACAGCATCTTGGAGGACCACATCTGCCTACATAGTTGCTCATCCCAGGACCTCATGTGTGGCCTCTGAGCAGTGAGCACAGATGTGTAGCAGTGCCCACCCCTGCACACCTGGCCCAGCCTCTGCAGCTCAGGTTTTCAGATAAGTGCTAACATTGGCCTTATCAAGTCCACACCATTCTCTATGGCCCAGAGCATCTGGGCTTGTTAAGAAATATGCCAGGCCTGCGTCAGAGTCCCCACTCTTTCTTCCCTGGAGCAGCAAAGGAAATGACCGACACCGTGTGAGAACCAGCTGGGCTTGGGGCTGGGCTGCAGCTGCTGCTCTGAGCACCTCATTATTTGGGGGATCTTTATGCTTCTGCCCCACTCTGCTCCAGACTTTCATTTCTCATTGGCACCCTTTGCTCGAGGCCCCAGACAGCGGTCAGGCAGAGGGAGACTGCTGGAGCTGACACATCTGCCTGATCATGCACCCTCAGCAGCACACAGAGCCCCAGCTGACCCAGGCGGGGCGACCATGCATGCTGTGGAAGGGGTCTTCTGCTGCCTGAGAGGCTTTGTGGCTCGCACCAAGAATCCCACTTTTCGTTCAGCCCAGATGGGAAGCAGAAGCCAAGAGCAGGGAAGGCCCTCCCATGGGCCTGCCCAGCAGAGGGTGGCAGCTCTGGTTGTCTTTCTGGCTTCCACCACCACAAGGGCTTCTTTGTGGTCTGGGCTGCAGCTACACAAGCCACTCTGTGTGTACCCTCTAGGGTAACATCTCTGGGCTTGTGCTGTCTGTGTGTCCCTGGAGAGCTTTTGTTGAGTCTTTGTGAAAGGGCCCTTGGGAGACACCCTCACCATCATGAATGTCACATATCGGTCCTGAGTCTCTGCCCAGAGACTGGTTTATTCACTTCTCTAGTAAGACCTCTACACTTTTCCTGTCAGCCAGGCCCATGCTGGCCTTGGGTACCCAGAGCTAGGAGTCTGGCAGTGACACATGTTCAAGGCTGCAGCAGATGGGCTCAGAAGAGGGGTCTCTACCTCAGACCCGGGGGATACTGAGAAACCCCCAAGCTGCCCTTAGAGAATAAGTCAGGTCCAAGGTTGACTGGAAATCGGAAGATGAGGGTGAGCAGAAGCAGGCCAGATGTGGGCAGCTAGAGGATGGGAAGGAGGCACTGGGGCAGGGTGGGCATTTCTGCTCAGGTGACCAACTGCACCTCCCAATCCCAGGCCCCTGGGGTTGGTTTTTCATTTCTCTTAAGGCTTACACCCACAGAGAGAGAAAGAATGTGACCACAAGCTTTCACATTGGAAAGTGGGTGCCTGAGGGTTGGTGACCAGGCAGATTTGGGAGAGCCAGTTCTCAGCCCATGTATGGGGCAGGAACCAGGCTGCACAGGCCACAAAACTCCCAGGGAGCCCAGGACAGTGCAGGGATACTGGGCAGGGGTGGCTGGCTAAGCTGAGGAGACTGGAGGAGGCATGGTAGACTTTGACAGAGGAAAAGATAGTAGGAAACAGGGAGGTGATATTTTCCAAATGGAAAGGGGACTAAGACATAGAAGGAGGGGGAATAGGGGGAAAAGGGATGAAAAAAGAATTAAGATGTGTTGTGTATATGTGCCAGCTCCCATCACAAATATAATCATAATGTACTGCAAACATGTACCAGTAAAAATAAATTCTTAAAGAGAGATGCAGATTCTTGGGCCCCACCTCTGACCACTGGAGTCAGAAGCCCTGGGTGGACCCCACAATCTGATCACAAGCCCTATGGGCTCATCTGTACCACAGCTCTGGGGAGGGCAGGTGGAGGGCACTGGATAGGCCCAGGCAGGGTGGGAGACCTGAACAGAGTACAGGGGTGAAGCAAGCAGCTGGGACCACATCCAAGGGGGCCTTTTACCCAGTGGTGACCAGAGAAGCTGATAGACTCAGGAGGGCTGTGGCCAGCTCAGCTGAGACATGCGTAGTACAGCCACAGATGGCAGGCAGGGGTCCCCTCGTGCCTGATGATGCAAAGATAGTCAGGGATTCCCAACGTCCAGTGGAGGAAAGACCCCCAACATGAAAAATACAGAGCAGAATAAGTAGGAAAGTGAGTCCCCAGGGAACAGAGGACCAGAGCAGAGGAAGCCTCCAGAAAACTGTGCCCTGCTTATGCTGAGACGGGTAAGAACAGGCTTTCAATAGTTCTATAGAGCAAGGTACCCAAAGGAAATCCAAAGAGGAGAAAATGGACTTTGGGGAGCTAAAAATACCTAGAACTAAATGAAAATCTTAGTAGATTTATGAGATAAAGTTAAGAAAGTTTATCTGAAAGTAGAAGAAACAGATAGTGAGGTGGAGAAAAGGATAAAAAGGTAAGAAACATGAGAGGACTGGTCCCGGAGGTCCAGAGGAGAGGCACAGGAGGGAGTACACGGTGCCTTTGGGAATGTTCCCCAGAGCAAGGGAGCTGGCACCATGCTGCAGAAGATGCTCAGAAGGTCCTTTGCACAGATGAGAGCAGACCCTCCCAAATGCACATCATCACCACCCTCTAGGGCATAGGGGACGGAGAGAAGACCCTGTAAACTTCTAGAGAGGAAAAAGAGACATCCCCTGCCAAGGATTAGGGATCAGATCTGCATCATACTCTTCAGCAGTGACACTGGAAGGACACAGGCAGGATGGAAAGTGACCTGTACACCCCAACTACCTGCCCAGGCAAGTTCGAAGGAGGGATTACGTGCATTTCTAGATGAACAAGGTCTTAAATATTTACCTCCCATGTACCTTTCTCGAGAAGCTAGTCAAGGATGTGCTAATAAAACGAGGGAGTAAACAAAAGAAGATACAGAACCTAGAAGACAAGGAAAGCACAGGCTACGAGCTTTGAGGGCTGATGGCACAAATGGAATCTGTCGATGTTCTGGGATGTCCTCAAAGAGGAGATGTGGGCCAGGGCCTTCCAAGCCACGTGTTGATGTGGGCTGCCATGAGTGTGGGTCCTCTGGTCCCTGGGCTGCTTGCTGCCTCTGGCAGCACGTGGTCACCTCCCCCACCCTGTGTGCCATTTCTCATTTGTGTTTACTGCCCCACAGAAAGTCAGGAAGTGCCAGTGTAAATGGTGTATACAAAAAAAAAAAAATGGTGCCCGAGTTAGTGGTGAGTGTGTATAAAATGAAGCAGGAAGAAAAGCATAGGCAGTCCTTAGCTCTAGGAAAACAAAGAAGCAAGAGTAATCATGGTTTTCCACATGGCTCTGCTCTGATCAGCATTTGCACTGTCACTGGAGAGCTGAGGCCAGATTTAAACAGAGCTACGAGCAGGTATGTTGGAAGGATGGAGCTAGAAGGTTCCCACATGGAGAGTCTGGGGAGGAAAAGCTAAATCCTTGTCTTCCTGGTGGGAAAGTAGTAGGTAATGCCCAGGTCAGATCCAAAGATGGGATTGAACATGGAGAAATGTTGTTTTGTGCCAACATGAGCAGCTGAAAGATGAAAGCCAAAGTCTCAGGGAAAGAACAGAGGCAAAGTGAAGGAGACGGCTGCTCCCTGACAAGTCTGGCATGGCTAGACTCTAAAATGTAAATTTTGCATAAAAACAAAGTCTGAAGTTGAAGAGAACAAAGCCAGGAGTGCAAACTTGTGTGGGAGCTTGGTAAGCTGCAGCCCAGCAGGAACCTTCCTGTAGACCTCTGAGGATGCTGGCCATGAGCAGACAGCTGTATTCTGAGATGTCCTGGCTACATCCAGCTCTGGCCATCCACCAGGCAGGTGGGAGGGAGATTCAGGTCCCCAGGGCCCCCTTCTTGGACTCCTTGGGGACAGAACTGTCGCCTCAGCAGGGAGGGCTTCTGGGAGGAGGCCCATGGCCATGGTCAGTTGTTTGGGTCAGGTCAGCTCCCTGGGCTGTTTTGGGGGCTCCCAGTTGGAAATAGGGTGAGTTGCAGGGAGGGCATGGCTTTGGCACAGTGGGGGCCCACTGTGTACCTCCCCACCCCAGTCCTTTCCACCGCTCTGTCCGTGCAGACCTGTTTCTTCATGCAGGTGAGGAAACTGAGGCATGAACAGATGAAATTGCAGGCTAGACCTGGCATTCCCCCAGGCCAGGATGTACCCTATCACCACAGCCACATTAGCCCGAGGTTGGTGCAATCCTGCTGGGCAGCGGCCTCCCTCTGCCAGGGAAACTGGTTGGACTGTACCTCCTTGTGGGCCCCTACGCAGCAGGTGGGCAGGCTGTCATGGCTTTGCCATTGCTGAATGGGTCGCTGGGCCCAGTGTGGCTGAGTGTACTTCTGCCTTGCTAGGCTCCAAGTGTGCATGGTCTTGACTCAGTGAGCCCCTTAATCACTGGCTTTCTGTACATGGGCTACAGGGCACAGGCCTGTCACCAACAAGAGGTCCAGGTCAATGGACAGTCTCTTCCTGTCCTGAGAGCAAGGGGCAGAGAGAGCAGAGTTTGAAGTGGGTGGTGAAGGAACTTGCCATCTGCCCTTTCTTGAGTCTGTGTGTCATTTGCCCTGAGTTTCTGAGATTTTCCTCTGTTCTCTGCTTGGGGCTCAGAGCTGAGGAGGACATAGAAATAACCGAGGTGGCCTCAGCCTTAGGTCCTTCAGAGGCAGCTGTGTTCCAAGGGTCAAGCAGGGACACCCATGGGTGATTCTTCTGGCTTCTCTGATAGGAATTACTGGGCAGCCCTTGCCCGGATCTCGGCCCACGGAGACTGAAGTCCAAGCCCAGCCTCCTCAAGCCACTCCTGGCTCTGCATGGTCCCCTGCCATGCCCAGGCTGTGCCAGGGAGATCATTAATTGCAGTTTAATTAGGCAACACATTAATATTAAAACAATCTAATCTTGTCAGGGTGACACATTGAAGGTGATCAAATTTGTCACTGCCTGTGTGGGTGCAGCGGATTTCAAGGTGTCTCTGGGGAGGAGAAGGGGAGGTGGCCACCTGAGTCCCTGTCCCTATGCCACCTGCTATGGCCTAGAGAAGAGGGCATCCCCGGGGGCTGGTTTGGGACCTGCAGAGAACAGCACTCTCCTTTCCTTTCCTCATGTGCTTCCTCAGCTGCTGCCTCTCCAGACTGACTCACCCACTTCCACTCCCCTGCCCTGGCTGCAAAACCACGAGCAGGGCAGCAGGGACCTGTCCAGTGCCAGGAGCCAGTACACGGGCTCTCACCTGGCTTGGGCCTGTCCTTAGGTCATGGTCCCACATCCCCTTGTCCCTAGGGCAGGCCCATGGCCTCCCAGCCCCCATCTGCTCATAAGGAAGTATGAGTGTGAGGACAGAGGTTGGCAGCTCAGAGATAGGGTGCAGGGGTCTCGTAGTGGGTGCCGGGGCTTTGTCACCCATGGCCTTGTGCAGGTGGCCTACCCTGAGCAGGTAGCTGCTGTGTGTTCCAAGCCCAGCCTTGAACCTTGTCACAGGTACCTGGAAGAGCCCCTCTGAGCAGGATCATCCCCAGCAGCACCCAGGCTAGCAGTGAGCTTTCTTGGCTGGGTGTGGAATTCTAGGCCAGCGGCTCTTTCTCTTCAAAATTAATGCTGCCTGCCTGTCCTGCGGCCCCTGTGGTCCCCGACAAGCATTCTGCAGTCATTCTGACAACTACATCTTGACGCGTGTAACAGGCGGACATACAGACGCAGGCCCTGCAGTGGCGCCTGTAAGTCAGCAGTCAAGACAGGAGAGCGTGCCCTGCAGAGCCAGCCCTGGTGGTTTTTGTGCACGTTGGTGAATGGTGTGACAGCTGTGGTGCGGAGGGATCTGCTGGGCCGTGGCTGCTTCTTGCCAGTGTTCATCTCAGTAGACTATGAAAGCAAAGCCTCTGTTTTGGCACCAGCCTCTCGAGCTGTTAATCTTGCTTGGTGAGATGCTGACATCCCTGAGTGTCGGGCTTGTGCTTGCTGATCTTAGCAGGTTTGTACTTTCCTGAGTCCTCATGTGCTGCTTAATTTTGGGTTCGACGCTGCATGTTTTGAATACCAGGGTAGGAGATTAGAGATCTTTTTTAAGTTCTGTGAGGAATGCTGATTTCCGCTGGCTTCCGCAGGCAGCCTACCAGGGCTCCTCACACCTTCCAGCCTCAAGGTCTATGCTTTGCCTCTGGGGTTTTCTCATGCCCTGCTCTGTGTGGGCCAGTTGGGTCCTGGGCAGTGGTCCAGCCTTGGTGTGCTGTCCAGGTTCCCATTCCACTTGGCCAGTTCACAGATGCACTTAGAACTTCCCAGCAAGATCCTGACACATCCCATGTGGCCCCCTGGGTACCCTGGCTCACCCTGCCATGCCCTGCCCTGCCCTGTGGTCCAGTTGCACAGCAGCATTGTGCACACAGCTGGGATCAGCATGGTACCAAGAGGGAAAGAGCAGGATTCACTCTGCTCTGTGTCAGAGAGAGGATCCACCCTCCCAGCATTCACCCTGTGCTGTGACCATCCTCCGAGGGGTTTCAGGCATCTGCTGGCATCAGCTCTGCAGGATGCCTGGACGCTGAGGTAGGGGAAGAATGGATTTCTCCCACTTGCTTCTTGGGCCAGAAAGTAAGGGCCACCCTTGACACCCTATCTGCAGTGTGCTTGTGCCAGAATTCAGAGCCTTGAGTCCAGGCTGGGCAGAGCCAGAGCCAGGGGTGACAACCCATAGCTGCAAAGCTCTCACATTGTGAGATCACCAGAAAGGGCCCTCTTGCTTGTAACCAAAAAGCTTCCCCAAAAATCTCCAGGCTCAGGTGCTTTACCAGTGAGTGAATCCTACCAAATGCTTAAAGGAAAATTAACAGCAAGCACATACAGTTTGTCAGGAAAATAGGAAAGGGAGCTTTCTCAACATATTTTTTTGAAAGCACATGCTCGCCTTGATTTCAAAACCAATGACAAGACTGAAAAAGGAAATCACAGGAATTTATTTATTTATTTATTCTAGGAACATGAGGCTGGTTTAGTGTTAAGCATTGGTTGATGTCATCAAAAAACAAAAAATCACACAGATCAATTGATATTGTAAGAGCATTTGTCAAAATCCAGCACCCATTCGTGACAAACTCTTAGCAAACTAGGAAAAGATGTGATTTTCCTCCACAAAACAAAGACCATCTAGAGAAGGCCCATATCTATGTCAGACCTCAGTGCACAAGACAGGGAACATCTCCCGCAGATCAGATCCAAGGCAGAGATGTTCAGTCTGCCACCCTTGTACACACGCCAGAGCCCCAGACCTGGAGGAAGAGGAAGAAGGGATGGCAGACAGGATGGAAGAGACGGAGGTGGGTATTTGCCCTCCACATGTAGCAATAAAAGGCTCAGACAATGAAAAGGAAACCTGAGTCCAATGACTCATTTGATAGTCTCATGCCCTTTGGCCCTGCTGAGCTCACTTCATGAAGTATGTGTGTGTTGTATATTATTAAATACGAACAACAGGCATGTGCAAAAGCATAACACAATTTCTGTTCACTGCCCCCAAAATGGAATCCACAGGTACAAATCCAACAGAGTTACGCTGTAAGCTACAGAATGCTGTGATGGGGTTGGAGGTACAAGTGGACAGAGAGCCATAGTGAGCTCACTTGGGGGTTAGGAGGTAGGGTGCAAGAAAGATGCCAGCTCTGCCCCAGCTGAGCTGCAGGCCCAAGTGGTTGAATAAGACTCACCTGGGCTTGCTGGAAAAACTTTCCACGTGCCGAATATTGAAACTAGATCCATATCTTTCAGCATGCACCAATCTAAAATTGAAGTGGATCAAAGATCTAAATATTAAAATGGAAACACTAAATCTGTTGGAAGAGAGAATAGGACATAGGACATAGGAGTAGGCAAAGACGTCATGAACAAAACCCAGACCACACAGAAAATACTACAAAGAATCAACAACTGGGACCTCATCTCATTAAAAAGCTTTTACACAGCAAGAGAAACCACCACAGAGTAAAGAGACAACCCATAGCATGGGAAAATTTTTTTTTACCAGCTATTCATCAGACAAAGGACTACCATCTAGACTCTATAAAGAACTCAAAAAAAATCAGACCCCCCAAATTTAAAGACCCAGTCCAAAAATGGTCATCTGAAATGAAAAGTCTCTTCTCAGATGAAGAAGTAGAAACATCAGGGGCTGGGGATTTAGCTCAGTGGTTCTGGCACCTTCCTCGAAAGCTCAAGGTCCCAAGTTCTATCCCAAAAAGAAAAAAAGAAGTAGAAACAGCAAATAAATATATTTAAAAAAAAGTGTTCAACATTACTGGTCATTCGTGAAATGCAAATTAAAACAACGCTGAGATTCCATCTCACTCCAGAAAGAATGGCTGCTAACAAGAAATCAACCAATATTGGGCCGGGGATTTAGCTCAGTGGTTCCAGCGCCTGCCTTGCAAGCGCAAGTTCCCCAGTTCGATCCCCAGTACCAAAAAAGAAAAAAACAGTACCAAGAAATCAACCAATAACAAATGCTGCAGGAGCTGTGCGGGGGGGTGGGGGTGGGGGTGGGGGAAGCTAGCTCCACCCTTGGTGGGAGTGTAGACTGGTGCAACCACTGTGGAAATCAGTGTGGAAATTTCTCAAGAAACTAAAAGTAAGGTTCCATTTGACCCAGCTATTCATCTTCTTGGTATCTTCCTGAAAGAATTAAAAGCATCCTACCTCAGCGACATATGCACACCCATTTTCATAACAGCATAGTTTGTAGTAGCTAAACCTTGGAAACCACCCAAATGCCCAAGAACCGATGAATGGATAAAGAAGATGGGGTTTTTTTTTTTAATGCAATGGAGTACTACTCTGCCGTGAAGAAGGATGAGCTTCATTCCTAGCTAAATGGATGGACCTTGAGACCATACTCTTTAAGTGAAATAAATTGGGCACACATGTTTAAATGCTGCATGGTTTCTCTGGTGTGAGAAACTGAAAGTGGAAATAAGGACTAAAATGTATAATAGATATTGGGAAAGGGGAAGAAAATGTTCAAATGAGAAGGGGAACAAGGGAGGGAGAAGGAAGAAAAGAAAGGGACAATTTTTAAAAGTGAAAATAGAAGGAAAAATGGAAACAAAGCTTTTGTACATAGAACGGGGAGGGGGCTTGAGGGAGGGAATGGGAAAGACGAGGCGGGCTACATTATGTACAGGTGCAAGTTCCCTATGATGAGTATCATCATGATGTATGCCTAAAATGCACCAATGAATGTTTTGCTAGTTAAAAAATTAAAAACTCTGGGCCGAGGATTTAGCTCAGTGGTTCCGGCGCCTGCCTTGCAAGTGGGAGGTCCTGAGTTCGATCCCTGGTACCTAAACAAACAAATAAATAAATAACTCTCCTGGGCTGATGACACTGCATGTCTAGTCTCTTCCTTAGCTAGTTCTGCCTCTTCCCCTCAGGGCCTGCGTCTGGCTTTGCTTCCCCCGCTGAGGTTCACGGTGGCAGAAGACAGGGTTAGATTTTCATTCTTCATATTTACAGGAACTGGAAGCCTATGTTTCCGCACTGTCACCCATGGTCACGGGAGATGCCCACTGCAGTGCTCCAGATGGTGGAATGCTATTCAGAGGGGACAACACGGGGACGGGGAGTGTTGTGCTCAGCAGATGCTGCACCATGGCCTCTGTGGCTGGGAGACTCTGGGAAGGGGCAGAGGTGCTAGTTCGGGGGTGGGCCTGGCTGCTGGGCCTCAGGGTGCAGGTGTGCCATGGAGCCAGGAATGGGGGAATCTTGAGAGTGATGGAATGGGTCACACAGTCCGTACCTGTGTTAGATTCTATAGAACTCTTCTCCAAAGGTGTCACCTCACTGGGTGATATGTTTAAATTCTAAATAATAGTGACATTTCGCTAGGACATGTGGCTTTATCATGATGAAAGATGTTCTCACTTCTCTTGGCAGAATTGCCCCATCATAAACCACTGCATCTTCACTGTTTTCGGTTGTGTGTATAGAAACCTACCTTTTAGGACTTTGAAAGAACGATTATTTTGTATAGGAAGTTTTAGCTTCTTGAGTCATCTGTTCATTCCATCACTTTTAAGCTTAGAAGTTCTTCAGTGATTTGATAAATTCTGCTTTCTTCTAGACTTTCTGGTTTACTTTACATTTAAAGATGTAGCACCCTTAGAACTTTGGCGTGTGGTACAAGGTCAGGGTCTCAATCAATCTTTCTCCAGATCACTAAAGAATTGCCCTATGCCATTTATCAGAGGGTATTTCCCTCCACTCAGACTTACAATGTGTCTGTCTCTCTGTTAAGTTCCTACACATAACAGGATCTGTATCCACCTGGTTTGTTCCTCTTTATTTCATTCATCTGTATTTTTAATAATTGTGACTTTATAGCATGTTTTAAAATCTGATGTAAAACAGGCATTGCTTTTTAACCTAAAGCTATTCTTAACCTATTATTATTCTAAATGAACTTTAGAATTACTTTGTCAAATTCAAGAAAAAGCCAGTGAGATTTTATTTTTAATTGATATTGCTCTGAGAAGGAGCAACTTGGTTCTGTAGGGTGGAGGTTCCCAGATGCGGGCTAGGTAGAAACCTGTTCTGGGTCAGGGCAGGAGCATCAGCAAGCAGGGGGCTCACCTAGCCACTCTGTGCCATGTGGGCACCAGACCCTCCTGTCACACCACTTCAGACTGCACCGCCTCTGGCCACTAGAGCTGAGGTTTAGCTCTAGCATGGGGGACAGGATGTCTGCCAGGGTGTCTGCCCCAGGAGCGCCCTGGTGTGAGTGTGCATGGGGCTCCTCGGGGTTATCAGTCAGGGCCGCCTTTCTCTCACTGCACACCCACAGATGCGCCTGCTCCCTCCCACTGCCTCTCGCAGTATTACTGTGCCCCTATGGCAGCACACTTAGGGTATATCTGCTGGTTGGTGCTTTGGGGCATACAGGAGCACACACACACACGTGAGAGCACAGGAACACATGTGCACACATGGAGATGCTGCCATTTAAGGAGTCAGGTCATGGGATACAGGGAGCAGGGGAGAGGTCACAGTAGCGTCAGCAGCTACAGCCCAGGAGAACCAAGCATGCAGTTCCAGTTAGAAGTGCTGGGCTCTTGGCCCAGGAAGACCCAGTGTCCCTGTTCACAGACAGGCTGCCAGCAGGCTCTCACCTTCCTTCTTAGGGACAGTCTGTCTTCTATCCTCCAATGCAGATGTTAGAGGCACCCAGAAGCACTCTCGTAAGGCACATCCAGAATATGTTTAGCCAATACCTGGGCATCGTGCCCCCCTCAGGATGGCACACAGTCAGCCCCAAGTCGGGACCTCCCTATGGGCTGGACACTGGGTGGTGACACCCAGGCCTTGGAGCACCGAGGAGAACCCAGTGAGGAAGGGTAGAGTTAGGGTTGGGCAGGGAAGCTGGGCCCACCCCACTGATTCTAGGGCTGCTGCTTCCCTGAGGTGCTGTATCCGTGCTCCACCCCACCCTTCCTGGAGCTGCTGTGACCCCACACTGCCATGGCCTTCCAGCTGACCAGCTCTGTGGCCTCAGGGCACCCTGGCTTTGGTCCCTGAGCTCTGAGCCAAGGCTGAGCTCCGTACCTCAGGGCCGTGGTGAAGCCTCTGAGTCCAGGCGCTGCAGCAGTCCGTAGTGTGTGCTAGAAGGGGTTGTAATGAGGATGGCTGCCCGTTGCCTGTGTGGGATAAGTGACCCAGGCTTGTGAGCAGGGAAGCAGGAATGGCAGCACAGGAAGGTCCCTTCTCAGCAGTTCCACAAGTAGTGATGGGTGCTTGGGTTTAGGCTCTCCCTCCATTGACCAGTGCCCAGACACCCAAGATGTGTGGGATGAAGGAACAGTTCCCGGAACAGCCTTAGGACCTGCAGCGCTGAGCAGTCAAAAAGTCTGTGGGAAGGCTGCTGCTGGGTCAGGCACGGCCGTGGGACTCCAGCAAGGTTGTCATCAGGGCTCCATCTGCTGGGAAGGGGCCTCTGGCTGCAGAGGGGAGGACAACTGGGCTCAGAGCTAGGTGGGGCCCAGGTGGGAAGGGAGGTGGCTGTGACATGTGGAACATGACCGCTCCAGCCTTCCCTCCACACCCACCCTGCCTGGCTCTCCACTGCTCCGGAGATCACAGGCTCTGCTGCCTCAGGGCCAAGAGAGTGTGGTGGTCACGGTCAGGCTGACTTGGTGGGGCTCCTGAGCAGTCAGGCCCGGCCCTGCCTCGGTATCATCCCGGCAGGGTCTTCGGAAGCGGCCAGCCAGCTTGCTTCCTCTCAGAAGCTGCTGTTCTTCAGGCCTCTGGGCTTCCATCCCTGACTGCTCCTCCAGAGCTGGGTTGTCCCCACTCTGTTCCCCAGTCCTCCTCTTGGGCCTCAGCACCAACCTGCTGGCCACCTCGTGTCCGTCCCCAGGGTGCTCCATCCCATCTGCAATCACCTTCCCCCATTGCTTGCTCCCTCCCTTGAACCAGTGCAGCTGAGGCCTCTCACCCTTCCCTCAGTTCACAGAAAGATAGAGCCCTGTGCTCTGCTGTTGCATGTTATCCTGGGTCCCCATGGCTGGGGTTGGGGCCTGCCTCTACCTGCCCTGTGACCCTACCAGCTCTGCATCCAGGCAGTGTCTGCAGCCAGAGATGGCCATGTAACTGCAGTTGCCTGACTACAGCCCATTTTCCTTGGCTTCCTCGCGTGTCTATAAACTTTGCTGGGTAGCTCAAGCCAAGTGCCCAATTAAGAATTTCCGTGCGATTTCATTTACATTATCAGTTGAAGTGGGAGCTCTGCAGTGCCTGACACAGTGAAAAGGCGCAGCCACCACAACCTTCCCATTGTCAGACACTGGTATGCCTGAGCTAGGTGGGGGTTTAGAGGTAAGCCGGAAGCTCTCAGTGGTCTGAAGGGGAGGTGGGCCCTTCAGCATGGGTCCTATGGGTTCCTTATGGGGAGGAAGAAGTAAATCAGTGAGCCTCAACTCACTGGTATAGCCAGGTCATCTCCTGAGTCACCACCTGCCCTCTTCCTTGTCCCTGGAGAAGAGGTGGCCTGCCTCCCACCCACTGAGCTGTAATAAGTCTCCGGTGAGTATTAGCATACAGATTCCTGAGTTGTGTCACTGTGGTCTGCTCCCCTCACAGTGGGGTAGCTAAGCTTGGGGAGCCCCCCTGTGGAGTGGAGATGGTGCAGCTCGATGCTGCAGCCCTGAGTCCAGCAGTGGGCTTCCCTGCAACCCACCCTGCCCAGCCCATGTTCCTGAGCATGCAGTGGCCCCACAAGATGAGCACAAGGTCCTGGTGTACCTGGGGTTATTGGCTAGAAAGGCAGGGAGGCTGGTGACAGGACCGACCGAGGTGTTAGAGAGACTATGGCGAGTAGGACACCAGAGGGGGAGAAAGATAGCATGATGATGGTGATGAAGCATCTATGGCCATTCAGGGTCTTGGGCCTGCCACAGCACTGCCCGCCGTTTCCTGTTGGTTTGGGATGTTCACCACATGTTCAAGGGTGAGCAGTGGGTGATGCTCTCTGGTCCTTACTGTTAGACCTGGTGAGGAATACACATGTCAATTAACTGTGTCCAGTCCTACGTAAGAACCTGTATTCTCTCATTTTAGGTGTGAGGGAAGGGAACCTTGTAAAGTGAAATGACATTCCCCAGTAGAAGGCAGGATGTGAGTTCCGTGAGTCTCAGTGTCCATCCCCCCCTGGCCTGGAAGCTCCTGCTCCCTTCCAGGGATGTTGTGGTTGGGCCCCTTAGAACCCTCTTTCCATTACATGTGTGGTTCTCACAGGGCAGTGCCTCCCTCTCTTGAGCTGATCTTGCTCCTGTATCATCTATCAGGTGGCCCTGCACCACCTTGCAGCCTGTGAGCTGCTCATCCCTCTGTGTAGTTTTCCTCTGAAACTAGGGTGGGCCAAGGTTGCCTCTCCTGCCCATGACCTGTCGACCAGCTGTAGGCTGTCTATGAGGAAATCATGGGCTCCTTTTCGAGACCAGGCTGCTGGGACAGCAGGGACACAGAGATGAGGCTTAGACGTGCATGCTAACAGACATGAACATGTGTGTTACATACTCTTGAGTGTTCACATCCGGGCAAGCCAGCAGGTGGCCATAGCCTCTTAGGATAGACCAGGTACTTCCAGACCCTCCCGCTCTGAAAGTAGCCTGTGAACAGTCAGGTTTCCAGGCACCCACCCAACCCTTCCTCCAAATCCTAAAGGACCCAGGAGTGGATTTGAGGGAGGACAGTGCTCACCAGGTCCAATCAGGTCGGTGCCGGTGTGTAGGGCTGGAGCCGCCTGAGCTGGGGCAACCCTCAGAGCCCCTTGGGATTCCATTTGCCTAGCAGGAATGAAGTCCCACTCAGCACTGTCGTGGGGTCCAGCATAGCTCAGTGATGCTTAGTAAGTTATGGGGGTGCTGCTACAGACTTGAGAACACCTTTGTCACCCAGAAGGATCGGAATCCCATTCAAGTCAGACTTCCCATTCATAGCCCCAGCCAGTCACTAATCTTTTGTCTTTGGTGATTTGCCTTTTCAGAACATTTCGTTTGTTCTGCTGTCTTTCACTGAGCGTGGTGTTTTTGAGGTCCCTCTGTTACATAGCGTGTCAGTACTCGTTTCTTGGTATGGCCCAGTAATTGCCCCGTGGTATGGAGAGACCTTGTTTTATTTCTCCACACAGCCATCAGTGGCCGTTTGGGCTGCTGTGGATATCTGTACACAGCCTTTGTGTGGACAGAGGTTTTCATTTATTGTGAGTAGAGGTGGAGTTTCTGGTTACATGGTAAATTTATGCCTATTGTCTTAAGAAACTATCCAGTTGCTGCACCATCTCATGTTCCCCGAGAGGGCTCCCAATGCCTCTCCCTGCTCACATCCGTCATTATCTGTCGTCTTGATGTAGCCGTTCTAATGGGTGCAAAGTGCTGTCTTATTGTGGTTTCATTTCCCTAATGACTAATGATGCTGAGCACATTCTTACTGCCTATTAGCCATTCAAACGTCTTACTCGGTGAACTGTCTGCTTAAGTCTTTGCCCAGTTTTTTTCTCTTTGCCCAGTTTTTAATTGGATTGTTTGTCTTCTAATCGTTTTCTTAATGCTTTCTTTTGATAAGCAACGTTTTTAATTTTTGATGAAGTGTAATTTATCAACTTTTCCCTCTATTTAGCACTTTGTCCTATGAAATCTTTGCTTATCCCAGCTTTGCAATCACTTGCTTTTTCCAGAAGCTTTTACATTTGGATTGTGATTCTCATACAAGTTATTTTTGGAAACAGTGAAAAGATAGAATCAACCTTTATTTTCTTTGACTTGGATGTTCAGTTGTTCCAGCTCCATTTGTTAAAAAGAGATGCCTTGGGGCTGGAGATTTAGCTCAGTGGTTCCGGCACCTGCCTCGAAAGCACAAGGTCCTGAGTTCAATCTCCGGTACCAAAAAAAAAAAAAAAAAAGATGCCTTTCCCCCACTGAATTGTTTTGACTCCTTTTTTTGAAGATTAGTTGATGCTATGAGTTTTGGTGTAGAATCTCTATTTTGTCCTAGTGATCCGTTTCCTTGTGCACAGTAACACCCGCTTTTGATAATTAAACATACTAGAGATTAAACCCAGAGCCTTCTCACTGAGCTGCACCCCCAGTTCCTCCCGTATTATTTTGAGACAGGATCTCATTAAGTTGCTCAGGCTAAGCTCGTACTGGCAGTCCTTCTGCCTCAGCCTCCGAGAATGCTGAGATTACAGGCGTGCACCACTATGCCCAGCTGGGTAGTACTTTCTTGTAAGAACTAGAGACAGACAAGTCTTCCCGCTTTCTTTTTGAAGATTGTTTGCATCTCCGCATCCATCTGTGAGTCAGCCTGTCTTTCTTGGTTCTTCTTAAACAGGCCCAGAGCTCTCTGAGCAGACCTGTGCTTACTGTGTCCCTCTCTGCAGGAGCCTGGCCCTGAGTGGCTGCACACTTGGAGCCTCACTGGCCTCAGGTCTGCTCAGGTCACTGTCTCAGGGAGGTACTACCTTGACCCACCCTATCCCATCACCCTGATTTCCTGTCCCCTCCACTGCTCTTTCTCTTTTTCTTCCGCCTTCTAAAATGCTGCCTCTTTCACTTATTTTCTGTGTGGGCTTTGCGGTGGTTTAGATTTCTGATTTTAAGAGTCAAGGTTTCCTGCCAGGTCAGAGCAGTAGCGTTGACTGAGGTCCCACTGTGTGTAGCCTGGCACCAGGGACTTCATGCACTCGTCAGTCATGCATCTTCACCACCTCAGAGTCAAGAGCACCATATCCCTGCTTCAGCCATGGCCCTGAGGTGCTGTGTGGACAGACGGGTATGAACTTCTGCCCAAAGGGAAGTGACAGTCTAACCAGGGAATGTCAGACTCCATCTCTGTAATGAAACACCCAACACAGTCAACTCACAAAGGGGAAGGGTTTATTTTGGCTCGTAGTTTTGTAGGTTCTAGCCCGTGATTGGTTGGCTCTGTTGCGTTGGGCCTGTGGTAGAACAGCACAGCATGGCAGGTGCATATGGCAGAGCAAAAGAGTGAGAAAGGGACCAGTCTCCTTCGGGGGCACACAGCCAAGGGAGTGGCCTGAGTGTCTCCCACTAGGCCCCACTTCTTAACACTTCACCACCTTGCCTTAGTCCCAGCCTTTCACATTTGGGTCTTTGAGGGGACATCAAGATCCAAACTGTACATTCTGTCCCTGGCCCCTGAAGAGTCATCAAAATTCATTCATTGCCACAAATCCCCAAAGTTTTAACCATTCCAGTACTGCTCAAAAGCTTAAGTCCAGAATCTCTCTGAAACTCAAGGCAAACTCATCAGTGTCTTCATGTAAATCAAATACAGTACGCCCTGCATGGTGGCACATGCCAGTAATTTCAGCACTCTGAGAGGCTGAGGCAGAAAGATCTCAAGTCTGAGTCCACCCTGGTGGGCTCCCTAGTGACCTTAGTAACTTAGCAAGACCCTGTCTCAAAAGTAAAAAAGGAGTGGGGGTGTAATTCAGTGTAAAGGCCCCCTGGATTCAGTCTGCAACACTGCAATCAATCAATCCAAATACAAGTTACATACTTCCAAGATATACCAGTGCAACAGGCATGAGGAAAACATTCCTGTTCTAAAAGGAAGGAATAGGAAAATCAGGAGGGGCCAGCTCAAAGCAGCACTGAATCAGCAGGGCAAATGTTAAGTCCTGTAGCTCCACATCCAGCATCTGGGCACACGGGGACAGGATATGGCCCAAAGAGCTTGGGCTGCCTTGGCCCAGCCTCTCTCAGACTGGCTGCACATGCTGTTTGTAGCTTCTCTCAGCCGATGTCACATGTTCCTGGCTCCTTTCTTTCCTGGGATCTCCACTGCAGCTTTGGCTCTGCTCCCACAGCCCTGTTGGCAATTGCTTGCGGGGCTTCTCACCTCCACTGCATAGCATCCTGCCTCCCAGGCCTTTGAGAGCTCAGTGAACTTGCATTCCACATGCTTGCAAAGCCAGCCTCTCCTGGATGATGCCAATGGCTGAGCATGGCAAACACATCCTGGGGAGACAGTTCCCTGGGTAGTCCTGTGTGCAAAGGCCTCTGAGACTCTCTTTGAGACAAATTTGCATTTTTACACCTCTGAGCTTGCTGGTTTCTGAGGTGTTCTGCTGTCCTGGTGCAGAGCGCTTGCTTTCTTCGCATGGGTAATGGCAGTAACACCCCCATTGGCTGCACCTTTGCTATCCAAGCTACAGACTTTCCAAATCTTTCTGCTCTGCTTCTCTTTGCTCTAGATTCCCACTTCCACTTTGGCTAAACACAGCTAGTAATACCCATGCTACAGCCTGAACACTGTGCCACCTTGAAATTACCCCCACCAGATAAACTAGTCCCTCACCTTTAAGCTCAGCTCCCACCAAATACTAGGACATGGAAAAAATGCAACCAGGTCATTTGCTGCAGTGCAACAGGATGGCTTAGGGGACGGGCAGGTTAGGGTAGGAGTGGAGGAGCCAGATGGATCTACCAACCCAGGGCTGGGCACTGAGAGCAGAGAGCAGTTTGCCACTATAGAGCATCAGACAGATCTTGCTGAAAGGTAAGATCTGCATGAGACGCTGGGGTCATGGGTCATGCTCCGTGTAGCAGATACTAACTGGACTCCAGTGTTGGCTCTGTGTCTTCAGGCAAACCACTTCCCTTCTCTGGGCGTCAGCTTCGTCCTTGGTAAGAGGCCATCGCAGGGCCTGTTTTTCCTGCCTCATTGTAAATTATGAAGCAGCCTCATTCACATTATAATCAGCCAAGGGCCTCCCAGCCCCAGCTCACCTCTCCCACAGCCCCAGTGCACCCTGTCAGGTCCCAGGCTACAGACTCCACATGGACCCAGGACACCAGGGCTGCCTGACGGTAGCAGGAGCAGGGGGACGTGTTGCCATCTGTTCCCTGCCTGGGGCTGGGTGTGTTTGGTCAGTGGGCTGCTACAGTGGACCCCAGGGGCCTAGTTGACTCGCCCCTTGTCCTTGGGCTCCTTTCCTGCCTGAACCCTGTTCCCTTCCTCTTTTTGGGGGGGTGGGGGTGGGTACTGAGAATCAAACTCAGGTCCTTGCGCTTGCGGGACAGGCAGCGGCACCACTGAGTTAAATCCCCGGGCCCCCTTCCTCTTACTGGGCAAGCCCCAAAGGTCCTTAAACACAAAGGCTTCCCACTTCCCTTCCACTCCCCAACCCCAGCTATCACAGCCTTTTGCTCCTTCCAGAGTCCCCTCTGGGGTGCTCCATCTGCTGGGCCACTCCAGCTGCTAGGCCAGGTCTGCTTCTCAGCCTGATGTCTATCGTCAGTTACTTCTCTGCCCAGGCCACAAGTGTTAACAGGCTGCAATAACTGCTCATCTCAAACAGGAGGAAGGAGGAAAAGATTTAAATTGCCTGTCTTGCCCAAAGCAGACAGATTGACTCAAAAGTGACTCGCTCAATAAAAGATGAGCTCTGAACGCTCCTTCCAGGGAGCTCGTCTCTGTGGCCGAGATCAGGGATTAATAACACACCAGCATGTGAGCAGAGTCAGCTCCTGGCCTCACGCTGTGCACCTCCAGCTTGGGAGGTGTGATGCATCCCGGACCCTTGCAGCCTGTTCCCAGTGGGCTTCAGGTCACCCCTCTGTACCAGTCTGCTCTCGAGTACTGCTTGCTGGGCAGGTCAGTGGCCAGAAGCTTCTGGAAAGTTAGGCTGAGCAGCTGTGTTCTCTGCTCTTTGTCCCAGATATGGCATTGGCATGTGGGGTTCTTCTTGGCTGTTTTTTGCTCTGTGGGGGCAGCACATATGCGTGATGGGGCAGGGGGGCGGGTCCTGGGTGTCTGCGTATGTAGAACCCATGGGACTTGGAGGACTGTGCCTTAGAGCTTGTGCCTCATGGCCAGAGACACTGAGGTCCCTCACAGACTCTCCCCCATGCCCCCAAGCCTGTGATGTGCATTTCTAGAACAGCTTCCGGACCTTCAGTCCAGCCTCCCCAGAGCAGGAATGGTTTACCCTGTTGGGCAGCCCCAAGTAAACTGCCCCACCCTTTCTGAGGCTGCACACTAGTCCTCATCTCCAAGTGGTGATGGTGATAGCGCTTTCAGCAGCTGGCTCATTGGCCATGCACAAGGCATATGCTACTATTTGGACTTACAGAGACCTGACCTATGCTCAGAGCCTCTGCTTCTGCTCTGCCTGGGGCAGGTGAGAGCATAGATCAAGAGCAGTGGGCCAGCTCTGGGTTCCTGGACTCCAGGGCTGTGAGTACCTGGCAATGAGAAGCCATCCTCCCCAGAGCTGTGGGCTGTGTTGCCAAAAGTGGCCATGTGGCCCCGCCCAGGGCCAGGGCTTCTCTGCATCCTGAGACACTTTGCTCATCCTAGGCCAGGGATTACCTTCCCCAGAGCTGCTCGAAGAGGACCCTAGAAAGGAGTTGTCCAGTGCCCTCTGCAGAAACAAAGGGACTCGGAGACCCTGGCAGCCACAGGGTCACCATGCCCAATAGAGTCCCTCACCCTCCAGGGAACAGCATCCCTAACAACGGGCCTGCAGCCAGCAACTTCTCTTCACTACCCACTCCTGCTTGCCCCTGACCCCTGTACTCCCTCTCCACTGGCTCCTCTTGGCAGCCATCCCATTAAAGTCTCCGGATCCCCAGTCCCCAAACAAAATGGATCCTGTTTGCCTTCCTGAGCCCAGACATAACCCCAGTCACTGTCCAGCTCTCAGGCCTTTGGTTGGACACCACTCCTGATCCAGCTGAGCTGAGCTGGGTTGGAGGAGGCCCATGTGCCCCAGAACCCAGGGTCAGGACCACTGCACACAGAGAATGTGGCTGGCACAGGCTCCCACATCCCTTGCCCTGTGCCTTTCAGCAGTGGAGTCCGTGGAATACTGAGGGACCCTGCTTCCCCCACCCCTACATTTCTTTCTTATGCTCCTGTCGTGCCTGCCTGGGGCTCTGTGATCCTAGTTCCACAGCCCTGCATGCTGGAGGTCTTTGGGTGGGTCCACAGGCCTTGAGTTTCCAAGGAAAATGTGCTCCAGCCCGCTCCCCACCTGTGAGCTCATTTGTCAGCAGACTGCTGCCCAAGGGCCAGTGCTCCCAGGCACTCTGGGGGTGTTGGGTTGGACAGAGGAGGCTCCATTCGCATGGAGGAGAGGCAGTGGGTGTCCACCAGAGGTGCAGACCCAGCCTGGGCTGCAGAGGGCTGAAGAAGCTTGGAGGGAAGGTGTTTGGAAATGACTGGAGGAGCTGGGTCTCGAAGCCTGTCGTTGAATATCGTCCCCTGATAGGAGACCATAGGCAGGACTAGGTGGTGGTTGCACAGGTGTGAGCTGCACTGCCTGAGAGTGAGGGCAATAGCTTGTCAAGGTCAGAGTCATTTGGAAGGGGTGATACCCCAGACAAGACCCCACAGGGTCTCAGGCCAGGGACCTGGTGTGGGGTTAGGGTACAGTGGAGAGCAGCCTGCGGAGCTACGTGGCCAAGGCCTCAACACCAGAGCCAGAGTCTAGCCCCCTGGACCACAGGCAGCTGGCTCCCAGTTTTCCATCCATGAGCTGGAGACAATGTAACAGTTCTTTTCTGTCAGTCACCAGGCTACCATGAGAACACCCATGACCTCCTTAACCCACCACTGGATGTTCCTGTGGTAGATGTGGCCTTGCTCTGGGTAGATACAGTGGTTGAGAGAAGGGCCGGTAGACAAGTCAAGGGTGATGCCACAAGATGAAGTCAAGGGCCCCTGTCTATGCAGACAGCACAGCTCCACAGCTGGGAACCTCATCAGTGGGGATCCAGGGGACTTTCTGACCAGAGGCCCAAGTGACCAATGGAGGGTGTGGTGCCTGAGGTGGTGGAGCTGTGGCCCCATCACCTGACACCTGGCAGGTGTGTGTGAGGGTCCCTCTCCCGGTGCTGCTGAGTGGCCTAGTGCATCTCACAGTCCAGCCCACCTGAGCACTGGCTGTTCACACCTGGCCAGGTAACATTGAGCCCCCAATGTCCGGCCTTCCGTGGCCTGTCTCTGAGTCCATCAGGGAGTGCAGCATCCCTCCCACACAGGGTCAGCCCATGGCTCCGCAGACACCCAGGGCTGCTGCCTTCCTCCACCAAGCGCAGCCCTCTCTCTCGCTGAAGGGGTTCTGCAGCCGGGGTGGTGTCCTCAGGGGCCTCAACAGCTCTGTCCTTGAGTCGGGGAGGGAATCTTCCTGCAAATATGATACCAGCGCCGCCTGTCGCCCCAGGACTCTCCCACCCCATAATCTGGTGGGCTGTAATTGCTGGTGTCTTTTCAGATCATTTTTGTGGAAGGTGACAAGCTGCTTGCCAGAGTGAGCAGTTAATCACACAGAGAGGCCCTGTTTGGAAGCTGCACAGAGCTTACCCGGGGGGCGTCTGCCGGCAGCCAGGCGGTGGGCAAGAGAGCTGCTCATCTGCATGTAATTCCAGGGCAAGCATCTCCTCTCTCGGGAAAAACGTGCAATTTCCGGCCCAGCAGGGGCTGCAACACGTGATGGAGTCGAGGCTCGGGGCCCAGCACCAGCAGAGCTGAGGCGACCCATCCACACAGGGCAGCAGAGGCCTGCCCAGCAGGGTGTTCGTTGCCCACCACAAAGGCCTACACTTGGGGATGTGGTGGCCATCTGCCTAATGCTGTGCAGGGTGGATGCCAGGGAAGGCCTTAAAGGTGGCTTGGCTAGTACAGGTGTGGGCCTTGCACATGTCAACCTGCCAGCTGCTCAGTGGTCCCCCAGAGTGTAGATGTGGGACAGATGGATGGCCTCCAAGGCCCTGTGCCATGTTGGGACAACAGCTCCGCCTCCTGGTACGTTGGACCCACAGCAGGCCCATGAGGGCACTGGCCAGCCCACTAAGGCTTCTCCCTGCCACACTGTAGACAGCCAGGAGCAGGGCGCAGACCTCACCACTACAGCCTCACCGTGCCTGGTTCCCACGGCTGCTAATAAAATTGCATAAATATTTCATGCCTAATTATTAAATATTTAAAAATGTAAAACTGGAATAGTTTAGAAGTTAGTGAGACATGAATAATTCAGCCTGGAAGTGCAGCTCCACATTGGGTCTGAAGCGGGCCAGCACGGTCCTGTGTCTGCCAGTGTCCTAGAGCATCCTCACCCCAGGGGGCAAGCAGCAGCCTCTCCAGTCTGAGGTCAGGTGGGGCTTGGTGTGGGAGCCTCTGGTGAGCCCCCCATGGAATTCCCCAGGGCTGGCCTCACCAGGCCAGCCTGCTGACCCACGTCAGTCTAGCACATTCACTCTGAATCCAGGTTCACACCCCTGTAAAGACAGCCTCATCTCTGACCACCTGACTAGATCCAGGCACAGGGCACAGGCCACAGCCCTTCCTGTGGCCGGCGCTTGCCAAGGAGCCCTGGAACCTCAACCACCAGGAACATAGCAAATAGGCTTTCAAAGAACACAGCCAGATTTGTGGGGGAGAGCAGACCACACTCTTTTCTAACCACACAGTGCTTCTGCAAAGCTTCTGCAGGTGCCAAGTTCGAAATACCCACCTCACACACAGCTCAGGCTTAGAGGGCTGTGTTTTTTGTTTTGTTTTTTTTTAAATTCTTTTATTGGTACATTTTAGGTATACAGTACGTTTACATTTATCATTGGGTGCTTGTACCTGTACATGATGTATCTTGGTTCTTATTTTTTCACCCATTA
>NW_004624740.1:27040940-27240875 GCF_000247695.1 Heterocephalus glaber | reverse complement strand
TTGGAATCAAAGTAACACTTGCTTCCAGGAATGAATTTGGAAGCCTTGCTTCCCTTTCAATTTCCTTGATGAGTTTAAAGAGTAATAGCGATATTTCTGTTTTGTTTTGGGGGGGGGGGTTTTGGTATCGGGGATTGAACTTGGGTCCTTCCACTTGCACAGCAGGTGGTGAAACCACTGAGCTAAATCCCTGGCCCAGTTCTCCTTTAAATGTCTTGTAGAATTCAGCAGTGAAGCCATCAGGCCCTGGGCTTTTCTTTGTTGGTAAATTTTTTATTACATTTTCTAGTATACGTGCTGCCAAAGCAAGCACTTTTATTACATTTTCAATTTCACTCATTGTAATTGGGGTGTTTAGAATTTCTGTATCTTCTTCATTTAAGTTTAGCAATTAGTATTTATCTAGGAATCTGTCCATTTCTTCTGTGTTTTCCATTTTATTAGAGTACAAGTTCTCAAAGTAGGTATTGATGATCCTCTGGATTTCTGCTGGGTCTTTTGTGACTTCACCTTTTTCGTCCTTAAATGCATGGATTTGAGCCTTTTCTTTCCTTTTTTTGATAAGGTTGGCTAAAGGTTTATCGATTTTATTTATTCTTTCAAAAAATCAACTCTTTGATTCATTAACTTTTTGTATCGTTCTCTTAGTCTCCATTGCATTGATTTTTGCTCTAATCTTTATAATTTACTCTCTTGTACGAGCTCTGGGTTTGTTATGCTCTTCTTTTTCTAGGAGCTTGAGGTTCTGCATTAGGTTATTTATCTGAGTTCTCCCTGTTTTCCTAATATGGGCATTCACTGCTATGAATTTCTCGTGTAGAATTGCTTCCATTGTGTCCCATAGATTCCTGTATGTTGTACTGGCATTGTCATTTACTTGTAGAAACTGTCTCATTTCTTCTTTAATTTCCTTTGTGACCCATTGGTTGTGCAGGAGGGTGTTATTCAATTTCCATGTGTTTGTGGGAATTTTGCAGTTTCATATGTTATTGACCTCCAATTTTATTGCACTATGGTCTGATAATATACAGGGGGTAACTTCAGTTCTTTTACATTTACTTAGATATGTCCTATGAGCTAGCTTGTGGTCTATTTTGGAGAATGACCCATGTGCAGCCAAAAAGAATGTGTATTCTGATTTTGTGGGGTGGAACACTCTGTAAACATCTATTAAGTCCATTTGTTCAATAGCTTGGTTCAGTTCTAGAATTTCGTTGTTAACTTTTTGTCTAGATGATCTGTCTATTTGTGGTAGTGGGGTATTGAAGTTCCCCACTACAATTGTATTAGTGCTTATTTGATTTTTCATGTGAATTAATATTTGTTTTGTATAGTTGGGGGCATTTGTATTTGGTGCATATATATTTAGGATTGTCATCTCTTCCTCTTGGATTGTTCCCTTCACAAGCATGTAGTGACCATCTTTGTCTCTCTTAATTAGTTTTGGTTTGAAATCTACTTTGTCTGCAAATAAGATTGCTACCCCTGCTTTTTTCTGGGTTCCTGTGGCGTGGAGAACTGTTTTCCATCCTTTTACTTTGTCTATGAATTTCCTTTTGAGTTAGGTGTGTTTCTTGTATACAACATATTGCTGGATTTTGCTTCTTAATCCATTCTGTGAGTCTATTTCTTTTAATTGGTGAATTGAGGCCATTGCCATTGATAGTTATAATTGATAGATATTGACTCATCCTTGTTATGATGTTTTGCTGTTGTTGGCTCTTTTATTTCTTATTTTTTCCCCCTTTCCCTTTAGTTTCTTACCTTCCCTGGTGGCTTCCCTCTATTGGGCCTCATGGAGTTGTGACCTACATTGTTTTTTTTCTAGGATATTGATTAGAGTTGTCTGGAGTGCTGGTTTGGGCTTTATGAAATTTCTCAGGTGTTCTTTGTCATCGAAGTATCTAATTTCCCCATCGATTTCAAAAGATAATTTTGCAGGATACAACAGTCTAGGTTGGAAGTTATTTTGTTTTAGGGCTTGAAATACTGCACTCCAGGCTCTTCTTGATTTGAGGGTTTGTGTTGAGAAGTCTGCCGTGATTCTGATGGGCTTTCCTTTGTAAGTGATTTGTTTCTTTTCTCTAACTGCTGTAGGATTTTGTTCTTCTGTTGGGTTTCTGGGATCTTGACTATTATGTGTCTAGGCATAGATTTTTTTTGATCATGGCTAGTTAGAGTTCTATATGCCTCACTTATCTGTATGTCCAATTCTCCACCTCTGTCTGGGAAGTTTTCTACTATTACTTCTGTGAATAGTTTTTTTATGTCAATTGTACTTTCTCCTGTTTTTCGTGGACTCCTATCAGTCTTATGTTATTCTTCGCATCATCTAGCAGGTGCTGGATTGATGTCTCGTGGTCCCTTACTATTTTGAAGAGATCTCTGTTTTCATGGTCCTTCACCACAATCCTGTCTTCTATATCTGATATTCTATCTTCAGATTCCCTTAATCTGCTCTGCATGCTTTCAGTGGAGTTTTTTTGTTCATTTGTTTTTGATTTTTTGTACCGGGGATTGAACTCGGGTCCTTGTGCTTGCAACAGTGGAGTTTTTAATCTCCTGAATATCTGTTTGAATCTGTTTCATGGATTCCATTTCTTTCTTATATTGGGCGATCATGGTTTCCATTTCTTTCTTATACTGGGCCTTCATGGCTTCCAGCATGTTTCTGAGTTCATCTATTTTTTTATCTGTTTCTGTTCTAGAACCTCTGATTATGTCTTTCACTCTGCTCACCATCTCTGTAGTTATCTGGGAAATTATTTCTGCTTTGAATTTTTCTAGAGCCTCATGCATCTGTTTTGTTACTCCCTGTGCTATCAGTTCAGGGTATCCAGGTGATTGATTATCAGACTTCTCCACCTTGTTTCCCCCAGAATTTCGCTTTTGTGAGGTGGAAGTCTGAGTTTGTACCTTACTTAAATGTTTTCTCATTTTTGTTTTTGGTACTGTCCTTGGTTTAGTTCCTGGGTTGATACTTTGAAGTTGTTTATTGTAAGTATCTTTGTTGATGTATTTAGAACACTTATGGAATGGTTGCTTCTCAGAGGTGTCTTCCAGATAGAGCTGGTCTTTAGGTTTTGAGTCTCTAATGGCTGTCTCATTTTCATTATACGAAGGACAACTGATTAGATCAATCACAACACCTTAGCCCAAGTAATACAATCAGCAACACGATAGTATCAAGTACCTCTTAGAAAATGACAGTTTGTGGTAGTTATTAATCTATCACCTTTAACTGTGTGAATTAAATCAAAATCGAGGACCAACCCAACATATGTTTATAGTGAATAAACTCTTCAGTATAGCAACTTTACCCTTCAGGATGGGGAGTTAGAAGGTGCTGGGGAGGGAGGGATAGGTAGGTAGAAGGATAGGGGAAGGTTAGCAGTGAGGCCAGAGGACACAGGCAAGAGAAGGAAAGAGAAGAAAAGAAAGATAAAGAAGAAATACGAATTAGGGGTAGAACAGGAACACAAAGGGAGATGAAGAACAATGTGGGACAGCAAGGGAGTGATACAGAGAGAGAGAGAAAGAAAAGAGAAAAGAAAGAAAAAAGAAAAATTTTTTTAAAAGAGTAGCAAATAAGAAAAAAATTAAAAATAAGAGCAAAAAAAAATAGTGGTAATTTTGAAAATAACAAATAAAAGATAAAAATGAAGGGCCTCCTTCAGGGTATGTATCTGCCATCACAATAGATAACATGGTCAGCAGTGTGCAGTTATAAGTCAATGAGTCTCAGTAAGCCAGTCACAGACTCATGAGATTCAGGCAGATTTCTGGCTGCAAGTCCCAAGTTGAGCTCCGTGACCTCCTCCAGGGTTGAACTCTTCCACGTTCTACCGCAGGTTCCAGTTGCCTTTCCCCTGAAGATAGTCCCGGTTCCAATGGGAGGTGATGATCCCTCCAACCTACCAAGCACAGTGGTCTGGTGTGTCTTTAAGAGATTCTCTTCACTTTTCCAGTGGGCTTCAGTTTTCATCAGGGATCCTGAGAGAGGCCCTCTCTCTGTTGTTCACTTCTGCAGCTCAGGACAGTGGTCTTTATGCCCCCCTGTGCCTCTGTAGTGTGGATCCAAGTAGCTGAACAGCCAAGAGGCAGGGGGTGGGGGGGGATGTGCTGTTGTTGCAGGCATCTGCGCGGCTAAGCTGGAGGCTGGTAGGCGTGCCAGGGGGTCCTCGCTGCTTGGGTCTCCTGGTCGCCAAGTGGGCAGAGTGAGCCAGACTGAGCAGACTCAGCCTGCGCCTGCTCTGCCTGCACTCACAGCCAAGCTGGAGGCTAGAGGGCTGCTTTTTTTGATGGTGCATTATTTGTTGCTTTTTCAAAGCCTGAAAATTCTAGCTTTGGTTAAGTGGATTTTATTCACTTTTCTAAAACAAAAATGGCTCCATCTCAAGGACATTTCAAAAGTGTCTTGAGGTGGTCAGTGTGTGGAGGATGGGTCATCATTTGGGCTTCCTGCTTGTAATGTCCACCTGAGGTCAGGGCCGACAAGCAGGGAGGATGTTGCATAGGGACCTTCTCAGGATGGGTGCAGGGAGAAAGGTGGCATGGCCCTCAGCCAGTTCAGGGCCATGGGCATTGTGTGAGTCAGCTGTTTGTGACTCATGAAATATCTGAGAAGAACAGCTTAAAGAAAGAATTCATTTGGCTCACAGTTTCAGAGGTTGCAGTCCACGGTGAGCTAACTTCATTGCTTTAAGTCTGTGGTGAGGCAGAACATCATGGCGGAAGGGTGTGGTAGAACAAAACGTCTCTCCTCATGGCAGTCAGGAAGAGAGGAAAGAACAAAAGCAAAAGGAGGGCACCTGGGACAGGGCAGTGCTGCACAGTGGGCAGCAAAGTGCAGCCCAGCCCTAGAACCCCATGCCACTAACACCCATGACTTCACCTAGCCTGGCTGCTGTGGTCCACTGGGTCTGTCCTTCCTTGGACCCCAGAACAGACGGAAGGCAGCAGTCCCAGGCACCCCCGGGAGCTGCTGTCATCTCTGGAAGGCTTTCTGCATGTCTTTTCACCCATTCCCCACCACCAGGGAGAACGGCTGAGCTTCCTCTCCTCCTAGGGCACAGCGACCAGCAGCCCCATGGTTGTGACGAAAGCCGGAGGTCCTGCTGCTGGGACACCCAATGCTGCAGTGGAGCAGCCTTCCCCATCCCACCCTTCTCCTGCCCTTCTGCCAGCTCGCTTTCTCTGGCTATGGGATCCTGTGAGCTATAACCATCTCCTATCTGCTCTCGGCTCTCCTCTGTGTTTGCATTTGCCTTGCATGTCCCGCATCTGCCCACTGGTACCAGCCATTCTCCAAGTTTCGAGCTATGAGGGATCCCCAGAGACTTGAGCCTGTAAATGCTTCTTTATCTCAACATTTTGCTTTCGGACAGGAGTACTCTCCCCTGCTGGCCTGTGTCTGACAGAGTGCGGGTTATTTCTGTCCTGTGTCTTCCCCATGGAACTTCCTCAGCTTCCTTTTGCCATCCCAGGAGGGGCCAGCTGTTGGGCTAGGATAGTAGAGGCAGCATAGCTCACATGCCAGGGCAGTCAGGAGCTATCCAGGGTCTTCTGGCAGCCCAGCCAGTCCTGCACAGCTACCGGCACCCTCTTGCCTAGCTGTGGGTCCTGGATGAGCGACCACGCTCCTATGGCCACCACGCTCCTTCCTCTGCTGTCCTCATCAGGACTTGCTGAGAGCCACTCAGAACCAGGGCTGTCCCTGCAGAGGGCAGTGGAAAGGGAGGGAGCAGCCAGCCCTCCCTGGAGGATGTAGAGACCCTGAGGTGCTTGGCGTGGATGCACAGGGTAGGCACACCTAGGACAGAAGGAGGACAACAGTCTCTGGCAGTTTCCCCTCATCATCATGGCTGCTGCTCAGGATTCAAGGGCAGGAGAAGCCAGCAACAGGGTGGAGGTAGTGGCCAGGGCTCGAGGGCCTCAGGGGCCTGGCGCTGGGAGGAAGCCTTCCCAGAATGAGGCTGTCAGTGCCAGTGCCTGGGTCTTGGTCTCAGTGTCCGCCCTAACATCTTCTACACAGCAAGCTGCCTCAGACACACATGGGGCAGACAAGCCTGAGGTTGGGGGCCCAGAGCCCTCTGGCTTTCAGCAGACCCTGATGGCCATCCAGGCCACTCTGCCAGCTCTGCCTGCATATGTGTTGTCACTGTATGCAAGACCTTGGCAGTGGGGTCATGGTAGACTCTGGGCCCTCTGGGCTTCTGCTTCTGGGCCCATAAGGAGTCCAGCCCAGCACCCACATTTGGAGGCCCTGTGAGAGTCACCAAGAAGACAGCAGTGACACTTCTGAAGCTGGAAACCCATCTTTTATTCATTGAATCCAAACCACCGGTGAATTATTCATTCACATTTATGTAAGCCATTGAACTACAAGAATGACTGAGAGGTCAGAACATTGACCTTCCAGGCCCCAAATCAAGTGACTGTTCTGGCTTCCTTCTCTGGACCCTCTTTGCTGAGGTGGGCTGGCCCCTCTTCCCTGGGGAAGTGGCTTCCCTCCAAGCTGTCAAGGGTGATGGGCTCCCCTCATGTGTAGCTGCAGGCCACAGGTGCCAGGCATGTGGCCAGTGCCCAAGCACCCAGGAGCAGTGCAGCAGCACCTTCTCCCTCCCGGCTGCACACCAAGGGCTGTGGGAGTGTGTATGAGGCTGGAGAAGACCTGCACCCCACCCGCTTCTGGGTCCTGTGAGCTACACAGAAGGGGCCTTTACCTTCTCCAAGGTCAAGCTACATTTATCACCAAGATTTAATTTTTCCCATTGGATGTCAGAGATAGATTAAAGGCCACACAGCCCCTGACAGGGCTGAAATATCACCCCTGGAATGTGGTCAGTGAATTCTCCCTCCTGCTGACGGCTCCATCTTAGGGAGGATTGGCTGAGGGACACAGGGAAGAATATTGGGGTCAGAGCTGCCAATTAACCTTTTGATTTCATAGTTTGATTCCTCCATTCATCAAGAGCTGCAAGCTCATATCCTATTGAGGAACTCTCAGCTGTGGACACAGTGTCCACCAGGCCTCCACATGCATGATGAATGGAGAAGCAGTGAGGGCAGGGCCATGGTGCATGGTGCCTCATGACCCCTCTGCCGACAGGATGGTTTTTGTCAGGCCACTTCCCCTGTAGGTCCTGGCACCAGGATGCTGGGCTCAGAATATGGGTCTCGAAGAACTCAGAGGGCTTAGAACTCAGAGCTGTGGGTTGGATCCCCAAGAGGCAGTGAGGAGAGTGACAGCCCTGTCTGAGCCTTTGTGTCCACAGCCAGGCCATTGCACTCTGAGCCACTGGTCCTGCATCACCGACATGTGGCAGTGAAATGAGTGTGTGCATGTGGCTTGGGGGCCTGTGTCACCCTGAATGGGAATCCGGAGCTCCTGGATCTCTGTTTTCCTCAGTCAGTCATCTAAGGGCTTCTGGTTTCCACTCACCTCTCCTGGAAGGAGGCTCCCCATGCCCACTCACCTCCAGGAAGCCACCCAGACCACGCAAGCCCCATTAACCTGCCCCTGGGCCCTGGGGCGCGAGCTCATGCTTCTTAACACCTCTATGGGTGCTCGGACTCCCACCTTTTCTCTCACACTCCTCTGGGCAGGGGCTGGAGGCCTCCAGGATTGGCCTGGTCAATGAAGTCCTTGGTCCTCAGGCTCATTCTGACCCAGGGTCGCCTCTCCTGGGCACTGCCCGGGGTCAGACTGCTCAGGAGCATGCTCTGTGCCCCCAGCCGCACACCATGCTGATACGCACTTTCCCTCCCTTGGCCCACTGGGAGCAGGCTGCCACGGCCTTGATTCAGCATGGCCCTTGTCACGGCAGCAGGAAGCTGGTGTGGCCCAACTCACACTGAGGCCTGGCCAGGCCAGGGCTCCTATCCTGAGCTCCAGAGTAGACCTCCAGAAGGTGCCAGCTCAGGAGATGGCTCCATTCATGTATAAGTGGAGCTAAGCTCAGTAATTAACAGAGGGATAAATCAAGGTTTAATTACTCAGAAGGCACCTTGGGCAAGAGATTCATGGAACTGTGTGTCCTTGTGGTGGCTTTCCGCAGCTGGTGTCTCCCTAGGTGACTGTAAACCATGGCGGGTGGAGTGGGGAGTGGGGTTGCATCTGCCTCAAATGGTCCGCTTAGAGACACATGGGGGAAGGGGACCAGGCAGAGATGGCTGTCATCCCACAGCTTAGCTGTAGGACCCACCCAGACCCTGCTTCAAGGAGAGACCCCCTCACTAATGGCCTTGCTATGGAGGTGGCAGGCAGGTGACCCCCGCAGTAAATAATCCACAGTGGCCAGACAGCTTCTTGTCCTCCTTACTGCTTCCCTGCAAGGGCTGGATCATGGAGGGCCTGCAAACGTCAGAATCTCTGGGGCTGCATGGCAGATTCAGGTCTTTAGTTATATACCCAGGCTTTTAGTACTTCCTCTCCAGAACATTCTCTCCTGGGCATGTGCACCCCAAGTCTTGGCCACCCCTGGAGCTTCCCAGGGTGACTAGGAGTAGCAGTGCCCATTGGCCGATATCATTTCTCCAACTGAGAACAGGCCTGAAGGCTCCAAGCCAGGGATAGAATCTGGAGTCCAGGTATCTGACTCCAGCATCTGTCTTTCAGAGTCACTGCTTTCTTTAGAGTTGCTGTCGTTAATAGAGTAGCTTTATTATCACTGCCACCAGAAGGTCAGACCTGCTTATCAGCCCGCCTGACTCTTCTGTGTGCACAGATTGGGACTTGCTGATGTGGCACTGGCCTTCCTCGTCTCCAGGTGGGAGTGACTGGGGTTAGGACATGGCTGTCCTTGCCACCTGACCCTGCTTTGTCCCTGCTCCTCCTCAGGTTGCCCAGGCTAGCTGCTCATGCCCCCTCTACTTTTCCCGGCAGAGCTTCGGAAGCAGGTGGAAAGTGCCGAGCTGAAGAACCAGCGGCTCAAGGAAGTGTTCCAGACCAAGATCCAGGAGTTCCGAAAGGTCTGCTACACTCTGACGGGCTACCAGATCGACATCACCGCTGAAAGCCAGTACCGGCTGACCTCCCAGTATGCTGAGCACAAGAACGACTGCCTCATCTTCAAGGTAGGCCCCACCCCACAGCCTGGCTGTGCACAGACTGTCCCTTCCCATCTGGGAGAAAGCAGACTGTTTGCCCTCACATCACCAGATGTGGTGTAACAGGATAGGGAGGACATGCTTGTCACCTCAGGGTCTGCTGACCATGGGGGCCGTCTCCACCTGGCCATTCAGCTTGGACCTCTCCCTTCCTTTTTTGGCATCAAGCCTCTGCATGTCTCCATCTGGGCTCCCCCTGTGGTTGGAGACACTGAGAGCATATCACTTTGTCCCAAGGCAGTGGTGTCCCAGAGGACTAAAGTAGTTGTGTGAGGGGTGAAATAGGTACCTTCAAAGCTGCTAGACCTTGGCCAGAGGGCAATGTGTGGCGTGGCCCACAGGAAGGGAAAAGGAAAGCCAGTTGGGCTGAAGGGGCCACTTGTCCATTGGCTGAGTCTACAGCAGCCATGCTTGGCTCCTGTATGAGTTATGTGCTCAGTGCCAGTCTGTAATGAGGTGCGCTAAGGATTCCCTGACTAGGTCCTCTCTGCCATGGGAGGGCCTGGCCTGCTGGGACGTGGTGTGCCTGGGGCTTCCAGAGTTCCAAGCAGCTCCAGCAGCAAAAAGCAGGAATGTTACTACATTGACAGGGTGGTGGTCCCACATGCGCGTCAGCCAACTAGAAATCTCAAGTGACAAAAGTTTGTCCATCACTGACCTGGGGATGATGCTGTGGTCCCAGTGCAGCGTGTGGCTGTCAGGAAGGGCTGAGCCAGCAGTATCTGCGGGAGGTCAGGATCACCACGGTGTGGCCAGGCCATCTGAACCACCACAGCCAGCTGCTCTGCCCATCTCTGTGTTCAGGAGCGAACTTTTTATCCTGAAGCTGTCCTCTGTGTGCCCTAAGTATTTCGAGTGGAAATCTGAATATAAAGTGTTGTTCCTATGTTTGCCTCGTTCAGGCCAGCAACTTGCTCAGCTCACCCTCATGCATCTATCAGTCGTCATACTGTGCAGTGCTCCACCTCTGTGACCAGAGCCATGCCTCAGGCTCAGTCCCACTGTCTCCTCATTTCACAGCTCACCTCCCAGATTTCCTAGACATCTCAGGTCACATTTGTACATTTTTATGCATCTTGAAACTCACCAACCTCTTGAGTAAATAAATATTCAAATACTCAAAGTCTTACATTAAATAAGCGATCAGAAATGTATTTCTTCACTTTTGTATAATTCTATGTACTTCTGAATAACTCAGGATCGCTGATGGGTATTTAGCTTAATGTACTGTAGAAGTTCCTTTTTTTTAAGATTAGGCAAATATAGATGCACTTACAAATGGTACTATTGAGTATGTCACTATTGCCGCAATGTTTATAAATTATGAGGCATATTTCTCAGTGGATTCGTACACATTCCTTGGCTAAAGTGATTGTGATCTTACAAAAACTGCCTCCAGGGAGACCTTGGGGAAACATTCCAAAATGTTTTGTACTATAGGTTGTTGAAGATACAGAAATCCCAAAAGAAAAGAACTGTTCACTCAGGCTCCTGCTTCCAAAGGTGCCACTGCTAGCATTTTGAGGCCAGGGACAGGGAGGAATATATGTGAGTGCCAGCCCCATTGCCCTGTCCACCTTGCTCCCACTCAGTGTTAGTCCTCGCTGTCTGAGGATCCCACCAGCTCCCCTCTGGCCCACCTGAGGACCTTCTAGCTGCCTGTGAAGCCCACTGTGTGCGCTGCCTGGCTGGCCCCATGTATGGCCCAGCCTCCACAGGGCACACAGGGAGGGTGAGAGTAGGAGGCTGACCTGGCCTCACATAGCTCGCGGGATGAGGGGGAACTCATGGCTATATTGATGGGTGCTTCCCGTGGCAGTTTGACACGTGGGTGTCCTCTTCCACGAACCCAACCCTTCCAGGGCTGGACGCAGCCAGTGCCTCAGTGTCAAGATGGCTGGTGGGCAGTGCAGCCCAGAGCCATAGCTGTCTTGAGCTTGCTTTAGAACAACACAGTTGCAGTGGCGCCTCCGTCATGCCTGGCCTGTGTCTTGCCACAGAATGTGCACAAGTTCAGGATACAGTGGTTGGTCCAAGTGAGGTGTCGTGTGTCACCATGGTAGCCTGGTGAGGGGTTGTGTGTCGCCATGGTGCCCCAGTGAGGGACTAGGTGTCATTGTAGTGGCCTGGAAAGGGGCTGTGTCCTGTGACCTTGGGTGGGGAGCCAGATGTTGTAACCGGTCTCAGCAGCCCTATGTCCCTCCTGCCAGCCCAGTGATTTGCACTGTTTGATTCCAGGGGCAGCTGTGACCCCACAGTGAGGCCTGAGGTGGCCACGGAGCAGCTGGCTGGGCTGCTGTCTCTTGCCTGCTCAGTGCTCATGTCCCACTTATCTGCGTGGCAGCCTGGCCAGAACCAGGAGATTGTCTCTCCTGCTGCTGGGTGTTGGCTATTTTCCTCCAGAGCCTCCACTCTTGGCCGAACCTGCTGCCATCTGGCCTCTGCCCACCCTACCTCCTGGGGCTGCCCGTGCCACCTCTCTTTGCCCTAGTGCACCTGTGCAGATGTGGGGCCTGCGGGAATCCCACTCTGGCAGTGCCATCTAGCATCTTAAGCCTGCAGATACTGGCCAAGCCACCACACTTCTGTCTCCCCTTCTGTCGGGGTGAGTCCAGGCTTATCCTCAAGGCTTGGAGGAGATGATATTCTGCTGCACTTGGTGAAAGCCTGGGCCCTGGCCCCATAGGACCAGCAGTGGCTCCAGTTGGTGGTGACACTCTGGAGGCTGACTCGGCCTCAGCCCACAGACGCTCCTGATTCTACACGGCCTCTGCTGGCACCAGGTCCTGTCTGCTGCTCTGCCCCTGCAGAGCTCCACAGTGGTGCATCCATTGGCAAGGAGTGCGGGGCCCTAGGAGAGGCTTAGAGTCACGGTCTTTGTAGGCCCCTCTATGGGCTGATGTTTCTCTGGTCAGAACTGTGGGCTGGCGGCCTTTGGAAATCATCCCACTCAGGTACTGAGAGGAGTTTGGGAATGTCAAGCCTTCTGCTGGAACTCTCTCACCAGGACACCAGACCTGGTTCTGCCCTATCCCCTCTGTCGTCTTTGATCGCTTTATGCCCTGGGAAATAGTAAGCTCAGTGGCAGGAGGGACGCGGCCTGTGCATTAATGGCAGGCATTGTTTCCAGTAGGAGCCCCACTTGTGCAGAGGGCGTTCCCAAGACCTGCTGGATACAGATGGAGGGGAGAGATGGATGCTGTCTGTAGTGGTGCGAGCCTGTAATTTCAGATATGGGGTGCGGATGGGGGGCTCAAGCAAGAGAATCACAAATTCAAGGCCTACTTGGTGAACCTAACAAGACCCTATCTCAAAATTAAATATTTTAAAAGGGCTGGGCATGCAGTTCCGTGGTAGAGCACCTGTCTAGCAGGTGTGAGGCCCTGGGTTCAGCGAGCAGCATGCCCAGAGTGGGGAATGAGAGTCAGACAGGTGGCAGACTGACCTCTGGGGCCCAGGGCCTTGTCCCAGCCCCACAGGGCTGGGACACCTGGGTTCATATGATGGGATCCAGTAAGGAACCAGAAAAGTCACACCAAACCACAGCCCCCTAGCCATTTCTGTTTTATTTTCCCAGGAATGAATTTAAAGGCAGGAAGAGGTCTGAGGCAGAGTTAGAAATAGCTGTGCCCTGTTTCCAGTCGAGCAGGTTCTGCAGATGTGTGCTGGGATAATTGAGGGTTTGCTGCTCAGGCCCACATGCTCCGCTTTCCTTCCCAGCCGGGACCCAGCCTCTGTTGCCGAGTGGGTGGAAGGAGCTATTGCCCAGGGTCTGCCATTTGGGGGAAAGGAAAGAGATCTCGGCTCCAGCTCAGCCCGGTGGGAGCCTGGCATCCTGCCCACTCCGCACCCTCCAAAAGAGGCAGATCCCACCATCTGAGTTCCCTTGGAAAGGCTGGCCTGCACCAGGCCTGGAGGAGGGCTGTGCTGGCTATCCACCACCATCAAGGGGTGCTGAGCTTGGAAGCTCACCATGCAGTAGGAACTTCCCAGGCATCTCACTCCTGGTGGTGCTCCAGGACCCTGCCTCTCCCCTTGCCCCACAAGGAACATGTCCTGTCAGAGTGTCACCCATGATGATAGTAAGCAGTGCCACATAGTAGATGCCACTCAGGCCAAGGCCACATAGTAGCTACAACTCATAACTGACCCTGTGGCCCCCTTCTCTGATGCCTAGGACCACCCCATGGGTCAGCGTAGGTGAAAGCCTACAAGGTCCACTCAGGACTAGAGGTTAGGGAGTGGAGGGGCTGGAGCCACACAGACAGGACACAGAGGCAGAGCAGTGCCTGGTGTGTCTCAGCATTGTGCCTGAGGTCCCAGAGTTGGAATGCAGGACTGTGGAAACATCTGCCACAGGTTGCCAGGCAATTGGGGGAAGATCACATGTATACAGATGTCACTCCATAAATGCACCCGGCATGGCCGGCCTAGCCCCTCACTGGTAGTGCATCTGTGGTAAATGGTGACAATCATGGATGCTTTCTAGAGCCTGGGAAGACCTCACCATAGTGAGGGGGCCTGAGGTAGCAGCACTGAGGCTTTTGGGCTAAGCCTCTTGCTCCTCTCTGGCCACATGAGGTGGCATTAATCAGGATGTGTGTGTGATTCAGCACCCCACGAGATTTGGCTCACAGTGTAACTATCACTTTTCTCAGGGTTTATGTGCCAAGGGTGCCCTGGTGGCCCTTAAGCAGGAATTCCCAAAGCCAGCCCACCTTTGGGAGCCTTACCCAGGGGTCAAGGGCTCAGTTAGCCCCCTGCTCATCTACGCTTTGGACTGACATGAGGAACAGGCACTACCTCAGCCCTGCACCCTCCTTAGTGCCAGTCCAGTGATTCCAATCACTTTACTCCTCCAGAAGCTGATAGACCCCTCCCGTGCTATGGAGGTCAGGTGAGGAGTTGGCCAGCTTCTCCCGCACACCTTCTCACACTAGCACCAGAACTACCAGGGAGGGGCAAGTATGTGAGTGGAAATAGGCCAGCGATGCACAGCAGCCCCACAGCAAGTGCGCTGGGCGCACGCTGGAGAACCTACACCTGCTGAATGTCTTCGGCAAGAGAACAGGCTCTGAAAGAACCATTCAGAAAGCAGGAGCTGTGGGTACCCCGGCAGTGCGCTCTCATCCCTCGGAGAGGCACGCCCTGCAGCTGAGCACCTGCCGCCCAGCGACACCTGCTCTCCAGCCACGATGCTAGGTAGCAGCCGACTGGGTCTGTCCGGACTGCCCCTCGCCCTGTCCCTGCTGGTGTGCTTGGGTGCACTGGCCAAAGTGAACCCCTCCAAGCCAGACAACCCCGGCGAGGACGCACTGGCGGAAGACATGGCCAGATACTACTCGGCGTTTTGACACTACATGGACCTCATCACCAGGCAGAGATACGGAAAACGATCTAGCCCTGAGATGCTGATTTCAGACCTCTTAATGAGAGAAAGCACAGAAAATGTCCCCAGAACTAGGCTTGAAGACCCTTCTATGTGGTGATGGGAAATGAAACTTGCTCTCCAGGCTTTTCCTATTTTCCACCCAATTTCATTCTGTACCGTGAATGTCTGCCTGTCCTACCAATGCGTGAGACCATTGTGCTGAATTCCATAGTGTTTTCCTTTGTCATTGTATATGTGTGTTTAAATAAAATACCACGCATTAAAACCAAAAGAAAGCAGGAGCTGTGGTAGCCTGCCCCTTAGCCCCCCTTGGGGACAGCTCCTGTATGGCCTTCGGATGCCCCACAGTTCAGTCAGCTGGACTCTTCCCCCATCCGAGCCCACCTGACCTTCGCTTGGTACTCAGGCTGCAGGCGGGAACTTCAAAGCCTCAGTGATGGGCCCTTCACCTTCCCCCAAAGGCTGCATGGCAACAGACTGAGAACAGAAGGCCTGAGAAAGGGATGCCTCAGCTGCCCCCGACTTCATGTTGTGGGTGGGGGCAGTGGGCAGATAAGAGTTTGCCCCCAGAATCTCTCTCCACATGTGGGGCATCCCTGTTGTCAGGGCGAGCCCAAGGCTGGGATCCTCATGTCTCAGGCTACAATGTCCAGGCCCCTCTCCCCATCCTGCTATGGCTCAGGCCCTTGTGTGAGGTCTGGTGGAGGTGACAGGCATTCAGGTTGTTGGGAAGTGTGCTTACCGTAGGCATGTGCCTTCTAGTATGGTTATATCCTGCTTGGTCGTTTTCATACTCTGTGGCCCCTGGCCCCGACTGGAATGGCTCCACAGGCTCTGAGGGCTTGGCTCTTCCAGTCAGGGAGACCCAGCCAGCTCCATCCACTCTGCAGAACACTCATGGCCTCTGCACCCTGCCCATATCCCTACATTCTGTCTGAGGCATGCAGGACACCCTCATTGCTCTGTCTTGTGGGACATGCAGAGGGACAAGCTGGGCACAGAGGCCCAGGGTCTTGTTACAGTTTACACTGCCCCATGGCCCTGTCCTCAGGTCAGACCCAAAACTGGTCCCTTTCTGGCACTGAGCATATGCTCCCCTGTTGACCTGCCTCACCTTGCCTCTGCCCTGGCCCTAGCCAGGCCACACTCTGGCTGGCTTGTAGATTTGCTGATGTTTGGGACCTGGCTGAGAAGCAGAGCGAAGGGACTGTCCAGGGGACAGACAGAGCCCAGTACTATTCCTCATGAGTACCAGCAGCTGCTAGAGTCCAGGACGACCTCCCAACATCTGCCCATGCCAGATAGGCATGGGCACGAGGTGAACAGCAAACAGAACCATGCAGCTAGAAATGCCTCTCATCCCTCCACTCTTGCTTTCCAGCCCACCAGCTGCCCTGGGTGGAGCCCAGCCAAGCGATCTGGATGCCCCAGGTTTACATCTCCCAGTCCTTATTGTCCCCATGTCCTGGTTGAGCACTTAATCCCTGGCCTGGGTCTCCCCAGGAAGGCAGCTCTGGGAATCAAGCAATCAAGGGAGGAGTAAGTTGTGTGGCCCGTCTGGCAGCCTCCAGCCAGGCTCCACTCAGGTGGGTGTGGCCTGGCTGCCCAAAGGGTCCAGGAAGTGCCCGCTTGACCTCATGTGTCAGATTCACTCACAGGTCTCTACCTTCCTGTCTACTGCTACTTCTTCACCGATAATCCGGGGCCCTCAGAGACCTCCTCTGGCCTCATCCATCCATTCTTTAGGTGAGGGAACAATTCCTCAGGGCTGACTGTCCTGTCTGTCACACAGAAGGGGAATGCTGTACGTAGGCCCTGGTGTTGAGTCCTGGAACCCTGAGGCGGAGCTGTGTGGATTGAATAAGAGATAAGGGTGGGCCATCAAGACAGGCAGACATTTCACAGCCCTGGCCTTCAGCCTTACCCACCGCGCTGTCAAGCCAGCACCTGGGCCACGTCACCCATTTCGAGGCATGGCCAGGGAGAACCTTGCTCCTGGCAGTTCTGCTTCAGGCAGTGGGAGCTCACACATCTGGGAGCTGTCCCTCACTGTGGTGTTGAAGTGCATGTGGGAAGCCAGAGGCACCTGAGCAGCAAGCCAGCCAGGACCCACTGCCCAAGACGGGCCCAATGTTACAGGCAGAGGCCTAATGATGCACATCACTGGTTCTGTAGATGCTGCTCCTCCTGAAAAAGGACCAGAGCTGGAGTCACTTATGACAGGGTGGGTGTCCATCAAAACCTCTGGTTCTCCATGTAGACATCCCAGGGAGAGGGCACTGCCAGAGTCTGGACCTCAGTACCTCCCAGGATCAGAACCCCAGGCTCAGAGCAGGAAGAGGTCATGGACATTGGTCCTTGATGGTGCCCCAGTGATGGGAAGGGCACCCAGTGGTGTGCTGTCCTCAGGGGGAACGATGGCCAGCTGGGGATGCATCACAGGAGTTCTACCAGGAAGTGGCTAACTGGCCGAGCTACCTCAGCTTTCCCCAGCAGGCAGGCACAAAGACAGTGAGATTGGGAGGAGGAAGCCTCTCTCCTCCCCACAGGCAATCAGGCTCATTCACAGGCTCCTTTGGCAAAACCAGCTCCTAGAGCCTTCCAGTCTCCTGCTGTGACTGTGAGATCTACATAGATGCTTTAATTTGAATTTGCCTTTTTGAGTCCACCAGAGTTTCACATGGAATTGCTCAGAATGTATGCTGTCTCATTTCCTTGGCAAAGTTGGCTAGGCTTAGAGGCCCTGGAATTTCAAGGATGTTGGAGTCAGGTGGGGTATGTTGCCACCCTGGGCCCTCTGTTGGAAGCCGGCTTGCTGGGGTCCTTCACCACAGGACAGAGAGGTTGCCAATCTCAGGTGAGAATTGGCACCAATGGATGAAGAATGGGCTGATTTGGTTCCTGGTGAGTGCCAAGTTCTCGGCTGCAGGAGGTGTTCAGGAGGTGATGTTTTCTTGGCACAAATGAAGGATGACCTTAAAGGTGTGCTAGATAACAGCAGCCCCCACGTAAGGGGCAACACAGTGCAATGGAAAGAGCTGGTTTCTGTTTCAGCAGCTGTCCAGAGGCTCTGGAGTCCAGGAAGCCACGTGTCTCCAGACTGAAACAAGGCTGTGGATCTGAGCCTCAGGGCCTTTGGGAGGAAGGTGATCAAAGGAAAGGTGGGAGTAGGCAGGGCTGGGAGTCCCAGGCCTTCTACCTGGGATGAAAGTTGACTCTTTATCCTGAGGACAGTGAGAACCCACTGGAGAGTTTCTAAGAAAGAATCTGTGGCCAGGCATGGTGGCACATGACTGAAATCCCAGCACTCTGGAAGACTGAAGCAGGAGGATTGCAAGGTTGAGCCCGGCCTGGGCAATTCAATGACTTATCGAGAACTTGTTTTCAAAAAGGAGATGTAGGATTTGGCTGAATGTGAAGGCTGTGGGTTCAGTCCACAGTGCCACCCCTTGCAAAAAAATCTGTGGTCACAGGGGCCACAGTGGTGATTTGAAATGTCTGGTGGAGTGAACGCTTAGCTCGAAATGAGATGAGCCCTCCCTGCCCTCAAGTTTTCCGCACAGCAAAAACCCACACCCACTTCAAGACTGTCCCAGGAGGGCAGGATAGCGTGTGGGACACTTCTTGCAGAGGTTGTAGGAGCAAGGGAAGCAAGGCCAGCTGGCTGGGGCTGCCCAGCACACGGGCCACCTGTGGCTCCACCCACCTACCTTTCTGGGTGCAGCTGCAGGTGCTGCATAAACAGCCACCCTCAGCCATGTTTAGGGAAGACTGTCACAAAGGCTGGCCACGGGCCAGAGGTTTGCTGATCCCTGCCCAGGTTTACCGTACGTCACCAGCTACCTTCGAGCGATACTATACTACTTGATATATAAAAAAAGAGCAATGGAACTTTTCTAGTTTTATGCCACATGTTTGTATAATTTTTATTAGGCTTTTATATTATTCTTTTACTTTAAAGGATCATTAGCGCTCTAATTTAAATGAATCCAAAAAGCCTTCCAAATGTACACACACACTGACTGTCTCTGGCACTTTCGCTCTGTGTTGATTCAGACTTCCATCTGGTATCGCTTTCCTTTTGCATTAAAAACTTCTTTAATGTTTCTTATATTGCATGTTGGCTACCAACAAGTTTCCCCAGCTCTTCTTTGTGTGAAAGCATCTTTTGTTTTGTCTCTGTTTTTATTGGGTTTTATTGTGTTGACAGTCCTTTTATCTTTTAGCATCTTCTCATTGTCTGTCTTGTTTTCTGGTTTATGAGGTCTCCAACAAGGATTCCGCTAGCATTTCTTTTTTCTTTTTTTTTTGTATATCCTTTTATTGGTACATTTTAGGTGTACAATATAATGACATTCATCATTGGAGATATGCACCTTTACATACTCTCTTGGTTCTTATTTTTTTTCCCCATTCCCCTGCTCTCCGTTCAACCCCTCCATCCCTCCCTATTTACAAAGACTTTGTTTCCTTTTTTTCATTTTCTCATATTAATTCCATTCCTTTCTTTCCCCTACCTCTCCCACTTCCCTTCCCCCTTTGCCCCTTTTCTTCCTATTTCACATTATCTATTATACCTTTCAGTCCTTATTTACACTTTCAGTTTCTCACACTAGAGGAACCATTCGGTATTTATACATGTGTGTCCTATTTATTTCACATAAGAGTATTGCCTCATTGTGCATCCATTTAGCAATAAATGTCTCTAATTTCTCATTTTTGATGGCTGAGTAGTACTCCATTTTAGAAAAAAAAACACATTTTCTTTACCCAGTCTCCAGTTGTTGGACACTTGGGCTGTTTCCAAGTTTTAGCTATTACAAACTGTGCTGCTATGAACATGGGTGCACATATATCACTGTGGTATGATTCTTTTAATTCTTTTGGGAAGATACCCAGCAGGGGAATAGCTGGGTCAACTGGGACCTCTAGTCCTAGTTCTTTGAGGTCTCTCCATACTGATTTCCACAGTGGTTGCACCAGTCTACACTCCCACCAGCAGTGGAGCAGTGTTCTTCTTTCCCCACAGCCCCGCCAGCATTTGTTATTGGTTGACTTCATGATAGCAGCCATTCTTTCTGGGGTGAGGTGGAATTTCAGCGTTTTCATTTGCATCTCTCGAATGACCAGTGTTGTTGAACATTTTTTCATATGTTTATTTGCCATTTCTACTTCTTTGTGTGAGAAATGTCTGTTCATTTCAGATGCCCATTTTTGGATTGGGTCTTTGAATTTGGGAGGTCTGATTTTTTTAAGTTCTTTATAGATTCGAGATAGATCTGTCTTTGTCCCTTGTATGCAACATGTCTTTCTTCCTGTGGCTCATTTCAGAATTTCTTTGTGTTTGTCTTGCTGTGGTTTCTTGAGCTGCTTAAATTTGTGGGTTTATGGTTTATCAAATTTGGGAAATTTTGGCTGTCATATCTTCAGTGTGGCTCCGCTTTTTTCTGGAACTTCAATATTACATATTTTTAGTCACGTGGCATTATCTTGTTGGTTAGTGTGGCTCTGTTCCTCTTTCTCTTCATCTTTTCCTTTCTGCTATAGGTGTGGTTTCTGCTGCTGTCTTTAATTTTGCTGGCCTTTCTTTCTGAAAGATCTAATCTACTTTCTCATCCAGTGGGTTTTTCAGTTCAAATACTGTGTTTTTCATGACTAAAAAGCTTTTTCTTTTCGCATCTTCAGTTTTTCTTTTACTTTAGTCATTTGTTCCTTTGTAACATATTGCTACAAAATTTGGCATCTTAAAGCAGCAAAGGTTGGCTACCTCACACAGTTCTTGAGGATCAGGGTCCCCATTTGGGGCTATTTCCAGGTGCAGTGATAAGGAGGGATAGGGCTCAGCATCTGAACTGGGGTGATACAGTTCAGTCCTTAACTGCTGCACGTGCACCTCTCTCTGTCCTCTCGGTGGGGATGAGTGGGCTTCTGTTACACCTGCTGGGGATTTTCCTGGAGTAATGTCATCTTTGCCTGGGTGCCCTGCCACATCAGGTTCTACCCGTGCCGCGTCCCCCAGCCACCTGCTCTGTTTCCATTCATTCTTTTCCATTCCACCCATCTGCTGGAAGATTCTGAATGGCCGGGTATCAGTGGGCGGCCACATCAGGAGGCACCAAGTCTACACTTTGGGCTTGCCCACAGAGCAAGGCCCTCCTTCACAGGGTGGCCCCTTCCTGGAGCAGGTGGACCATCTGCCAATGAAGGGACATTTCCTTCCTGGCCACATGGCTCCTACTTACCCATGAGTGGGGTTAACTTTAGCCAGTTCCTGAGCAAGCAATCCATTAGCCTGGTGGGCAAAAGGGCTGCAGTGCAGCAGCAGAGTAGCAGCCCCACATCAGGGGCTGGCAGGGTCAGGACTATGACTCCTCTTGGGGTACAGGGTGGCAGAGCCAGGTCTGGGTCCATTAGCTCTAAGGACCTTCCCCAGGCTGTGCTGCCCCTCCAGCCCAGCAGAGGAGAGAGCCCTCCTCAGGTCCAGCCCCTTCTGAGTGTGCTCTGCCCTGAGCCCATTGGGTACACACAGGAGCCTGGGGTTTGTTCTTGGGGCTGCAGGCCCAAGGCCATAGTATGCTCCACCTCTGCCTTCCCCAGTACTCTCCCACATGCTGATCACCTAGCAGGCAGGAGGCCACCGCCACACTGCTTCCCACAAGGCCCTCATTGAGCAGGGAGCAGATGCTGGGTGATACAGTGATGCCTTTCCCTTCCCAGGTCAGTTCGTGGGCCCACTGGACGATCAGTGAGAGCCATATGCCTCCAGGGACACTTGAGCTGTGAGAGCAGCTCCATGTCCCTTTTCCTTTTCTAAGGGAACTGTCCTTAGCCCCTGCTGTGGGACCATCAGGGTCAGCAACCAAGTCTCTGCCTCCCTGCCACCCGCCTCCCCTGCGACACCTCCCTGACCTTCTAGGCCACATCAGCTCCTGCTGTGCTCTGTATGGTGGCCCAGCCCTCGCTATATGACTGTCAGTGTGTGTGTTCCTCTCCCAGGTGAGCACTCACATGGGGACACCAGGTCTCACTGTCTTTGCAATGACAGCTCCATGCAAAACCCATAGCCCTGTCTGTCTGCCAAACGGCCACCTCACTCCCTTTTAGCTATCATGTTATCATATCTTTAAGTATTTTATTTTTACCATGGCTCCACTATTTTCTTCAATTTTACATATTTTTGGTGCTGATGCCTCCATGCGCCCCAGGCAGGACCCTCCACCTCCCCACTGGCCCACGAGTACTGAGTGCACATCTCCTTTCCTGAGTGGGTCACATCAGTAGCGTGCTGACTATCTCCCGGGTATGGGCCTTGTTTGGGTGTCCACAGAGGCCAATGGGTCCCCAGCCTGGTCTCCCTCTCACCTCCAGTTAACAGCTCTTGCTCCCCGGCCAGAGCAAGGAAGAATGTTCTGCCCTTTTTGCTTTGAAGCAGCTGGGAAGAGCATGCTCATGAAGATGTTCTACCCCACATGTAGAATGCTGAAAGTGGGCCCCTCTGATCAGAAACAATGATGTGTGACCTTGGGTTTGACCCAGCCAGAATTCACCAAGCAACCAAAGCCCACCTCTTTCAGCACCTGCCTGCAATGACAGGCGACACCTAATGCTGCTGACAAACCTAAGAGGCACTGAACACAGCTCTCTCTAGGGAGACGTTGCTTCCTGACCCTGGCCCACAGTTAGTCTGAGCTTTGCAACTTGGGTGTCAATAGCTGTTCACATTAGAGGCTTAGGACTCCGCCACAGAACCCTGCCCCTTTAACTTCTCAGGCATGGCTTCCAGTAGAGACAGTGACAGGGACAGTGACTGAGGCGTGTGGACTCTCTAGACCTTGAAGTTTGAAGCTGCTCTTAGAGCTTCTCAGACCCAGCACATGCTGGAGACCCCGGCCCACGGTGAGCCTGGAAGGGCAGACTTCTCCAATGTGGGGGACACCGATGCTCTTTCTCTTGGTAGTATGCAGAGACCTTTCTTGCCCTGTTTTCTCACTTGTCCAGCCAGCCTGCCACCTGCCTGCTGGGGCTGGCCACACTCAGAAGCCATTCTGCATTTCACCACCTGCCACCCAGTTGGCACTTTGGTGAGAGGGAGGGATCTGGCTTCAAGGGACTGTACCCTGAGTGTGGTCTTCAGATACCATTTCCCCAAACACTAGGATAAACTGGTCCCATAGACATGGACTAAAAGTCCTGAGATGAGCCCAGGCCATCATTGTCATCCCACATGGCAAGTGACCTGTCACAGGGGTGGAGTCAAGAGCACCGGGACTCAGACAGCCGCTGAAGAAAGTCCTAGGTAGCCGAGGATGAGAATATGTGAGCTTTGGGCAGATGGATAGCTTCGGAGGGAGCAAATGTGCTTAAACCCTGAAGTTCATAATGCTGCCGAGCCAGACCTGGTCCCCGTGGAGTATACCAGCCAACCAGCTCACTGTTCTGATAAAGAGCAAGTAAGCGCAAAGTTAGGTGTTTATCCTGCCTTTCCCATACAAATGCAATATATCAATAACCAAGTGGATACCTGGGGAAATTTCTCTTTAAAGAAATATTTCAGGTAATAAATAAGGTTGACAGAAGGCTGGTGCCCACATTTCAGCCCTTCGTGGTTTGGAGAGTGATTGTGGATGGCTGCCAGTGTCACACCCAGTGCCGCGTGGTGGAGGCAGAGGCGCCGGGATACCTGTGAGTGTTCTCACCAGAAAAGTCAGCCATAGCTCTGGCCATGAGGACTAACCACCAACTTGCAGGCCCAGAGAACCCATCATGGTAGGGGGCCGGCGGGGGCGGGTGGTGTCAGCAGACTGAAACTCACAAATTATACATGTGCAGTAGATAGGCTGTGTTTAGACCCTGATTTAAATAAACTTTTAAAAAACCAAGAGATGATGGGAGGAAGTTGGACACTGGATGATATTAAGGAATGAGCGCTCACTATGGCACTGCAACTCTTTAAAAGATATTATCTTGTAAAACTACAAACCAAAATATTTGCATGTGACCAGCTAGGAAGGCAGGGATTTGAACAGTGTTCAGAGACAGGAGGAGGGATGCTGGGGTGGAGATGTGGATGAGAAGCGATTGCACATTGCTCAGCAGTTGATATTGGTAATGAGTAAAGCAGTCTCTACTTCTGTATACCTCTTTTTTCACTTTTCATAAGAAATTGATTTTTAAAAATGAAACTAAAGGACTCTGGCCTCCAAGTTGGTGGCTGAGTTCAAACCCTGGTTCTGCTTAAGCAGCCCTGAGCCTCTGTCCCCATGAGCACCCTTTGGCCATCATGAGGAAGAAGGAGACCTGTGTGTCAGGGGCTCAGTCTGGCACTCAGAGAATGTCACTTTGCTCATCTGCCTGCAGCTTCACTGTGTTTGGCAAAGTGACGTGTTCTTCCTGAGGTCACCGTTCGCCCCTGGGAGAGGGTGATATAGGGTCGGAGCTGGTCTGGTGTGACTTCCCGCCCCCAGCCCAGCCAGGCACAGGGTGGGTGAACTGACTGCTAACCAGTGCACACGTCTGCCTTCTGGAGGTTGCAGGCCCGAGGGCTCCCAGTCATTACCTCTCTGCCTTTCCCATTCAGAAAGCAGGTGCTGAGCGCCTGTATGTGCCAGCCCCTGGTTCTCCCTGTCCTCTCCTAGCACCACCTGTAGACCCTCCCTTGGAAGCTGTCCTGCATGTCACCACCTCACTGCCCAGGGCACAGGGCACTGCTTATAGGCTCTCAGGCCACCTGGCTCTCTCGGGTGCCACAGCTCCTGAGCGTAGGAGGTAAAGTCCAGCTCCAGCCCCTGAGCCCTCACAGAAGAGCAGTTGGGGACCTCATGTCTGTCCACCTGGAGCTGGGCCCATGTGGAGGGCTGGATACATGTCATTCACGCACCTGTCTTCACCCAGAAGCCTCAGGCCATCTGCCCTGAAAGGTGCCAGTGAATAAACTGGCCCTCGGCCTTTGCTGTGCTGTCCCCGGGCTGTGTCCCATGAGCCTGCTGACCCAGTCTCCCCAGGATTTCTGTCCACCTTCTGCAAAGAAAAACAGGAGTTAATGTGGTAAAAACAGATTATATTCAGGACTAATGCAACAGGGAGGGAGACCTCTGTGCAGAACTGGGCTCAACTCCAGTGTGAGGAAGCATCAAGGAGAGGGGCTTCTGGCTAAATCTACAAAGCAGGATTCTTGCCAGAGACAGGGCGGGGTGACCAGACATCACCCAGGACGAGGGGATAGAGCATGAAGGAACCAGTCAGACAAGGAAGGAGATCAGGCATTGAGGGGGGCTCTTGCTCAAGTTGAGTGGTGCAGACACCTGGTTGACAAGAGCTGAGGGGATCCCCAGAAGGATCTGGTTGATAATAGCCTTTGTTGGTTTTGCCATCTCAAAATGCCCTCACACTGCCTGAAAGGCCAGCACTCCCAGGAGGCGAGGCCTGGCCCATAGCCTCCATGTGGAGCTTCAGTCGGTGCCTGCCTCTCCTCTCCTTGATCCTGCAAACCCTGTAAGAGCCTTCATTCATAACTGCAGTGACCAGGCTTCTTTCCTAGCCTCCCAGGAACAGCTTCGGGGAGGGTTTGGGCACAAAGAAAGCTATCGGCAAGGTTTCCTACAGCCTCCCCTCTCCACACTCACCAGGCAGCTGTCCCCACAGAGACTCAGTTTTCTCCTGCCACCAGCAACTCCTGGCTTGTGTAGCAGGGCTGGTGTCGCTGAGCAGTGGGACAAAGGCCTAACTTCCCAGAAGAGCAGAGCAGCCCCTTCTCCCCAGGTGGCTCTGTGGCACCTGCAGGGTGTTGGAGCTGCCTGTGAGAGAGCCTGTTGGGAGGCCCAGTCCCACCTTGAGCCCTTGTGATGGCTGTTTTCTGTAACTGACTGGAAGCCCAAGCAGGCAGGTGACCCCTGTTGAAGAACCTGGCCTGGCTGAGTAGAGATGTCCCCAAAGCCCCTGTTGAGACCGTGAAGTGGGTTTGGATCCTTCCTGCAGTCCTGCCGGCACGTTGGCAGGCCCGGGCACCTCACACCCACCTCACCCCTTGGTGCTGGCGCTACCTTTGCCTCTCTCTCTGATTCCTCCAAGACTGGACCTCCAGGCCCTGTCCCCCCAAAGCCATCACCCTCTCCCACCTGCGGCCCACATGGGCTCCAGAAATGTTTGTCTGGTTGTCCCCAGGGTCACCAAGGGCAAGGGTCCCGCTGGGTGGCCCCTGGCTCTAATGCCAGAACTCAGGCCCTGAGCTGCAGGGGCTACTCTGTCGCTGCCAGTTCAGGAACTCAGCATGCTTGGTGGTGTGCAGCAGCCTGGGCCAGGTGCTTTAGTTGCCTCTAGAGGCCCACTGCTCATCCAAGCCCTCCTGCTCAGAGTGACATGTGGGGCCTATCGTTCTCTCCAGTGCCTGCTCAAGAGCTGTTCACTGGGCTGGGCCTCCAACATTCACCAGCCTGTGAAATGCCTGGCCCAGCACCGCCAGGATTGTCCCAGTACCACCAAGTGGCAGAGGGGACAGAAAAGGAGATGAGAGGCGCTGTTGGTTTAGCGACTGCTGGCCCTGAACCCAGCCATGCACTGTTCACCTGGTTCCCTCCCACTACCCCCATGGCCAGGGCCAGGCCCTTCTGGGCTGGCTCCACTGGTCCCTGCCTCTGCAGCTCACCCTCAATGGCCATCCTGTCAGAGCATCTTGGAAGCGCCCAGTGGGTCTGGTGGGCATCATACTCCACACACACAACTGCTGCCAGCCGGCGATGTTAAAGGCAGAGCCTAGTGGTGCACAGAACCAGCTCCTGTCATCACAAGAATGGACTGAGGTCCTCGGCTCCCCTCCACCGTGTTCACTGCAATGGTGCTAATTGATGATTGTAACTCATTACAAACTCACTCTAATTAAATTACCCATCGGTGGCTGGGAGATTAATGGCACAGCCAGGTTAGAGCATGATTACAGTTACTCTTGGCCCATTTCTCAGTGCTTTTTTTTGTGTCTCTGATGGTGAAGGCTGGAGAGCAGGGGAGACTCCGTTTCATACACACCAAACTCATCCAGGCGGTGTCATGTGCCCTGTCCTAGGGTCCCCCACAAGTCAGGGAGCTGGGACACACCTCCTGCTGGAGATCCCTGGTAGTGAGCAGCAGGAGGAGCTGGAGCCTGGCAGGAGGCAGCAGGCCCCATCCCAGGGCTGTGAGAGGGAGCATCCACCAGGGGATGTAGGGTACAGTCTGTGTGGGTGCCTGGGGTATGCTTAAGGTCACATGCATTGGATGACAGCCAATTCCCCAAAGTGTCTTCTGGTACCGATCAGCCTGAGGTTTTCCCATGACCCTTGGCAGCTGTATGAGGTGGACATTAGTATCAGGTCCTGGTGCACATGTGGCCCATGGGACTGCAGCACTAGCTCCCCTTGGGGACTTACAGTGATACACGGGCTCAGGCCCCAGCCCAGGCCTGCTGAGTCCCAGCCTGGACCAGGGGAGACAGCCATGTAGGAGAGTTTGGGGTAGGAGAGGCCTACATCATTCTGTAGGATAGGTTCACCTGGGATTGCACTGCTGGACTATATGTAGGGGCGGAGTCACTATGCAGAGTATTAGGTATGCTGGGGTCACTGTGCTTGGCCCCTTGCTGGAGATGAGGGGTTCACACTACTGGGCTCATGACCTGGGGTCACAGTGCAGAATACTGGGTGTGCCAGGGGTCACACTGCCAATCCGTGGCCCGGGCCTGTCAAGCCCTAGTGAATATTCCCAGACAGGCCAGGGAACCGCTCTGATCTGCAAGAAAGAACATCCTGGAGCAAGGTGACTTGCCGGCAGCACCTCGGAGAGTGTGGGAAATCCCCAGAGCACTAAGATTCTGAGAATGCAGCAGAGCAAGGCCCAGCATACAGTCCCTGCATAAAGCATCGGTCACATGTGCCCTGGCCAACCCGCCAGGCAGTACTTCATGAGTTATTTCTGGAAGCACAGCTGGGCTGAGCCCTGGCCTCACTCTGCCAAGGACACACATCTGACGGGGGTCCCCACATCCCAGGAGGGATCCATGGGTTGAGGAGTCTGTTGGCCTGTCAGTGGGACCTCCAACTTCCCTACAGTGACCTGCCTTTGGGACATGGCCCATAGGCAGAGGCCCAGAAACATGCTCCCCAGCTGTTCTCACGGCTCACTTGTTCAAGGTCCATGAAGGTCTCCTTTGTTTCAAGGACCATGAAGCCTGGGCTGAGCAGACTGTTGGGTGGCTACTGCAACTTGGCAGCAGGCAATGCAGAGGTTTAGTGGACCTTAATCAGAGGTTCTGGGCACCTGAAGCCATGCCTGGTCAGGTGGCAGGAGCCATGTGGGAGGGCAGCATCCTTGCACAGCGTGGTGTGACGTGTGCACACTTAGGCTCCTTGCTCTTCCCGCATCACTTTCCAGCTCCTAAGCTGGCACCGTAGTCTGCATGGAACTGTGGTCTCTGCTGTTTGCGGTCTTCCATGCCTCTGAATTCACCCCTGTGATGGTCACTGCATCGCAGCTCCTTGGAGCCTGTCCTACCCACAGTTCTCCTCGCTGTGCCCAGGTGTAGGACCCTCCCCTCCATCAGGGAACAGGCTCCTGTGCTTGCTCACCCTGTGCAGACCAGGTCAGCCTCAGCCATTCAAGTCACGCTGGAGAGAGGTGACCAATGGGGCCCTCCTGCCTGGCTCTCCCTGCTGCCTCCTTGGCCTGTCACACAGATGTTCTTATCTGGCACCAGGCAGTCAGGAGGCCTTGCTTAAGATCTGCTGTCAGGTCAACCACTGAAGGACACACATGGGGGTGGCCAACAGCATGAGTTGCAGCAGCCACAGCCAATAACAGGGACTGGACGGTGTCAGAGGCCAACAGAGCTTGTGCTTCCCCCAGAGACCAGGAGTTGCAGAGGGAGAGACTTGAAGATGGTGTTTGCGTCCCGGCAGTGCCACCATGTGATCTTGGGGCCACTGTGGAGTCAAGTGGGCTGATGTGTGGGAACCCCCACCACCCTGTACACCTGGAGCTGGGTGAGATGCCTTGGGCTCTGGAGACAGCAGTAGCCAAACTCAGGAATCAGGACTGGATCCACAGCCTCCCTCCTGCCATCCTCAGGCAGTGTACAAAAGTGCTGGCCTTGTGAAGGAGGGGATGTGGGGTCTCTTAAAGCCCGATGTCTCTCCTGATTACCAGAGGTGGTGGAAAAGCACGAGACGACAGTGTTTTAATGATGTGATTCTTATCGGGGCAGAGACTCTTAAATGCATTGTAATCTATTTTTAATAAGTCATTCAAACAGGCTCAGCTCCAGTTAATGTCCAGAGCTGATAGCTAAGGCCCTGCCGGGTCCCTTTGATGAGGGCTGCCCTTCATGTCCCCTTCCTAACCATCTTACTGAAGGAGACTGTGGTTGGAGGAGGAGACACATGGCCTTGCAGCCCTTCTCTTCCTGCCTTTGGGAGCCTCAGCCAGCTGAGGTGCCCAGAATGAGAATCGGGCCATGGCAGCAGGTAGAATCACAATCAGAACCCTCCAGGATGTGCTTCCCCTTTGCTCTCTGCTGAAGGACTAAGTGAACAGGCTCCTAACATCTGTCTGGGATCCAAACGGCCCAGAGGCCTCAAGGAGCAAAGATGCTGCTGCCAGCTGCTCCCCAGGGCCTCGAGCACAGCCCTTGCCCCTTGTTCTGTGTGGGAACCTGTTCTCTTCTAGCTCCTGGGTCTGTGCCACCACAGCCAGCACCTGCCATCCTCTGCTCCTGTCCCCCCACCCCCACTTTTCTTTAGCCCTGGGCCCTCTGAGAGCCTTTTGCTGGGAGGTAGCTTCATTGTGTCCCTGGTGCACAGCCTGGCGATGCCAGCCAACCAGAGGAAACCTTTACATCACACTCCCACCAAGCCTGCAGAGCAGGGTCCTGACTGCCTCAGTCTCCCTCTCCCACCCTGGCTTGGCTAAGTCTCAGGTTCTCAAACTGTGGCCAGCCTCAGGTCCCCACCTCTGGGCCACCAGGTGCCTCAGTGACCCCCTGTGGTCAGGAGTACGGGTGACAGAGGCAGATAGTCCTGGCTCCTCCTCAGTGAGTGGAGGTTTGGGCAGGCGGTCATGGAGTTGGATCCAGTTGTGCAGCACAGGTAGGGTCCCCAGCACAGTGCCAACAGGACAGTCACCCTGCCTCTCCTTGCCTGGCTTGGCTTAGAAGACTCACAACCAGCCAGCCTCCTAGCCCAGGCCAGGCTCAGCTTCCTGTGCCACCAAGAGGCTGTTCATGTGTCAGGCACTGCCTGCCTGGACCAGCCCTGCAGGGCTAGTACTGGTCACACTGGCAGCTAGACCAGGGCCCTCTGGAGGTTTAGCTGAGCTAAACTAGAAGCTGTTGTCCAGGTCATGGAACCGCCAAGCCCTGGGTGCAGGAGCAGGGGGCTCTGCTGCAGGCCCTGGTGGGGTTGGCTGAGTGGGTGGTGCTCTAGCCTGCAGGCAGAGGCTGCCATGAGATAGATAAAGGGAGCAATCGCCTCCTAGCACACAACAGCCTGTCTCTGGGTCTGTGCATGCCGAGTCTCCAAGGCAGCCAGTCCTGATTAACTGTGCAAACTTAATTAGTTCACATCCAAGTTTGTGGAAGGCATTCCTCGAGGGAGCTGTGTGAACAGCCTCCGGTTACCAAGAAGACCAGATTCCACGACGAGGTGATGGTATTAATATTGAATATCCCTCCTTGGGCTTCCATTCCTCCCCAGCTGTAAAAGACTCATCTTCCCCCAGGCTTCTCTGATGCGCTGCTCTTGTAAATAATATAAAACCAATTTCTTCCGAGATTGAAAGAGAGGAGTGGGCGCCTGTCCCAAAGTTCCTGGAACCTGCCCTGAGCGGTCAGCTCCGATCTGAGGGGCAGGAGGACACCCTACATCTCCCAGGAGTCCTGGTTGGGCCGCGCTGGATCCCCCACACCTGACAGGACAGGCCTTCGTGGGGACTATCCCGAAAGCTGCTTGGGTGCTGCCCCTCCCCAGTCACTTGGGCAGCAAAGGCTTGATGGCTGGGCATGGGGTGGGTGCTCAAGACAGTGGGTGTGGTGAGTGGGAGGCAGGCTCCAGAGGCAGTGTCCATCCTGCATGTTCCAGGAATCCTCCAGCTGGCTCTTTTGGAAGGTCCAAGAAACATTTCCTTTCCTAATAAATTGCCCAGCTGCTGGTGTGTCTCCAGGATGTTCCAATTGGCCCTTTAAAGACTCTGCTGGCAGGGGGGTGTTCAGAAGCCAGGAGCACTTTGGATAATGACACATCCTGTTCTGATCTTGGCCCCATCAAAGGGAATGGCCAGGCCTTTGATCTTCTGGTTCCCTGAAGCTCTGGGAAGATTGCCCCTCCCCCAGGCCCCACCCAGAAAATAGGCCCAGACCTGCCCTGCTCGGGCAGTGCTAGTTCTGGACAAGAGCTTTCCCTCCTCCTCAGAAAAAGGGCTCCCTCCTCATCCCTCCTCCCAAAGGCCCTCACCCTGGGCCTCCTGAGAGGGAGCATCTGGCCCCTGCTGACCCCACTAAGTTGGCTTCTCAGGCTTCCTCTCGGGCTTTCTGCCCACAGTTGCAGGTGCCTGAAGCAGACAGTGGGAACACACAGTCTCATGGGCCCCCGGGAGTGCTGGGAGCACTGTCCACTGGGCCGCAGGGCCAGAGGAAAGTGATGTCCATTTGCACCTGAGGCTCTTGGCTATAAACCAGGCTAGCTAGAGTGGGCATGGCGTGGAACAGCAACAGTCCAGTAACCAAGGCCAGGATGGTGCCCATGCTCGTGCCCTCCAGCCTCCTGGACACAGGAAGGGGCTGCCTGCAGGCCATATGCCACCATCCCCAGGACCAAAGCACCAGCCCCCTCCCTCTTTGGGGAGGCCTCCCGCAGGCAGGAAGAGGTCTGCCGCAGCCTGCCTGTGCTGATGGCTACTGCCTATGGCCAGGGTGAGCACTTGGCCATAGCTGGCCTGTAATGGGCTCTCCGTGGACCCTTAGCCAATCCTTAACTAGATATCTAGTCCTTTTCCTCCCTCCCTCTCCCCTGATTGACAATGCTCCCCTATCCCTGAGCTCTACTAAACCTCTTCGTGGGACCCTCTATGCAGACTAGTCCAGGGCTCACCTCTTCTCATGTGGCCTCCCTGTCCCCAGAGACAGTGTAGGACCACCTCAGTCAGCGCTCATGGAACATGGGGGCCTGTGTGACCCCCAGGACTTTGCTCTGCCTGGCCCCAGGTAGCTCCACCGCCAGCCTAAGGCAAGTGGATGGGGGCTCCATTGGGTTATTTTGTTTGTTTAATTATTTTCGTAGTTACTCTATAGCAGGCAAGGGTTGTTTCACTTAACAGTGGTAATACAAAGCTGACTTTAATAAGGAGTTTGTTTACTTTAGCAAGGGCGGCTGACTTAAAGCCCCAAAGTGAACAGCACTCTAGGGCACATTACAGGTGACTTCCGCTTGTGAACCAGCTGGGCAGCTCCTTCCCAGCACAGCAAGGCAGATCTGGCTCATTTTACCATACAGATAGGGATTCTGACATTGTCAAGGATTGAGAAACTCCGGTAGCAAGTAGCAAAGGACAGGCGAAGCAGCTGCATATAAGCCAGACCCTGCTACAAAGCCATTGTTGAGAGCAAATCCTGCAGGTTCTTACTCTGGGATCCCTGTCAGACTTCTTGGAACAGGACAGGACTTGAGGGCAGGGTGAGGGGGGCATGAGCCTTATTTTCCTGTAGGGTAGCCGTTCTCAGCTGGGCTCCTCCTGCCTCCCAGCAGACACTTCATTTGTCACATGGTCGGGGATCCTGCTAAACACCCTGCAACACACTGAAGCCAGCTCCAAGCGCAGTGGGGAGAGTGGGGTTCACCTGAGAGCCACTGGACAGGGACCAGGGACCCTCTCCTGCCCACAGGCACAGCCCACTCTCATTATGGGCTGAGCAGGTATGAGTTCAGAGAAGCTGAGCACTGGCTGGAGTCTCCCCGGGGAGGACAGGGCCCAGTCAGAGGCCAGTGCTGCTCTGCCTCCTGCCCCCTTAGTGCTCATTTGAAAGGCAAGGTGAGGAAGCAGCACCTCTGGCTTGCACACTGGGTGGGAGCAGGCCTTGATCCCGACCATTCCCTGTGCTGGACTCTGTCTGATCCAGACGCTCATGCCTGGTCTCACTCTTGCCTCGCCTGTCATCCAGCTTCTGTCTGCTGCCCGTGGTGTCCAGCCCACCTGATCCCTCTCTTGACAGGCTGGTCCCACCTGGATGAGTTGCGGTCCATGAGCTGTTTCACGTTATTTCAGATATGCCTTCCAGTGCCCCTCCCAGGTGCTGTTCCTGTTTCTGCAAGGCTGTTGCTAACCACTAGGGATGACCGGCTCCTTCTGTGGGGTCACAAGAGCTATCTGGCCACCACATACAAATCGACAGTGTCATCAGCCATTACATTATATTACAGTCAGTTGATAACAAAACAAGAAAACCAGATGTCATGTAATCGGGCTTGTACAGAGCATCCAACCTTTCAGAGCAGGAGCTGGGGAGGAACACCCAGGAGGAGGTTTCGTGGTGACACCAGTGTTGGGCTGGTGGCTTCCACAGTAGCCCTCGACCAGAGACAGAGCCACCAGCAGCCTTGCTCTTCCCTCCAGGTCAAGGCTTCATCCTAGGTCATCGCATGGCATAACCAGAGGTTGTCTCCCGGGCATCTTCAGGCCTCTGCTGAAGCATTGTGGTAGCAACCATTGTCTCATTTTATAGCTGAGGAGATACAGCCTCAAAGAGGTGGAAACCCAGATGCCATACAACTGTGTGGCACAGCATGTGCTGCACCGTGGATCATCTGGCCCTTAGCCAGGGTGGCTGGGCAGCCCTCATCCCCTGCTGTGTCCTAAGCCAGCCCTGTGTGTGTGCACTGCCTCATCCCAAGCTGTTGTGCAGACCTGGGACCCTAAGCTCTCGCTCTGCTCCCTGGAAGGGGCAGCAGGCCCTGCTCCTGCTCACCAGGCAGCTACCCATATTCGACTCATTTTCTTCTCTGTGCTAAGGCAACAAGGACTCCAGAGAGTGGAGGGTCACCCACCAGCTCCTTCAAGGCCAATCCTGTCCCAGGTGTGTGGACCTCCACACACGTGGCTGCATGCCCACTGCCTCCACCAGTCTGTGACAGGCACCATGACTACTCTTATCCTGCATGTTTCTGCCAAATTGAGGCGGGAGCCGGGGGCTGTCTTCCGATTGTTGCTGTGTTTCTGTAGGCTTCATAAACAAGATGGCCCAGTGGGCTGACCACATACCCATGCATCTAAGGGCTGTCCTTGTGAAATCAGTTGTTCTTCCAGCCACAACCTCCTGGGCGGTCCTAGCACCCTGCTCCAGCAGCATCTGGCATGGCCATGTAGCAGTGGTGAGCCAAGCAGTCTCCTCATGACAGGGCCAGTTGAGGCAGCTGTAGGTGGGAAAGAAGTGTGTGGCCATTGCAGCGACATACCTCACAGAAGACAGAAGGCCCAAATGAGCTCGCTGACCACCTTCCTAGCCCTGGGCACATGACCCGGATCTGCCTCACGCAGCCCCCCTCCTAGGGATCCCCATTTGAGCAGAGGCACACAAGCACACTTGCTGGGCCCCTACGCCAGGGACATTTGTTTAAATGTACAGGTGTCTTTGGACATGGCAACACGTCTGCCACTGGCAGTTTCAGCCACCCCCTTCCTGGGGACAGGTCCACTCAGCTCTGAAGGAGACTGAGCCCCATGGTAAAGAGAGGCTTGGAACAGCTAAGAGGTAGGTGTCTATCCTGAAACACGTTCCCATGCACGGTGCTCCCAGGGTAGGCACGGTGGGGACCTCAGCAATCCATGACATGCGGACAGCTGTGTCTGGAGCTAGGGGGTCTGGGGATGGAAGGTTGAAACAGAGCCTGAAGGATAAAGACCACCTGTGAAGAGCTAGGAGAATGTTCCAGAGAGTTCGAAGAGCTACCTGAAAGCCAGGGTGGCAGAGCATGAGGCAGGAGGCTGGCAGGAGTGGGGTTCAGGCTGGTCACTGTGTGCTGGACTTGAGTACTTGCCCCTTGCAACCTCTGGGCCTTGGGCCTTGGGGCTCACCCAGCCACTGCCTGCAGCACCATCTCCTTAGGCTCCCTGTGACCTACTCAGTCCTTGGTGCTCAGTGTGAGCACCTTCCCCCTGAAGCTGTGCCCCATCCAGCATTGACCCCTGAGCTCCTCCTCCACACCTACGGACATGTTATAGAAAGCCGAGTGGCCGGTGTGGGTCCCGCCCACAGCTTGCAGCATCTTTCACCTGCCTGATTGCTCCCCAGCAGAGCCCGTCTGGGGAGGCCTGTTGCTCCCTCTGCCCCTTCCTCCATCAGAGCCTGCTGTGATAAGGCCTGGAGCCCCCTCCTCTCTGAGGTGCCAGGCAGACATCGGAAGCTGACTGTCCAGCCACAGAGCAGGCACGCCGGGGAGGGGTCTGTTTGTCCCTGCAGTGGTGTGGGCATCAGGGTGGCTTGGCGTCTGGGCCCTCAATACTGAGGGAGGAAGAGGGAGGAGGCAGCAGCCTGGTGTGGGCCAGCTGTTGCAGAGAGATGAGGCACTTCGGGGATACATTGCCACCAGGTCATGGGCCCTCTGTGCTGGGCTCGGTGACCACTCTCTTTAGGAGTATTTGAATTTTTTTAATTTTAGTTAAAGTTTTGCAACGGTGTATGTTTGCAGATATTAAAAACTACAAAATTGCGCACTTTGGAAATCCACCGGCCCCACAGGCAGCCATTGTTAGGTATTTCCTAAACACTCCTGCAGAGATCCTTAGTGGTGATGGAGGTGTGTGCGCAGCATGCACACACACATGTTGGTGTGTGTTAAACACAAATGGCCCCCAGTCACTTCTACTCTGTGTTTGACCTTTACCCTGTGGGCACACTGTGCTGCCTCTTTCTCTCTGATGCTGCATGGTAACCCTGGGAACTGTGACTTGCTTGCTGTAAGTTCCTCCCCCAGGTGAGGGGATCTTAGCCCTAGGTGTGCACAGGTCTGTCAGCACACATTGTGTGTGAGCATGTTTTGCTGTGTTTTCCTCAGGAGGACTGCAGCCCAGGGCAGGGTGCTCCATGCCCAACAGTTTGTGAGCAGAGTCCTCTGGGCCCTGAAGGGTGGCCCGCCCTCCATCAGGTGCCCGTGGCTGGGGTGGCCCACAGGAAGCAGTTTAGAGTCCTATAGGCACAGAGGGAGTTGAGCAGGCCACCTACCCTATAGCAGGCACACAGAAACACAGAGCCGAGTCTATGCCACTGGTAAGTGGGGTGAGAGGCAGGGCACAGGGCTGCACCACCAAGCCTCTCAGGTAAAGCTGGGCAGCTTTGTCTTCCCCACACTTATCTGGGGAAGAAGGGTAATGTGTGGCGGAAGGGACAGGGTGTCTCCAGAAGGAAATGCTCTGGAGCTGAGGCCACATGTGCAGGGGATCAAGCCCTGGGGTCTTGCCTATCTCTGTTATTTGGAGGGCCATGGGGGCTGTTGCCAGTGTCCTGTGCCTCCCTGCTGGCAGACTCCTCAAAACAGATGCCTCAGGGTCCCCAAAGGACAGTGTAAAGTCTGTGAGCCTTAGACCAAAGGAGCCCTGTGAATACCCCCACCTGGAAGGAGCCCCATTGCTTTCTCTGAGGCCCTCAGGCAAGACTGTGGTCTGCCTCCAGGTGAAGCCCCTGCTGTGGGCAGTGCCAGCTCTACAAATCCTTCCAGCAGTCACCTGGGCTGTGGCTCAGGTGCAGCCTCTGCCCTCTTGCCCTGGGGCCGAGAGGAAGAGGTGAACTCAGTAGAGGTAAGGTCTGGAGGTGGCTGCAGTTGATGCCTGGGGAATCCGGCAGCCTGTTCCCTCTGTCCCACGGGGCCATCTTCTCCATCATCATCACTCAGGGACATGGAGGAGGCCAGGGGCTGGTGGTCCTTCCTCTGGTGCTTCAGTGTTCCGTGCAAGGTTGGCTGCTTGGAGGCCATGCAGGAGTGACCCCTCCAAGTATGCCCGTGGGAACAGGCATGGGCTGGCACCCTGTGCACAGCAGAGGGAAGGAAGCAGGTGCAAGGCTGCAGACACTAGGAAACGGGTCTGGGGCTGAGCCGAAAGCAGGGACTTGGGGAGGCCTGTCGTCCACGCTGTGGCCTCGCTCACAGGGACTGGGAGGTTGTGGTGTGTGAGAGGAGGACCTAGACGTGGCCTGGTGCTGCCACTGCAGGGGGGCTGGCCTGCCCTCGGAGTGGTTACAAGACAGGCCAGGGAGAGTAGGCACCATGGGGCACTCACAGGCCCAAGTCCCCTTTGGCCTTTGTCATCTCACAGTCCCAGGCTCGAGGGAACTTGCCCTTGCCTTGGTGACCCCCCTGGGGCAGGAGGCCACACCCAGAAATGGAGATGCCAGGCGCTCAGGCCTCTTGCCCCTCTCCCCAGGGCTATGTCCCTAGCCACGTCGAGCATGGGCAAGGGGGCTGCAGGTCTGACCTTGGTGCCACTGTCACCCCCACCACTGGGAGCCCGAAACTGGGGTAGGGGTGCCCGCAAGGAAGGATCCTAGCACCCTCCCAGGTGGCAGCAGAACTCTGCGCGTGCTTTGGGACCCCTGCCCACCATTAAAGAATGTGCTCAGTAATGATTTCCACCACTCACCAACCTGACCGCGTGCTGAGGAAAAGCAAGTCAAAATTAAATCAAATTTCAAATGTTAAACCAACCAATTAAAAAAAGCAATCAAACGGAAACATGCATTTTTCAAAACCATGTTGTTTACTCTGTCATAATTAATGTGTTCAGGAAAGAGTCTGGGCTCTAGGGAACAGCCAGCCACAGCATGGGCCGGGCCCAGTAACAGGACACTGGCCCTGTGTCACTGAGGACAGCAGGGGCTGGACACTGGCCAGCAGGGTTGTGTGTTGGGGTCAGAAGCCTGACCCAAGTGCCTTCCTGTCCCATACACCTGGAGCCCTGCTCCTCTTGCCTTCCTGGCCCAAGAGGCTCAAGAGACAAGGGCTGGTGGGAGGTGAGAGCCAGATGGAAGAGAGCTCTTGCTACAGTGGGGCCACCTGCCTGCACAGCCTCTCTTCAGGGTCCCAGCTTCCTCCCTGGCCACTCGCCCTCCTCTTCCTCTTCTTCCTCCCTAGCCAGGGACGAGGTCGTACAAGACCACAGAAGTGTGCTGCCCGCCATCTGAGCTGCCCTGACCAGGGGGTACCCCAAGAGCCTAGGACACTTAGCCAAGCATCTTGGGCATTTGAACATCAGCCCGTCTGGACAGAGACACTGCACCCCTGTTGGGGCTGTGGATGTAGGCCAAGGAAGGGGGGCCAGGCCTGCACCACCCCCTCCTCGTTGGGGCTGTTGATGGAGTAGCCCAGGGAAGGGGGAGGCAGGTCTTCCCACAGCCATCCCTTAGACAGCTGGACACTGCTAGCCAGAGGGAGTCTCGGGGTGCTGGGAGGGAAATCCAGCACCACCCAGATCGGGCTCCTGTCCCTTCACACACCCCCTCCACACCTACCCAGGAGGGCATCCACAGGGTGCTGTCTGGAGGACACAGCCAGGGCACCTGAGGTGCTGTGTGCACATTTGTTGCATGTCCCAAAGGCCACGGTGTGAGAAGCCTAGGAACACCCCAGAGAGGGAGGCGGAGTCCCACAGTCCTGCCCACCCCCAAGTGAAGGGGACCCGGGAGTGGTCTGAGTTCTTCCATCCACTGCAGCCTGAGCCCAGGCAGTCCTGGAACATTCAGGGGCACCTGACACACCAAGCCTGAGGGGACACAAGGGACACGAGCATCTGGGGCCACGGCAAGCTGATTAGGGCTTGTCCAGAGCAAGGCCTGTGCTGTTCTCAGTTCAGTGACTGCTGAGGGAGCTTCAGAGAACTGGGCTGGACCTATTGGGAGCCTCCTCCTGAACGTTTATTAATGACGCTTATCTCTGTTCACACGGCACTCAGTCGATGCAGACTGTAGGTAATAAACAGACAGCGAGCGGGCTGAGATGATAAATTATCTGCTCAATAATTAACAAATTAGCAGGCAGATGGCTGGGTGCTGCAGGCACGTATGGTGCTGTGTGCAGGGTGCCTGCTCTTCCCTCACCCGGCCTGGAAAACTGCTTGTGAGGTAGGCCTGCAAGAAGGTGCTCCCCTTCCTCAGGACAGAGCTCTCCTGGGGTTGAGGCTTAGGGTGAGGCCACTTGAAGCCTGGGGAAATCGAATGGACCCGTGTGATGGGAGGGGAAGGCACTGGAAGGGCAGGGGTGGGGGGTGTCTCCTGAATTTGATTGGGGGCCTCAGAGCTAGTTCTTTAAGGTCAGGGTGGACCCTAAAGAGGTACACAAATGGTCAGGGCTGTGTCCTTATGTTCATGAAGAGACTCTCCCCGCCCCTCCCCACACACACACCAGGGATTGAACTCAGGACCTTGCCAGCCAGGCGTGGCGCCACTGAGCTAAATCCCAAGCCCATGAGGAGACTTTGAAAGGACCCAGTGGCCTCTGCAAGGAACCTAGGGGCTGTGGAGGTGGGGCTCCCTCCCCAGTGGGCTCAGGTGCAGAGCCAGAGCTGAGAAGTCCAGGGGGCTGGCCTTGTTGGCCTTGGGCTTACTCAGGCTGTCACGCCTTTCTCTCTCCCATTTCTCCCTCCCAGGGTGCGAGCATCTGTCACCTGCGTGTCCTGCCGTGGTGTTTGGGGAGCACATGTGTAGCCTACCTGATTTCATGCTGGGAGTGGGGGCCTTGCCCGTGGCGCCTCCACCATGAGTCTCCATCTCTGGTTTAGAGGATATCTGTATGGGACTGTGGGCCTGAGGTCCATAGGTTAGTACTGGAAAGAGTCAAGACTTTGGAGCTATCGCGATTAATGTGTTTTCTATATAAGAAAGACATGGATTTGGGGTGTTGGGTAGGATGCCATGGGCTGGAGTTTATGTCCCCCAGTTCTCATGTTGAAACCTCTGCAATGTGAAGGCGCTAGGAAGGGAAGCCTTTGGGAGGTCACAGGCAAGGCCACAGCAGGGACCGTGGAGGCAAGAGATCAGGCTCTTAATGAGAGCCGCCCACCGCCCGGCCCCGGGAGGTAGGTGGGAAGCAGGTCTCACAAGACTCTGATCTGCTGGTGCCTTGGTCTCTGACTTCCAGCCCCCAAACTGTGAGAAACAACTTCTATGAGACAGGCCTCTGAAGTAGCAGATATCACCCAGGCAGGGTAGGGATCCAGCCACCTGGGCAGCCACAGCCGGTAACTCAGCACCTGCCATGGCTGCCGATGTGCTCAGTCATTACCAGGAACATTGAGGGCCAGGGCAGGATGTGGCCTTGTGGGGTGGCCCACTGCTGATGGATGTGGCCTCCAAGGGCGAGTGGATCGAGTGGATAAATGTGCCTGGCACCGTGATGGAGCTGGTAATTACACTTCACCGTGAGCAGTATTAATCTCAAGGCATTCAGCACACCGCATGAGGGTCGGGGCACAGCACCGCTGACAGTAGGAAAAGCCATTTATTACCCTGATAAATTGCCAAAAGATGGACTTTTTGGCCAACTCCTGGCAGAGCTTTCTGGGGGCTTTAATAACAGGGCTGAGCCAAGACCTGTCAGGCGGCCATGGTCCTCAGCTGCTCAGGACAAGGGGCCAGTCAGAAATGGAAGCTTCTAGGGACCCTTGCCACCTGCTCTCAGGTGAGTCTGACCACTGTGGAGCACCAGCCAGAAGGGTGCTGCTGTGTGGGGCTGGAAGGCAATCTTTGTCTGCTCTGTCAGGACGCACAGTGGGGCAAGGAGTAGGCCAGGCCACAAAAGTGGGTGTGGAGGCCTTGGGTGTGAAAATATCCCAGCTACACTTTTTTTCTCCTTCTCTACGTTGTCCCCAAAGAGCACAGGTTTGCTGGGTGGGAACACTGCTATCCTTCCTGTGTACTGCCCAGCAGGCTCCCATCCTGCAGGATGCTCTGTCAGGCAGGCGGCAGCACTGTGTCCATGGACCCCACTCCCCAGGTGGTCCCACCACTTAGAAGAGGCTTGGCCGAGGCTGGACTCCCCTGCCCACCTGCCACCCAGCCCACACAAGCTTGGGGCCTTTGCCTCCTTCCTCGGGACATCTCAACTTCACTGTTCCGTGCCACCATCTGGCCCATGGTCAGTTCACAGAGCAAGTGTGCGGTGAGCAAAGAGCAAAAGCAGGCAGTCATTGGCGGGCGTGCAAGGGAGAGCTGAGGCTCCAGGGTACTCCCATGGTCTCAGCCTCCAGGTTCCTGAGCCTGCCGTCCTGTCCCACTTGGTGACTGCACCTGAGGCCTCTCCAAGGGCAACTGAAGCCCCTGGGGGTCTCCTGTGCCCAGCAGGTACAGGGTGGAAGCGGTGAGCAAAGTCCTTAGGTGCCTGCTACAGGCTCCGGTGATTTAGTGGCATGATTACTTCCTAATGCAACACCTCACAGGCTTTTTATTAGATTTTTCCCCCCTTTTCCTTGCAAATGCTCTTTGGAAATAAACACCTGAGGCTGTTATACTTTATACCACTCATTTTAATTAACTTTTAAATCACATAGTATCACCCAGACCTCTCTCAGATGTCGGCTCTGAGCCAGGATGGGGAGCCCTGCCCTGCTCCTGTCTCCACCCTGAGAACAGAATCACCAGTTCTCAGGCTTGGGGGTGGGGGGACTCAGAGCTCCCTGGTACTAGGCCCAGCTTCCCACAGTTCTCTGCCTGGGTTCTCTGGTCTGGTGGAGGCAGAGACCAGGCCCCAGCTGAGCTCTCCCTGTCCAACAGACACAGGGTGGAGCAGCACCCTGGCCTTTGCTCCCTGCTCGCTGGATCTGGACAGCATTCTTCATTTCCATTCACACCCAGCCTGGTGTTGGGGGGAGGTTTCCTAAGGCACAAATCTGATGGCACCCACCCAGATACTGTCCAAGACCCCAGCTGTTACAAGTGGCCCCTGACCCAGTCTGCTGGGCTTGGCCTGGATGAGCACAGCCCCTCCAGCCAGGCCTGCCTGTCCTCACGTCCTGTGTCCAGAAAGCCATGCAAGCTTCAGCACAGCCTGCTCTTTCCAGGATGTCCAGAGGCAGAGTGGGCCAGTGATGCCAGAGACAGGCATTGCTCCCATGGATGGGCTCCAGAATGCTCCCTACCCCCTGCTGTGTGGTCTCCCCAGGTTCCATCTAGGGGGCTGAGTTGGTCCTCAGTGACTCTCAGGAAACCATCTGTCTCCCCCAAGGCCTCAGATGAGCTCTTACCCTGTGGCACCTGGAACAGGTGTCTCCTCTGGTGCTGGCTGCTCCATGTGAGTGAGGCAGCAGTGGTAATAGCTGGCGTCTGTTGGGCACTTACCACATACCAGGCTCAGTCACCGGCATGTCACATCATGTTGGAGTTAAGTTCAAGAGAACCCAGTGCCTAGCCCCTGCGTTCCCCCAGTGTGGTGGCTGGCACTTGAGGGTACCATGCCCCGTGGTCTGAAGGCCTCCAGCAGGACAGTGGCAGGCACCTGGTCTTATGCAGCTAGCTCCTCCACCTGCTCTGCGCAAGTTCAGCCAGCCATGAGCCAGGCCAAGTCCTCGCCCCACATCCTGGTCCACTGGAGCCCTGCAGGAGTTTGGGGCCCTCTGGGAAAGGGACTGCCCAGCAGGCACTGCAAGGCTTTTCTCTGACCAAGCTGCCAGGGCAGTGGGTACCTGTGGACAGAGTGCAAGGTCTCTGATGCATTATCTCTGACGCACCTCTGGACACTTCCTCCACATCCTGTGAGGGCAGAGACCACTGATGGTTGTTGTGATCATCGGGCCTGAGTCAGCCATGCTCCAGGGACAGAGCAAGGGGAGTAAGTCCCCAGAAGTCATCAATATTGCAGAGAACAGAGCTTTCTGTGGTCAGCTCCGCCTCTCCTGGGCCCTGCTGCCAGGGCTGAGTCTGAAGCAGATTGTCCAGGAGTTACTCTGGCAACCGGTCCTGACCCAGGGGAGGCACTGCCCCAACAGCTGCCTGTTAGCACAGCCTCAAGCTCAGGCAAAGAAGAGTCAGGAGAGAGGACGCCTGGAAGAGTTGTTCCGGAAGTTACATTTCCCCCAGAAGTCACATGCTCTGCTAGAAAATTAACCAGTATTTTCCTAATCAAATGGGGCTGCTTCCTCCTTGGAGTACAGATGACTGCCTGTCTGAATACAGCACCTCCAAAGCTGGCCCTCGTCCTGTGCCCCAAAGCTGAGTGCTGGCATCCAGATGAGGAAACCTGGGTAGCAGGGTAGCACTGACCTGCTGCCATCCTCAGTGCTCAGGCCACCACATCTACAGCAGGTGCTCCCGCTCATGCCTGTAAGCTGGAGCTCCACTTTAGCCCACATGGGGCATCGTCTTGGGGTCCTGCCCAAGGTCCTTGGGATCCAGACAGACCACCTGCCCTTTCCTCAAAGCCTGGGCCTGTGGGACGTGTGCCCTGCAGAGCCTGGGCCTGGGCCTGCCTCCCCTAGTCCATGCTGGTGTCTCTGAGTGAATGTGCAGCACTGCGACCTTGTGGGAGTGAAGATGTGGAGAGTCAGGCTATCCACACTGAGGGCAGCGTGCAGACTGGCATGTCTTCACTGGGACACTTGCTGCTAATGAAAAGGACGTTTATGAGTAATTTTACACAGAACAGTACTTCCTAAGTGCTGCTAGGAGAAGAAAGCCAGACTCAACAGCGTGCAGAATTAGCTCCCTCATGTCTCATATACATCCAGTCACGCTCTGCATCACCGTTTTGGTCACTGACAGACCGAGCGTACAGTGGCCCCTAAGATTGCATGGGCGATGACATCGTGGGCTTATGTTGTATGCGGCTGCAGGGAAGTCAGGAGGATGCTCCTATGGTTGGTGACTCAAGGCTGTGTGAGAGTGTCTGTGTACACCCACACACACACATATACACTCACACAGGCTGGGGGAGACGAGCTGCGACTGCTGTCTCTGCGTTGGTGACTCTGAGTGGTGCTGGAGAATGGCCACCTTCATCTTTATGTTTTGCTGAAGCGACAATCATCCGTGAAGAGTATTATTTTATTGTAGTAATTGTGCGCAGCCAGCCATCCCATCAAGGCACAGCCCAGGTCAGCATCTTGGGCCTGGTGCTCCTGCGCGTTTGCCCCTGCCCACTGGAGACCCAGAATCGAGTAGCATCTTCCACCTCCCCTGGACCTGACACTTCCCCGGCATGGACCAGGCAGACCCAGCCTCAGTCAGCTCCCAGGACTTGTCCCAGCCCTTATCCTGGCCCCCAGGTTTTGCCCACTAGATGGAAGCTCCCACACCTCCCCTGTGCCCACCAGGCCCTCCTGCAGGGCTCAGGCACAGGACAGCCTTCTCCACCGTGGCAGGAACACACCGGAAGCACAGCGTGTGGCTGTTGCCTTGGCCCAGCACAACAGTGAGCAATGCGGTCCCTCATAGGCGTGGTTTCGGGCACTGGTGTTTCCAGTACTAAAAGGAACTGGGAACCCCCAATTTCTATGTTAATTTCCTGATTTTAGATCAATGGTTCAAATCTTTAAACACCTCGGGCCAAACCAAACACATGGAGAGTCCTGGGCTGTTTGCACCTGCCCTGTATGTAGACCATCACACCTCTGTCCTCTGCGTGTCTGCTGCCCATCTGTCCATGGGTGCCTCCGTGGCCAAAGCAGTGGTGTCCTGTCTGAGGCCTGTAGTGGACTTGATGGGTCTGACATCAACCACTTGCTAATCAGTGTTTGATAAATCCTCTAACATGTGCTCAGCTACAACAGGCATGAGTGATGTCCAGGGAAGGAACCCAAGATAGAGTAACCTGCCGGCCTGGTCATGAGGATGATGCTTCATTTGAGTGCAGAACGTCCAGCCTGTCAGTGGTTCCTGTGCAGTCTGTCACTGCCAACCATCCCCCAGATGGACTCTTGGCCTCTCTCTATGAGCAGCTGCCCCCACATGAGCCCCACAGTTGACTGCAAAACCAGTGTGGTCAGGCCTAGGAACATCTCGTGTCAGTGAAATGCTTGACCCTGGTGACACCAACCAGCGCAGCAGCAGGAGATGGGAAGACACGGCCAGTCCCAGGGACCTGCCACCCCCAGCCAGGCATGACCAGCACACCACACAGGCCACACCACACAGCCCAAGACCACACAGTGCAAGCTCAGTCCTCAGGCCTGGGTGTGGGAGCACAGGCTTCGTCCACATGAGCAGCGTCAGTTGGGCACCAGGGACACAGAAGCAATGCAGCTGGTCCCTGCTGTCCCTTGCCTACCCTCAGAGGTTCCTGGGGGCCAGGGCCTAAACATGGAGATGCCTGCAGCACTGTGTGCCATCCAGTGGTTTGGGGAGATGGGTCAATACAGCTGCTGGAGGATTCCGAGGGCAAATCAGGATTTGGGGTATCCAGAAGACCCTCTCAGGGAGCTTCGCCAGCACCTGCCTCTTTGTGAAAACAGACCCGGGGATAGACGGTGTTGGGCTCTCTGCAGCCTCCAAACCCATCGGGGCTGGATCACCCTGAGCTGATCTGCTGCCAAGTGAGTCAGACAGCCCTGCTGTTTCCGCGTACTTTGATGCATCTGGAAAGAAAACAAGTGCTTACTAAATAGAAAACAACAAACTGAAGTTGGAAAAGATATATGGTCTTCAAACACCCTGAACCAGGAGACCAATTTCCCTTTCCCAGGACAGATAGGAATGTTGGAGTTCATTTTTTTAAAAATCATTTCTAAAATTAAATCACAAGAAGATACCTGCCAGATGTGAGGAGATGATTAGTATTCTATTCTTTGGGCCAAGGTGCAAATCAACTGCAGAATATGTTATGAATTTTCTTTTTTAAATGAATGTAGTCAATGAAAATGCAGTGCTATCAGCAGGACATGAAATCTCCTATTGCAAAATGAAGAAAATCCCATAATATAATTTGAGCCACATGAAATAGGTCTGAAGAAAGCAAATAGCAGCTCCGTGCAGGCTGAGGGTGCTGATGGAATGGAAATGCACTTCACACATCTTGTACAAGCAAATTGCATCAGTCAAATCCTTTTGCAAGAATGAAGCACTTCTCTTGGGCTCCCGTGGGGTGGGGCAGAGCGGCCCCTCCTTGACCTGCAGATGCCTGAGCTGGGGTCCCAGCATGCAGTCTGGGTAGAGCATGGTCACCCTCTTTTTCCTCTGGCTCTAGTTGGGGAACAGCCCCTGGTTCTGATGAACCCCCAGAACCAGGCAACAGCGTCCTGGTCCCAAGTTGCCCACCCTGGTAGTTTTATGGCCTCCTGAGCCCACACTAGAGCTCAAGGGCAGATGCCCTTCAGCCCCTGACCCAACTGGAGTGTTGTATGTCTCTGTAGAGTTGAGGGAGGGGTGGCTGTGAGACTCACAGGGATGTCACCAACAGTGCCCAGGGTGGCAGCCTTTGGAGTGGGTGTGAGCCCCCTGGGGTAGGAGTGCAGGATCCCTCTGGTCTGGAGAGGATGGGCCATGCCAGACACCACAGCCTAGTCCGTCCATGCACCATCACTTCCTCAGTAGCCCTGAGCACATGTACGTCCTTTGGTGGTGGGGCCCATCCTGGAGTGCCCCAGCCATTGCTGAGAGCCAGGCCCAGTGGCTGGGAGGCTGTCTTCTTGTGCAGCGAGGGTGAACAAAGTGCCTGGGATCATTTCCTGTTTCTCAACACCCAAGAACATAAGGACAGAGAGCCAGAGGCACTGGAGCACGTCCATCTCTGAGCAGCGGGCTCCTTTCAATTGTCTAGTTCTGAGCCATTGAGGGCCGAGTAACCAGCCAAGGTCAGAGCCACAGCCTCTCCTGCATTAGCATTCTGTGCACCATCCATCTGTGATTGGAGCATGAGGCTCTGCCTCAGCGTCAAAGCAGCTGTGGAGAAGCTGAAAGACCAGGCCTCATACCCCAATTTGGCATGCTGGGCCTTAGCTTTAAGGGGCTAGCCTTGGCCAGGAGGGCTCCCTGCGTGGGGAGAGAAGGCCCCTTCCCTGCTTGCTCCCAGTGGTGAGGCTTGTGTGCAGTGGGGTCTCCCACAACCCACAGGCCTCGAGGCAGTTTGAGGCCTGGACATCCCTGCCCTCTGGTATCCAGCGGCTCACATTCTGGCAGCACAGTAACCACAGCTCCCTGCCTCTGCCTGCCTGGCCACGTCTCATTGCTGTAGTCCTGCAGGAGTCTCGGGGGCAGGTTCTCTTGCCCTGTGTGCTGAGGAAGATGAGGGTGGAGGTGAGGTGACATCCTCACAGCACATAGCAAAGATTCAGCTGCCCATCTGAGCTCAGGCCTATGCTCCCAGCCTCCCTCCAGAAGCACTGAGATAGTTGGTGGGACCAGGAGTCCCCACATGGCAGCCTCATGAACACCTGTCCTTGCCCTCCTCTGGGCCCTGTGGATGCTCAGTAGGTGGGGCAGGGTCTGGCCGGGTCCACCTCTCCTGCCTCAGGGTCCCCGTCCTAACCATCTGGCAGTTGCTTCTTGTCCTGCCCTGCAGGAGCACCTACTGGAACACTCTGTGTCGGCCACGGAAGGAAAGACAGGACATGGAAAAGCAGGTGTACTAGCCCCTCGGAGCCTGGCTGCCATGATCTGTGCAGCTCACACAGGATGTGAATTAAGCAGGGTCAGCCCCGAAAGAGGCTCTGAACCTGCCAAGATGCAGGCAAAATTGCTGGCTTTTTGAAAATTGTCTTTTAATCGTAGTGAAATTGCACTGATGTGCACATACATTCCAGCAGCAGCTCTGCTGTCCGCTCTTCCAACACCTATTCCCATCAGTGTCCGGCTCAGTCCCAGCATGGGCTCAGCCACACTTCCCATACGTCCCCTCTCTGCCTGTAGCTGTTGAACAGCTATGGCTAAAACTGCAGAAATTGGGAGACTGACAGCTGACAGTGGTTTCAGCCTCACTGAGGTCAGTGGGAATCAGTGTACATCTCAGTGACACGAGGCTGTGTCCTCAGGTGGGGGATGACATGGCCGCCCCTGTGCTAGTCCTGGCCCTCTCCCTGCCATGGCCTCCTCAGCTCTCTCCAGGAAGACGGGGCTGGGACAAAGCCTGCCATTTCAGATATGAGGCTTGGGCCAGGTCTCCTCCCCAATCTTTGTTTTTGACTCCTTCATATCGGGAAGAAAAAAAAAACTCCCAGTAGGAACCATGTAAATTTGGCAATGAGATGTTTTAATTGCACCTCAAAATAGTCTGCAATAAAGAACATTAAACTGTGACTAACCAATTGTATTGAAGGGAGCCCCAGCAGTCAGAGGTGACCAGCTGATAGCGTCTTCCCACTCACAGGCTCTGGGTGTTCGGCAAGGTGCCAGTGGCTGCAGTGTCGCGCTCACCTGTGCCCTTCCCCCAGGCTCCTGCTTCCGGCCATCCTCAGGCTCTGTGGCATAGTAGCACTGGGCAGTCGCTTGAGCTGGTTTTGCCCAAGTCTTCTAACAGGAAGAGGAAGAGGCTACTCTTGAGTCGATGTGTTGCCCAAGAACCTCTAAGGCCCAGGAGGACAGAGACCAAAAAGTATCACCTTGCAAGGCCCAGAGCAGAGCCAGTGGCTTTATGGGGAGTGTGACTGTCTAGAAGTATCCAGACCCCCATTGCACAGATCTCAAAGTTGTGTCACTAAAAATTCATGTGGTTGTGATAGAAAATAGCCATATCCTTCACTGGCCCTTGCCCACTGGGAGGATCCCTGAAGGCTCCACACACTTGGAAAGCCCAGGGTCTGGATTTTTTTTTTTAGTGTGTGTGTGTGTGTGTGTGTGTGTGTGTGTGTGTGTGTGTGTGTTTTAATCCATCCTGTGCAGGCTTTGCCGGAGCCTGTGGCTTGTGCTTTACTCAAAGTCTTTGTCCCCGACCCAAGGTGGAAAGCTTGGGTCAGTCTGTGTGCCATGCCACAGGGGGGAACACAGACAAGAGCCCCACACGGGGCCATTTAGTACAGAGGCCCTGCCCCCAAGACAGCCCACCAGGGTCCTGAGAGCCGATGAGCAGTGGAGAGGGCAGTCACAGATGCTTCAGGAATATCAGCCAGGGGCCACATAGAAGCTCACACAGCACACTGCCTGAAGAGGATGGGTGCATCTAACCTGAGCAGAGGATGTGGCTCCTTCCAGTGGCTCCAGAAGGTGCTCAGCAGGCAATGGGTCAGGCTGGGGTGGGCAGGCAGCAGGCACCCAGTGCCATGGAATGTCCTGCATGAACTGCTCTCGACCTTTCTCATCTGGAATGTGCTGTGGAGACCCTGAGCCAAAAACAAAGCAAGCTGTGGCAGCCCACCACTGAGCCCTGGAAGCTGGAGCCCTGGTGGGGTGGCTGGGGCTCCTGGGGCTCTAGCCCTTCAGAAGCTGGGAGCCAGGCAGGAAGGGCCATGCGTGAAACATGGAGTCTGCTCCCACTTTTGCTCCTCCTTAATTACCAGCACCATAGTTGCAGAGTTGAGATGCAGCTTAAGAAACCTTTGTGAGTAATTAGTGTCAAAAACACAAGATCTACAAAGCCATAAACTCACAGCTTGGCAGTGTTACCAAGTACTAATTAAAAAAGAGGAAAGAAAACTCCCTTTCATGATCAGATTCTCAGCCCTGCCAGAGATGAAAAACAGGCAATTTACAGATGATACCAATGCCAGGCCATGAGTGACCTGTCCCCCTGGGTCAAGGCAGACACGCAAGGTGACGGGATCACAGGGATGCCCACCCAAGAAGGGATTCTGACCAGAAAGGGGATACTCGGCAGAGTCACCTGCCCAGAATGATGGTGGGACCGTCCCAGCCACAGGTGAGACCACTGAGTGAGGCCCAGAGTCCACAGTGCCCCCTTGGGACAGGCATGGACGAGGTCAGTGGCTTCAGAACCCCAGCAGCCCCTTCATCCCCTCCTGATCCCATGTGCCGCGAGGACTTGGGATGCGGTAAAGCAGCTTCCGGGAGTCAAGTGGCCTCTAAACTCGAGGGCCTCCCAGCAGCCTCACCTCTTCTGGACCCCTCCTCGGGAAGCCCACAGGAATAGCAGGAGCCACCACTGAGCATGGCCACTGGATTTGCCTCACTTGACCCCAGCCAGGAACTGGACAGAAACTAAACAGGCATCAAAGCAGCTGGCCTGGAAGGCTCTGGAAGAAGGGGGATCCTGTGTCAGGTCATAGAGACACTGCCTTCATCTTCCAGTGTCCTTTCCTGCCAGCCCCCCACCCCAGGACAGGGGAGGCCCCCGTGAACAGGGGAGGCTGTCCCCCATCCACATGAGACGTAAGGGCAGAAGCTCCTGGTGACTCTTAATCAGTACAAAGCAACTGACTCCCATACCCACACTAGTGGGCCACAAATAACTCTTCGTCTTCTCTGTCTTTCTGAGGAGCTACGTGGCCCACTGGCTGCTCCACCAGTGCCAGACACAGCCATTTCAGGCGAGTGAGAACCAAAGGGAGGAGAACATACTCTGCCCTCCATCAGGGACTGCGGGATTCACCTCTGAAAGTCATGTCATTCACAGGGATATTTTTGACCCAGAACCAGTAAAATGTGCCGGTTGGCGGCAGCAGGGGCCTACTCCTGCAGCAGATGGCAGCCAGGGTGTCATTCAGGTCCCACCAGGACCCCTGGAGAAACACATGCCACTGTGAAGCACAGCCCCCCCCATGGGGGCCTGCTCCCACCAGCCACTGGCCTGCAAGAGACCTCTGCAGAGATGCCCGTGTCCCTGTCCCATGCTGCTCTGCAAACATGGGCACTACCTGGCCCCAAAGCCACTTTGCCTTTGGCTGGCTCCTGGCTCTCTGTTTGTGTCCTCTGGACAGAGATCAGGGCTGGCTGCCTTGTCCCAGTGTGGGACCTGAGATGCAGTGGACGGAAGGGACGGCTTGGGGCCAGAAGAGGGAGGAGACCCCTTCCTGCCTGCCCTATCCACAGCAGAAGATCCTGCTGCCCTGGCCTCTGGGGGCCTTGGGGTCCCCATCACAGGGAAGGGCGTAGACTGGATGACCTGTGGCTACTGGCCACCTGACCCCAGTATGGCCTCCACTGCAGGCAACCAAGTGACAGGTCACAGGTCCCCAGGAAGGGCGCAGCCGTAAGTATAGACAAGACTTGTCCTGTGTCTGGGGTGTGCAGTTCCTTCATCAGCTTGCTTTTGGTGGGTGGCTGTACCCCCAGGCCTGGGTCCAGAAGGCCTTACCTTCCGGTGCCACCACCACCTTGCAAGGAAAGGGAATGACGGGACCAATATGCTGTGATCAGAGTTTGACCTTTTTATGTGTATGTGTGGAACTTGGGATAGAGCCCAGGGCCTTCACCCAGAGCTACATCCCCAGCCCTTTTTTAATTTTTTGAGACAGGGTCTTGCTGAGTTGCCAAGTTACACACACTGAGCTTGAATTTGTAATCTTCCTGCCTCAGCCTCCCAGAATGCTAGGATTACCAGCACCACCATACCCAACTTCGGCTTTACTATTAAGCAGTATCATTGTGATGTAATTCCCAGAGTTTGGCACTGGCCACGACTCTCATTGCCCCAGAAGGAAGTCTGCACACTATTCTTCCCCTACGTCCCCTCTGTCCCCGTCCTGGGTCACCTCTCCCTGTGCGCTGTCCATGGATCTCCCTTCTATGTCCAGCTTATGGTTTTCTGCCTTCACTGAACCTTGTGTTTGCCAGTTTCACCCACACTGCAGCACTTCATTTTCTATTAACAGATACCCTTCCACTGTGCGGATGGAGCGTGTGTTATTTGTCCACTCATCTCTGATCAGCATTTAAGTGGCTTCAAGTTTTGGCTCTCATGAGTAGTGCGTTGTGACGTTCACATGTCAGGTTCAGGGTGAATGGATGTTTGTGTTTCTCAAGTAGAAGCCCAGAAATGGACTTGCAGGGTTATATGGTAATTTAGGTTGGCTTTTGAGGAAGTGCTCTCCATCTCCCCCAGCAGCAGTACCATTTCACCTTTGCTCAGCAGAGACGAGGGGTCCAGTCCTCCCCAGGGCAGGTGTGAGGTGGTGACAGCTGATGGTGACCCTCATGATATTCAAACACAGACTTCAAGTGGGCTTTGTGCATTTTTCTGGGTGGGGAGCCATGGTGCCATCCTTGAGGGACCATGGTCCCGAAGGGTGAGGAATGCACTTCCCGTCCAGTTTTGTCTGGAGAAGCCCGGGTGTCCAAGAGGGAGCCACTATGTCAAGTGGACCACAGGGAATGGAGCAGGCCCCCTGTGTCTGCCCATGACAGCCAGACCTCCCAAGCACCACCCTGCCTCCTGTTAGTGAAAGAGGCCACACTTCCTGCCATGGCATTTCTCCTGTCTCCGGCTTTACAGATGCCTTTCCACATCCTGTTTGTGTACACCTATGCAGCTGGCACCATGGAGATAGCAAATATCCCAGTACCCCCCAAGAGATCCCTGGACCCTTTGTGGTCCCCTCTTGCCCCTTCGAACAGGCCACCTTGTCTCCAGGCAGCCGCTGAGATCGTCCTGTGCCTGTCATTGTACCCTGGGAAACGCATTCCAGCATGTCTGTGAGTGGCATCTGTCTATCTGTCTTCTCCCACTCCGCTGATTGCTGTGAGGTCTACCCAGCTGTCCTGGGTGTTGAGAGCTCATTCCTGCTGGGACTGAGTAGTGGTCCCTTGGGTGCCAGAGTTTGCTTAGCCACCTGGGTGCTGATGGGCACTTGGTCATTTCCAGATGATAACCCTCTACCTACTCATGTGCTTGTTTGCCATTTGTTGGTGCAGTGTCTGATCAGATCTTTTACTCATAATTTTATTGGGTTGTATTTTTTAATGTTATATTTTTAGAGTTATGTATATCCTCGACATAAACCCTATTCAGATATGTACATTGCTGTATTTTCTCCTAGTCTCTGGCTTGCGAAATACACCTTAGGTTTGGTCACATGCTTTTTCCATACTTACTGAGATGATCATATGATTTTTCTCTTTTACTGTCAGTATATTGAATTATTTTGTGAGTTTCTAGTGGTAAATCAACCTTGTACACTTTTGGGGGGGGGGTACCGGTACTCAAACTCAGGACCTTGCGCTTATGAGGCAGGCAGCAACGCCACTGAGCTAAATCCCTGGCCCCCTTGTACACTTTTGATGAGAAGATGAGTTAAATGTTCTGATTTTTCAGTCTTTTATTGAGAGTGCTTTTGGTATCATTTCTAAGAAATCTTCATCTGACCCAAGGTCACAAAAACTTTCTCCATTTTTTTCTTCCAGAAGTTTTAGTTTTCCAGTGCATTGTCACGTCCAGTTTCCAACCAGTGTTGTGTGTGATGCCGCTGGAAACAGGGCCTGCTTCTGTATAAGGCATGGATGTCCCATGGTGCCAGCATCCGTGGTCATGAAGCCCAACCTGTCTTTGTACTTGGTCACAAATCACCTTTGTTCTTGGCCACAGACCTGCCGACTGTCAGTGTGCAAACCTGCATCTGGCCTATCCATCACTGTCTGCAGATCTGTTTGTCTGTCTGTCTTTGAACCTGTGCCATGTCATCTTCATCGTTGTCATAAAATCAGGTGGTGTTCGCCTCCAGCTTGGTTCTTTTTCAGAGTTTTCTTTTGGAGATTTTAGGTTCCTTGAGTTTCTGTATTAACTATAGACTCAGCTTTTCAATTTCTACAAAAAACACCTGCTAGGATTTTGATGACAGTTACACCGACTACAGATCCTGTTGGGGAGGACAATGCGTCCCCTGCCTGTGGTCGCCTCCTCTCAGCCGTGCCTTCTGGGTTTCAGTGTGCAGGTATCTCACATATTTTTGGGTTTATTCCTTATTTTTTCATAGTTTGATATGATGGTAAAGGGCATTGTTTTTTGTTTCTAACTTCTGTTTGTTGATACAGTATAAGTATGATTGGCCTTTGTATTTTATAACCTTGCTAAATTCACGCTTTAGGCCCGGTAGCTTCCTAGTGTATTTAATTGGGCCTTCCACATAGACCACGATGTCTGTGAGTCCAGGCAGGAGTATTCCTGCCTCTCTTGGATGCTTTTGACTTCTTTCTCTTCCTATCACTGGTGAGAACCTCCAGAACACTGTTGGATAGACATGGTGACAGTAGATATCCTTATCTTCTTTTCTTTTCTTGTCTTTCTTTCTTCCTTTCTTTCTCTTTCTTTCTCCTTTTGGCAGTAGTGGGGCTAGAACACAGGGCTTTTGCACTGAGCTACTTCCCCAGACCTTTTTCATTTGAGACAGGGTTTCACTAAGTTCTTAAGTTTCCCAGGCTGGGATTTGAACTTTTGATCCTCCCTGCCTCAGCCTCCCAGAGTAATAGGATAATAGGCTGCATCACCCTGTCCTGCTGTTTGTCTTATTTTGAATCTGAAGGAGAAGCACTCACTCCTAGTAACAGAGGGTGGTGTCTGCTTTGCATCATTCACTGACTTCCTTTGGGAGCGCAGGCTGGGAGGTTCTCATCTAATCCTAGTTTAACACGGTCCTTTTTTAGAAATGCATGCTGGGTCTGGTCCTATGCTTGTTCTGCACTAGTGGGTTACCATATGGTTTCTCCTTTGTACTTTAATATATTGAATTACTTGAATTTCTAGGGGTCAGCCAAGCTTGTGTTCTTGGGTAAACCCCACATGGTCATGATTATAATCCTTTCTGTTACCAGACATGAGTTACTGATCATTTTGTTTAGGATGTTTGCATATTCCTGAGGATTATTGTTCGCAGTTTTTTGGTTGGTTGGTTGGTTGGTTTTTTCTTTTGTAAGGTCTTCTGGTTTGGGTATCATAGCAGTGCTGTTCTCACAGGATGGGATGGGAAGCGTTCCTCCTCTTCTCCAGTTTTCTGAAAGAGTATGTGTGGGATTGGTACTGCTTCCTCCTTCAGTGTGGGACAGCTTTCACCAGGAAAGCCAGCTGGCCTTGAAGCTTTCTTCATGACAAAGTCTCGACCACACATTCCACTTCTTGAATGCACGTGCAGCTGTTTGGGCTCATTTTCTTTAGCAGTAGTTTGTGTCTTTCAAAGTATTTGTCCATTGTGATCTAAAGTGTCAAATTTATTGGTCCGCATTTCATAATGTTCCTTTAACATCTGAGAATTACCTTTCTGCTGCCTTCCTCACCCTGATGTTGAGAATTTGTGACTTCTCTCTTTCATTCCTGATCACTTTGGCCAGAGTTTTGCCCATTATACTAAACTTCTAAAAGAAACAACTTTTCTATTTTTCTGCTGCTTTTCTATTGCCTATTTTACCAATTTCTACTTTGTTCTTTATTTTCTTTCTCCTGCCTATATCTGGATCTCCCCTGTCTTCTTTGTTTAATGTCTTTTTTTTTTCCTTTGTTTAGTTTCTGAGGTGGCAACTGAAGTCACTGATTTGAGACCTCTTTTCTTTTCTAACATAGACATTTGATGTCATGAATTTCTTCTTAATTTCTGCTTTAGTCACATGCTCTGCATGCAAACTCTGGCATTTTGTTTTTGCCCTCTTTCAGTTTAAATTGCTTATTAATGTTCTTTTTGATGTCTTCTTTGACCCATAGGTTATTTAAAAATAAGTTATTTAGTTTCCAAATATTTTCAAGATTCCCAGATTTTCAGTAATTGTAGTATAATTCCATTGTGGTCCAACATACTTTGAGTGATGTAAATCTTTAAATTTATTGAACTCGTTTGAGAAAAAGTCTGACTAAGTTGCCCAGGCTGGGCTCAAACTTGTGATCCTCCTGCCTCAGCCTCCCAGAGTGCAGAGTTTACAGGTGTGGGTCACCTTGCACAGCCTTAAACTGTGTCTGAAGGTGCAGAACATCATCATCTGGTCTGGTGAATGTTCTGTGTATTCTTAAAGAGAATGTGCATTCTGTGAGAATGTGCTACTAATGACAATGAGGTGACATTTTTTTGAAAGAGTTGTCAGATCTTCTGCATCCTTGCCAATTTTCTGTCTTCCTGTCTTCAGCTATTGAGAAGGAGTATTGATGTCTCTGACTACGTGGATTTGTCTATATCTCTCCTAATGTTCTTTGCTCCAAAATCTACTATGTCTGATATTAGCAAAGCCAGTACAGCTTTTGGCTTTCCGTTACCACGGGATATGTTTTTTATCCTTTTACTTTTAATCTACTTGTGTCTTTAAAATGTGTTTCTTATAAGCAGCTTATTGCATTCATATCTAGTCTGACAATCTCTGCCTTTTTCTTGGGGTCCTTAGACCAGTTCCATTTAAGTTGGTCACCACTTTAAGTGCAGCATCTTACTTTCTATTTGTCCTGTTTGTTCTTTGTTCCTCTTTCCCTCTCTTCCCCCTTCTTTTTCTGCCTTGAATATTAATTGGACATTTCTAATCACCTCATGTATCTCCTTTTTTGACTTCCTAACTACATTTCCTTATCTTGCTATTTTGCAGATTATTTTAGGATTACAATGTATATCTTTAAGTTATCACAGTCAATTTTGAAATGCTGTAACATCCCTTTCTCCTTTTCTCCTTCCTGCTCTAGTCTTCTTGTTACACATTTTACTTCTGTACACATTGTAGGCTCCTGATACATTGTTACTATGTCTACTTGAATGGCCACTTTTAAAGACACTTAAATAACAGTTCAGTGTGATGCATCTGGATCTGCAACTTCCTCCTTCTCAACCTGGTCTCTGTTGGAGGAGAGGTGCTCCCAGCCCTCTGCGTCAGCCCCAGTTCCCACCCGAGTTTCCTTCTCTCTGAGGACTTCCCTCCTCCAGCCGGCCCTGCAGCACCAGCCTGCAGGTGCTGAGCTCTCACCCCGTGTGTCTGGGGATGTCTGTATTTTTTGCAAGATACTTTCACTGGTGTAGAGCTCTGAATCGACTGGGTTTTCCTCAGTTCTTCACAGCTACTGTTGCACTCTGTCCTTACTTTCATTGTTTTTGGTGAGAGATCTGCTGCCATCCTTATCTTGGCTCATCTGTAGAGAAGTTGTCCCTGTCTTCCATGCCCCTGTCCTCCCACAGAGGTGACCCTCTCTTCTGAAGGAGAAGGCTTCTCTTTCTTCCCCTGACTGCTTTTAAGACTTTGTCTTTATTCCTGGTTGTGAGCAACTTGGTTTGGGTGCCGTTTTCTTCACTTATTTTCTGTTTGGGGTTCGCTGGCCTGCTCAGAGTTTTATGGTACTTGTCTCCACACTTCGGAGGCCTGGGCTTGTTTTCCCCCTCCCTATACTGGTTGCAGATCCTTGGTAACTGATCACACCAAGGCCCCTGAGCACACGTCTTGCCATTGCCCTGGTCTCTACATGGAGGGCAGGCTCCGGTCACTCGCATGTGGCTGTCACAGGGTCCCCTCTGCATGGGCTGTTGGGATGACAGCCGCAGCTCCGCCTGGCGGGTGGCGAGGCCACCTGTGGTACCATGACTCATGGCAGCACACGGTCTAGCAGCTTCTGAGAACTGGAATGGGGGCGAGACAAGAGTGTTCCCAGAACTTGACCACGTTTGTCATCAGAAGCAGGTCACAGCGAAGGGGGAGGACTGACAGGATGGCGCTTGGAGGCAGGTCATTGGGAGCTGGTTCAGAAATGACACCCACCACACCCCATCTGTGGCCTTGCCCTTGGAGACTTCAGGGACCGTGTCATAGGCCGTATGCCACAATCCCACCGCTCACTGATGTGCTCTTCCTTCTGTCTTGTTTCGGCTGACTTCTCTCATGCGTCTCATGCGGCCACTGACCTCTTCCTGCAGCCTCTGACCTGCCTCGACCCCACCTGCCTTTCCTCCCCTCATATGTTGTCATTTTCATCTTTAGGTCGCTTTGCTTCTTTTTTGGTATCTTTATGTCTCTCCTTAGCTGTTTGGACACATGGGATGCAAGGATAGGACTTAGTACCGTCCGTGATTCTGACACCAGCTCTGAGCGGATTGCACTTGGCCACCTTTCATCTCCACTGTGGCTTGGATTTTGCTGACTCTGCAGCACCTGGCAGTGATGGTGCTGATGGGCATTGTGGCCTCCACCTGTGTGCCGTGGGGCTTTTTTTTTTTCTTGGTACTGGAAATTGAACTCGGGACCTTCCTCTTGTGAGGCAGGTGATGGCACCACTGAGCTAGATCCCCGGCCTTTTCTTTTTGGTATGGAGGATTGAACTCAGGACCTTGCACTTGAAAGGCAGACAGTGGAACCACTGAGCTAAATCCCCAGCCCTGTGGGGAATTTTGTATCCTAGCCAGCTCAGAGATGCAGGGAAGCCATCTGGAAGCAGCGGACATGACCAGGGTGGTATGTAAGGCTCATTGGCCTATGACCAATGTCTTACTTACTTTTCTCATTGCTGAGAACCCAACACCCGAATCTAAAGGAGAAAAGGTTTATTTGGTTCACAGTTTGTAGATCTTTCCGTCCATAATTAGCTAGCTCCAAGGCAGATTGGCATGGCAGAGGGGCATCACAGGGGAGAGGCAGTTCATGCCAGGCAGAAGGCAACCAGCAGTGAAGTAGCAAGCACCAAGTGGCCACAACAGCCCCCTTTCTGTCCCTTATATTTTATCCAGGCTACCCGCCCTTAGGACCGCACTCACCCCAGGGTGGGCCTTTCCATTATTCACTCCCAGAACTACACCAAACCATCAGTGGACTAATTAATAATCACACACCCTTGATCCTAGCATCACACATTCTAGATCCAGCCACCTCTGGAAAGCCCCATCTGTGACCACATGAGGCTTTGAGGGGATGTCTAGACACAGCCATGACAACCAAGTTGAGGCCTTCTTAGTGTCCACATGACCCCCCATGACCTGCCAGGTTTCTGTGTGGCCAGCAGCGACAGGCACTGTCCACCCAGAGTGAGCATCAGTGCTGCTTTGTGGATGCTTCTCTCGTCCTTTCTCCTGCCGGCAGGGAGCTTCCTCTCAAGGATACTCCGCATGCTCCTCTGCACTTCTGCCCCTCACAGGACTCAGCTCTGAGCCTCGGGTCACCCAGCCTCAGCCTGCCCCCTCAATCCACTGGACTCTGCTCTTTGTCCCCTCAGGTCCAGTGATTTGAAAACCATTGTTTCGTACCTCGTGTCTCATTCTTTGGCTGTTTTGGGGGGGAGCAAATCACCCTGTTGCCCACCTTGGCCGGGAGCTGGCCCACTGGATGTGAGTTGTATCATCAGAGTTCAGCCTCCAGGGCAGAGCAGCAGGCGCTTGTCCCCATCCTCCAGCCAGGAAACTGCAGCTCAGGGACAGCAAGTGCTGTACCCAGGGTCAAAGTGCAAATAAGAGGGACAGCCAGGTTGGACCCCACTCCTCCCAAGTCCTGGTCCCTGCCCTGGCGGCATCGGCTGCTTCTTGTGTCAGGTGGAGCCATTGGCCCAGGCGTGGTAACTCTTCAAGAGGCGATCGCCAGAAATTGCCTGTCCTGTCGAGGCAGGAGCCAAGTGGAACAGAGGCTGCCCACGTGTCCTGCTCACTCCTCACTGAGCACAGGAGCTGCAGGGACTTGTGTTGTTCAGCCTGTGTCGAGGAGGGCAGAGGGACCCTGTACCTGCGGTGGGGAGGCCAGGCCCTGGGAGTGCTTCTGTGGCCCTCCCCCTGAACTCGGGGACCCTCAGGACCCAGTCTGTCCCTCCTCCACTGCACTTTGCACCTTCTCTAACTCACCCTGCCCACTGGGGACCTCCTTGACAAGAAAACTATCCAGAGATGGCCAGCAGGCCCTGGCTGCCGGCCCCATGCTCTCCCCTCCATTCCTCCTGCAGGAGCGGTGCCAGCGGCTCTGGAGTGGAGTGAGGGAGGCAGGAATGGCACTTGTGGGTTTGAGATCCACCTGTGGCCAGCTCCTGAGGGAAAGGTCACCCAGCTGGTGACAAGTTCTCCTGGTAGAGGCATAATCGCCCAGGCCACGCTTGGCAGGTTCCCTGGTTCAGTCCCATGTGGCACTGAGTAGCCATTCTCTCCATGTATGTCAGGCCTTTGGCTGCTTCCACCCTTGGAGCTTCCTGCCAGACATTCTGGGTGCTGCCAGCAGTCTTCCTGACTATGCCAATGCCGTGTCCGTTTGCATGTCCCCTTGCACACAATGTCTGCTGAGGCCTCCTACAGGCTGGCTGTGCCGCCCACCCTGAGGACCCCGGTGTGAGCCGAGGGTCCTGGTTGCACTGGGAGTCCAGGGATCCTCCCGAATGAGGCGCAACTCTGCCCACAGAGCCTCATGCCCCTGGCCTAGGGAGCAGGCCATGACTCCGTGAGCCAGCATGGACTGGGGACACATGTCCTGGGGGCCAGTGTGAAGGAGGGATCACTCAGGCTGCAGTTCCTGAAGAGGATGGCTGTCCACCCAGGACTGTACAGGTGTCCCAGCTCATGTGGCCATCATCCTGTGCATCCTGGGGCCAAGGCAGGACTGCAGCCACTGGAAATAGCCTGATGGCTCTGCCTAACCTTCCTGTGCTCCTGGACAAGGGGGATGGGCCGGTCCTGAGGCAGAAGACAGGGGAGAGGGCTGGGGGTTCTAGAGGACCCCAAGGGCTACACACCCGCCCCCGGAGAGACAGGACCAGGGAGGTCAGACAGCGCTGAGACAGCGTGAAGGGACAGGCCCTAGGGTGCCACAGCCCTTGAGCCTGAGCAGCTTCTTTTTACAGACAGGATCACCATCAAGCACACACAGAGCCAGGGCTCAGCCCTGACCAGGCTCCTGTAGTTTCCAAACAATGCTACGTCTGCCCAGTGGCCCCAGAGTTCTTATCCCCTGTCTGGAAGCTTCTTCTGGGGAGGTTACACCAGCCACCCCATGGCTTTCTCCCTCATTTTCCACGTGTTGCGTCCTCACACTCAGTGCTGGCCCTGCCAGGAGAGGAGGACACTCAGAGTGGGTCACACTCTCATCCCTTCCTCAGCTCAGCCTCAAGCCACGTGCCCTGACCCTCCTCTGGCCTCTGCCACAGCAAGGCCACCTCTGTGGGATTGATCAGGGACCTGAGAGGCCATGGCCTCTCTGTGATGTTGCAAGAAGAAGGATCTCCGGCTTCCATCTGCCTTGTCCCTTGCCAGATGCCACCCAGGACTGCTCCCACCAGCGCCATGTCCCCTGAGCCCCTGCCCCAGCCGCCTCCTGCTGTGGACCAGACCACTCTTTGCAGCAGCTACTGAGACCCTCCCACTCCCTCCTCTCACAGAGCAGACACTTTTATGTTGGGCATAGCTTTTCCCTGGGCCACAGCAGCCCCAGTGGCAGAAGACCCACCCCCTGCAGTGGGGTGGGGACCAGGTTGGGAGCAGCTCGCTTCACAGTAGCAGCTCTGACTGGCCACAAGTCGGCCACTCCCCTTGCACACATGGCTGGAGTCAGTGTGACAGTCCTCACCTACAGCTGTCACTGTGCGTGCACCTTCCCCTGAGCCTGATGCCCCTGGAACCTGCCTTCTTTAGCCTTCTCAGCCATTTCCAGAGAGACTCAGAGCTTGCTAGTGAGCCCAGGCCACAGTGTCCAGGGGCCTTGCCATGTTCAGCACAGGGTCTTAAGGACCTAGACCACTAGACATGGGCAGCTGCTCCTCCAGCCCAGTGCTGGGGCTGGAGTTCCACATACCATGTTGAAGTCTCAGGACCGAGGGCTTGTGGTACACACATAGTGTATCATATGGGGACATGAGGATGTGGCCACGGGCAGGGGCCACTTGGTAGGCTGGCATGGCTGACACACACTCACTGAGGCCTGTACCCCATGTCTGGGTCCTGCCTTGGCTCAGAACCAGCAAGGGGACCAAGAAGGTGCTTTTTGTATCAAGTCTAAGATCTTTGCCTAATCCTAATTCCTGAAGACTATCTTTTTTTAAGGTGTATATACATTCAAGTTCATGATGTATTTTGAGTTAAATATTAGGTGTGAACTTTAGTTTTTAAAAAAAATTTAACTGTGGTTGTCCAGCTGCTCCAGTACTATTTTTAGAAGACACTGTCCCCCTTCAGGAAGTTGCCGTCACACTTCCCACCAAGCATGTTTGTGTGGCCCTCTCTTAATTCCCCTGACCTATCCCCCTGGTCGGTCTGTCCTGCACTGCTGCCCATGTCTGTCCTACACAGCAACTATGCTGTACTGTGCTATAACCACAGTGCACCTTCACTCTGGGAAGGCCATCCCTGCTCCTCCTTTGCCTGGCTGTCCTAGGACTCTTCTCTTTCCAAATAAATTGTAGCATAGCCATATCGATGGCTACCAAAAACCTTGCTGAGATTTTGATAGGAGTTACAGCAAACCTATAGGTCAGTTTTGAAAAAACATATTTATGTGTGTGTGTGTGTGTGTGTGTGTGTGTGTGTGTATAAAACACACCAAGATTTTTCAGTCCATGAACATTGTATGTTTTTAAATATTTTTTCCATTGGTATTTTATAACTTTTAACATACAGACACTAAGAATTTTATAAATACTACTGCTCTTGTTTTATTTTTCACTTGTTCACTACTGCTTTATTTTTATTTTTATTTATTTATTTATTTATTTATTGGTACCAGGGATCAAACTCGGGACCTTGGGCTTCTGAGGCAGGCACGAGAACCACTGAGCTAAATCCCCAGCCACTATTGCTTATAGAAATACGATTTTGGAGTGTGTTTATTAATCTTGTTTCTTGCAACCTTAATTATTGGTTGTAGTTTCTCTGTAGAATTCTTTACATTGACAGTCATGTCATTTGCAAGTAAAGTGCGCTCAGTTCTTCCTTTCCAATCTGTGTGCCTTTTATTCCCCTTTCTCACTTTATGTCCTGGCTAGGACATCAGTACCATGCGGAGTATGAATGGCAAGGACAAGCCCTCACCTGACTTCTATCTCGGGGAAGTAGCCAGCCTCTCCCCGTGAAGTGTGCTGTCTGCTCTAGGTTACCTGTGGGTGCTTTGAGGCAAGTTGAGGAAGTCCCCTCGGTTCCTGCTTTGCTGACTTTTTGTTATGAGTAGTTAATTTGGTTTTGTCAAATGTATTTTCTGTGTTAATTAATGAAATCATAATTATTCTCCTTTGTCTTGTTGATGTGGTAGTTACATTGATCTTCAAATACTGAAGTAGCCTTGCATACCAGAGATAAGTTCTGCATGGTCATGGTGTGGCATTCTTTTCTATGCAGTGCTCGGTTTGATTTGCTAATACTTGTTGGAGATTTTTGCATCTAAGCTAGTGTGAGATACTGGTCTGCATTTGTCTGTGCGTGTGTTGGTTTGAGCACCCAATTAATGACAGGGGATATTTTCTCTTGTTTTCTCAAATGGATTGTACAAATCGTCATTAATTCTTAGTTAAAAGTTCAATGAAATTCTCGGGTAAAACCAGCTGGGCCAAGAGATGTCTGTTTGAGAAGCTTTTTACTTATACATTAGTTTCTTTAATGGTTCCGGTCATCTGTTTCATACTGGCTGGGTTGGCAGTTTGCAGTTTTCCAGCCCATGGCTCCATCCTTCTGGATTGTCAGACTCCTGTGCACACACGATGTTGTTGGACTTCTCTGCGGTCCTCTAGAAGCTTCAGGTCTGCTGTGGGCCTCCCTGTTTTGCTTCTAGATTTGGGCATCTCTGTCTTTCTCTGGGAGTCTCGCTGCAGCTCTATGCATTTTTAGTCCTCTTTCTCACAGGAGCCGCTTTTGGCTTCAGTGATACTTATGTTGTGGATCTTGTTCATTCCTGCTTTTTTTGTCTGTGCCATTCCCTTCCTTCTGTGTCCCCTGAGTTTGCTTCGCCTTCCCAGTTTCTCTGCACAGGAACCTCTGGACCTGAGATCTTTCTCATGAGCATTTAGGTCTGTCTATCACTTTCCCTGGAAGCACTGCCTTGTGTGCAACGACAAGTTTCATGATGTTGCATCTTAATTTCCATTCAACTCTCTGTCTGTCTTATTTCCCTTGAGATGCCCTCCTTGGCCCTTGGACTGTTCAGAAGTGGGCTGTTTAATTTCCCTGGGTTTAAAGGATGTATTATTTTCCTGTCTTTCTCTTACGACTCCTCTTAGCACAGCCTCTTCTGTCCTGAGCACTCTGTGCTTCCTGACCATGAGCCCCAGCTTGGTGGCATTTCGCTGTCCAGCCCTGTGGTCAGCCACTTCAAGAAGCAGTGGGGACATTTTTCCTACCCTAACCACAAAACCTCCCTCACATGCAAGCAATATTAAAGTAGCTCCGGGGTATCTGAAATAGTAGGATGTACACTTCCTGAATGTTTTCCATTTTACTATATTTCAGTTTTGCTTATTTGAGCCAGGATTCAGGGTTACAGATGTTGCATAGCACTTAACCTCTTGGCCACTCCCCTGCCGCATTTCTCATCTGTGGAACTTTCACTGATGCCCTAGAAGAAGAGATCTTGCACTCGATGGACAGCCCTTTGTCACCTCTGTGCCACACAACTGTAGTTAGTGGGGGCAAGAAGGGACATGGAGAGAGTGTCTGTCTCTGCTCCCCAAAGTCTCTGTTAGCACTGGTTCTGTTTCTACCCAGAACCCCAGGTGTCAAAGATGCTTTCTGAAGTGCCTGCTGTGTGCACCAGGAGAGGGACACTGCCAGGCCTGGGGTGGAGGGGCAAACCAGCACTCAGTGAACTCCTGGGCCACGGGCACCCTGTGCACTGTGGGGCACTTGTCTCCTGCATTTCCTGTCAGTGAAGGTCCTGCCTGCACCTGGCCTTCCCGGCCCGGAGGGAGGCCTCGGGGCACACCCGGCTCTGCTGTCAGATGGAGGTGGAGGCCTGAGGCCAGGCCAAGTAGGTCTGGCGCTTGCATGGCGGCTGCCACCCACCAGGCAGCCGAGTGTCTTCCTTAGGCCTGAGTTGTCTCAGGCACTCGCCAGCCACGCTGCCAGTCCCTCCCAAACGGAGGGGCAAGGAAGCCAGAGACGGCACATGCAGGCAGCCCATAAATATTTCCAGCCACAGCCAACATGTCTTACTGGGCAATTTGCTTTTTAAAAAATTGCACTCTAATTTTAAGTGAACAGCCCTAATTATGGTGATTTACAAGGCACCTGGGGACCGGGTGGTATTTGAACACGGCAGAGGCTGAGCCGAAATTGATCGGCAGGGCATAATTCAATCTGCACATTCTGATAAGGCCGAGGCTGCTGCTGCCCAGGCAGATCTGCTCAAGGAGGCAGCCTCCTGCCAGTGCGAAGGGGATGGGCATGCCGGGGGAAACCGAGTTGGGAGAGTGGGCCGAGAGGCCAGGGCAGCGGTGGCGAGAGGCTCCTCCGGCGGGCAGGACTGGCCTTTGCTGACTTCAGGATCTGCCCTTCTCTGGGGTGTAGATGAGGGGCAGCACCTGCTGCTCCTGTCCTCCTCAAGGCCCCTCTGTGTCGTAGGGGGCTGCTCCTGGCCAGCACAGATGCAGTGGTCACAGCTGCCTGCTCTGAGCAGAGAAGGTGGGGATCCCAGCCTCCCAGGACAGGGTCCAGGGGAGACTCGGTGCTCAGGGCCAGGCTGGGCAGCCCAAGTCCTCTGGAGGGGACCCTGGAGACTTCTCCCTGACCCGCTCCCCCGCCGCTAGCTTCCCCAACAGCTGCCGAGAGTCACCCCCTCTGACATTTAGGGGAAAACATTCAGAGTCGAGAGCAGAAGGCAGAAATGAAAGGATTTTCTTGGGAAAAGGTCAGAGTGGTTTCTCTTATTTTTGTTTAAAAAGTGGTTTGTGTTGAACTATGACAAGGCTAAATGCATCAGCGGCTGTGGGAACAGGCGGAGGCGCGAATGGGAAAACAGGGAAGTGCAGGTAACAAACAAGACAGGTGGCAGCTCCGGGAGCCCACGCACCTCAAAGGCCCCCGCACAGGGAGGGGCGCACGGAGGGCGCAGGGGTGATTCGAGGCCAGGCGGCTGGAGATCTCCAGGGGGCCTCGACAGTAGCCAGGTTAGCATGCAGGAGGGCGCTGGCCCAGGGGTCCCCACCTCCCCCTCGCTCATGGCAGGGAGAAGGAGCACCAGTGTCCTGCGTCCTCCCCTAGGGTGTACATCTGGATCTGGTATGTCCGGTGTGCAGCCTCCTCCACCGGCTCCTTAGAGCGTTTGCATCGCCCCGCAGAGAAATCCCACGTCCAGGGCAGAGACACGGCCCGTGGGGCAGTTTCCTTCTCCTGAAGTAACGCAGGAGCCCAGCTTCCCTAGTGTCCTGTGGGTGCAGCTGCACAGCCCCAAGGCAGGAGGGGGCGGGGTTCCCAGTGGGGCACTGGGTAGGGACCACCTTTCCCTGGTCTGCTGGCTCCAGGGCCACCTCCTCCCGCCAGCTGCCCACCCAGGTGACACAGAGCCTGCTCCAGCATCTGCGGGAGCCCAAGGCCTGGCTGCCTGCTGTGACTTTCAGCTCCTTGCCTGGTGACCTGAGCCCCACTCGCTAGGCACAGGACAAAGGGGCCCTTCCCCGCCTGGATGGCACCGTGGCTCCCTGCCCTGCCTTTGCTGGAGGAGGTGTGAAAAGGAAGGGGGACCGAGGCTGCCAGCCCCTTGCTCACCGCCTGCTGTCTCTCACCCGCAGGCCACAGGACCCTCTGGCTCCAAGATGCAGCTGCTGGAGACGGAGTTCTCCTGCTCGGTGCCCGAGCTCATCGAGCTGCACCTGCTGCGTCAGGACAGCATCCCGGCCTTCCTCAGCGCGCTCACCCTTGAGCTCTTCAGCCACCAGACCGCCGCCTAGCTGCCCCTGTGACCCAGCCCTCAGTGTCCCAGAATCCGCCAAGGGCCAGGCAGGCAGCGGCGTGGTGTGATCGCCTTCCCCAGGCCAGTGGGGCCACCCTGGAGGGCAGCCCTGCCAACCCACCCACACATCCTGGCTGACCCAGCCCCACACCACATAACTGGGACTGGGAGGACAGTGGCCGCCACCAGGGCCTCGCCCCCTGTCCTGCTCTGGACTCAGCCCCCGGGGGTCAGTCCCCCCACCCCACTGTCTCGCCCACACACTGCGCTGCTCAGACTCAGTCCCCTGGGAGCTGGTGCGTCCCTACACCCTCAACTCATGAAATAAAGTTTCTTCTCCACTTGGCTCCCTCCACCTGCTCTCTGTGTGCGTGGCCCCAGGCAGCCAGGCCCCTTACCGTGATGCCTGTGGCCCACCACACTCACTGCCCAGGGCCCAAACACCAAGACCAGCATCCAGGCCAGGAGATTCTGGGGAGAATCACCCACCTTACCTGGGAACAAAAGTGCTGAGGGGTCCCCACACCTGGAAGCAGGAGACAGTGTGACAGTGAGGACCCAGCCATTGTCAGTGGAGAGCCCTGGCCCTGGAGTGGATCCCAAGCCTGGTCCCAGCTCTGCTCCTGTGTGACCTCAGGCAGGCTGCTCACCCTCTCTGAGCCTCTTCTCCCTCCAGGGCAGGACAGTCTCCTCACCAGGAGGGTTAAGCTGTGTCACATAGCAGGCATTCAGATGGCTCCCAAGCCAAGGTAGCCAAGCCTCCCCTGAACTGTGGAGGTCCCCACAGCCAAGAATGCACAGGTGACCCCTCCAACCCTCCCGTGTGCTGGTGACTGTGCCCTCCAGCAAACTCGGGCTCTGGCCAGGCCCATCCCTTTGCTGGCGGAATACCTGTGACCTTGGCTCCAAGCCTTCCCTTTGGCCACGGGGCCCAGGCAGGGTCCTGCAGGGCCAGGGCTGGAGGGGCCAGCCCCGCTGACACACCCAAGCCCGGCACCCAGGGGCCTGGGGCTGAGAGTCCCTCCCACAGCCCCGCCCCCTGCCGCTGGGCTGGTGACAACACCAGGGTGGTTTCATTCATTCAGTTTTCCTTTGGACGATCACTGTGCCTCTCCTGTGTACTCCGCTCTGTTCCTGGTGCTGGCAGAAGGATAGAACAGTGTTCATAGTGGCCCAGGCAGCCATGGACCCATTCCTGGGTGGCCGCCCACCCTCCACTCAGGAGCCCAGAGCCACCATGGGTGCCAGAGCACCAACAGCGTCGTGGGCCTGGACTGAGACTGGCAGAATGGGGTCAGCCCTCTACCACTGGCTTGCCTGCAGCTGCTGAGTGGGGCCTGGCAGCAGCAGGACAGCTAGGGAGGGTGCCCCACACCAGGGCCCGCCTGTTGGGTGAAGTCCTCTGAGGTCAGGGCCACCAGCCATGAAGACATGTCCAGGTCAGAGCCTCAGGCAAAATCATGGCCCAAGTAGCAGGCTGTGAGGCCATTGGGGGTGTGTATGTGTACACTGCACTGGGGGAGCCACCCAGGCAGGACCCCTAAGGTGCTGTTCTGAGTCCCAAGGCCAGAGCTGACTCTGGCCAACCTAAGCAGGAGCGGGAGTTACAGGCAGGATCTGGAGGACACACCCTGTAGCTCTGGACCCCAGTGCTGGGGACTCTACCATCCCAGACTCCTGTCCCCATAGCCGGCAACCCCAGCTCATGTCTACACCCCTGTGAATGCACAACCTCAGACCCTGGTGGCTACAGAGCTCCACCAGCTGTCCCAAGCCAGTGTCACCTGAGGAGTCAGGTCCCTGGCCTGATCTGACAGACGGAGCCTGGGCCACCTGCCATGCACCCCCAGCATCTGGAATTGGGTGGATGCCCCACTGCTAAAAGGCCACAAAGACCACTTCCCCAGGGACAGCCTCACACGAGCATCCTGCCCGGGGTTCCAGGTGCCAGTCTCAAGGCCTTGGGTTTTCTGTAACTCCATCCAGGTTTGGCCCAGGGATTAGCAGTTGCCACCCCAGACTGACAGCTACGGAGCAGCGTGGGGAGAGCGCATAGGCCCAGGTCCCACTCAGCCACTGGATCTGGGCCAGAGAAAGTTCTAGTTCTGGCAGATCCCAGCTTCTCCCAGCTCCTTAGTGTGCGCCCAAAGCTAAATGGTTCTTAAGCCGCTAATGACTAATTTTAAGGGATTAGTGCCGCAGTGATAAACTGCAATTGTCAGGATGTAACAAGATTTGCTGAGCCCAGAGCTCCTCCAGTTCCCCGGGGCCGGGAGGACAGCACCACCTGCTGGGTCCTCCTGGGGACCCTGGCCAGTCACTCGGTGCACCCTGCCTACCTCCACCCTGTGCCCAGCTTTGGGTGCCAGGCCAGACATGGATGGAGTTTGTTGCAGCTTCTTTTGTTTCTGTGGCGCGTAGCACAATACCTCTGGAAAACGGCAAATTCCTGGGTTTTCTGTGGCTCTGCGTTCCCCAGTGTGTGGCCTGGGGCCCAGCAGGTGACACCCTGGACTGACAGACTGATGGTGTGATCAGAATCTTCTTGAGATGACCCCAGGGGTGTGAACACCAGGTCACCAGTGCAAAGCTCTCTACTGACAGAGGCATCCCTGATCACAAAGCTGTTTCCTGTGGTGAGCTCATCCCCAAGTAGGGCACACCAAGGCTGGAGGCCAGGTTAGAAAGCGGGAGCCTGTGCATGGTCAAGTGGGTCCCTGTGGACCCTGGACTGACACCCAGCTCTCCCAGCTGCAAACTCAACCCCACCAGTCCCAACTCCTGAGTCCCCCAGGGCCCATTTCCTGCCTGCTCACAGTCACTGGTGCCTAGTAGAGGGCTGCACCTCTATCCCAAGACAGTTTGGGAGGAGTGACTTGGAAGGGCCAGGGATCAAGGGTCATACACACAGGAGCCTGTGTGCACACGCTGCCATGCCTGCGTGCACAAGATTCTGCACATGTGCAAACACACAGGACTGTGTACACTGTGCACACAGGGCTGCGATGCATGCAACATGTATGACCTGTGCATGTGTGTATATCCTGTGTCCACCATGACAGTGAGTGGGTTTACACGCATGTGTGGCTACTATGTACATGAGTGGTTGTGTCCACACTGGTGCAGGCACACATGCACATTTGTGAGTGGTCATGTGTGCATGAGGGTACATGTACATGCCTATACCATGAGGACAGACTGCTTAAACTTCTGCTTCAGGCCCAGAGAGGGGAGGGAATCACCCAATGTCACACAGCGAGAGTCCAAGGATGGGAGCTGGGAGCCCAGCCTGGGGGTCAGCTGCCTATCTGCTGTATCTTACATTTCCTTTTCTCTTTATTTTGCACTGCACAATTCTAATGTGTTTTTGCCATTAAAACACAACAAATAACCCTCCAACAATGCAAGAAAAATGTGGAGTTAAACAAAAACCTTCCTTTGGTTCCTTCCCAGCCTCTCCCACAGGTGGGTGGGTTTGCACACCTAACATGTGGGTGTGCAAAAGGGCCCGACTCGGTTTCATTTGATTGTGTGTATGGTGTTTAAAATAACTGTCTGTAGTTCCGTAGCTCAGTTTTCTCACCAATATATCTTGGAAATTTGCCATGGAAGCATCCACCAGTCTATTTCACTGGGTTCTGTTGTCTTCTGGAGACAGCAGCTCCCAGAAACACCAGACCCCAACTCCCGTTCTACACAAAAACCAGCAGTGTCCTCCAGAGCGCCAGGGCATTTAAACATCCACTATTTTTAAAAGCAAACAAACAAAAACTAAGTTCCAAGACCAAATCAGCAAACATCCTGACAGAAACCTGCCCTGCATTCAGTGTCCTATACCAAAAGGCACTGCCTCTTGAGGAGGCTGATTTGTTTTGTTTTGTTTCAGTACTGAGGATTGAAAGGGCCTTTGCTACATCCACAGACCATTTTTTATTTGTCTGTTTGTTTATTTATTTATTTATTTGGTCTCACTAAGTTCCCCAAGAGGGACTGGAACTTGCAATCCTGCCTCAGCTTCCTGGAGTGCTGGGATTACAGGCATGAGCCGTCACGCCTGAGCTCTCACCTGGAGTGTCCCTGATCCTCCATGGAAGGCTCAATGCGTCCCCCAAACTCATGTGCTCAAGCTCTGGCCCCAGCACCTCAGAATGTGAGTGTACAGTGGACCCTCGAGTTACGACCAGCCTGGGATATGTATAACTTGAGTTATGACCAGAATTTTACTTTTAACTTATGACCAAAATCTTGACTTATGACCCAAATGCCGGCTGCTTGTGCTTCCAGATGGTCTCAGATACAGATTAAGCCCTTAAAGAGTTCTAGAAGAAACATGACAACATCCTTTCCTGTGTGGGGTTAAGAAATCCTGGCCCAATGTCTCTCTGAGGACCCTGAGATCGGCCTGTATACAGGAGAGAGACTTTGAAGGCTGTGAAGAAGGGCCTGAGCCTTCAATTGACCAACTCCTCAGGAACGAATTGAGTTCGTAAGTCCGAGCATTTAAGCAAGTGATTAAAGTAAAATGAGGTCATTGGCCCCTCATCCAATCTGCGTGGGGTCCTCTAAGGCGAACAGGACACAGACACGAAGAGGGATCAGCCTGTGAAGAAGCAGAGAAAACATGGTGTCTGCACATCAAGGAACAAGGCCTCAGGAGGGACCAGCCCTGCCGCACCTGGACCTCAGACTGCACCTCCAGGTTGGTGAGGAAGTCTTCTGGTGTCTGAGCTGCCCTGTCCTCGATATTGTCACTGTCAGCATCATCACAGGGTTTTGTTAGGGTAGCAGAGCAGCTGGTGGCTCACACACAGGGTCCTGCCTCCCATCCCAGCCAGCCTTACCCTTGCATGTGACATTTATCTCTCCCTGACACTTTATTTAATGCATAATTTATTTATAATATGCATATATTTTGTATGTACCATACTATATATAGTAATATGTTTTTACCCATTTAGGGGAAGAGCACCGTCAGAAAAAAATATAAGGCAAACCGCATTGTAACTTGAAAATTTTTAGTAGCTACATTGAAAGTAAGAAGTCAGTGAAATTAAAATTTTAGTGAATATATTTTATATAGCCCAATATATCCAATATTTTCTCATTTCAACATGTGATCAGGATAAGAAACTAATAAGCTGTCTCATGATCCTTCTTGGTGAGGAAACTTGGAAATTCTGTGTCTTCCCACAAACGCCCCTCGGTCAGACTGCCACAGTCCCGCGCTCCAGAGCTCAGCAGTGTCCACCCTGGCAGCTCAGGGGCCAGGCCTCTTCTGTGGTTCCAGCACCAGCAGTCCTGGCTCAACCCAGCTGTCCCATCCCCTGGGGTGAATCCACCAGATGGACCCAGGGTCCCTGTTGAGCACAGCCTGGACTCAGCCCTGACCTGCCAGGTAGTTGCCGATCCTGGGCCTCAGTCTCCACATCCTGAAAGTGGCCTGTCAGCTCGACCTGCCAGGGGTTTCCAGAGCACCCCAGGGCAGCATGTGACCTCCCTAGAGAACCCTGCGGTCAGCTCCAGCTACAGCAGCATCGGATTTTTTGCTCTTTTTTTTTTTTAACTTAAATGGAAATTAAATTTTGTGTCAGGTTTACAAGCTGTTAGCAGAATTCACTAATCAAACCCCAACAGCAAGTCCTTGAAAATGAGAATTAAAAAAGGTCTAATTTGCATATTCATGTTTTTAATAGGGTTCAGAAGGTATATTTGCAGCTGATGAAAAGGATTAATTAAATCTAATTTGCATTGGTGGGGCATCTTAACCCCTTCCAAGCTGGCGGGTGACCCAGCGGCTGGTGTGGCCCAGGGCAGAAGACTGGCTGAGCCCTCTCTGGCTGCCCCTTTCCTGTGGACACTCAGCCCAGAAGCTGGAGCCCCTGGGGTACTCAGCAGAGGCCGCTGGAGGATGGGGAGCTCAGAGTGGGTACTGGAGCACCTGGCCTTTGTGTAGGCTGTGCATCTGCCCCAGGACAGGAGGCAGCCAGGCAGGTTTTTACATAGAAAACAAACATGCACTGGGAAATCTTTGCTTCTGACATTCACACCTAAACCTTGTAAAAGTTTAGAAAATGTAGAAAACTCTCAAGAAGAAAATGAAAATCACTTTAGACTCCACCACTCAGAAATTGTCTCTGTACACTTCAGGTGTCTTGTCTTTTGGGTCTCTCTGTGCTCTCTGCCCTCTGTACATGTGTGCGCATGTGTGCACGTATGTGTCTGCATGCATGCGTTGTACAAGCAGGACACACCCACCCACCCTCAGCCTGCAGCTCCCAAATGCGCATCTTCAGCCAGCTCCTCCCTATAGACCTGGCTGCTGACTGGGCTGGACACTGCTCTGGGACACCATGAGGGCCAGCCCACAGCTGCCCAGAGCACCAGCACCTTGGGCCCTGGCCACATTTGTTTCCATATTTGTATTTTTATTAGTGCATATTAATTTATACATAATATTGGGCTTCTTCGTGGCATTTTTGATTCAAGCTTGTAACATACTTTGTTCACATCCATCCCCCCATTACTATGCATCACCCTGGCCACCTTTTATGTAGACACGATGTGTAGGAAAGTGGGACACTGTCATTGTTCTCATAGAGCTGCCACCAGGCAGGCACAGTGGGTTCTCCTGTGTAGCTATGCATACACCAGGTGCGGTGCTCTGGGTACATCACACACACACGGGCATGAGTGTCCACACACGGATGTGCATACTACAGGCATTTACATAGGGTTTTAGGCACAATGTAGATGTACACAATTATATAAATAATATGCATACACACAGAGTTGTAGGTACATTATTTATATAATTGCATACACAATTTATATACACACTTAAAACATAAATTAAACGTACTTCTGTAGACTTGTGTGGGTTTCCATCACTGTGACAAAATACCTGAGATAAACAACTTAGAAAAGGAGATGTTTATCTTGGCTCACAGCTTTAGAGGGCTCTACATGGTTGGCTGGCTCTAAGGTAGAGGCAGCATGGCAGAAGAGCATGAGGGAGCAAGCTGCTCACCTTGTGGCAGCCAGGAAGCAGAGAGCAGGGAGAGCCAGGGAGGGAGACACAGTTTTCTAGGTGACTCACCTGGAGACATCTCCTGACATTTAGCAGAGAACCCAAACGTGGAGTCACTGATGAGTCTACGCCCCCATGTTCTAGTCTCTTCCCAAAAGCCCCACCTCTGAACATATTGAATGCCTTTGGGGGACTTTTTTGATCAGAATCGTAACAGGGCATAATTCTAGATCCGGTGTATGCAAAGTTGTATATACAATATTTATACCCAAAATATGCATGTAAGTCATAGATACAACATAAGTAGCCATAGAGCTGAATATAAACTGTTAGACACACAAGTTACAGGCATCATGTGTATGTGTATGTGTAGTCATATGTACAACATACATAGTGTTTTAAAAAGTATGGGAGGGTGATGTTTGAGACTGAGCTCCTGTGCTGGACCAAAGCAGAACAGTCTCACCGGAGCCAGACACACATAGAATGAATCTGGAGGTGGCTGATCTCCCCAGTGCATGGGACGCCGCAGGGCCAGGCCTGAGCTCAGGAGAGGCCCCTCAGCCTCAGCCCTGCCAGAGCTACCTGGAAGTGACCTGTCCACTGTGTTCCTATCTCTGCTTTCCCTTTCTGCTTCGTGGAGGGGCAGCCCCAGCAGCCCCTGAAGGTAGCCTGTTAGGCCTGCAAACCGTTGGACTCTTTTCACAATGCACACAGACAGATATTCACAGTATGTGCACACATTTCATCTGTGCACAGTGAAGAATGTAAATGCATGCATATAAATAGAGAGAGAGAGGGCCGGGAATTAAGCTCAGTGGTGCCACCGCCTGCCTCACAAGCTCAAGGTCCCAAGTTCAATCCCTGGTACCAAATATATATATATATATATATATATATATATATATAAATAAATATAGAGAGAAATATGCAAATACAGACACATGTATGAATACATAAATAAATCGATATATACACACGGATGTAGAGAACATGTACATATACTGAGGGGGACACAGTGCTTTTTCATGGCATTGGGATGATATCTGTATGCTGTTTTGAATGACTTCTGTTCTCTCTAGAAGTGACAATCCAAGCATCTTTCCCTGTCATTATGCCTCTTCAGAAGGGCAGTCGCTGTGGCTGCAGGCGGTCACATAAATGTGACTGTGCCTCATTTTAGAGAAATTAGAGTATTTCCCTCTTAGTAGGATTATTACTCAGCCAAGTGTGATGGTCCCTGTAATCCCAGCACTCTGGAAGACTGAAGCAGAGGGATCACAAGTTCAGCCTGGCTCAGGCAGTTTAATGACTTAATGAGACCTCGTCTCAAACTTAGAAATACAAGGCTGGGGGTAGAATGTAGAGCAAAGATCCCAAGTTCAATCCCCTGTTCTTCCCTTCCAAAAGATTATTTTTTAGCAATTACCAATGCTGTTGCCGCCAGCCTCCAGCCATACCCACATGCAAACTCTGCTCAGGACCTGCCAGTTACAGGCCGGATGTCCTGAAGCCTGGTGCTGCAGTGGGTCACATGCATGGAGGGGGTGCACTCCTGCTCCAGTGAGAAACTCAGGCTACCCCTCAGGGTGGTCAGTGAGGCGGGTAGCAAATCTAAACAGCTCGGGGTAGAAAGTACAGCTTCAAGAATGAGCCATTAGGTGTTAGGTGTGTTTTTGTTTGGGTGCAAACCTCTGTGGGCTTGGTAAGGTCAGAGTCAAGTTGGGAAAGTACTTCAAACCCTCAGTGTGGTGATGCCCCCACCAGGGCTCAAGTCACACACACCGCCCACCCAGGTCCCCTGTTGCAGCCCAGGCCTGAAGCTCCAGGCTCCACGTGTCCCCTGAGAAGCACAGGACACTTGCAGCAAGCACAGGGTCTTCAGGGGAGTCAAGAATGTGCCAACAGGACTCCCCACTTGAGCAGATGGAGATAAAAACCATGAACAGGAGCAGCTTCAGAATGAAACTCCGCAGGTCCCAGATGATGCTGAGAAGGAGCAGGCTGGTGACAAGAGAACTTGATCATAGAGGGGTGCGGACAGGATTATGGGTCTCCAGATTTACGATGTTGCACCCAGGGGGCACTCGACGTCTCCAGGAAGCTGGGTCTGCTGCAGGTGAGGGATAGCAGCAGAAACAGCCATATGCAGACTAGTGGGATGGAGGTTTTTGTAGGGGTTTCCGCACGGGTGAACTGTAAACCCCTTCTGTTTTTACTGAGGTGTAATTTACGGGCAGCGAATCTCCCCCTCTGGAGCATTCAGTTCTGTGGTTTTGACCAAAACCTATGGTTGCATACCTACTGCTACCTCATCCCCCTGAAGGCCTGGGCTCTGACATCCTGTTTATAAATCCATGTGATCATTTGCATGCTGAGCTAGTCTGCTGTTAATCCTTAGTTGATGACAAAACGTCACAGGCCAGGTGACTTCTAAACAACAAAATTCTGTGACTCACAGTTCTAGAGCCTGGGTGGGGGAGTCCAGGGTCAGGGTGGAGCTGGGTCTGTTGTTGGTGGGAGCCACGTCCTGGCTTATAGACAGCACCTTCTCATGTGTTCTCTTAGGTGTCCAGGAGGGAGGAAGGAGGAGTGAGAGAAAAAAGAGAGGAAAGGGAGAGAGAAAGGGGGAGACTCTTTCTCTCATGAGGCCACAGTCCCATCAGATCAGGGCCCCACTCTGACGACGTCATTTAACCCTAAAGGCCCTGTCATCAAGCACAGTCTCATGGTCTCACAGTCACACTGGGGGCTGGGGCTTGAACATGAGGGTTTGGGGGGAGACACAATTTAGCCTGTGGCATGTGGATTTCACCTAGTTGTAAAGCAATTTAAGCAAATCGGATGTATTCAGCTTATGCTTCTAATTAAATAGAAGTATTTAATTAAAGTTTGTAACCAATATCTGAATACCTAGAAAACTGTATCAGTTTGTTTCTTCCGTTCAGATTCATTGAGTGTTTCGGTAGTTAGGGGAACACACTGAATAGATTTGTAAGAGTAATGAACTGATCATTTGATGAGGCAGAGTATGGTAAGAACTCCTGTCCATGCTTAAGAAGCCCCTGCAGGGTGGACAGTCCCCACCACAGGATGAATGTCCAGCGAGCCTGAGGAGGGGACTTCAGCTGCAGGACGAGGCTGCGGGTTGACTTGGTGTCAGGAGGAATGCACGTCCCTGCTGTTCTGTGCTCTGTTGCGTAAGTGCCATCTGCACCCCCAGTCAAGGACTGGAGAGGGACAGAAGTGTCCCGACAACACAGGTGTCTCTGAGGGGCAGATTCCCCAGGACTCCCAGCAGCCACCACCCTGGTCCTTGGCTATAACACTTGCTTCTAATTAGCAAGAATCTCGGAAAAACTTCAAGCCACCCAGAAAAGGGAAACACAAAGAGATGGGACATGAGGGCCAAGGTGGGGGTTTTGCAACAATAAAGACAGAAGCAGAGCAGTTTGCCAATGCAAGAAGAGCTGCAGGTGCTGGACGTGAGACTCTCTCCATCCTGCAGGGGAATGGGCACAGGAGGGCACAGCAGGCTGGAGGGACAGTGCCAGTGGATGTTCCCTGAGTCAGAGAAGGACAGCAGAAAGACAGAAGTCCTGGCCTCCTGGACGCCCTGCGAACGGAAGAGCCCCTGAGCCTTGTGCTAAGCCTGTGAGGCGAGCTTCAGACCTCCACCCTCTCGAACCAGTAGGGTACCAGGTGGCTGTAGAGCACCCGAGGGTTTAGGGAGGAAGGTCACAAGCTAGAGATGCTGTCACTTTGAAACATCCATCGACCATCTCTCCTGTACTAAAGGTGGCAAGGCTCTCCTGGGTCTGCAGGAGCTTGGAACATGTGTTATCTTTAGGATCTTCCTTAACGACACTGCTGTGACACAGAAATTGCCTTGAGTCTCAGAGGAGACTTTGAACTTGACTTTTCAGCAAGGCTGGAACTGTTCAGACTTTGGCAACTCTTAGAGGTGAACTAAATGCATTTTACATAATGAGGTGGACACCAGCCTTTTGGGGCCTGTGGGTGGATGTTATGGTTTAGATTTAAAATGTTCCCTAAAAGTCTCCCATTCACAGGTTAGGGCTGATGGGAGAGGAGCGGGGTCTCTGGGGGCATGACCTGGAAGGGTGTTCTCATCCCCAGCTCCTCCCTTCTCTCTCTGCTTCCTGGTCATCATGAGGTGAGCAGCTGTCCTCAGCGCAAGTCCTTACACCATGTCCTTTCTTCCTTGGAGCCAGGCAACAATGGACTGAATCCACTGAAGCTGTGAGTCAAATAAACCTCTCCTCCTTTTGGTTGTGGGTGCCAGGTGTTGTGTCTCAGCAATTGGAAAGCTGACTAATTCAGATGTAGTCCAGGTGACTGCATAAGGGCGTCAAGGCCAGAGCTCCAGGTGGCAAGCTCTGGCCACGCACTGAGGTCAGATCCTGCAGAACAGAGTTTCAATGCTTCTTCAAACCTGACTACTAAATAGTGAAAGCTTTTGAATTATCCTTGCAGGAGGAAGTGTGTGCACTAGGCAGGAATTGTCCATGATGCCTGGGCCCATGAATGCTCCATTTCGGAAGTTGGCTAATTTGATCATGAAATGTGCCATACATGATAGAGGGTGTGCCATCCAGAGTGTGTTATGGGTGTGACTATGAGTGAGCCCCACTGCCCCTGCCCATCACTCCACTGAGCAGGGCTCTCTCCTGACTCAGCCTTCCTCCCTCTCCACCCATGGAGCTAATCATTATCCTGAATTCCCTGTTTATGAGCCCTTTTAACTTTTCCTGTATCTGTCATACACATGAAATGCTAAACAATGTATGCTTTCATTTTGCTAGCTATGTAATTCTTTGCAATTTAGCTTTCTCTTACTCAGTGTTATATTTCTAAGATGGATCCATTTTGTGGTGGATTGCATTTAGGTTATTGCCACCACTGTGTAAAATTCCATTGTACAACTATACCAAAAACATATTTATCCATTCATCCATCAAATGGACATTTGGGCTATTTCCAGGGTTTTGCTACTAAAAATGGTGTCCTATGAATGTTCCAGGAAATCTCTCTCCTTGGTTCCATGTGCAAATATTTCTCTCAGATTTAACTAGGAATGAAATTGCTGGGTTACAACACCTGCAGAGGTTCAGCTTTCCAAGATAAAGCCACATTGTTTTCCCAAGTGCCTAGAGCAGTTTACACATCTATCACTAAGGTATCAGAGATGGTTGATGCTCATGATCTCCAAATTCTGCCAATCTGGCAGGAGCAAAGTGACAAGTTGAACTTGCATTGTCTTGGATTCCCAGGAAATTTGGTCTTTTCATGTTCATTTTTCACTCATTCTTCCTCTGGCGTCATGACATGCTCACTCCTACCACCTGTCTTCCCAGTGATTTGTGGGGGTTCTTTATATACTCTGATACTAATCCTCTGCTGGACTACATGTGGACAGTCTTTCCTTCCACTCTGTGGTGGGCTTTTTTCACCTTCTTTATGTTATTTTTTGGTAAGCAAAGTTTTCCATGTTAACATAGTGAAATTTATCAATCTTGTATTTTACGGTCGACACTCTCAGTGTCTTGTTTAACCAAGGCTTCCCAACACTGTGAGGACGTAAAGATAATCTCCTACATTGTCTTCCTCAAGTGACTTTTATTTATGATGTGAGGCAGAAATTCAATTTCATTTTTTCCACATGAATAACGAATTGTCTCAGCAGCATTTATTAAACAAGCTCCTTTCCCGAGTGGTCCTGCACTGCCATAAATCAGGTTTCCACATCTGAGTAGGTCCACCGCTGGGCTTTTATTCTTTCTCCTTGGCACAGGGTCTATTGCAGTCTTGATGCCCAATGATCTTAATTACTAAATTCGACGTGCAGCAAGAGAGTGGTTACCTGAGTGGTGGGCCGGGCCACAGGGCGAGGCTGCTGGGTCCTTGAAGTATGAATGCTATTGCTTGTCAAAGCACATACATCCAATGTCTCACTGTTATAGATTTTGGGCAGATCCTTTCTTCAGGATAAAAAGTTCCCATCTACTGTTATTTTCCCAAGCATTTTTATCATGCAATTTTTTACTGGAATCTTACAAAGCTGAGTCAAGGTGGGAAAATTGTAAAAGTTCAGCTCAATGAATTTTCCAGTTTTTCAGCACCCGAGACAAAACATTATCAGAACCCTGGAGACCTCCTTGTGCCCACTTCCAGACATGGGAGAGTGGCCCCTCATCCAGGGAGGAGCTTTGTCTCTGACTTGCAGGAACAAAACTCTATGGTGAGTCCTCCTCCATGCCAGCCCCTGCTCCACACCTTGCCAAGTGAGTTAGTTAGACTCATTATCATTACCATGTAGGAGTCCCCTGTCCCAGGGGCTCACAGCTGGTCCAACCTGCTGCTGATGGAACATGGGTGTCTGAGTCCTTAGTCACACCCTTTAGGGAACACATAGGAGCCTTTCTGTGGGACACACCCAGGATGGAACTGCTTGGTCTAAGAAGCATAGGTGGTTTTAGTTAACTCACCTAACCCCACCTCTAAGTGATGATGTTGAGTTCTTTTTACACATCTTGGCCATTATGTGTCCTCTTTTTCTTTCTTTCTTTCTTCCTTTCTTTTTTTTTTGGTGGTGGTGGTGGTGGTGCTGGGGGATTGAAACCAGTAGAGCTCCACCATTGACCTACATCTCAGCCCTTTCATATATTTTATTTTGAGACAAGATCTTACTAAGTTGCCTAGGTGGGACTTGAACCAGTGAGATCCTCCTGCCTCAACCTCCCTGAGTGCTGAGATTATAGGCACGCTCTACAACACTTGGCTAGGTATCCTCTTTTATGATATCACTGTTTAAAATCTCCATTTCCTCAAGATTAGCCAGGTCCTAAGGCCCAGTGGGGAGTGGGGGGGCTCCAGTTCACAAGCTTCTCAGGAGTGCAGGCCTGGTTATGAAGCATGGACTGCTCTGGGATATTTCACAATGTCTCCTTTTCCCTTCCAGCTGCCAGAAGAACCCAGGGGATTTTTTTCTGATGCTTACTGTGGCTGACCTGAGCTGAGCTCCAAGGAGTAAAACTTACATGTATATCAGTTGTGGGTCCTCTTGTCCTTGTTCAGTTTGGCGACACTGGTCTGCCCTGTGACTTCACTTTCCTGATTGCTTTATGAAGCGCCAGGGATGGTCCTTTTGTTCAGCGCTTCATTTGTGGTGAGATCAGAGTTTCGACCTCCAAGCTCCTCATGTGCTGGATCCAAGCACAGCATTGTCTTTCTGCCCACTTTTAAATGTGCTCATTTCCCTTTTCCTCGTAGGTTTGTGGGAGTTCTTTATATATTCCGGGTATGAATTCTTTGTCGGATATGCGTATTACAAGTAACTTCTTCCAGACTGGGTTTGGCTATTTATTTTCTTAGTAGCAGCTCCTGATGAACAAAAGCTTCTGATTTTAATTGTCTGATGTGTCATTTCTTACTGGTTAGTGATTTTTGTGTATTGCTTAAAATATCCTTGTTTAGCCCAAGCTCTTGGATATTCTTTTTTTTTTTTTGGTACTGGAGATCGAACTCGGGTCTTTGCGCTTGCGCTGCAGGCGGCAAAACCACTGAGCTAAATCCCCGGCCCTCGTGGATATTCTTTATATTTTATTCTAGAAGATTTATAGTTTTGTTTGTTTGGTTGGTTTTTGGTACCGGGGATCGAACTCAGGTCCTTGTGCTTGCGCAGCAGGTGGCGAAACCACTGAGCTAAATCCCCGGCCCTATAGTTTAGTTTTTATGCTTAGACATATAATTCATCTCAAATTAATATTGTGTGGGTAAGAGGCAGAAGTCCACCTTCCCCCTTAGGACTGTCCAGTCCTCTGGAACACTGGTTAGAAGGACTTCCCCCAACTGCCCTGCACCTTTTTCATAGACAAGCTCTGCATGTGATCTACTTCCCGGGTCAGTATATGTTCACACTTTCTCAATTTCTGCGCTTTAATATTATATCTATGTATTAACAAATTACCAATATGTTTATATAACTACTGTAGCTATCTGTCGACATATGGTAGTAAGGTTAGTCTGACAGTCTCCTTCCACATTATCTTGGCTATTCTAGGTTCCTTAATTCTAAGTCCTCATAGTCAAACTTGTGATTACTTCAGTTAAGATTTCATTGAATCTATAGATCAGTTTTGGGAGACTTGACACCCAAACAATATTGACTGTTCCAATCCATGAATGTGGTATACTTCCCCCACTTATTTATTGCTCAGCTATTTTTTCACAGTTTTTAGTATAAAGATCTTATACATTTTTCATTAGATTTCTTTCCAGTTACTTGATTTTTTTTTTCATGGTACTGATCACTTTCCTTAGTTTCATTTTCTAACTTTTTGCAACTGTGTACATTTGCTGGTACAATACACACATATTAGACAATTGATGTTTGTATTAGTACATTGTATCTAATTAGTTTTGCAAATTTTATTATTAATTCTAAATTTGTAGATTCTTTTGAATTTACTAAGCTCATAGTCATGTCTGCAAAAACAAGCAATTTGCTTCCTCAAATTCAATTTTTATGACGTTTTTCTTTTCCTTGCCTAATAAGCCAATTGCATTTGCTATGATCTTCTGTGTCATGTTATGCAGAAGTTGTGGTTATGGGCGTTTTTATTTTGTTCACAAACCCAATGAGAAACTACTCAATATTTCACCATTGTTATGATGTTATTTATCAGTTGTTTAGGTACCCTTGGTTGACTTAGAAAAGTTTTATTTGTCATTTTAGGGGCGTTTCAATGATGAGTAGTTGTGATATTTCAGCAAATGCCTTTTCTGCATCTATGGAGGTAATCATATTATTTCTCTCCTCTGTTGATGAGGTGAGTTACATTGATTAATTTTCTGAAAATGCAAAACCAATCTTTCATTCCTGGGACAAATCCCACTTGGATGTGCAGTGCTGTACTATACTTTTTAGACATTGCTGGATTCAGTTTTCTGGCTCTCTTCAGAAAGGATTTTCAGGCCTATGTTAGCAAGGCACACTATTCTGAAGTTTTCTTCTTTTATAAAGTCTTTGCTTTTGGTGTCCAGGCAATGCTGGCTTCATAAAATGAGCATCAAGTGTGCCTCTTCTACTTTTGAAAGAGTTTGGGTAAAGCTGACTATCACTTCTTCCTTAAATATGTGGGAGAATTTGCCAATGAAACCATCTGGGCCGAGATTTTTCACATTTGCAATGTTTCAAAGTATGAATTTAATATTTTAAGTAGCTATAGGACATCCAGTCTATTTTTATTTTTTAGTGAGATTTGATACTATGTATGTGGCTTTCAAGCAATATGTTCTTTCAAGTTCTGGAATGTCTGAGCACAAAATTGTTCACAATGTTTTAGAAGTCCATAGGCGTTGTAATTATGTCCTCTCATTCACAATATTATTTATTTCTCTTCCTCTTTCGGGGGCTCCCTAAATACTTATCAATTATATCGATCATTTCAAAGAGGCAGGTTTTGGCTTCATTAATAGTTTCCCATTATTTCTCTTTTCAGTTCCACTCACTTCTGCTCTTTTGCTGCTTGGTTTGGGTCTAACTCAGTATTATTTTTTTCAATTTTAAATCTGGATTCAATCAGCAGGATGCTTACACTGAGCTACATCCCCAGCCCTTTTGCTATCTTCTACATTGAGACAGGATCTTGCTGAGTCACCCAGACTGAGGTCAAACTTGGGATCCTCCTGCCTCAGCCTCCCTGAGCACTGGAATCACAGGCTGCACCACCACACCCAGCTAAACCACCATTTTAAAAATTTAAACTTATAAAAAAATTATCAAACTAGGTCAGGAGCATGGCATCAAAGACAGAAAAAGCACAAGAGGGTGCTATAGAGAGGAGGGGAATAATCACAGGCCTGGCCTCCTGGGAGAGGGGAGGTTGCAGCCTCTGAGGATGGAGGGCCCCTGGGTTTCCTAAGTGAGATCTGGTCCACAGAAGAAGGAGGACCAACTCTCTGGGGTGCAGAGGGCTTAGTTAGCAGACAGAGGCACAGGGGGAAGGAAGCACCCAGAGGCACCATTGGAAGGAGGCGGGGGACCCGAGGGGTCTGCAGTAGGGGGAAACTCGGGCACCGTGGCTGATGGCCTTGCAGAGGGAGTCGGCGGACAGGGGCAGGGCGAGCCCTCGTGCGCCCCTGGACCTGATAACCTGGCACACTTCCGAGTGTCACCCAGACCACTGTCGGCACACAGGCAGACTGGCCAGCTCACCCCGCGCCAGCCCTGCAGGACGTCCCTGAGAGTGGGTGGGGCAGAGAGCAGGGCATGGGGATCCACAGTGCTTACGGACGGTTGTGTGGAACAAAATCCAGGTGACAGCTGGACAGCTGCCCATAGGACCCCTGCGTGTGGCACAGGGACAGGCAGAGTCAGACGGAGCAGTGACCCTGACCCAACGCCTACAGTTCCCGCCAATGACAGTTTGGGCCACAGCCAAGCCCTGGAGACAGTTATGCCCTGCACCCCAGGACCGGAGGAATGGGGAAGTGCCCTGCTCAGCAGCCACTGGACCCCTCTACGGATGCTCAGTTTTGACAGGAAAAGCAACAGGGAACTCCCTTCAAAGGTTAGCCAGGAAAGGGCTGTTGGCGAGGTTGTATAAATATCCAGGAAAATAATCTTTATTGTATAAAAATGAGAGAAAAAATGGGATATGAAAAGGCCTAGATGTTGGCAAAGACATGAGTAAAGAAAGGCACCCGTAGGTCCCTCTCCACATACAGACACGCAGAGGACGCTGGCTCTGTGGGCTCAGCATGGAACAGAACAGAATAAAGCAGACAGGCGACTCCTGAGACCATGAGGGCCACAGGGCCATGGTTAACAGTTGCAGCTTCATAGGGCTCTGGAATAGTTTTTGAAGAACAGTAAAAAGATTGATTCATTTTATATTTTGTTATATGAGGTATATGCATTTTCACGACTAACCCCTGAACGGTACATATTTAATGAGAAAACTTAATATGTCAAAAGAAAAGAAGGAATGAGAAGAAAAACAAAGCCCCAAAACCTCAATCACTTTCAAGAGCTCAAAGAAAGGAGGTGAGAAACCACAGGACAAGTGTGACAGACAGAGGGAGTGGGAGTGAGAGGAGAGAAGTGGGAATACAGCAGTGTTCACAGTGAGTCTGACCTTTGAATCAGAAGGCATTGTTGGACTTAATGCTCACATAATCACACACTCACACACACATGCACAACCTAGTCATGCATTGTTTAAGAGACGCACCTTGGGCCGAGGATTTAGCTCAGTGGTGCCACTGCCTGCCTCAAAAGGAGTTCAATTCCCAGTACCAAAAAAGAGAGAGAGAGAAAGAGGGAGGGAGAGAGAGAGAGAGAGGAGAGAGAGAGACATCTAAAAAGGAAAAAAATGTATTCAAAACGAAAACACCATTCCTCAAGATAAGGAAGACTCCTATATGTAGATTCTATGTAATGTAGATTCTATTCCACAGAAGTATATAATAATCCTGAGCTTATTTGCACCTACTAGGATAACTTTAATTTTATAAGAAAAACAAGTTACAGAAGAAATTACTACAAGAAACAATCGCTAAATTTGCCAGTACACTGGAAGACCACAGCACATTTCCCTGAACCATTGACAGAACAATCAGAATCAAATCAGTGAGGATTTAGAAGATTAAGACAACAAAGTAACAAATGAGATCACAGGACATTTACAGAATTCTATATGCAGCAAGTGGGGAGCATGCTTACTTCCTAAGGAAATGTTACAAAATCAAACAAAATCAATCATGAATCAGATGATAAACCAGGTCTCAACAGGCCCAGGAATTGGTGTCATAGAACCAAAATTCTCTAATCACACACAGTAGCTTTAAAACCATTCAAGAATTAAAGAAACCTTAAAACTTAAAGTCTTAGTAAAGCTGGAAATTTAAAAGCATATTTCTTTCTTTTTTTTTTTTTGTACCAGGGATCGAACTCAGGTTCTTGTGCTTGCAAGGCAGGCAGCAGAACCAGTGAGCTAAATCCCTGGCCCTAAAAGCATATTTCTAATTACTCATGGGTTAAAAAAATCTTATAATGGCAATTTAAGAATACTTAAGACTAAACAATAATGAAAATACCAAAAAATTATAGGGCTGGAATTTAGCTCAGTGATTCTGCCGCCTGCCTTGCAAGCGCAAGGACCTGAGTTTGATCCCCACTAGAAAAAAAATTATAATGGATATACTATTATGTGGTGATTAGGGGGTGCCTTATAATCATAAATCCAAACATAAGAAAAGAAAAACTAAAAATTAGTTACTTAAGTGTTTCATTTAAAAAGCTAGAAAATGAGCCCAGTGTGATAGTATAGACTGTGATTCCAGCACTCTGGGAGGCTGAGCCAGGAGGATTGCAAGTTTGAGCCCTTAGTGGGCTGGGGCAACTTAGTGACTTAGGCCCTGTCTCAAAATAAAAAATAAGAAAAGGGCTGGGGATATAGCTCACTGTAAAAGCCCTGGGTTCAATCCCCAGTACCAAAGAAAATACAAATTAGAAAAAGAGCAGGAAAATAAATTCAAAGAAAATGGGGGGAGAGTAATAAATATAAACCAGAAATTAATAACAGAGAAAATAAAGACATGGCAGGGAATAACAAGATAAAGCTGCCCCCCTCCTTACGGAGAATCAAACTCAGGACCTTGCGCTTGCCAGGCAGGCACAGGGCCACTGAGCTACATCCCTGGCCCTTAAAGCTGGTTTGTTAAAAAGACAAATCTAGTTGATGAATTTCTAGCAAGATTGATCAGTTAAGCAAAAAGAAAAACCAAACAGGCCCCATAAAAGAGGGCGTCAGTGCAGTGATAGAGGTTAAAAAGCCAGTATGAGAATATTACCAACATGTTTTGCAAGTAATTGTGAAGACAAATTACCAGAAAATTAAAAATTCCCAAAACAGATTCCAGAGAGATAACCTGAATTGTACTATAGCAACAACAAAATTTAATCAATATTTTAGAAATTGTCCTACGATATCAAAACGAGCCTCAGCTTGTTTTATGGGCAAGTTCTAGCAAAACATCCCAGGCACAGATAATTCCAATCTCATTCAAAGTCTCCAGAAAAGAGAACAAAAGGGAACTCTCTCCTACTAATTCTGCAACAATTAGAAAATCTGCACGTCCAAGTAGACAAAGACAGCAAGAAAAGGAAAATTAACAGTAATTTCTCTAATGGCCATATATGCAAAACCCTAAAACCATTCAAGTCATCTAGTAGAGAGAGAGAGAGAGAGAGAGAGTGTGTGTGTGTGTGTGTGTGTGTGTGTGTGTGTGGTCATTGTGATGATTAATTTTATTGTCAACTTGATTAGCTTCACAGTTGCCTAGGAGATTAAGACAGTACACTTCTGGGTGTGTCTGGGTGGGTCATGGGGTCATAACCTTGGGGACTATATCTGGTCCCCAGCCTCTTCCTCTCTGGTGCTGTTACCCTAGTCTCTGCTTCTAAATGCCAGGAGTTGAACAGTTTTCCTCTACCACACTCTTCTGCCATGATGTTCCTGCTTGGCTCCAGCCAGCCATGGACTGAACCCTCTGACCCCATGCACCTAAATAAACCTGTCCTCATTTAAATTGTCCATGTCAAGTATTTTGTCCGAGCAATGAGAAAAGTGACTAATACCACCATAATGTGTTTTCTATATGTAATCTGGTCATAATGTGATAAGACAGAATCAGTATATACAAAACACATAATGTCCAAATTGAGTCTATTCCTGGATCAAAGCATGCTTTAACATTAGGAAATATGTTTATGCATTTCTCCATAGAAACAGAATAAAGGAGAAAAATCTTTGGTCAGCTCAATAGGTTAAGGAAAAGCATTTAAAAAAAAAAAAGTAACACGAGTCTATCCATAATAAAAATGCTTACCCAAGTAAAACAAAAAAATTCCCTTAACCCCATACCTAGCCCATGTGCAGTGTGAACCTTCAGCAGCACACAAAGGTTTTCAGGGAACTTGACAAACTGACTTGGGACTCAAGAGAAGGATTGAGAACAGCCAAAGCCTCTCCAAGAAGAAAAGGGGGCAGGGACTTGGTCTCTAGGTGACAAAACGCAATTGTCACTGCATCACAAAGGCAGCACGGTATGGACAGCCTGACACCATCTTGGGGTGAGAGGTAGTGGACAATTGGTGGCACTCCTGCCATGTAGACTGACAGACAGAGGCAGACCGGTGGTTGATGGGAGGAAAGGGCGGGCAGTGGCTATCCCTGTGGGCTGGGATCTGGAATGTTCCAAGGCCCAGTTGTTCGAGGCTTCATCTCCAGGTTGGTGCTACTCAGAGGTGGTGCCTTCAGGAGGTGGCCTCGTGAAGGTGCCCTCCAAGGGTATTCGGAGCCCCAGCCTCTCCTCTTTCTCTTTTTCACTTCCCAGCTACTATCAGTGAGTGGCTCTGCTCCACTACAGACTCCTACTGTGATGGGCAACCTTGCTGCAAGCCCCAAAGCAACGGAGCCTGGACCTTCAGATTCAAGCACCAAAATGAACCTTCCCTCTTTTTAAATCAATTATGTCAGGTATTTTGTTGCAGTAATGGGAAGCTAACTAACACAAATGACATTCAATAATTTCATCAACCAGAAACAGAAATCAAGGCAAAACATTAGATACCAAAAGCACAAGACACAAAAAGCACACTATGCCACTAAAGACACATACCACAAAGAAATAAGTTAACATATTCAGCTACAATGAGGATAAGAATCCAAAGCCAATACCAAGAAGGTGAAACAAAGGTCACACATGGGAACGATTTTTGCCACATACGTAACTGACCAAGGATCAGAATCCCAAAGGAAAACCTTCAAAAATTCAAGAGAAAAAAGTAGTGACCCAGGGGAAAAACGGACAGTAGGCACACACAGGTGTTCCCAGAAGAGAAAACACAGCAGCCAACAGTGCTCTACCTGTCAGAATTCAAGGAAGGAAAACAGAAATCATGTTGGAAATTGTAGTAACACAAGCCTGTAACCCCAGTACTCACAGAGGCTGAGGCAGGAGAATCACAAGTTTGAGTCCAGTTTGGACAATTTAGTGACTTAGTGAGTGTTACAGCTTAGATCTAGAATGTTCCCTAAAAGTCTCATGTTTAGAGGCAGGGCACGGGGTGCTGGATTCCTTACTGAATGCATTCCTTGATGAGTTCAGCAGCTAAATGCTGTGAGGAGATGGAGCCTGGTAAGAGGAAGCAGGTCACTGGAACAAGGCCTGGAAGGGTGCATTCTTGTCTTCAGTCCCTCCTTTCTTTCTCTGTTTCCTGGCTACATGAGCAGATTTCCTCTACCAGGCCCTTCCGCTATGTTGTTTCTGCCTTGGAGCTGGCTAACTATGGACTGAACCCACTGATGCTGTGAGCCAAAACAGACCTCTCTTCCTTTAAGTTGTAGTTGTTAGGTATTATGACCCAGTGATGAGAAAGCTGACTGACACAGTGAGTCCCTGTCTCAAAATTTAAAAAGGGCTGGCAATGTGCAAAGGCTTTGGGTTCAGTCCCTAGAACTGCAAAACAAAGCAAAAAGGAAGGATAAGAGGAAGGAAGATGAAATAAAGGCAGAAAGAAAGGAGAAAGAAAAAGAAGAGAAAGCTGTATGGGTACCAACTCACACAGAGCAGGCTGATACGAAGAGTCAATCACACAGCACTGCGTGCCACACACTCACAGGAGTGGCTGGGGTGGCTGCTCCAGAGATGAACTTCAAGTGATCTGGCCAGTGACACCAAGACCCCATGTGGCCCAGCGATTCCATCCCACTACAGCTTGAGAGAGCTCTGCACAGGACGGTAGGACTTGTGAACAGGGAGGGCCACCGTGCCACCATGCATAGGGACAAAACGCAGTACCTCCCTGTCTGTGAACAGATGGGGAAAAAACTATATCAGCAAATATTCACACAACGGATGTCAGTGCAGACTTGGAGATATGCAACTACAGCCACACAGAAATAAATGAATCTTAAGATTTTGAATTAAAAAGCAAGTTGCAAGAGAATCCGTGCCCTCTGACACCCTTATGTATAATTAAAATAATTAAAAATAAACACTGTATTTATGGGTGCATACGTTATTCAGTAAAACTGTAAGGAATAGCAATATAATGATAATAAAAATAAACCTGGGTGGCTCGAATCCAACAGAGCTGGTGTCCCTATAGGAAAGGGGAGATTTCACATCTGTAAAGCAGCACTCTGGAAGGCTGATGAAGGAGGATTGCAAGTTCCAGCTCAGCCTGGGCAGCTTAGTGAGACCTTGTCTCAAAATAAAGAGTAAAGAAGGACTAGGGATATAGCTCAGTGTGAAGGCCCTGGGTTCTATCCCCAGTACTGGAGTACAATGTCCGCTCTGTAGAGCTAACCCTGGGCCCACAGGTCCATCCAGGCTCCCCAGGCAACCTTACCTGGAACTGGAGTCTCCGCCACTAAAGCAGGAGTCACCCAGTGATCAGTGCTCTCGTTTCCTGTTGCTGCTGCAGCAAATGTGTGCACACTTAGGAGCCTAAAGGAACACAAATGTGCCGTTTCGCAGTTCTGTGACCTGGACAGGAGTCCATACTGTGTCTCCCTGATCCGGGCCTGGTTCCGAGCCTCCAAGGGAGGATCCTTCCTTCTCCATCTGCTGGAGGCACCTGCAGCCAGCCTTGTCTCCATCTCCACCCGCCTGACCGGTGGCAGGGTGAGTCTTCCTCTTGGCTCTCTGATGCTTTCGCATCTTTCTCTGACCACAGCTAGAAAAGGACCTCCATGTTTTGATCTGTTTTTGTTTTTCCAGTACTAGGGTTTGAACCTAGGGCTTTTCCACTGAGCTGTACCCCCAGCTCTTTTTATTTTTTTTAATTTTTTTGTACCAGGGATCGAACTCGGGTCCTTGTGCTTGTGCAGCAGGCAGCGAAACCACTGAGCTAAATCCCCGGCCCCTATTTTTTTATTTTGGGACAGGATCTTTGTAGTTTCCCAAGTGGGATTCAAACTTACAATCCTCCTGCCTCAGCTTTCCAGAGCACTGGGATTACAGGCATGCACCGCCATGCCCAGCTGGGGCTCCACTTGTAAGGATTCTGGGCTCATATTAGGCACACCTGGATAAGCAGAACACCCACACACACACCTGCCAAGCCCACTCTGCCACATAAGGTAACAGCTTCCCAGGATCCAGGGACTGTGTGGACAGCTGTGTGAGGACCATCACTCTGCCTACCACTGCTGTAGATGAGTGAGTTCAGACAATAGAGATGTGTCACACTCTATGGCAGATTCATGCCGAGGGGGGTAGCACCCAGAAAGGTTCCTCAGCAATGGGAAGCAGTTTGATTTCTCCTTTTAAATCATGCTTTCAGTTGGGGAGGGCTCAGGGGAAAGCAAGCAGAATCTTACAGAAGCAGAACCATGCCAGGTTAGTGGGGTGTACAAGGAAGTTTCACACACTAGGTGAGCTACAGAACATCCTGAAACTGTAGCAAGTTTACTGCCAAGTAGGATGTGGGGGGGTTGGGTGCTGTGTTCATGTGCAAGCACTTTGTTCAAGCACAGGTACAAAATGCCATTGAGGCACAAGATGGAGTTGGGTTGGCTATCACACCACAGAGAAGGGAAAAGCAGAGAAACTTCACTCTCTAGTGATCCACTTCGCTCTCTAGCGATCCGGCCAGTGACACCAGGACCCCATGTGGCCAGCGATTCCATCCCACTATAGCTTGAGAGAGCTCTGTACAGAACTGTAGGACTCTCAGACAGGAAGGGCCACCGTGTCACCACCCACAGGGGACAAAATGCAGTACCTCCCTGTCTGTGAACAGATGGGGAACAACTATATCAACAAATATTCACACAATGGACTGCAGATTTTATTTGGGTTTAAAATTTAAAGCTGACCCAGACACTGAGTTGCAAAGTACCCAATTTTGCCTTGGTAAGTGCAAATTTGACTTCTTACGTGAAACAGTTTACAGGATTTGACTAATATTTTGAGGGCTTTCTTTTCTCTCTCTTTTTTTTTTTTGGTACCTGGAATTGAACTCGGAACCTTGTGCTTTCGAGGCAGGCAGTGGCACCACTGTGCTAAATCCCTGGCCCTTGACTACTTTTTTTTTTTGGTACCCGGGCTCGAACTCAGGACCTTGTGTTTGCAAGTCAGGCAGGAGAACCACTGAGCTAAATTCCCAGCCCCTAATATTTTTAACTTATACTTTATTGCTAATTTTTAACTTTTACTGTAAGACCAAAGAATGGCTTAAAACAATAAAGAAGTTGGGAGGCTAAGGCAGGAAGATTGCAAGTTTGAGCCCAGCCTGGGCAACTTAGGAAGACCCTGGGTTAAAACAAAAGGGCTGGAGATTTAGCTTAATGGCAGAGCATCCCTGGGTTCAGTTGCTAGTATAGTCTAAAGAAAAGCAGTGGTCTGTCTTCGAGGGGCTGACAGAAGCTCCGGGCTTTATAGAAACAGGGAACAAAGGCAAGGGCTGAGCTCTGCACAGCTCGTCCAGTTGAGGTCGGGTTCATTGGTGTCCCAGGACAGGTTCTGAGAGGGCCTGGGAGAGCTGTCATAGCTGAAGGGGACAATTCAGCTCCCGTCCCGTGGTGGGTGACTGTTCCATTGGGGATGGCTTCATTGGGGTGATCTATAAGGCTGATTTTCCTGGAACCTGCAGTGGCTGCAGGTTTAGGATGATGACTCAAGACTTGTAGGCATTGCACCCGGGACACTGTCCCAGCAAGTCTTGAAAATCACCTCAGCTGCTCTTATCTTGGTGTCCTTGGTCTTGAAGGGGAGTGGTATTGGTTAGATCTATTTAGAGCTGCCAAACCCTGTGTTATTAGTTTTTAGGCAAAGCTGCTCAGGGATCTGACCCTGTGTGTCAAATGCAGGCAGAGACATCTGGCTCCGTCCAGCATTTTTTTTTTTTTGTACCAGGGATCGAACTTGGGTCCTTGTGCTTGTGCAGCAGGTGGTGAAACCACTGAACTAAATCCCCAGCCCTCCATCCAGCTTTCATCTCTCTCCTGGGCCCTGCTACAAACCACTGGCCTGTTGGGGCACCTCATCTTCCCTACGGTGATTCCTGAGGGAAGAGCATGTTCTTCCCTGAAACCCACCCACCAGACTCCACGCAGAGACCACGGGTCTTGCTTAAGTGCTGACCCCACCACTGTGGGTCACACGTCCACCTTCTGGCTGGGTGGTTCCCCTGGGATCAGCGAGAGAACATCTGTTCTGGGAAGGAGAGGCCCTCAGGCTGGATGGATGAACATGGGAAACCGTTGCTGAGGAGATACCACACAGGCACATGTACACACAGGGAAAAAAGAAAGGGGACACCAGGCTGCTGGTGCCTGCCTGAGAGGCTCAGACAGGAGGACCACAAGTTCAAGGTCAGCCTGGACAACTTAGTGAGACCCTGTCTAAAAATAAAAAAATAAAAAGGCCTGGCCTGTGGCTCAGTGTGAAGACCCTGGGTTCCACCCCCAGCACTGCAAAAGAAAAAGAAACATATTCTATACCAGAGCAAATAAAAAGACTTTGAATAAAGGTGAGAACAGTGCTGTCACCACACGAGAGGACTTAATGTTGTAAAGATGTATTATGATTCGTATCTAGATGTTCCCCACAGCCTCTTATACTCAGAGGCAGGGCTCGTAGAAAGTGACTGGATCCTGAGGAAGCTATAGCTGGCTTGGTGTTGGGGGCAGAGCCTGGTTGGAAGAGCCGGGTCCCTAGGGGCATAGCCTGGAAGGGTGCATCTCCCTCCCTGCCTCCTCCCTTCTCCCTCTACTTCCTGTCTGCCATGAGGTGAGCAGCTCTCTTCCACCCAGGCCCTTCCACCATGTTGTTGCTTATTCAAGGACTAAAATTTCTAAAACACAAGCCAAAATAAACCTCTCCTCCTTTGAGTTGCAGGTGTCAAGTATTTTATCCCAGCCATGACAAAGCAATTAAGAAAAGATGTGACTTTCCTCCAAGTCTGTCTATATATTTCAACAAGTCCCAGCAAGACTTCTGCAATGTGATGTCACAGTGCTGATGTTCACTGGGAGGATTGTATGGGGGGCGGGCAGCCAGGGGAAATGGAAGGATATGAAAGAACTACAAAGGGGCCCACCCTGTCCAATATTAAATAGCATCACTAACCACACTCAGATGGAGACTGTAGAGCAGTGAGCAGAAACTTAGGTCCTGGGGCACCTGGGAGCATGGATAAGATGCAGTGTGCAGCGGAGACATTTCCAGGCAGCACGTGCAGGAGGATTGCTCAAGGCTGTCTTGAGCTCCTGGTCAACCATATAGGAGAAAATACCAAGGCTCCCTGATTCTTATGGCGAACTGAAACGAACTCTAGAGCATTAAATACTCAAGCTAAGCTGGGCATGGCAGCACATACATGTAATTCCAGCGCTTTGGGAGGCTGAGGCAGGAGGATTGCAAGCTTGAGCCCAGCCTGGGATACTTAGAACCTTTCTCAAACTGAAAACTAAAAAACGGCTGGGAATATAGCTCAGTGCAAAGGCCTGGGTTCAATACAGAAATGCTAACCAGATACATAAAAACTAAAAATATTGTATCCTAGGATGGGCTGGGGTGCTGAGTGTGTTAAAAACAGATTCAGGGGTCTCGTGGTGTGAGTTATTTTGTGATTGGCATCTTTGGGCTCAGTGGCCTCAGGTTCCCTCCCAGGCCTCTGCACGTGGGTAATTAACTGGTGCCTCTTTGATGCTGATCGGCATTTAGTTCTGTGGTGTGGTCACAATTTGTCACTTCCTCTTTTGGTGCACATTGAGTTTTTTCCACTTTGGGCTTCTATGAATGGGCTATTATGAACATTAAGGAAAAATAGAATCTATTTTAAAAGATTGGTATATTTTGTGGAATAAACTTTCAAAACTTTTTAGGGGGTAGGGAATTCTGGGGATGGAACCCAGGGCCTGGCACATGCTAAGTACCCTATCACTGAGCTACATTCCCAGCCCTTAAAACACTTTTTTTTATTTGGGGTCTCACTAAGTTGCCCAGGCTGGCCTTGAACCTGCCATCCTTTTGTTTCAGCCTCTCAAGTAGCTGGGATTACAGACATGTGCCACCAAGCCAGTCTCAAAGCTTCACACACACACACGCACACACACACGCACACGCACACGCACAGCTCTGTAATCCATGCAGAGTCTCTGCGAGGTGCAGGCTGGTGTGAGGAGCCTCACCCTGGCATCTACCCACAGGTTCTGACGCCACAAGCTCCCATCTGTGACCTTGGCTGAAGACTTGACATGGGCCATCGCAGCACCTGGCCTGGTATAACGGGGTGCCTGGGAGTGTGGCCCCCTCCCCTCAGGAGGAGAGATGCCAGGACACAGCCTGGGCTCCAGAGGTCCAGCTCAGAATGCTAATCCAGGCTGTGGTGTTCTCTGACCAGGGCATCACTGTTTTACCTAACACCGGCCCTCTTGCAGGGAGATGTCCTGGATGAGTCAGGGGCCTATGGGACAACTTTCCCTACTTTCCCTCCTCCCCTCCCAGCCAGTAACCTGGGTCAAGGCCTCGGGAGCTGAGTCCTCTGAGGTAGGAGACCTGAAGGGAGCCCAGGATCTGCTACCACACCCTTTAGGGACCAGCAGGGAGGACCTGCTGGGAGAGTTATTTTTCTTGTGTTTTGGGTGCTCGGGACTGAACCTGGGGCCTTAGCACTGAGCTATATACCCTGTCCTATTTTGTTTTTTATTTTGAGATAGGGTCTCACTAAGTTGCCCAGGCTAGACTAAAACTTGTGATCCTCCTGCCTCAGCCTCCCAGAATGCTGAGACCATAGGTGTGCACTATCACACCCGGGTCTGACTCTTCTTATAAGGGCCCTAGTCAGATTGCACTGGGACCATCCAGCGACTTCACTTCACCTCAGTAAGCTCTATTCAGGCTCTGTCTCTAAGTAGAGTCATGTCCTGAGGTACCGTGGGTCAGGGCCTGGATACATGAATTTGGGGGATATAACTCGGCCTATAACACTAGTGCAGTTTGTCTCTTAGTGGTCAGTGGGTCACTCCCCAGGTCCCCAAATGCACACCTGGAGTGGGCACTCTTAGCAGCTGGAAGAAGACACAGACTGACCTTGACCTGTGGGATAAGTTATTGGAGGGAACGGCCAAGAAGGCCCGGAAGCCAGATGCCATGGGCAGGATCCCGAATCAGAAAGGCTGCCTGGTCTCCAGGTACGGAGAAGGTACTGCCTGGGGACACGGGCTCAGTGGGGGCCACTGCATTCCCTTGTGCTGACACACCAGTCGTGCTTCTGCAGATCCAGATGGGCTGTGGTAGGTGACAAAGGGCACCAGGACCTCAGAGGAGCTGAGTCCCCAGTTGGAACTGCTCTGGTGTGAGCAGAATACCAGGATGTGGCTGCACATCAGCCACACATCCCTTCCGTGCCCCCAGGATGGGGTGAGAAGCCGCCCGATGGCCCTGGGGTTTGGCCAGAGTAGCTGTCACCTTCTCCCCCACTGAAGTACAGTCAGAAGGGACCTATATGGCCAGTGCATCCCACAGAGCTGAGTAGAGGAAGAGCATGGATCCTACGCACTGTGAGATGAATGCTAAAAGATCCTGGGCTGGCTGCATCACCCCCATGAAGGCTCAGAGGTCTTCAGCCTGCAGCAGGGTAGGAGGGCCCCTGAGGAAGAAGCACAAGTTCTGCGGCCTTCACGGGACACCGAAGTGGCACATTCACTTTCGGTGATGACCTGACACATGGGGACACTGCCTACTTTAGGTGGGGTCCATGCGAGGACTCTGCTGCTGCGGCTCAGGGCTGTGGGACAGGAGTCCTGGCCCTTGGGTCACGGGACCAACAGTGCCTGTGGTGGCAAGGGCCTGTTCCCAGGCTTCTGTCCGAGGGCGCTGTCCGCGGTGCTGCCCCCCCATCAGGATCCTGCTGTCGTCCCAGCTGCCCTCTCTTGGCTGCGTGGGACCAACACCTGCTTCCATGCCCATCTTCATGACCCGCACCGACCCCCTCCAGGGGAGCGGAGGACCCAGTCAGATGTGCTGCAGGGGACACCGAGGATCACAAGTGGCCCTCCCATTTCTGACTTTGCAGAGAACGCACCATGAGGACAGAGGCCAGAATATCACTGTGGTTCTCTTGGGCAGTAACCTGGGTGATTTCGATTTTCTTCTTTATGTTTAACTATTTTCTAAAGTTTATGTAATGAAAGGATTACTTTTCCAATACGGAGAATCAATAAGAGTTATTATTCTTTAAAATGCTATCACTGGCTCTCTACCGCCCATAGCCCGACTCTGCACCCTGACGGGCAGCCCAGCCAGCCAGGCTCAGGGGACCCTCCCAAGTCATAGGCCAGTTGTGCCCTCCACCATTGTCCCCCCAGGGCCCCGGGGGCCTCTCTCTCCTTCCTGCTTCCAGTGGAACGTCAGTTCTCCCCAGTCCCCATGGGCCCAGGCGCACTGCCCGTGTGGCTGCTGTGTCCCTTGAGGGTCCCCTACAATCTTCCCCTGGAAATGACTCTTTGTACCACCCTCCAGGTCACCAGTGTGGGTATCAGCACCTACACCGGGCAGACAAGACTGAGTGACTCACAGTGGCCATGCAGTCACAAATTGAGCCTGAAATTGAGACCCCCCCAATGCCTCGAGGGCCCCCAGAAGCCTTTGGACCCCCAGCTGCAGAGGAGGCTCTACCTGTGCCTCATGCTTCACCTAGTCCTCTCTCACCTGGTGCCTCTACCTTCCCTTCCGATGGCTTCTCCTTTCCCACTCCTCACCCCACCCTTCCCAGGAAGCCCTGAAGGCTCTCTCCACCCATTCCAGGGCCCCGTGCCCTGTGCCACCCGAGCTGGCCACCTCCTGCCAGGGCCTCCAGGACAGGCTAGGCTGGATGCTCTTCAGTGCCACAGAATGCTGGGCATGGAGCACCACACATAGCAGGTGCTTCATAAGTGCGTGTGCCTTTTCCTTTGTGCCTTGTGAACTCCACTCTGGCCTCCTTCAAGCAAAGGCACAATGGCACATGGGTCTTTGTCCCCAGCCTGGCTGGCATTGGCAAATCTTAGTGCAGAGCTGCCCACCTCTGCCAGCCTCAGGGGCTCTGCACAGCCAGTCTCCAGTCCCTGCTGCCAAGGCCCTCTTGTACCCCCTGCCACTTACCTCCTCCTTGTCCCACCTTAGGCCCCCTGCTGCCCCCTGGGACCTTGCCTGTCAGCAGCTCTCCCTGTTGTCCCCTCACACCTCAGCCCAGTCTGCCCTATGGGCCAGAATGGCTGTTCTGAGTCTGTCCTCCCCACTCCCTATAAATGGCCTGTTTATCTCCTTGGTGAAAGGAAGCAGCGGGCCTAGGCCTGGCCACTCTCTGTGCCATGACCAGGACTGTTGCCCAGTGGCTGTGTGACCCTGGGCAAGGTGGGCCCTCTGGGCTTGTCACATCAGCCGTGGATCCTGCCCACTGCACTGGGCCTGGTTATCTTCAGGTCCCTGACAGGACCTCCGCTCCCTGGCTGCTCCAGGACCCTCAGTGGGTGTGGAGATCTGGGGAAGTTCAGAGCCACAGAGTCCTCGAAAGTGACTTGCTTTGGGGGCTCAGTGGCAGTGTCACACAGGCCCGCTTGGGTCTGGAGCCTCTGAGGAGGCCTCGGACTCACAGGACACAAATGAGCTGATCTAGTACTGATGTCAGGGCAGAGCCAGAGGCCTGGAGGAGCACAGAGGCCCTGTCTGCAGCACTGTGGCCCTGGGGCCCCAAGAGCCAGACCCAGAGCCTGTGGCTATGTGCGGGTTCACTTGGTCTCAGGGAGCTCCCTAAAGCTGCAAGCAGCTATGTGGAGAGGGGGTAAGGTCCCCATCCTCAGGGTGTCCTAGGCCCACCCGTGCACTACCCTGCTCACCCTGGTCAGCCTGGGGGCCTGAGCACTTTCTCTAACCCCATCAGAACCTGGAATTGACCCCAACTGCTGTGGTTCTGCTCTCAAGTTCCCTGGGTCCCTGGCTGCCCTCAGGACCCAGATCTGCTCCCAGCCTCGTCTCACTGGGTCTTTGGCAGATGCTCAGATTGGTAGTGGACTTCCCAGGATGTGAGGGGTGGTGGCACTCAGTGACTGACCAGGGCCCCTGGGAAGGTGAGAGAAAGGGACCCAGCCATGTAGGGAAGGGAGGTTGGCAGATGTGGCCCCCACGTCAGGCAGAAGAGCCAACCCCAAGGCCATGCAGGAGGAGGGAACAGAGTGAGACCCTGGACCCCCACCGGACCTCTGAGGGCTCCCTGGGCTGGGCACAGAGCCCCTCACTGCAAGCAGGATGAAGGGTGACCATGAGCAATCCATCTGCTCCTACATGGCCCCCACCAGCCACTGCTCAGAGCATAGGTGGCACAGGGAGGAGGCAGGGCTGAGGGTAACAGTGTGGGGACAGTAGCAGCCAGGATGGAGGGCCGTAGGATAGGGTCCCCCTTGTGGTGGGGCTCTGGCCCCTGCAGGGTCCACACAGACACCCCTAGCTGTCTAAAGCTCACCCGCCTGTGCACTGGAAGTACTGCCCAGGCAGACACACCCAGGGCTCAGGGCCTCCCCAATGCACCCTTACTGACTTTCTCCTACCCCATGGGTTCTTGCCTACTCCCCGCCATGGTCAGCTTTGGCAAGACCACCCCCAACATGGACATCAAAGAACCCCCAAATCTTTTCCCCAAAGCCCACAGTGAAGACACAGGACAAATTAGTGGGTTTTTTTCCTTTGCAGACTTATTTTTTTAGTAGACATAGTCTTTTTGTTTTTCTTTCTCATTTTACAGCAAACATTGCAAATATAGAAATTTTTTTCTGTACAACAGAACTACAGTGTACAACAGGGACTGGGCTGGGGAAATGCACAGTGCTTCCTATCCAGGGTCTCCCCAGCCATCCCGACCCGTCCACAGGCACAGCCCCCTCCCCAGTCCCACAGGCTTCAGGACTCTCCCGGAGGCCACTTGGCTGCCGGTATCTGCTCTGTCCTCAGCAGTGGACTCCAGAGGTGGCAACGAAGAGACAAACTGAACAGAGAATCCACGGAAAACCACAGACTGAGAGATTGCGTAAGGGGCCACGGAAGTCACACTGGCCATGCCCCGCAACAGATATTCTATGTTTTTTATAAGAATTTAACTTTTATTATTTTTTTAAAAAAGGAAGAAATTAAAGAGAAAGAGAGGAAGAGGAAGAAGTCAAAGAAGAATCAAAAGAGGAAAGATAATGAAAAAAATCCCCACCCCACCCCCACCCCTAAGACACAGTTTTCCGAAGTCCCTGGCATGCGCGCTTGCGCGCGCGCCCGCATGTGTGTGTGTGTGTGTCTGTGTGTGTCTGTGTGTGTCTGTGTGTGTCTGTGTGTGTCTGTGTGCGCACGCGCACAGGCGAATCCGAGTGTGGGTTACATGGGCGTCGGGACATCTACCTGCGCTGTCTTCCCCTCCTGCTGTCCCCGCACCTGGCTCCTACCCTGTGGCGCACACACGTGTTTCACGGTGAGTCTCTGAGTTTCGGATAGCTGCGGTGGATCTTGTATCCTTTTTGGTCCAGTGGCATCACGAGTTTCGGGAAGGGCAGGGCGGCCTCCGTGAGGGCTCAGGACTTGTGCTGGGCGGACACGCCCTTCCAGTAGTCCAGGATGTCGTGCAGGTCCTCATCCTTGGCGAACTGGACCTTCTTGCGCAGGGCGTGGCCGGCCGCCATGAACTCCTCGTCGTCCTTGGGGCGCCGCCGGCTCAGTCTGAGGCGCTCCCAGATACTCTGCGAGGCCCTGCAGGGGTATTCGGGGCTGGACGCGTAGCTCAGGTTGTGGTATTGTGGCGACAGCTGGGAGTAGGCGAGGTCGCGGGGCCGAGGCCGGGTCAAAGGCTCCAGGATGGACGCCTTGCGGCCGCCCAGGCCCTCATGGGCCGGCGGTGGCGGGGCGGGCACAGGCGGCTCGGCGGCGGAGTGGGAGCCGGGGTAGGAGTGCCGGTGCTCGCCATACTGGCGGCTCTTCTCGGCCTCGGCCCGAAGCACAGCGGCTGCGGGTGTCACAGTGAGGATGGCCTCTGCTGCTGGTGAGCTCTTCTCAATGTACTTGGCTTCGGCAGCCGTGGCTTTGTGCATTCCAGGGGGATCCGTGCGGAAGGCCCGAGGGCTGCGTGTGGAGCCGCTGGATGAGCTGCTGGCCCTTGGGGGCCCAGTTGCTGCCTCCACGCTGTGATGCCGCTGCAGGCCGTGGCCGAAGGCATCCTTGTACACGGGTGACAGGAAGCCGTGCTTGGTGGCCAGTGGCTCAGACAGCAGCACCAGCTGGGGCTCAGCCGTGGACACAGCCCCAGACTTGGCACCCTGGAAGGAGGTGGACTCAGACTTGAGCGCATCGATGCAGTTGTTGATGATCTGGTTGACCTTGTCCACCTCTTTGGCGATGGTGGAGATCTCAGCCACCGAGCTTTGGGTCTCAGGGCCTTTCCGGCCCAGCTCGCAGTCCCTGCGTTCTGGTTCTCCCGTGCGCACCTCCATGTAGTTTCCCTTGCTGGCCTTGGGCGTCTCCCCGCTCTCCACTAGCTTGTACTGCTCTACCTCGCTGGTGGCGGCAGGCAGGTACGGGATGCGGGTCACAGCCTCGGGGCCCAGCAGCGGGCCCTGGGACAGCGGGGCCAGACCAGGTGCCTCCATCTCGGGTCCGTACTTGAGCTCGATAATGGTCTTCTTGAGGCTGCCAGCCGCAGCTGCTGAGGCCACCTTCTTGTGCTTCTCCTCCTGGCGCCTCCGCCTGCGCAGGCAGTAGTAGACAGCGCCCAGCACCAGCACCATGCCAAAGAGGCAGCCCAGGATGGTCATGATATAATGGGTGGCTGTGGAAGGGCTGGGCACAGGCCCCGGGGGGCTGGGTGGCTTGGGCAGGCAGATGGTGAGGCAGGTGTGGTTGTGGTGTGTGCCTGAGCTAGTGGACACCACACAGTAGGTGTAGTTGGTTAGCGTGTACAGGTTGGTGAGGCGGATCTCCTCCTGGGCCTGTGTCAGCCTGGACACGGTGGAGGACTTGCTGTTGTTGTAATGTTCCAGCGTGTACATGCGGTTGAACGGGCTGGGCAGCTGCACTGTGATGGTGGCCGAGTTCTGGGTCAGCTGCTTGACCTTGATGAGGGGACGAGCCTCAGCCTGGGTGGCCAGTGTGGGCAGGGCCACCAGTGGTGTGGTGCCGTCACCAGAGAAACACTCGTCATCGCCGCAGGGTACATCGGCTCGGCTCCCCAAGCTCGGCTCTGGTGGTGGTGGTGGTGGTGAGCGGCCTGGCTGTGAGCGGCCAGATACCAGACGAGGCCCGGCCACCTCTGCTGCATAGGAGTCCTCTGTACAGACAGACTGCAGTTTGCTGAGGATGCTGCGGTGGCCATGGCGGCCCTGGCCCAGGAGGAAGTAGCCAGAGTAGATGGGTGGAGACTCACACTGCATGCGGTCGTAGGTCTGCGTGGTGTTGGTGAAGGCAGCCAGCCAGCGCAGGAAGCCCAGCAGCTCGCAGGAGCAGTAGAAGGGGTTGCTGTACAGCTCACACACGGAGAGCTTGGTCAGGCCCGAGAAGGTGCCACTACTCAGCTGCTGGATGCGGTTCATGGACAGGTCGATGTTGACAATGCTGGGACACTCCCAGAAGGCGCTGGCCATGACCACTTCGATGAGGTTGGCCTGCAGGTAGAGGTACTCCAGCTTGCCCAGGCCACGCAGCATGCCCTCCGTGAGGTTGCGCAGCCGGTTGTAGCCCAGCTGCAGCACCTGCAGGTTGAACTGGCCCGAGAAGGCCCCATCCTCGATGTAGCCAATCTCGTTCTTGGTGAGGTTGAGGTACGTGAGGTTGCCGAAGCGGCTCAGCGAGGCATACTGCACGCTGCGGATGCGGTTCTCATTCAGCCGCAGGTCCACGATTGTGCTGTTGATCTGCTGCGGGATGGCCTCGTAGGGGGGCTGGTTCTGGCTGCAGATGGCCAGCCACACAAAGCCCTTGTCGCCCTCGATCAGCCAGCAGTCACCACGGGCCAGCCCGCCCGCATGCAGCAAGGCGGCCGCTGCCAAGCACACCCACAGCACACCCCACCCACGCCCAGCCATCAGGACCGCCCTGGTGGGTCACCCCGCTCAGCCTGCCTGGGGGGAGTGGTGGGGGGCTGGGTGGCAGCCCCAGAGGGACGGAGGGGCGGGATGGGATGCCACCTGCACGCTCAGGGGTGCGCTGTCCCAAATGGCATGGCTGAAGGGCACAAGTGCTGAGGGGGCGGTGCTCCCCTCACAGCCCACGGCCCCTTGTCTCCCACCCGAGTCCTGCAGCAGTCACGGCCTCCTTCCCCATAGGCCTGCAGGTCCTGTGGCAGCTCCTCTGGCACCGCTGCTCCAAAGTCGTCCCTGCTGCAAGACGAAAGAGAAGATGGTGGTCACAGGAGGCCACCTCCAGGGCCCACTGATTGAATGTCACCCAGTCCCAGCCGGGTGCGTTCTGCAGCACAGAGGGGGCTGAGGAGAGGTTGGGATGGTCCCCCAAAGCCTCCTCGTCTCTGGCCTCAGTTTCCTCCTCTGCAAAGTGGATGTGATGCCATGTGCATGGCTGGGCTCCAAGGCCCAGTGTCCATGTGGACTTAGGTCTTCACGGCCCATTTGACATCAGCAGGGCCCTGGGAAGATGAGGACACTGAGGCCCAGAGAGGAAACAGAAGTCAGCCAATCGGGAGGGGCTGGCTCTGGCCTGGCCAGGGGTCTGGGTGATTGTGATAGCCACGGTGCCCTCTGCCCGGGGACTGAGGATGGCACTTCTGCCCCTAGGAGGGCTCGGCCTCAGAACCCTTGGCAGCCTGCATGGGGTGCCTGAGCCCAGGCTAGGTCCTCAGTCAGGCAGAGGGGGCTTCCCACGGACTTGGGACCCTGGGCTTGGCCTGACAGCTCTCCTGCCCTGCGGCCCCCAAGTGAACTCCACCCTGGGCCTCAAGCTTCCCAAATGAACCAGCCAGGTGGTCCCTGAGGCTGTCCACCACATCTCTGGTGCCCAGGGCGTGGAGCCGTCCCTACCCGACTTGGTGGATCCTGACAGCAAGGCCAGGAACAGACAGCAGCTGTGCCATGAGGTCGCCAACTCTGCTGTCAGGCCGGGGACCTGGGTCTCTCCCTGTACCCCCACTGGAGACTGGAAGAGGCAGGACAGAGCCTCCTCCCAGGCCCAGTGCAGGGAGGGAGCCCCCTGGGGGTGCACAGAGGGGCCTGCAGGTCCCCCCACCCTGTTTTCCCTCAGCGGGAGAAATAGGTGTGTGTTTGCTTGTTAATTTCTGGATTTACAGCCGCCCTCTGTCCCCGCTCTGTGGCCTGGCCGGCAGCCAGCCGAGTATATTTCACCGATATTGACGTCTGCAACTAGTCTGCACTGTGGCAGTTCAAATTAGGAGAAAAAAATATAATGATGCGAAATGGATTTTCCCTTCTTTGGAAACTTCATAAAGAACAATTTTGATCTGGCTCCTGGGAAGAGTCTGTTCTGATTTAAAGACAGGGGTGAAGTCAGAGAAAGTGGGGGCTCCCGAGAGGCCCCAGGGGACGTGGTGGTGGTGGGGGTGACCTGGAGGGGCCCGCTTGGGCCTCGATCCACAAATGGGCACTGCCAGAGGAGGCAGGAGAGCAGACACTGCCCAGCTTGTGACATGAAATTCTCTCCTCCGCCTGGGTGATGTTCATCTATGTCCTGCTACCGAGATGCAGATTGGGCACCTGCACCCAGCTCCTCCCAACCCAAGGGGCCCAGGAACCTGTGCTTTTATGTCTCAGGGCTTCCTGAGAGTTCAGGCCCAGGCAGAGGTCACCTGGAATGTGGGGCTGATGGCCTCCAGAAGGGGGTGCTGGGAACCACAGGCCCCTCTAGGAAACTTGGCGCCTCTGCAGGGCGATCGTAATCACCCTTAATCTCTTGCTCAAAATAACCCAAAGTCAAGTTAAGGAGGATTATAGGCCTGAGAGCCCTTATCAGAGGCACTGCGGCTTCTCCGCTGCACTCATAGCTCCAGGCTGGGTGGCACCTGTAGGTTTGCACGCTCGTGTGCCGGGGTGGGGGGGCGCTTGCCTGCGGGTGGGGTGGCACACACATGCACCTGCGCACATTGGGCACATGTGTGAATGTGCCCCTCCAGGTCCACTGGACACCACACCGGGGCTGGCCCTTCCTGCCCCGTCCTATGACACCCCCAGCTCCGGTGCTGGGAACAGTGGGAGGCTGGCCCTCGGCGGAGGAGCAGGGGCTTCCAGGTCCAAAGCCTCCCTGCTCCCCATGCGGGCCTCACCCGAGTCTCCCGGGGGAGGAGCCAGCTGGGTGCTGGACTGCAGTGGTCAGTAGCCCTCCAATGAAAATGACTCTGCTGTCACCTCTGTGGCCCCATGCTTCACACTTTATTGATGGCGAGACTGAGGCCCAGAGAGAAGGCTCTGCCAAGGCCACACTAACTCAGCTTTGCCTGTTCCTGGGGATGGGGCAGGGCAGAGGGTGGGCACCTCCCAGTCTGGGAGCTGTGAGGCAGAGACGGGGCCTATGGGAAGGCTGCCCAGGTAACAGGCCAAATCTCGGCACACAGCATCTCCCACCCCTCACCCTGTGCTAGGTTATTCACTCATCAAACCATGGCTGCCAGAGCAGAGCACTGAGCCAGCTAGCCTCAGGACAGATGCACAGAACCTGTGGGGCCAGGCTGTCCTTGTCCCTTCCCCACACTCCCTGGTGGCCTCATTCCATGTGATTGACTGCTGTCCGGTGCCTCCCACCTGATGTGCCCCTATGCCCCGACAGGGTGTGGGGCCCAAGGGTGGCTATAGGGGCTAGGACCCCCGCAGGGTGCCAGGCCAGTGAGTGTCACCTTCGCACAGACAGGGCGCTCCAGGAGACAAGTGAAGAGCCCTGTCCAACAATCCATGGGAGGTAGAAAGCTCCCTGTCACCAACAGGGTTCAAACCAGAGCTGCCTGTCCTGGGTGGAGGGGCCAAGCTGGCAGGTCCCCTCAGGCATGGGAACCAGCTGGCTGCTTAAACAAATCGCATGGGGCCGCACACATCTGCCTACGTGCGCTGTGTACCTGTGCCCACTCCAGAGGAGCCTGGGGCTGAGAGGGCTTTGACTGTCCTCAAACTCACACAACTGGGCGAGTAGGTGCGGCTGTCTCAGTGCCCCACAGACATGAGGACACTCGACACTAGTGTGGACCCTGAAGTGTGGGGCCAATGGGCCAGCTGGTCCACTCTCCTCGCCAACAGGCCTGGACATCCTGGCCCCTGGAGATGATTTCCAGGCACCTTAACCCTGACCCCATGGACTTGTGGTCCCTGGCGGGGGGAGCAGAGCTGGGAGGTGCCACACGATCTCAGGTGGTCAGGTGAGGCTTCCCCAGAAGGGCCTGGGGCGGGCTGAGGGGCTTGTGGGGAAGACAGGGAGGCACGAAGGCAGCTGTGCCGGAGAAGGCCCCTCCCCAGAGTGGGCTGTCCAGGGTGGGGAGGTGCTGGGCGATGCCAGGTGGACAGTGTGCTGCAGGCACTGCTGGGCCAGGATGACCGGGTCCTGAGGGCAGGAAAGGAGCCGACTGTGGCCCAGCCATCTCCCCCACTGCCTCTGCTCCTTCTCCTGGGTCTGATGGGTCCTCTGAAGGGTTGGTGACCACAGGGGAGGCACAGAGGCCAGGGGTCTGAGCCTGGGCAGTACCCTGGGCCTCCCCAATCCCTGCCCCCAGGCCACAGCATCCCTGCCTCCGTTTCCCAACCACAAATTGTTGAACCAGGTGCCTGTAGGGCCCCTTTCTGTGGTGAGGGTCTGAGGCTTCGTGTCTACCTGGCTGGAGCCCCAGAGAGGCCTCCTGACCACACACGCGGCCGCACACAGACTCACGTGCCCAGAAAGCACCACTGTCACCCTGAGGACGAGGGGACAGCTTGGTCACATCAGCCTGCAGCCTGTCGCCTCACCGCTAATGAAATACAGAAATATGGTGGTTCCGGGCTTTTAAACTTCTTATGAGCAGATTTGCATAATGGTGGCTCTGGGCTGGGACAGGCGCCTCTGTCTAAAAATAATGTCCCTCTCCTTGATCATGCAGCTGGACAGCGGCCGGGGCTGGCCTGGGGATTTACTGATGGAGAGGGCCTCCTTCCACCTCCGGCTGGGACAAAGGCCAAGGGCCAGGTGCGGGGAGGCAGAGACAGTGGAAAGTTATAGATCGATAACTTTTTTCTGTTCCAATGTTTAGCCGATAGATCATGTTTACTGCTAATGTTTGCCTGCCTCTGCAGTGTGGCTGCACTTGATGTTGTTTCCCCCAGCTCTGCTGCATAGTCCACGGGCCAACAGGCAAGTCAGGGAGGGCAGGGACCCCAGCCCACAGGGCCTGACAACCCAGCCCCTCCCAGCCAAGAGCAAGTGGGGCTGGGCCACCCCACTGCATCAAGAATCACAAGACCATCCTAGGCCAGAACATGAATGTTGGCTTTGCCAAGCTCTCTTTGGCTGTGTGACCTTGGGCAGTCACTTACCCTGTCTGAACCCAGGTTTCCTCATCTGTCAAGTACAGATAATCAAGGCATCTCCCTCCCAGGTCACTGCAAGGATTGTTCCTTAAGGACTGCGGCATGTAGCCTGGCGCAAGGGGCCTCCCTTTGGAAGTGCCTCTCCAGCTCCCCCAGCTGCCTGCGCCCCCAGGGGTGGGGTGGGAGGAGCAGGCAAGGAGGGTGGAGGATGGGGTGGGTGGGCTAGAAGTCTGCCCTGCAACCTGCAAGGCGAGGCCCCGAGGGATGCCCCTGGCTCTGGGACCTCAATGCACTGGCTGGCTCGGGGGGGCGGGGAGTCCAGGAGGCTGAGTCAGCAGGCTGGCTCCTTGAGACTTGGCCGAAGGTTCGGGGCTGTCTCTCTCGTCCTGGACCTCCGCCGGCCCTGACCTTCCAGAGGCTGAGCTGGGGAGGACACAGGGAACCACAGCCTGCACCACACCAGCCCTTTCAAGGGCTCAGAGGACACCGGGGACAGCGAGGGGACACACGGGGAGGTTGCTGGATGACCTTGCATGTGACCATGGACGCCACTAAGGGCAGGAACGCTAAGTGTGCAAGCAGAGGGACCCTCTTGTTCCCTTCACGACCTGTGTGTATTAAGTACAGACTGGATACAGAGCCCTCCTGCGTCCAGCCGGCAGGATGTCAGTTACCCCCGCTGGCAGCCAAGGAAAGAGGGACCGGGCACTCGGCTAAGAGTAGAGACCGGCGCAGAATCCACCAAACGGTTTGTTACAAAGCAGATTCCTAGCTGGGCGCAGTGGCACACACCTGTCATCCCAGGATCCTGGGGAGGCTGAGGCAGGAGAATTGCAAATTCAAGCCCAGCCTGGGCAACTCAGCAAGACCTTGTCTCAAAATAAAAAGGGCTGGAGATGTAGCTCAGCACCAAGGCCCTGGTTCAATCCTCACCACTGGGGAAAAAAGACAACTAGATTTTAGCCTCACCTCAAAGCCCCTGAAGGGGCCCTGGAGGTGGAAGGGAGCCCCACCTCTTGTACCTCCTGGCCCCGGGGGCAGCTCTGGGCCCTGTTCTCCAACCCTGGGCCCTGCAGAGCCAGGCTGCTCTGAAGTTAATTAGGGACCAAACATTTAATGGTCTGCTATGCTTCCACTGGGCATCTTTTTAAATTAAAAAACATGACGTACGGCACCGTTGGAGGGAGAAATCACTTTGGAATGGCTCCCTGCTCAGGCGCCAGCAGAGACTCCAGGACGGGGAGCTTGGCTGGCCCCTGGAGATGGGGGACGCATGTGACCCTCTCCAGGAACACGGGCCCACCCCGTGCCACCGAAAGCGCAACACCCACGCCAGGCACGGGTCTAGGTGTCCCAAGGGTGCCTGGCGCCCGGCCCACCACACCCTCCTAACCCTGGCAGCCAGGAAGTTCTATCTTTAGTCTGACCTGAATCTCTCCAGCTGCTGTGACACCAAAGGGGGAGATCTGCTGTTCTCTTCCTAGTAGTGCCGTGGCCTCCGAGAGTCCCTGAGTTCCCGGAAGCCCTTTCTGATTTCCCTGAGCTCGAGGATTCTGTCCCGGCTCTGAACCCTGACTGCAGCCCTGAAGGAGGCCAGGACCTGATGATCATAGGAGACCATGTGGGCCCTGGTGACTCAGTGGCTGGCTCCCTCCACACAGGCAGTGACTGTCTGTCAAAAGCTGTCCGCTGGCTGATCCCTTATGCACATGTCCTGCCTCCTGTCACCATCACGATGACTGAATCAGCACACGTTTCCTGGCTGCTGCTAATTGTACTAAAGATTTGGGGCATGGTTTCTGAGCAGAGATTATGAATGAGGAATTAGCCCTCAGATGTTACATTAATGAGGGAAATAAAATACCAGGAAGGCCGGGTGTGATAGTGCATGCTTGTAATCCCTGCCCTTTGGAGGCTGAGGCAGGAGGATCACAAGTTAGCGTCCAGCCTAGAGACTTAGTGAGACCGTGTCTCAAAATTAAAAAACAAAACAAAATATTTTTTTAAAAAAGGCTGAGAATGGGTGGGGGATTTAGCTCAGTGGCACCATGCTTGTCTTGCGCCAAGCACAAGGTCCTGAGTTCGATCCGCGGTACCACAAAAAAAAAAAAAAGGCTGAGAATGCAGCTCAGTGTGGAGGACTTGGGTTTAATTCCTAGTTACAAAATCAAACAAACACACACTATCAACAAGGTCTAGTCTTGGGCTACCTCAGTATTAACATGGCGGCCAGAGCTGGAGCTGGACCTGTCAGCAGTGGGAGTAGCACCCCTGCCTGCAGGGTGAGAAGGAGATCAGGCCCAGACGCCCTGAGCTGTTGCCCCAGCAACCCGGTGTCCTGTTCAGAAATGGGGCTTTCCTGCTGTCACCACCCTGGGCCATTAGTTGCTTCTGTGACCTGCAGGGGGCATCCCTGGCCACCAGCCCCTCCCACACAGCCAGGCCACGCCCACCTCTCGGGCTGCTGGAGGAGGACCATGCCTGTCCCCTGGCAGTCACATGGCCCTTTCAGGAAGTGTCCTCAGCCTGGTCCCCATGTGGCAGCAGCGGGCTCTTGGGAGGAGGCCCAAGACCTCGCTTTTTCCTGTCACTATCCCCAGGGCTCTGCCTGCACCCACTTCCACCTCTGTGCAGCCCAGGGATCTCAGTGCGACCCCGAGACCAGCCACCACCTGTCTCCTGGTGCCTCCATGCACTGAATTCTCTCGCTGAACATTCAGCCACCTGGAACAGATTTCTCTGATCCAAATAGATTTTTCTCTTCTCCCCCCAGCAGGCAGCACATTGTCTTGACACTCTGCTGGAATCATCTGCTCCCTCCAGCTGATGTGTGATGCACTAACCTTTCCTCCCTCCCTCTGCAGCCCCACATGGCTCCCCAGTGCCCTTGGGAGAGTCCACGTGTCATAGATGGGCCAACACGGCCCTGGCGATGGTCCCACCTGTCCCTCTCCTGCCCGAGGAGGCTGTGTCCAGCCTGGATGTCTTACATTTCCTCAAAGATGCCCTTTCTCCACCTGGAACACCAATCCCCCACATACCTTCCGCTCAGCATTCTGTGATCCCAGAGCCACACTCTGACCCCAAACAGCCAAGGTCTGACTCCTGTCCCCATGAGGACCCAGTGTCAGAAGTACCTGCACAGCAGTCCCCAGGAGTCATGGTTTCCCGGGGGGGCCTTCCCCTCTTCCTTCACCAAAACAGCACTGTCTGATCGCGCACCACCGGCTGTCTGCCCGAAAGACACCCTTGGACCCTTTCCACTGCCTAATGGCTTAGCTCCTTTTGCCTGCTGTTCTTCCCGAGGAACCTTTAGAACCTTTCATCTCGCTTTTCAGAACCGGCCACCCAGGTGCTGATGAGTAACAGTGAACCCATAAATTAATTCTGGAATCACTTGCAGGTAATATTCCAGCCCTGTACAGCAAACTCTTCTTGTTTTCCTTTATGTCTCTCAGGAAAACTTTATAGAGTTCTCTGTAATGATCCTCGGTTTTTCTCTGTAATGATCCTTGGTTTTTCTTGTAAATTCATTCCTGGGGATTCCTCGAGGGGGTTGGTTGCTGTTGTTTTATGGTTGTCGTTGAATAGGAACTGTTTATTTCATTACGTGTTCCAAACACTTGTTCTCAGAACAGATGAAAATTATTGATTTGTATGATGTTGGTTTTATATCCAGCCCAGTACCTTCATATTAAATCCTCATATTAAATTATTTTTCAGTTTGTTCTCTTGGGTCTCGAGGGCCTCAAATAATTTTGACTGCAAATAATTACAATTCTTTCCTGGAGACACGCCATTTAATCCTGTTTCGTGTCTTATTGCTATGTCCAGGATTCCTGAACCATGATAAAAGCACCTGTTTTTTTTCAATGAAAGTTTTGGAATGGAAATCATTAAAAATTTTAGAATGATACTGACTGATGAGAGAAGACAGATTTTTCACTGTGACAAGAATGTGCCTTTTCGGGTCTATTTATTGCAGTTACTTTAAAATCAGAAATTGGCATTGGATTTTGTTGAATACCTATTGTCATTTATTAACGGGGCTTTCTGGCTGACCTGCTGAAAGTATGTATATTAATAGATTTACCTAACATTAAGCCATCTTTGAATTCTTTGTATAAATCATACATAATCATGTCAGATTACCTCTAACATTCTGCAGAATTGGATTTGCCTGAGGAGTTTTGATCCGATATTCACAGGCAAGATGGGTATGGGTTTCATTTCCTGCATGTCCTTCCTAGTTTGGGAGCTTGGCTGGTCTCGATTGTCCCTGCAGACAGTGGAAGGGGACACCCCGGTCCTAGGCTTGGGGGTCTCTGCTCCATGGTGTGCTCTGCTTGGGCAAGCACTGTGAACACTTTGCACAGGAACCGTCCTTTTCTCGGGGCGCTGTCCCCCACTGTCTGCGTGCCTTCTGAGGGCTTGTGGGATTGCTCGCAGCAGCTCTGAAGGCATCTGGTCTGGCAGATTCCGAGATCACAAGGACCAGGAGGGGCGTCCCCTGGGGGTGTGAGGGCTCATGGCAGAGAGGCTGCACCTGGAGACCACCCGGCTGGGACCACTGATCCACAGAAGGACAGGTGGGGCACAGAGATGGCAGAAGGGGGACAACCGGCCCGTCCTGACTTAGAGCAAGGTGCTCAGCAGCGACGAGGCACCAGCCAAGGGGCTCCGCAGAGTCTGCTTCTGCACGATGGAGCTAACCTCCTCTCCCACCGTGCCTGCCCTGGGATGGTGACACACACAACCTCTCAGTGCCCTTGAACCTGGGCCCAGGCCTATCATGGCTGAGGCACAACCATGTCCACTGCACAGCCTGAAGCTGTGACAGCAGACAGTCCCTGCATGCCGCTGTGAGACGCTCAGGTGGCGGGGGGACCTGGAAAACACAGCATCATCTAGAAAGAGGCCCACGGCACCTGGCTGGAAGGATGAGCTGAGCTGAGACACCACACTTCTCCCGAAGCCCCAAACCTCGGCGCAGAAGGGCAGGTCCGGGGCCTCTGTTATGAGGTGACAGGCAGACAACACACTCAGCAACACAAGGGGCCCAGTGTCCCCCAAGTTCCCCGTCCCCATCTGCAAGGGGCCAAGCTTGGCACCCAACATGGGCCTGGGGGACAGAAGAGGGGCCTGTGCAGGCATTGGTCATCCTGATACTTGCTGGTTCTGTGGGTCATGGGGCTCAGTGTCCAGTGGGGAGCACGGGCCAGCAGCTGAGGACAGAGCTGGGAGTGGGTGGGGCTGGGAGCCAGCCCTAGGGGGTCCCAAGTCCTGAGGCCTGGCCCGTCTCAGGGAAGAAGCAAAGGGAGAGCCAGCCCCTTCCTTGGCCCCTGGAAACATCAGGACGTAAGGTAATACCCCCACCAGCATAAAGGCCCAAACCCTCATCCCAGCCGCTCCAGGGAACAGGTGCTGGGCTGTGTGAAGGGGAGACCCTGGCTGGCAGCTGGGACCCATCCCTCCTCTTAGCCCCTAGGCATCCTCTCCCGGCCTTTGCTGAATGTCTGGGAGGTGGGGAGCTCACAGTAGCAGGAAAGGTCAGTTGCCTTGCACGACTCACTCCAAGCTCCTGTCAAGAAGCAGTGGATCAATGAAACAAAAAGACACAAGGGCAGGGCTCAGTAGCACAGCCAGTGATCCCAGCCATGCAGGAGGCTGAGACAGGAGGATCACAAGTTCAAGCCTAGCCTGAGCAAATTAGCAAAAGTCTGCCTTGAAACAAAAAATAAAACAGAGCTGGGGATGTAGCTCTGTGGGAAGGCCCTGGGTTCAACCCTCAGTACCACAAGACAACAGTGAGCCACGTGAGAAGAAACCACGGCCAACCCCGCGTCAAGCACGTCGGTTACAGGAGCAGGGAGGCCGTAAGATGTGCAGGGCGGTCCTGGTGTGAGAGTGCCTGTGTCGGTGTGGTGTGGGTGCGAGTCGCACCAGAGTGTGCACCCCTGCCTGCCCCTCCACGTGTGCACACGCACACACACATCACGGGCAAAAGTGTCCCCGTGGACCCAGGCCCCCCCACGGAGCTACATCCCATTCCCAGGCCTTTTGTCCTGCAGATAGGCTCTTGCTAAGTTGCCCAGCCTGGGCTCAAGTTGCAACCCTCCTTCCTCAGCCTCCCGGAGAGCTGGCACTGCAGGCGTGAGCCACCACACTCCCCACTAAGTGTCTGATTCCTGCGTCCCAGCAGCAGAGTCCGACAGCCGGAGCAGCTGGAGGGTGTTCCATTTTCGGCGCCGCTGACGAGGTTGGAAACCACCCAAGTGGGGTGCAAATGCTTCCTCTTGGGGCACAGCGTCCTGACTTAGCACATGCTCTGGTTCACACCGGGCTCCCCTGCCCCCGCTCCCTCCCAAGGCCGTCTGTCCCCCGCCCACCGTCTGTCTGGCTACAGGACAGCGAGGACACACAGCCGGCCGGAGAGCACACTCGGACAGCTTCTCTCCGCCTGCCTGCCGGCACTGCTGGGTCCTCGGCCTCAGCCTGGGCTCTTTCTTGCTGTCTGCCCACGTATCTGGTGCCAGGGACCTCGGCCCTCCCAGCTCCGGTCCCTGCCCACTTCCCATGGCCCCACAGCCTCCTCGATGCCTTTCCAGAGCTCCACCTGGTCAACCAGCCAAGGGGGATGCGGCAGGGAGAGGGGGAGGGAAGAGTAAGGGCAGGCGGGACCGTCAGCCCCCACGGACTGCAGGGACAGAGGGCACAGTGTGCACTGTGGGGACAGAGGTCCTGGCCTCGGGCCGGAAGCCACGGTTTCCAGGAAGTCCTCCAGAAAGCACCAGGTGGAGGCGCTAGTCCTCCCGGGCTGGACCCCAGGGGAGCCACACGCTGGCGTGCCAGGCAGGTGGCTACGCGGGCCAGGGTGCCCTGAGGGCTCTGGCTTGGTCTGCAAGCTCTGTATGCACCCGGTCTCACTGTGAGCCGCAGTTTGGACAAACTTGAGAGCCTGCAGTAGTCACAACCAAGAGCCAAGTTCCAGGAAATACGGCTCCTCACCACCCAGAGGGGAAAGAAAGGCGAACACAAGCCCAACAGGTCAGCATGGCTTGGTTGACTTAGCAGACACACATCAGGCAGAACAGAGGCGACACTCCGGTTCCATCCAGCACTGCTTGGTTCTGGATCCAAGGAGATGACAGAGTCAAGCTCAGAGCTGTGCATCCGTTCACTGTTTCTCTGTAGTCCCCTGCAGGGCCAATGCCACAGTCCCCACTTATCATGAGGCAGGGGTAAAGTGCCGAGCCTGTAACAACCACACATAGTGGGGCCTGTGGTCAGCAGGGTGTGTCTCAGGGGCCAGCAGAGACCTGTGCTGGCAGACACTGGCTTCTCTGGCCACCCAGGAGCGTAACCCACATACCCTGTGCAAACAGCCAGTCAACGTCCACAAAGGCAAGGACTGTGTGGGCCTGGGTGCATCCCAGGAGAGGTGTGCACAGTGCACCCATCAGCCTCACCTGTGAGGGCTGGAGAGGGACACTGCAGAACAGACCAAGCACATGGGGCATGAGCACCATGGAATATTATACAGCAGTGAAGAAGAGCCAACCACCCAGCCCTGTGGGGCACTACACAGAGGTGAAAAGGAAGCAGTCATCCACTGCCCACAAGACCTTCCTCTCTGTCCCCTGCATCTGGAGCTTTAGACCTCACCAATGGTGTGCTGGGCCGGGGTTCATGGGAAGATGGTCAAGGCATAAACACTCATGAGAATAATCATCACAGCAGGGAGGAGGAAGGGGGAGGACGGGAAAGCCCGGAGATGGATTTCTCATCCCTGGGGATAAACTTCCCCAGCCGAACTGTCCCTGGAGTGGTTAAGGCGGTAAATGAGGGGTGTATCTGAGCACAGGTGACAAGCTAAGGAAAAGCAGGGAGGGAGACAGGATGTGGGGCTCAGGAAGCTCCCAGCCACGAGGGATTCATTTCAAGCTGGGAGGGGCGCACGTTCCAGTATTCACCGAATTATTCCTCATACCTTTGGTTGTATTAAATATTTTACAATTACTGAAATATTTATTAGGGATTTAAATATTTGAGATGTCTTGAATATTTTATAATAAATGTTAGTGTTTTGTAAAGAAACAGACTGCCATTCTCAGGACGGAGCTCCGCATGGGTGGCGGTATGCCAGGGGAGGCAGGGTACCCCAGGCCCTCACCCTGCACTTCCCGAGTGGGGTCGCGTCCAGACCCAGCTGTGCGCGTCTCAACCTCAGGCTCTGAGCCCCAGCGTGACTCCAACGCCCAGGCAGGGCCTTCAGGAGCCAGGTGTTCTCTGCAGAAACCAGGGCGGGCACCGGAGACAAGTGGCCTGCCTCCTGCCAGAGGGTGGGAACAGAGGTCAGCACCGTCAGGAGGACAGGCAAGGCCCGGGCGTGGGCAGTGGTCCTTGGTGGCCCCTGGGGGCCACACGGCCTGGCCCTGCTGTTTCAGCGTCACAGTTGGTGCCTTTCTCTACTCTCAGGCATGGGCTGCTTTGGGCGTTGGGTGATCTGTGTGGTTGCTTGGAAATACACCCATGTTTCCTCAGGCTTAATGACTTCCGAAGGGTCCACAGTCAGGCCTGGGAAGGGACAGGTCTCCCATTCGCAGCCAGAGCACTTGAGGAACTGAAATGTTCCACTGTCATCACTGCCTTAAAGGGTATGGGTATGTCCACTCCTTGCCCAGTGGTGATGCAGATATGATGGCAGGAGCAGGAGCAGCCACTTTGTTCCCAGACAGAAGCCACACAGGTGATGGTTCCAGAGCTGTCCCAGCAGCCCTCACCACTGACCTCAGTGCTGTTCTGTGAACAGGGGAGGAACATCTTGTTTAAACTTCCATGTTTCTGGAGGACTTTGTTTCAACAGCCAGGCTTAGGATGGAGGAGGAGTTCTCATCTAACGAGATTACGAGGAGAGGCTCAGTGAGATCAGGAGACATGGGAGGCAGACAGGGGACCCAGGGGTCCAGCGGACCTTCTCCCTCATCTTGCCACTCAGATATGTGCCTGGGCGGAGGCGATGACATCGCTCAGCGTCCTGGCATAGAATGGGCTCGGCCCAAGAGATGGCGCACGCCGTAGGTGCAAAGTAATGGGAGCCGTGCTCCTCCCACTCGCTGCCCCTCCCCCCTGATGCTCTGGCAAGAAAGGGAAGCAGCCCAGGGCCCTGGCCCTGTCTCCCAGCATCACATCGCCCCTGGAAACCGGCCTTCCGGAGAGGAGATGGCTCCCACCCCAGCCCCAGCGTCTCTTCTCCCGGAGTCCACCCCGCCCTCCCTCCCTCCCATCACACCATGGCTGCCATCACGCCAGCCTGGACCTGGCCTCCCTCCCCTCCCAGATGCTCGTGACCCACTTTGGCTGCTGGATTCCAGCCCAGGGGAAGGGCTGGGCCTGGGGGCCTGGCTGAGAGTCGTGCCTGAGTGTGACGGGGGCAGGGTGACAGCATGGTCATGGGGTCTTCAAGCACATGGCAAGTGCAGGGACTCGTGAACATGTCTGTGGTCACACGCAGACACGGCTGGGCTGGCCAGCCATGTGCAATGCAGACAGGCCCACGAGTGCACAGGGAAGCAAAGAGGGCTGCAGGGAGGAAACAGCGGCCCTGTCCAGAGCTGTCCTGGCCCTGAAATTGCAAACTCTGCCGGGCATCACCTCACCAGAAGCTTTGCATGCTCCACTCACCTTCTCTACTTCTTTCCCGCCTGAGATACAGATGCAATAGCTAGAGGTGCAGCATCCATTGTGAGACCATGAGGACAAATGCTAATGAAGACAGAGTAGGAAGCTACAAGGACACTGGACCATGGATGACTGCCCTGGGTTGTGCAGCAGCCCCTGGCACCCTCTGTACATGAGAAAAATGACCCCGCATGTGGGGGTCCACCACACATCTGAAGGATTCCTGTAGGGTTCCAATTGCAACCCCTACGTGACATAGCATAAAACAATGTTGAGTCACTTTATTAGAAAGCTAGTCTCCGTTTAATTCTTCTCCAAGTTTCTGATTATATCAGTTAGAGTCTTAGATTTGGGTTCGGTAGGTCTTGCACACCTCTGTATACTTGCTATTCTCTTTTTTTAATAAAGCACTAGCAGGCCTTGGGCTCCAAGCCTCCCCCGGGGCTACGGCATCCAACTAGAATTTAATAACATTGTTTTCTTTCCACTGAATTTATTTTTATGATTATGAATTCTATTTATGGCAAGGGAGGCTTGTTTCCCATTTGTGTAGTGCTATAAAGCGTCCTCTTTAAATAAATGTATTTAAGTTTGTAAAAACTGGATTGATTTAGAGAGAAGCAGGAGGAAGTCGGGGAGGTGGGGTCCGAGGAGGGCAGAGCCTGCCCTGGGCAGGAGAACAGGTGAAGGTCGGTGCCACCCGCTCAGGCTGGGCAGAGACCCCAGGTTTGTCCCCTGGGCTGGGCAGTGGCATGGAGCTGTGGGCGGGGGTCAAGCGGTCCTGGCCACCCAGCGTCCCAGGCTGCTGCCAGCCCGGTGTGCAGCGCCTTCAGAAGCCGGGCTCCTGAGCTGCCGTGACCTTTCGCTAATTAGCCGGCTCCTCGCTCTGCAGCCGCCGGCTGATCTTGGATCTCGGGGCCTTAGCTCCACAGGCCAGCCGAGGCCGCCTGTCACCCGGTGGCAGATAACTGACTGAGTCCTGGGAGGCGGGGAGGGAGCCGTCCCTGGGGGGAGGGCACAGTGCCCAGGATCTGCCAGGTGGCACCGGGCAAGTCACCGGGATGCCACCCAGCTCACAGCGGGCGCCCAGCAGCCCCTGTGCTGGGGACTCTCAAGGAAGCGACTGCCAAGGAGGGTGTGGAGGCCTGGGCTCCTCGCTTCCACTGCCGGACACCTGGCTCCCCATCACCCTGCAGGCCAGGCACCACCTCATGTGGCTCTGTCCCTGGTGCTGGACAGTGTCCACCCAAGGACACCTGGGGTCTGAGGAACACAGAGGTTCCCTTCTGTGTGTGTGTGTGCATGTGTGTGCACGCGCATGCACACACACACACACACACACACACACAATGGGGATTGAACTCAGGGCCTTCGCACCGAGCTATATCCCCAGCACTTCTTATTTTTTAATTTGAGACATGGTTTTACTAAGTAAATACCTGAGTTGCTCAAGCAGGGCTCAAACTTATGATCCTCCTGCCTCAGCCTCCCAGTGCCAAAGTGCACCACCACACACTCCTTCCTTTCCAGATTCCTAATCACAGCTTCTTCTAGGGAGGCGCAGCAGCACCTGGGCACATGAAGAAGGTAGGAACAGAAGGAGGTGAAAACATCAATGCATCAATCACAAAGTGACTGTATCTCAATGGGACTCGGGAGACAATGCATCCCACCCCCCAGTTCCTGAGGAAGGCCTGGCGGATGCACACCCTCCTCCAGACCCTGCAGGAACCACCAGGGCCATCTGCTTTGCCACCTGCCTCCTAGGTATGCGTGCTGGGAGGCACCCCACCCAGTCATTTAACAGACATTTATGCAGCACCTTCCACCTGTCAGGCTTGGGAAGATCCCAGCAGAAGCACAGGAAGGAGTCAGGGTAGGGAAAGAGAGGGAGAGGGGAGAGGGAAGAGGCGGGAAGGTGCCTGGAAGGTGTGGAGGGAACTGGCACCCACTGCACAATGCCTGGAGTAGTCCTCGAGCACCTGGACATCCAGGCTGTATGTGCATCTGCTGACGGCCCCTATGGCACAGGCCTCTTCAGCCCCGTGTCGTAGATAACAAACAGGAGGTTGGAGATGGAAAGTGACCCAGCACGTGTCCAAATTTAGCACAGCGAGGCCGGCCAACTGCAACACCTTCCCAAGGCGGATGGGCCATGGGCCTGGAGCAAGCATCCTGGACAAGTGTCCCCATGAACAGAGGCACAAGGGACACAGGCTGTGGCCAGTGGCTCTGGTGGGACTGTAGTGCCTGGCACCTCATGGCCATGCCAACAGCCTGAGGGCATAGGCCACGTTTGCCACCCTGACTGCCCGTGCCCCCTGCCACCTGGGCTCTGTCCTGCCTCCCTTGCAGTCACCTGGCCCTGAACCATGGGCCTCAGCCTGGATGCCTGGGGCTCTTGGGGGATGGATGTGCTCAGAGTTGACCAAGCTTTGGATTCAGGAGGGCCACGTCCCGAGATCGCGCCTGCTGTTCCAGGTACTGGGGGGAAGTGCACATTTTGGGGTGCCCAGCATCCCCACAGAGTGAGGAATGAGTTCCCTGGGGCCCCCGGGAGCTGATTCCAGCCACCTGCATGGATAGGCACATCTTGGGCAGTTCCATAAGTCTCTGTCCCTTTGCTGTCGGCTGGGACCAGCAGAGCACAAGTGCCACAGCCATTCTGAACAAACTCAGCCTTGGATCCTCAAGAGACCCAGAGCCTTAACCGGCACTCCAGAAGTGCTACCAGCTCCCACAGCACCTCCCCTGGCCACGGCCGGTACTGCAACCCAGCTCTACTGGCCCTGGTAGCACTTGCACGTAGGCGGGCAGAACACAGAGCCCCACCTGGGGCCCCACCAGACATTGGTGGCTGCAGAGTGTGTGTGTGAGTGTGTGTGTGCACGTGCGCGTGTGCACTCCCAGCAGCCCAGTGCCCCCCCTCACCCAGGCACCCATGCAGCATGTGGCTGTGTTCATCCATCAAGAATCCAATCCAAGCACAGGATGCAAGACAGCATCACACACGCATTATCCACAAGCAAGTCACATCCAGGATGTCCTAACCGGCCACATGCATGGCCACCACCCACTTGACCCTCCAGGGTCCCTGACACCCCCACGCTGCTCCTGTCCTACCCTGAGGCAGTCTCTTGGGCCTATGTCCACCTGCTGGGGACAGCACCTCTGGCTGGGAGTCATCCCCAACTTCTGCAGGATATGTGGCCCACCTCCATCTCATCCCAGGTCACCAAAGGACCTGATGTCCCTGCCTCACAGGCCCTCAGGAGACATCCCTGTCCTATGGGGTTAGGGAGCAAGAAGACACTGCTCCCTATGGGACTTGTGGGCATCTCATTTCAAGACACAGAGTAACCTGGGTCCAGAGAAAGTGCAGGATGAGGGGTCACCAGGGCAGTGTCAGCTGCATAGCCAGGAGAAAGGGGAGGGTAAAATGGCCTGTCCTCTGCCATCTCAGTGCCTTAATGGCAAATCAGAGGACAGGGACCTCCCAGTCCCCATGGTAGACAGACACATGGAGGTGAGGACAGGGGGAATCAGCCAAGCCACAAGGCAAAGAGGAGCAGGAGCTGCAGCCACCACATGCTTCCAGCTCTGGCCACTCCGTAGTGGCCCAGAGCTTGGGATGGATGGATGCTGGAGGACAGAGTGACAGGTGTCACAGAGCAGGGAAGGATGAGTGACCAGGAACACCACACATTCAAGCCAAAGGGAGCTGGGCCAGAGGGCTGCCATGTCCCAGGTTCCCCTGCCATGTGCCCAGATCCTCCATGGCTCCTAAGCTGGGTGTGAATGCTGAAAGGCGAGGAGGAACCTGTCATGGGAGGAAGTGTGTGTACAAATAGACAGTGAGTGGCGTGTAATTACCTAAAATTGTTGGTTAGAAGCGGATGTAAATAACCAAAAAATATGTGGGGAAGTGGGGGGAATGCTCATCAATTAGAACTAATTACTTAACAGCTAATTCAAATAATAATGGACTGTATTTGAATATGCTAATGAGGCCGAACCTGTCTTGAAAAAGGAAATTGAAATTAAAATTAGCAGGAGGCTTCCAGGCTGAGACTGCAGCCCAGGGACCAAGACCCATGTCCTTCTTTCCCCAGGCCTCTGGCCCACATCCCTCTGTCCCTGGCCAAGCCTTGCTGTTCTCCCTAGTCCTGCTCCAGCACCAGGGCTCAAGGGACAGATGCTGTCCCCAGCTCCAGCACCCAGCACATCCCAGGCATTCGGCAGGAATTCATGCTCTTGAGTGCCTGCTGTGAACCCAGCCCAGCTTTGCAAAGAGCCCCCATTATAGACATGGAAATTCCAGGATATGGGGGGAGCACCACGAGGACACAGGTTCTACCAAAGCTACCCACGGCAGAGCAGAGCAGCCCCAGAGCCCCGTCATGAGCAGCTGTTTGTCTGGGTATGGGCACCTTCCCTGGAGATTTCACTCTCCAGTAGCGACACCCACACACGGTCGCTACACAAATGCACACATGTGCACACACTCACAACTGCCGCTCTCCATGAAGCCCACTTACACCCCCAGCCTGAGGACCAGCCAGCATCCCTCCCGCCTGACACCCACTGCTGCCCAGCCTCACTCAGGGTGAAACACAGAGATTGCAGAGCCAGAACAGGGCTTAGGTTGCCTCGGTGAGCCCCGAGCAGCTGGCGGGGCTGGCAGGACCCTTTAGGGGCTACAGGAAGGCAGGTGGTAAGAGCCTCCCGTGGATACCTACACCGAGCCAGGGGCACCTGCATCTGGGCAGTGGCATCCAGGATAGGTTCGGGGTCTGCCCGGGGACCAGCTCTTGCAGAAGCTGGAGATGTGAAACGCGGTGGTTGGAGCTCAGCTGGGCAGGCAGGAGAAAGCCAGCCTGTGCTTTGCAAAGACCAAGGAGGCTCCAGCGGGGGCAGCTTGCAGTAGGACCCTGAGGACAAGGTCACAAACCTCTGGGTCCTGAAGGGAGGGGAGGGTCCTACCAGGAGCCAGATGGAGCTGCACCACGGCCTAGGCAAGCCCCTGGAACACCGTGCCTCCTCTGCAACCTCAGGTCTGGGAGCCTCAGAGACCACAGGGGCTGCTGGGCCGAAGCCAAGGACTCACCCTGGAAAACACATGCGCATGCGGTCCATGATATCTGGGGGTTCATCAGGCCAAGACCATCGGGGACTCCAAGTTCCTGTTTCTCAGTTGGGGATCCCCTAGACAGGACCGCAGCAGACAGGAAACTGAGGCAGAACACACCCTTGTCTGGCCAGGGGCCCACACAGCCCTCGAGCTGCCGGATCGCATGGGCTAGGGGTAAACTGAGGCTCCACGAGGCCAGAACCCAAGGCTGGGGCTACAGGGAGGAGGGTGAGGCGCCCTGGTCCTCAGTCACCCACTGTGTGCAGTTGGAAAGGTGCCGGCTTCTCCCGATGTCCCAGAGCTGGGGGCACCGGCTCCCTCCTCCTGCCGGGGTGGGGACAACTCATCGACTTGCAAATGTCCGGGTGAGAGGGGTGGGAAACGACAGTGCCCAAACTTGACATTTGCATTTCAAACACTTATATCAGCAAAACAAATAACAGTAATTATACCATTTGCATATTTTGTGCAATGATTGTTTAGCGAAGTGGGAGGAGGGGCGCCTGCTGCTGCCAGCGGTCCGGGCCCGCACAGCTGTGCCGCCCGCCCTCGTGCCCACCGTCCCACCGTCCCAGGGCGCCCATGTGCCTACCGGGCCCTGCGAGGACCCCCACGGCCTGCCAAGGTGTCCCAGCAGTGGGGGTGCACTGGAGTCTGTCCCTGCCGCCCACGCTAGCCCTGCACAGTCCTCTGGAGGCGGCCTGGTGGGGGAGCCTCCAACTCAGAGTTGGGGACTAGGGAATCTCAGGGGCAAGGGGGATGGGACGAGGGGAGGAGGCAGGGGAGCTGCGGCCACCACACCTGTCCTGTTCAGGACCTGAGCTGACACCTCCACCCACTCACCCATCGGCAAGGAAGGGGCTGTGCTGGACATCTTGGGGCAGGAGGGCTCCAAAGGGTCCTTCTGCACTGTGACTGCTTCTGCCCCAGGTGACCTTGCTGCCTGGGGATCAGCCCCCGCCTCAGGGATCAACCTGGGCTGAGGCTGACCGGGGGCCTGGAGGGGGCCGTCCGGGGAGGGGCCCAGACTCGGTGGGGACACAAGAGCAGGACCAGTGTCCCTGGGGCTCAGCTTGGCCAGCCGGTGCCAGGACAAACTGAGGGTGACACTGGGTCCACTCTTTGTGCCAGAGCCTATGTGTCTATGGGCGACCACACGTGACAGGTGGTCTGGTCACACGTGTGCATGTGTACCCTATGCACGCACATGTGTGTGGCCTGTTACAGACGTCTCCTTCCACCTGGGCCCGGGGCGGGAGCCTGTGCCCTCCTTCAGCACACCCAGCCAGGTCCCACTCCCGTTCAGAGCGGGTCCTGATCTCCGGGATGAGGCACCCATTGGAGGCCCCCCAGAGGCCACGCAGGATCAAGGGCTGTGCCCACCACCCCTCAGCCCCACGGGGTGGAAACAGCAGTGTTAGCACCTGTCTTCAAAGGTAGAAACCGAAGCTCAGAGAAGTGGTGTCACTTGCCCAAGGTCATTCAGAGAGCTGGGATTTGTGCAGAGGATGCCTGGCCCTTGCTCTCTGTTGGACTCATCTCAGGGCATCTGCTCCCAGGGACACCCCTGCCACCGTGGCAGACACGAGACCCCCCCCAGTCTGCGGATGAAAAGCTGAGTTCCAAACAACCAAGCTGGGCTAAGAACACTTTGCTCTTCACTCGAACCCAGGCAAAGGCAATATCTGCCCCTGTGGTAATTAGGCTCCAGGGTCCCCATGCTGACTGCACAGGAAGCCACCGTGGGCCTTCCTTTAAGTTCCCCATGCTCAGCACAGACGGGGGAAGCCAGACCCCAGAGACCTGGAGTGCAAACGAGGCCCCTTCCCCTGGCAAACTGCAAACAGCAATTAACTCCTCGCTTCACACCCACAGCCCCACGAACTCCAGATGGAGCAAACAGTTAAATATGAAATATTAAGCTATAAAAAAATCTGGATGAAACAGAATCGAATACTTATCAGGCCTCAGGAGAGAGACAGGCTTTCCAAGCTCAGGAGAACTAGAATAAATTGTAAAAGAAAAGGGAAGCAGATTTGACCAAATAAAAATAAGAAAAAGGAACATTAAGAAAATTACAAAAACAAAAAGCTATACAACATAGAGGGGAAAATATTTGTGGCGAACGCAGCACAGAAATAATAACTATCTTCATTATGTAAAGAACTCACTGGAACTGATTAGGAAGACAGCAACAATGTATCAACAAGTGCACAGAGACAGACACAAAAGAGGAATTACAGGTGCCTAACAAGCACACAGGACAGGTTCAACCTCTCCTCCCCAAGGAAATGCAGATTTTTACAAAATACAATGAAATTTCATTTGTGCTTATCAAATAAGCAACAAGCAAAACAATGACAGCAACAAAAACTAAAATATAGATAATAGCCAGGGTGGGGCACTTAAGGCTGTGGTAGGTTCTTTTGTAGTCACTTGTCAACCCAAATCAAAAGCTACAAGAGCAGGCATCACACTTTTCGGAGAAACTAAAGCTTTTAAAGAACAAAGCAAGAGTGCTTGGTACCAACATTTCTATCCCATACTGGACTGGCGGTCTCAGCTATTGCAATAAGGCAAGAAAAATAAATGAAAATGATAATATTCAGAAAGGAAGAAATAAATTCTAGATGCTCACTGAAGAAAAAAGTCCCAAAGGAGGCATACATTACAATAATTAGTAAGATCTCAGTCAGGGTGCTAGATACATAATCAACACATAAATGAACACTGGGTTTCTTTACATCTGCAATAAGGGAAAATGAACTCTGATATACTCTCTTCAGATTCACCTATAGATTCCATGTGATCCCAGGCAAAATCCCAGCAGATTCTTTTCCTCTTGGTGGAACTGCACAGGCTGATCCCAAAATGCAAACAGAAGAGCAAAGGACCAAGAAAGGGTCTTAAATAGAAAGAACAAGGCTGCGGGGGATCTTGCTCTACAGGTAATTAGGATCGATTATAAAGCCACTGCAATTGAGAGAATGGCCCCTGATACAAGATTGGACAGGAAACCCAGAGACTGACCCCCAAATCATCCTGTGGTGTGGCACTGGAAACACAGCAAATCAAGAGGAAATGAGAGAGTTTTTAATAAAGTAGACGTCTGCAAGTATGTGGGAAAAAATGGAATTGTGCCCCTTCCTCTCATCAGATGTCAAGTCGACCCTGGGTTGAGCAGAGACCCACAAGGGAAAAGAGGAACTGTACATTTTAGGAGATTATATAGGAAAATATATTAATGACATAGGAGCAGGGCAGGGTTCCTCCCCACTCGTGCAAGAATGTATTGATAAACATCACTCAACAAAAATGAAGGTTTCTGTTGTTAAATATATATACATCAGAAAGAGAATATAAACACAAGCCACAGAATGTTAGAATGTAGCTGTCTCCTCCATACCTGGAGGCAAGGCAACCACACTGAGAATGCAGAAACAACTCTGACAAATTGATCGGGAAAAATGCAGACACTTCAGTAATAGGCTGAGCAGTAGTCTGGGAAAGGCCTGTCACCACCGAGGACAGCCAGGCAGCCCACAGACCCCACGCAGGCAGGCGGCTCCGCTCCATCACACATCGGGAAATTCAAGTGAAAACCAGGAAAGGCCTGGGACACATCCATCGGGCAGAGGGGCCTCCGGAGTCCACGCACCTCAAGGTGGGAAGATGGGGGGCAGCCTGGACTCCATCCACCACCATCCCCAGGGCTCGGTGCAGGCTGCAGGACACACTGCGTGGGGTGCTGGTCACTCAGACCAGGAATGCAGACAGGACTGCGGCAGGGAAGGGCAGACCCGAGGGCTCTGCAGTGGTCCAGAGGGCTCTGCAGCAAGTCCTTATTCACATCTGCTGTTGCTCACCTGTGTGCGTTTCATAGTCTACAAAGCCACAGGGCTGTGGAAGGCATCCATGCCCTATTCCTGAGAGTCCAGTGTAAGGAAATAATCCCAAGAGAAAAAAAGCCAAAGGCCAAAGAGCTCCACTGCCACTTGATACAAAAGAGAAATAAATGGAAAACAACCAAAGTGTTTGATAAAAGAAAGACTACATCAATGACAGCATGCCCTCACCGCTGCACACTGCACGACCACTTAAATGACACAAATATTTTGCAGTGTTCGAACTGGTAAGCTTGTCAGTGAGCAGACCTAAAAGTCCATTCCCGAAACGGACAGAGATGAACACACAGCTGCAAATCACATGCACAAGGATGTTCTTCTTCACAGGATCCACAGGCTCCCAAACTGGAAACAACCCAAATACCCATCCCGGGAGAAAGTGTGAACAACCTGGGGGATAACCCTGTGGTGGAATATTATACACCAGAGAAGACAGATGGGGGACTCATCATTATATCATACAGGCTAATGAATCTCACACACAAAATGTGCAGATATAGCCAGACGTCATGAGTGTCAGATGTACCACATGGAAAGCCTTTCTACACTATCAGAAGCCAGGGCAGAAGGTGCTCTTGACAGGACACAGCCTAGACAGGCCATGGGGACTTTTGTTGTTGGGTTCTGGTTATGCCTTGTAAAAAAATGTTTGAAGTCTACACTTGTAGACTTTCCGGCACGTAGTTCTATTTTAATTCTCTAAAAGCTTTTTTTTCTTTTAAGGGCAATACAAACCCTAGCACAAGCTAATCCTCAAAAGGACAAGAAGGAAACGCTCAGATGTGTGGGCAAGCTTATCTCTGGACAGGTAAACTACACCTGGCTTCTCCCCTTTTTTCCTGGTTGTCCTTAGTGAAAAAATATATACATACACACATAGCTTATGAAATTTAAAAAAGAAAAATATGCTCATATATACATATTTGTAAGATGCCAGGACTCCCCAAAAGTGCTGGAGCTTTTGGTATTTTTCGATCGGGTGGCACAATGCTTTGAATGTGACGGGGAAACTCACATCGGGGTAGCAATGCTGGCTCCCTCAGCCCAGCTCCCCACTCGAAGCCCAGACAGCCCACCCACCAGGAAGCTGGCTGGATCATCTGCTGGCTCACCCGGGGCTCCCTGTGAGGTGCCAGGCGGGGGAAGAAAACTGCTGCGGAGGGAGGCGGGCGTATTCAGCAGGCATTAACTGACGGATGGTACGGAGACGCTCTAAATCTGATAAGTGCTTATTAGGAATTTGAAAATGAGGCTTGAAATTTGCTTGTTTGCCTGCAATGAAGGCTGAGGCTCCTTGGGACTCTAATTGGCTAAAAAAACTGGGGGAGATATTCAAATGTAAACACAAAATAAAAGAGTTATCCACACAGAGGCGATACCCGGAAGACAGTGAGCGCCGTATAGGGCCTGTGTGGACAGACAGGTGGACACACAAGTCCCCATATCCCCTGTGTCCTCGGGTGGCAGCCAGCTGGCTCCACTCCTCTGTCCAATACGGCTGAAACCAAGCATCCTCCCCAGCCCCTGACCAGCTGAGGGGCACCTGCCTCTTTTCTGTCTTCCCTTAATCCCTTCGCTGGCCTCCATTCTAGCCCGACAGTAACGGAGAGGACAAGGATGACAAGAGTGTTTATGCACTATTTACTCTCTCTCTCTTTCTCTCTCTCTCTGTCTGTCTGTCTGAGACAGGGTCTCATTAAGTTGCCCAGATTGGACTTGGACTGGGATTTGTGATCCTCCTGCCTCAGCCTCCCAGAGTGCTGAGATTACAGGTATACAGCACCACACCCAGCTATGTTTCTGTCTGTCTTCTAACCTGAAAGTCTTCAGTCTTTTTTAAATGCATCCTACAGGCAAGGAGACTGAGACACTGTCACTTGCCTGAGCCCAGGGCCTGTCACCTGCTCCCAGCCCCTGGCACCAGCTGCTTCCCCATAGAAGGTGGCACTTGGGTGAAGAGAACCTGTGTCCACCCTGTGTACCTGTCCCAGCTCTGAGACCGTGCGATCCAGTGTCCTTGGTGAATGCTGACCAATGGGCAGGGGTGGAGACCACTCTTGGAAAGGGCCTGAAATCATACCTGAAATATGACAAATACTAATTTTTGTAAATGTGCCCGGTGTTCTCCCATCATGACCCCTTTGGCACACAAACCCCAGGGCCACCGGGAGGCAGGGGACCCAGACCCCAAGCATACCACACCCTGGCTGGCCACAGCTGCTTCAGGACCTGGAGGGCGGGTTTGGCTAAGGGTGGAGAAGGGGTGCCTGGTGCTCCCAGCCAGGGCTCCTCCTGCCCACACCCTCCCCCAGAACTCCCCAGGGTGAGCAGGGGAAGGGGCAGGACTCAGCCTCTGAGTACCGGGCTGAGGGCAGGCAGAAGTCTGAGGTGCTCTGGGCGTCCAAAGGTAGGCATGGCTGAGACGGTAAAAGGCTTCTCTAAGGTCCCAGGGCCGGCATGTGGCAGGGGCTGGGCCCTGGGCCCCAGTGTCACCTCCTCCTCCTCCTCGGAGAAGCCTCCCCAGCCTGTTTCACCTGGAGGAGCCACTCACTGGTCACTCCCCCAAAGCCCCCCCTCACCCCCTCCCTAACCTCCTGTGTCACCTCTGGCCTGGTGGCTCCGCAAGGGAGTGGCTGGATCTTATCCGATCCCTGTGTGATGATCACACTGGTGGAGGGGCTTCTGGCCGGTGAGGGAGGTTTAAGTGAGGCTTTGAGGGTGGGACAAAGTTATGGGACAGGGGCCCTTAGAGGAAGCAACTCCAGTACATTCCTCTCTCCCCTCACACACACACACGCACACACACACACACGAGGACACAGCCAGAAGGTGCTGTCTGCAGAGCTGGAAGCAGGTCCTCCTGGAGCCAGCCCTGCCGGCGCCACCCTCAGACTTCTAACCTCAAGGAGTGGGAGGAATCCTCACTGCTCAGACGCCCAGAGTGCACGGTGTCTCCTTGTGACGATGGCGCCAACAAGACAGGCAGGAGTCTCAGGTGTCCCGCTCACCGGCATCTAGAGCAGCAAAGGATACAGTCCACCCTCGGTACCTAAGAAGTGTGTCCAGGGGGTGCCCACTCGGCATAAGGAGGCCCGACAAGGCTTGTTAAGTGTTTGTAAATGGATGGATGAATGGGAGTCTGTCCGGCCTCCACCCACAGGGTGTGCAAGGTGTGTGTGTGGGAGGTGGTTATGTCCACGCTCTGCTGCAGGCAGGACGCAGCCCAGGCCCGTGTCTGCTGTTCGTCTTGTGCTCCAGGCGGCCCTTCCCCGGGGAAGCTGAGTGCTGAAGAGAGACAGTACGACAGATGGGGAAGGGGCAGGAGAGGGACACCGGGATCATCCCCAGGGCTCAGGGGGCTTCATGAGCTGGGCAGGACCCTCACAGCACCTGGCTGGAGGGTGCGGGGTTCTCAAGCTGGGCCAAGGACCCCTCCTGGGGCCAACATCCCAGGGACAGGGTGCAAATCTAGGAGGGAGGCGCCTGCGGGATGGGAAGGTGGGTCTGTTCCTCCTCGGCCAGGTCAGGGAGACAAACGTGGGACCAAGCCCCCCATCTGACAATCCTCTTTCCTGGAATTAATCTCCAGCTAGTTCAAAGGCGACCAAGCAGCTCGGTTCAGGCCGATGCCCCCACAGGGCACTGACGTGGTTGCCGACACTGGTGAGGAGCTGGGCCAGCGGCCTCCAGAAGTAGCCAGGCCAAACTTGCCAGGAGCAACTGAGCAGCCGAGGCAGAGTGACAGTGATGTCCCTATGTGTGAGGTCAGCACCATGGCAGGAGGGTGTCCGGGCCCTGGGGAGCTGACTGTCAGAGTGTTGATGCGGGGCCTCATCTCAGAGGGCGAGGGGACATAGGACCTCTATCCAGTGTCATGAGTCCATGCCTTGGGTGAGTGGTAGCCAGAGTCTCTTTCCTGAAAGCTGAGGAACAGCTAGGAATCCCCTCCAGGGCCTCTCCTCCTCCCTCCAGCTTCCTCCTCCAGCCTTTGTGATGTCACTGCTGTTGCTATGGGAACCCTGCCAATTTTGTGGATGACTTCACAGGCAGGGGAGGATCTGGGCCCTGGGTCTTGCAACCAAGGTCTGTGACAAGCAGCCGAATGGCAAGGGAAGCAGGGGGACACCTGGCAGGGAGTGGCCTGGGATTTAAGCCAATGGCATCTCCTACCAAGCCAGGGGATGGGTGTGGGGCAGGGTCTCCTCCTTCTCCACAGAGGCAGAGAAAGACAGCCAGGGGCCTGGGAGGGGCTTTTAGCCTCAGTTTCCCTTCCCAGACAGCAGGATCAAGACCACAAACTCCCTGCTGGCCTGTCCTAAGAGCTGTTCCACACTGAACATGGCACATGACTGGGTCAGATAAGTATTCTCCTCCTGCACAATTCACGGTCAGGCCGAGGCTCTGGAAGGCTCCCCTCAAGCTGAGAGCCTCTTGCTCAAGATCCCAATCTGCCAATTGCTCTGGGGAGCCACCATGTGTGCCCCCTGGCACTGATGGAGGGCCCCCAGACACCTGCTCAATGCCTTCCTGGGACACACTGCCCGGGTTGCCATGGGGATGAGCAGGAGGGGGCGTGTGGGTGCACACAGCTGTCTACGGACACAGAGCGGACACGCCCACACGCCCACACTCACCTTCATGTGCTCACACGGGGCATCCACACCCATGTGCACATAAGCTGTGTGTTCTCACACCAGGGACCCTGCCGCACGCATGCACAGGCACATGTGCGTGTGTGCACCATTGGGACACAGGAAGCCGTCCAGGCCCACACCTCAGATGCACACACGATCCAGGGAACAGGTGCCCTCAAGCTGGCGGGCCCCCATTCCCTTTCATCCCAGGTCTCCTGGACTCTGAACAAAGCCATCCAGCCATAAACGTCTCCAGGCTGGGCTATCCACCTCCCAGAACCTCCTGGGACCCAAGAAAGTCAGAAGGACCAAGAGGCCAAGACCCCCAGAGCCTGACCTCGGCCTCTGAGTCTTCTAGGCAGGTGGTTCTGGACCCCGCAAGGAGGCCCAGGGGTGGCCAGCCTTCCCACGGCACCAGGAAAGAACCAGAAGCACACCTGACTCCTTCTGCTTCTACTGTATTTCTGCAGCCTGCTAGGAGGGTCAGCACTAAGGAGCCTCTCTAGTTTCCAATTAAGGGAACAAACTCAGAAAGTGAAGGTAACTTGCTCAAGGGCACAGAGCCCTCCGAAAGTCCCAGACTGGTGAGAGCCGAGGGGAGGGGGTGCCCAGGAATCAAAAAACTTCCTGGCCAGCCCTGCCTTCCAGCCTCCACCTGCCAGAGGCAGCAGCAGTGGCAGAGGCAGCTGGTCATCGGCCCCTGCACCTCCTGCTTATGACTCTGCATCTAATACAGACGATGAAGACCAGAGGCTAATGTAATGCAATTTTCCATGTTTAGAGCGCTATGGCCACGGCCACCTCTAATGATTAGCTCTGATTTCTCTTGGCTGTCTCTTCCTCACTCTACAAAGACAAACCCTGACTCCAGGCCGCTCCTAGGCCCCTAGCCCCCTCCTGCCCCATTTGGGGGACAGAAGTGCCCCAGGACAGACAGTGAGCAGACAGACACCCAGGGCAGAGGGAGCCCGCACAGCAGCTGACCCACCCCTGAAGCCACTCGTAAGGCTGCGCGGAGCCTCTGGGAGCCCAGCCTGGGCCGGGCAGCCTGGATGGGGCCGTTCAGGCCCCGGGACAGTGAGGGGTGGGAGGGTCCCGAAGCATGGGCTAGGGGTCTTGCTCCATTCCCTGAGCAAAGCTCCTACACCCTGGGGAGGCTCTGGTGCCCTTCGGCTGCCCCTCTGGCTGGGTTTATAACCAGCATCCACTTTCAAGAATGGAAGTGCCATTTGGCAAGCAGACCATGGTGCAGGTGGGAAAACTGAGGCTCAAAGTAGAGAAATAACTTGTGTGAGGTCACAGAACCAGGACCTGGCAGATGCCTGGGGGGTGTGACTGGGGTTCAGGTCACCGTGATGAGGAGACCAGAGGTGTCCCTCATGGCCGGCACACCCTGCCTACCAGCCACCCTGCCTGTTCTGGGTTCATGGGCATGATGTACCAGCTTAGGCCAGCGCCTGGTACCACTGGGCTCAGCAGGCAGACACCGCTGGACAGGAATGCAGAATCGGCCTTTAACTACCTCGGTGATTTCGTGGCCTGGCATCTCTCTTCCCCGAGCCGCCTGAGGCGCTGGGCCGCACTGCTGGGACCTAATGAGCTGTGAAGGTCCATTTTTCAAAGTTAAACATTTCCCGGGCTCCACTGTCCACCCTTTAGACACAGCCTGGTAACACCCAGGCTGTGGGGGCCAGGACAGCCCCTCAGGGGTGGGGGCAGATGTGCACCACTCCCTGGTCTCTCACTGCCCTCTAAATGCCCACAGGAGAGCTGCATGGGGGTACAATTTGTGGGGGGCAGAGCTAGGGACTGGTGAGCAGGACCAAGCCCAGGAGGCTGCTGGGAATTCCAGTCCACGGTGGTCCTCAAAGCTGTTGATTCATTTTACAGATGAGCAAACTGAGGGAGGGGTTGTAAGACCCCCCAACACAAGGGCCCACAGGTCTTGTCCAACTCTGAATCCCACAGGGCTGGGAACATGGTAGGTGCTCAATAAATGTCTGTGGCCCACAGCAGGCCACCCAAGGCTGCAGAGCAGTTAGTAGTGGGCATGTGTGGAGACCCCAGACCCCTGCTTCCACTACACAGGGAGGGTTCAGGGGAAGGCCCCTATGGGGGCCTGGTCTGGTTAGACCCACCTCTCTGGGTGGGATGTGGCAGGAAGAAGCTGGGTTCAAGGCCCAACTCTGCTGCTGCTGAGCCTATGAGCTGTCAACTCACTTCTCTGGGCTTCAAGTCTCCTTCAGACATTTGTTGACATTAATTAGTTTGTTGATCCAGAGGACTTCTACCTCCCTTTCTTGTAAGTCCTTGTCTATACTAACATTCTCTTTTTCTGATCCTGTAGGGATATCTACATCTGCCACCCATCCATCCATCCATCATCATTCATTCATTCTAAATCTCCCATTGTTCCAACTATTTATCCAACCATTCACCTATCCACACATGCATGCTTGCACGCAACCATCCATCCATCTGTTCACCCATCCACCCATCCATTTATGAAGCACGTCAGGAAGGCAATGGTCCAGGATTAAAGCCCAGTTCCCCAGTTCCTGACCTAGTGAACTCTGCAGAATGTCAGGTCACTCTGTTCCTGTCTTGGCTCGGATCCCTGCCTGCTTGGGGAAGCATTCCTAGGCCTCATAGAGACAAGCAAAAGCTAAGGGACCAGACGGCCCAACTGGCCCTGCCCCAGGGTGCTGTGGACGTAGAATGTGCATGTGACTACAGGGGTTCAAGTTGGGCCACACCAGGGACATGGCTGGCCCAGGGAGCTGTAGATGGGCAATGTGCTAGGGGGATTCGACAAGAAGTTAAAGGGACAACACACACTTTGCTCCTGCCACCCATTCTGCAACTTCTCAAGGGTCTGTGGCACACCAGGCCTCAGTCCCTAGTTAAAATGGGACCAGACCTGCCCAGCTGATCCTGTGACAGGGATCCAGGGGAACTGGGTCAGTCTGTGATCCTCAGACTGTATCAACCACCCAGGAGCACATGCACTGCTCCTTAGCAACTCCTGGCTGCAGGAACCGAGCCGGGACCTGCCCTTCCCCATGTCTCCCTTATAAGCACACACGGATTCATGACTGTGCACACATGGGCAATCCTCTGGCGGGCAGTGGGACCTATAGGGAGGCCCAGGCTAAAGATGACATCGCCAATCGGTTATTAAGAAAAGAAAAAAGAGTGAAGTATTGATAAGCATGACAACTTGGATGAATCTCCAGGGAATTTTGCTGAATAACAGCAAACCCAATCCCAGAAGTTACACATTGGATGATTCCGTTTATATATTTGACATGACAAAATGACAGAAATGGAGAACAGACTAGTGGTGGCCAGGAATCAGAGATGGGGAGGGACAGAGAGGTGGGGCTATAAAAGGGCAGCGGAGGATTCCTGTGCGACAGAGCTGTCCTGTGTCTGGATTGGACTGCTGTCAATACCCTGCCTATAGCCTGGGGGAAGCTGGATGAAGGGTACATGGGAGCTCTTTGAATTTCTCACATTATCTCAAAAAATTAATTTTAAGGGCCAGAGATTTAGCTCTGTTGTTCTGCCGCCTGCCTCACAAGTGCAAGGTTCTGAGTTTGATCCCTGGTACCAAAAAAAATTAATTTTAAGTAAATAAAATAATGTCATTTAAAGCATTTTTAAACAAAATATCTAAGACAAAGTAAATTAATACAGACAGGAAGAATTAAAAGCTGATCTCTACCTTGCATCATAGATAAAAATACCAGACAGATTGAAGGCCCAAATGTCAAGTATAAAGCAGTAAGGCTGCTAGAAAATTACATGGAAGAGCACCATCAAGAACTTTTGGCGATAAAGCATTTCTTCATAATTTAACAACAACAACAACAAAACACTTGTCATGAAGGATAGCTTGGATTATGCAAAAATAAAAACACCTTTTTATTAAAAGACATGATTGGAAGAGTAAGAACGCAGACCATGGAGTGGGAGAAGGTATGTGCAAAGCATATAATCAAGAGAGGAAGAATCTGTAGATAGATAAGGAATTTCTGCAAATGTGCAAGACAGACAACTCAGCAGAACAATGGGTAAGAGTTTTGAACACGTACTTTGAAAAGAAGATATCCAAATGGCCAAAAGAACCTATGAAAAAGTGTTTGCTAGAAGGGCTGAAGTGGGAAGGACTAAAAATATCAAGTGTTGGCGAAGATGGAGAACAACCCAAATGTTAATATGCAGCACATGCGAGTGTAGAAGGTCTTAGAAAACTGAAACCTTATATATGACCTATAATGCCTGCTGGGCCTTCATTCAACAGAAGCAAGGGCACACGTCCACCACAGGGAGGTACAGGAATGTTCACAGCAGAACTATCTACAGTCCCTGAGTGCTGGAAATGATGGGCACATCAATAGTAGCAAATGTAAATGGAGTAGTATACAGCACTGAAAATGGATAACATTACTAACATATACAGAGCTCACATATGTGGCATTCTACAGGCTCAACGCACACTGCAGTTCCACTCTCACGAAGCCTAAAGCAGAAAATATGGCCCACAGGATTACAGAACCAGGAGAGTGATTCTCCTTTGGGAGGGGAATGGGGCATGGCCAGAGGAGACAGGACGCAGGACTCTTGAGACACAGGTCGCATTTTACCTCCTGATGGTTCTTGTACGGATTTTACCATGTAATACTCATGGAGCTGTGTATGTTATTTTAAATTTTTCTGTTTTTTTCTGTTTTTAAAGATGACACTATAGAAGTGAGGCTTCCAGCATAATGTCGGTGAAGGTCACCAAATCCCCTCTCCAGAAAAAAAAAACAGCTACAAAACTAGCCAAACTTGTCAAAAATAACCATTTCAGCCTCCTAGAAATTGACCAAATGTCTATATATGCAAAGCTGCTGAGTGCTGGGGTACAGGGGCTCAGTGCTTCTCTGGCCTGGACCCCTCTCCTTGCCCAGCTCAGTGGTCTTGGTCACATAAACAACACTGGCCGGGGAAGCTGCAGGCACCGGAAGCTTTGCCACCAGGGTTTGATTCAATTTGGAGCAGAGCCACAAAAGTCATGCTCAGCATCAGGACAGCCAGTAATCAGCCCCAGCGCGGTGGCAGGTGAATGGGGATGCCAGCGGTTCTCCCAGGCTGAAATTGGGAGCCTGGCTGGGGCAGTGATGGAGCCGTAGACCAACAGAGAAATACAGGAAATGTGACAGTCAAGGAGTTGTCTGATGAGCTCTCCACACAACCACGTGTGGGCAGCAGGAGTGCACAGATCAGAGACCAAGCAGCTCAGATGGCCCCAGCCCAGGAGAGCAGGAGGGCCTGGCAGGAAGTGAAGTCCTGAGGAGGCTTGAAGCCTGCCTAACCAGGGCTGCTCCTAGACCCACATGCAGACCTTGCTTAAGGCAACTACAGAGCACTGCAGATACAGAGGAGGCTCCCAGGGAGCCAGAATTAAAACCGAAAGCAGGATTGAGTGCAACAGTGCCAGCTACTCAGGAGGCTAAAGCAGGAAGGATCTCAAGTTCAAGGCCATGATGGGCAATTTAGCAAGACTCTGCCCCATAAATAAAATAAAATAAAATAAAAAGGGCTGGGGATGCAGCTCAGTGGTAGAGTGCTTGCTTCACCATACACAAGGCCCTGGGTTCAATGCCCAGTACCAGGGACAGAGTGGGGGATAGAATAAAAGCTGGCATTATGAAACAATATACAACAAGAAGAAGCACCTAACAGAAACATCAGTGGTGGGCCGGGGATTTAGCTCAGTGGTTTCACTGCCTGCTGTGCAGGTGCAAGGACCCGAGTTCGATCCCTGGTACCAAAAAAATAATCAAAACAAAAAACAGAAACATCAGTGGTCCCCTATTAGGGGCAAGTGGATGTCACAGCTTTAGTCCACATAAGTTACTAAACCAGAAAGCAAACAAGAAAACCCAGCAATAGTAGCAGGTCTTAGGGGCAAGAATCAGAATCCAGAGCCGCTGGACTATGTTGTATGAATTGTCCATTTTCAATGCAAAATTATAATACATGAAAAGAAACAGAAATGGCCACTCTTATTGAGAAAAAAACCTCAGTCGACAGAGACTGTCACTGAGCATCCCGGTGCTGGATACAGCAAGACTTCAAAGCAGCTAATATAAATATGCTCAAAGAAATAAAGCCCTGTTTAAAGAATAAAAGGAAAGTAACATAATAATGAGCAAAAAATGTAGAACCCCAATGAAGGAAGGGTTATTTTAAAAATGGAAAATTCAGAGTTGAGGAAGGTAATAACCGAAATGGCAAATGCAGTAACAGGGCCCGACAGAATTAAAATGGTGCACCGAAAGTATGAACCTAACACCAAAAAAAGCAGAGAAGGAGAAACAAAGGGGAAAAGGACACAGGACGCTGAAAACAACTAAGACAAATACAACTAAAGACAGAGATTGTCAGACTACATTAAAGGAACAATTATACACCATCTAAAAAGAGATGGATTTTAATTCAAATATACAGACACAATGAAAGTAAAATCAGGTCTAGGGTGTAGCTCATGGTAAAGAGCTTGCTCAGCATGCACAAGACCCTGGGTTCCATTCCCAGCAAAACACACACACACCACAATTCATGTTGCATAAAATAATCTTTAAGACAAGAAATATCTGGGCACAGGGGTGCATCCTGTGATCCCGGCACTCTGGGAGGCTGAGGCAAGACGGTTGCAAGTTCAAGCCCAACCTGAGCAATTTAGTGACTTAGGGAGACTCCATCTCAAAATAAAGCATAAAAGATGGGCTGGAGATACAGCTCTGTGTGAAGGTCCTGGGTTCAATCCTCAGTACTGGGGGGAAAAGACAAGAAATATCACCAAAGACAAGGAGAGACATTTCATCCTGATAAACATGTCAATACCTCTGAAATACGTAACAATTATAAATGAATACACCCCAAAATATATGAAGCAAAAATGGAAAGAACTGTAGGGCTAAATGGACTATTCAACACTATCAGTTGGTAATTTCAATCCTTTACTCTTAACAACAGACAGAACCACCAGAATGAAAATAGGTGAGGGTTCCAGAGATTGGACAATAGCATCACCAACATGACTGACATCTTCAGAACATTCCAGAGGGTCACACTTTCTTCCTGAATGCACAAAGAATGCAAAGGGATATCACCAACAACTTTCTGGTAGACAATTTGGACAGAATGGACTAGAAAGATACGTTACCAAAACAGACTTAATAACAAACAGAAAATCTGAATAGACTTAAAATCAGAGGGGAAAAAGGCCAATTAATTAAAAATCTTCCCACAAAGAAAAGTCCAGGCCAAACTGACTTTGGTAGTAAATTTTGTCAAACATATAAAAAATAATATCAAACCTTCAGAATCTTTCAGAAAAAGAGAAGGGGAGAGACGGCCACAGAGTCTATACACAGCGTCTTAGTTACTTTCTAATGATTGGGACAAAACACTTGACACCCACAGCTCAAAGGAGAAGAGGTTTATTTGGGCTTACGGTTTTCAAAGGATTTAGGCCCTAGTGGGCTGGCTCTAAGGCAGAAAGGGCATGGTGGAAGGGTCTGGAGGAGGAAAGCTGTTCATATCATGGCAGCCAGGAAGCAGAGAGAGAAGAGAGGAGCCACAGAGGGAGAAACACTTCCAGGTCATGCCCCAGTGGCCCACCTCTTCTGACCAGACCCACCTAACAGCAAGTCAGCTACAGTGCCCCCATAACCCAAAAGCCCTACCTCTGAACCCATGATGCTTTGGGGGGCCACTCTACATCCCTAACCACCAGTGTTTTCTCTACTATCAAAACCAGACAAAGACATCTCCCAAAACACCGATACCAAAATCCTTAACAAAATGTTAGCAATACAAAGCCAGCAATGTACAAAGAAAGACTATACGTGTGGAATTTCTCCCAGGAATGCAAGGTTGGTTTGGTATCTGAAAAATCTACTGGTGTAATATACAACACTAACAGCAAAAGGGACACGGGTAGATTGGTAGATGCAGAAAAAGGAACTGACAAAATTCAACACCTGTTCGTGGAAAAAAATCACAACAAACCAGCAACAGAAGAGAACTACTCAACCTGACAGAGATGGAAACCAAGAGCTGATGTCATCCATATGAGAGACTGGGAACAAAGCAATAGTTGCAGAGATTCCAGCCAGTGCAATAAAGGAAGAAAATGCATCTGATTTGAAAAGCAGACATAAACCCTCCTTGTTTGCAGAACATATGGTCCTGTATGTAGAAAAGCTTAAGGTATCCAAACAAGTCTACTACAACTAGCTAATTAATAACTGAATTCAGTAAGGTCCATGTGACAAGAATATCAACATAACAAAACTCAATTTTATTCCCATGTGCTGGCAACAAACAATCTGAAAATGAAATTAAGAAGATAATTTTATTTGCAGTAGCATTAAAAACTACAATATGTAGGAATAAATTTCACCAAAGACATTCAGTTAGCAAGACTTGTACACACAAAATGACAAACTGCTAAGAGAAATTAAAGAAGATCTGAATAAATGGAAAGATATTCCATAGTCACAGATTAGAAAACTTAAAATTCCCAAATTGTTTTATGAATTAAACACAACCCTATCAAAGTACCCACAGGCATTTTTGTAGAAATTGACAATCTGATCTTAACTTTTACACAAATTACAAAGGACTTATAGAGACAAAACAATTTTGAGAAGAAAAACAAATCTGAATGACTTATACTGACTAATTTCAAAACATACCACAAAACTACACTAATCTAGACAGTGTGGTAAAAACACAAGATTTTTGGAGAAACGAAAATGAGAACCCAGACATAAACTCTTACCTTTATGGTCCCAAGAAAATTTAATAAGGTAAGATAGACATTTTCAAAAAAAATGTATACAGAAAAGTGAACTTTGAACCTTGAAAATGGTCTCAGTTAATGTAAGAGCTAAAACTTACAAAGCTCCTGAAAGAAAACAGAGGAAAATTTTTATGACCTTGGATTATGCAAAGAAACAAAAATCATGATCCATAAAAAAACTTGGTAAATTGAGCTTTATTATAAGTAAGAACTTTTGTGCTCCAGAGAGATACCATTAAGAAAATGAAAGACAAGATACAGATTGAGATAAGGTATTTATAAATCATATTTCTGATAAAGGACTTGTGTCCAGAATATATACAAAGCTCACCATGATTCTGAGTACTTTTTAAATTTTATTTATTTATTTTTGGTTTTTTGAGACAGTCTTGCTATGTAGTTCAGGCTGGCCTTGAATTCACTATGTGGCCCAGGGTGGCCTTGAACTTGTGGTGATCCTCCTGCCTCAGCCTCCTAATTGCTGGGATTACAGGTGTGTGCCACCACATCCGGCCAATCTGAATGATTTTGAAACTCAGTAGTAAGACAAATCCATTAAAAATGAGCAAAAGATTTGAGTAGATAGTTTATCAAAGAAATAAGAATGCCAAGTGAACACATGAAAAGACGTTCAAAAGCAAATAAAAACCACCATGACAGCCAAGCACAGTGGCACACACAACTCCATCTCAACTACTCGAGAGACTGAGACAGGAGGATTCCAAGTTAAAGACAGCCTCAGCAACTCAGCTGGACCCTGTTTCAAAATTAAAAACAACAAAAAAAGTTGGGGATATAGCTCAGTGCTCCCTGGGCTCAATCCCCAGTCCTGCAAAAAAAACAAAAACAAAATTACAAGATCCCACTGCACACCGGCTTGGTTATTTGCAGTAACGTCCTATGACACTAAATGCATTGAGAATGGATTGCTGAGGAGAATGTAAAATGGTCTAGCCAATGTGGAAGTCTAGCAACTTGGCAGTTGGTCAAGAATTTAAATATGAACCTACCAGATGACTCAGCAATTCTAGTCCAAAGACTCGACCCAAGAGAAAGGCAGATGTGGCCACACAAAGGCTTGTAGGCTAATGTCACCACATGATTCAGAACAGCTCCAAAATGGGAATGATTCAAATGCCCATCAACTGGTGCATGAATAAATAAAACTTGGAATCACAATACAAGGAATACTATGCAGCAATAAAAATGTACATGCCACAGACACATGCTACAATACGAATGGACTTCAGAGACATGAGACTATCGCCAAAAACTGCATGCTGTATGATTCACTGACGTGAAACAGCCAGATGGGTATGGCTGCAGAGGCCGGATGCAGTGCAGGTCCAAGGCAAGGGACTGCCAGGCCAGGAGGGAGCCATCTGGGCCAATGGAAAGGTTCTAAAGCCGGCTCGGAGCCCTGGCTATGCAATCCCATGAATGCAAATCCTGATAAACTGTTCACTTATAATGGATGTGAATATGCACAACAGGTGTGCACACTCATGCCTGCCTGGTATCCAGATCACACCTCAGCGTAGCTGCCTAAAAAGTAAACGGGTGAGCTCAGAGTCCTCGGACCTCCACCTCCAGCAGAGCCACTGGCCTCTCCACGATGCCCCCAGTGAGGACTGCCTGCAGGTCACAAGTCCCCGAGGCCCTCTGGTCACATGAGGGTTTCCCTCAGAGCAGGAGGATCCCCAAGATTTTGGGGTGCTTTCTCAAAACCTATTCTGTCCCCTCTGATTGCCTCGGCTGCACCTGCACTAAGGGAGGGGACAAATTCAGAATGAGGCTCAGACGCCCCCTGAGAACCAGGCAAGACAAGGCTCAAAGGACGATGCCAACTTTGGTGTCACACCGAAGCATGGAGCCCAGGCTTGGAGTGCGAGTGCTTGTGGTAAGGGAGTGAGAATCACATCCCGGTCAGCGAGTGCTGTGACCAGCAGGGCCACCACAGGAGGACCCTGGGAGGGCCACCACACTGAGCTCAGAGCGAGCGGCAGGGTGGGAGGAGGGAGCCAGGCCTCAGACTGGTCAGTGTGGAGGGCGAAGGCCTTTGTTCTGAGCACAGCAGGAGATCATGGTGGCCACACTGTGCCAGTGCTCCTGGATACAGCATGGTAGAGCCCTCTGCCTCCCCCACAGGAGATCCTGGGGGAAGATGACCAGCTGGGCCTCAGTTTCCCTTCCCATCTCAGCCCCAACAAGTCCTCTCCTGTGGGACTCTCCCTGTGAACTTCCTGTCTTCCAACCACAACTGCAGGAACCGGGTGCCCAGCCAGGGGAGAGGCTGGAGGCCCCTGCAGGTAGGGCAGGTGACATAGCCAAGTGTGCCCGTGGCCACTGCACTTCGCCAGCTGTGTGAGCACCGCTGTCAGGATGGGGAGGGAAGGTTATGGCTGAGCAGACACCAGTGTCCCCCAAGAGGGACATCATCCCTAATGCTAAGCAGGAGGCCCAGGTCCTCAGAGCCCAGGGGAGGTGGTGGGACACTCAGGTGGGGCCAGGCTCCCCGGGTCCCCCTCTGCCCACACCAAGGTGGCTCCTGGGAACGGGGAGCCTGGCTTTTGCTCCCTAGGGTGTCCATGGGGTGTCCACCAGCTTCCTCCACAGCTCACTGTCTCCATCACTTCTGAATTTACTGTCACTTGCTCACTGTAATACTGACTCCCTCAGCCCTCCGTGGGAAGTCACAAAGATGGGTGTGAAGAGACACCCTGGTCCCCATACAGGGCCAAGAAGCCCCGCAGGAGAGGCCAGGATGGGCCCTGATGGGTAGGGAGACCCGGGATGCAGGTGGGCTGGGACAGGGAGGAGGCCCAGGAGAGCAGCTGCACTGTCAGCAGCTCCTGGACAGCAGCCTGCACCTTGGGCACACAGGCCCCAGAGTGGCATGGACAGCGTGGGGGAGGGGAGCAAGGGGGTGGGGGCCCCTCAGGCAGCCCTAACCACCGAGTGATCCTCCACAGCCTCTGCATGGGGTCAACTTGAGTCTGTGACCCGGGGGGCCGGGCAGCTCGACTGTCCTAATGGTCAATTGGTCACCATTAGGTCCCTGCTCCCCGTTTTGCAGCTCAGCTCTTTCATCTGTGAAATGAAAGCAGCTGCAGAGATGGCCAGAGCTGGGTCCTGGCACACGTGAGCATGGCCTGGGCAAGTCACGGGCCTCTCTAAGCCTCGGTCTTGTCTATGAGATGGGCACAGGGCACGTGCCTCTGCAGCCCGAGGCTCAGGTGTGCTGGGCGGTTGTGAAGAGGGAGCCAAGGGTCCCATCTGGGCTGTGGGCCACGCCCCAGGATGCAGTGATGACGTGTGTTCGAGTGTGCGCCTGAACTGTCCGAGTGAGCACAATGGTAATGGGCCTGTCTTCTGGCTGGGGGCAGCTGTGGGTACCAGGAGCTGCCATTTCCTGCTGCCTCCCGTTTGATCCTGACTTGTATGGATTAGGCCGGCTGGCCACCCTGGATTTCCGGTGAGTCGTTTTTCTAAACCTTCAGATACAGCATGTTTGTGCTCTGTGGGGACACCACACGGAGGGACAAAACAAGCCCAGATGCCTGTCAGGCGGCAGTCGCCTGGAAGGCCCCAGGACAGAGGCAACAGCTGCTCCCACACCCAACAGGTGCCCATGCACTCCTTTATCTTCTAACCTCCATCCGCTGCATTTGAAGAAAAAAAAAGAAATGAAAAAGCGGACAAAAAAATTCATCTTACAGAACCTGAGCCTTCAAAGGGAAGGGATCTCACATCCGTCACGGTAATTCACGCCCCGAATGTGCCACCTGCTCTGGTCTCTGAGTGGCACAAGAGGACAGTGCACCAGGGAGGGTGTGCCATGCACACACAAGCATACAAGCACACGTGTGTGGAAGCCCTGGAGTCACAGGCACTGCTCTCTGCTCACACCCACTCACAACTAAGATCTGAAAGCCTTATGTCCCCGAGGGAGCCACAATGACAGAGACGGGAGAAAGAGCACTAGGGTCACTTTCACTCACACACCAGGGGCCCCTGAGGGGCTCAGCTTCCCCCACAACCATCTCCAGCATGTTAGCCATGTCCAAGAGGACACAGGTTCTGCTGTGTGCACTCCTACTCTTCCCGGACTGCATCCTCATTTCCTAATGGATGTAAATGGGAAGGTGGGTTTTGCTTCCCATGGGAATGTAGCTCGGGTTTTTAAGCAATGTCAAAATGAAAATTTCGCGTCTCTCTCCATCATCAGCGTCCTCAGCTAACTAAATCCAGGCAGACATCAGCAAAGTCTCATTTGCACTCAGGCTCCTAAAAATCCTTTCTTCCTCTGTGACCACGGGGACCTTTTAAAAACATGTCACCCCCATCTTTCAGCTGCTGCAAACTCCCCAAAGTGTGCCCAGTGAATCAGAATAAGATCCAATGCTTCCCACAAACCAGACCCCAGGCAGCCCTGGCCCTGAAACCTCTGACCGCCCCAATGTCAGCCACACACCTTGCTCCTCCTTTCTCAGCAGCTTCTTTCCCCCGTGCAACGGTGCCAGGGCTGTAGGTCTGAGTGTGTGTCTCATGGGGCAAAATCAAAAACACTGGGAGGCCAGGGATTTAGCTCAGAGGTGCCTCACCTGCCTCGTAAGCGCAAGGTCCTGAGTTCAATCCCTGGTACCAAAAACAAAAACAAAAACAAAACCACTGGGGCCGGGGATTTAGCTTGGAGGTTCCGCCTCCTACCTCGCAACCTCATGGTCCTGAGTTCGACCCCCAGTACCAAAAAAAAAAAAAAAAAAGCCAAACCACTGGACATTCTGCAAGCAACTCTGCCTTTTCCAGATCTTGTGTAGTTTCCAGATCAGTGTAGGGGCCTGGTGGTCACCCATCCACTCCGGCGCTCACCTTGCAGAGGGGAGGCCAAAGCGTGGGGACAAGAGACCCATCCAAGCCACACCTGGCATTTGAAGTTTCACAATCCAGGCTTCCCTGCCCAGGGCAGCCCCATCAGAATCACAGCACCCCAAGAGTGGCTGCTGCCTTAGACCATTTGACAAACAGAAGCACTGAGACACTGAGTGAGGAAAAGGACCTGCACCGGGCCGCACGGCTGGCGAGAGGGAGTCACTGGGTCTCCCAGAGCTTTGCAGAGCTCTCTGAGGATGACATGAAGAGCCCCTGGTGTGTGTGTGTGGGGGAGCCAGGGGCCAGGGTGAGGGGACCCCCACTCCCAGAACCACAGCATACCAAGGGTTTCTGAGGCCCACAGCTCCCCCAGGGACAGGGCCGACGATGAACTGGCACTGCCATCAACGTCCCCTGGCAGAGGGCACATACCAGCAAATGTCAGTCTTGAGTGAGATGTTCAGGAGCCAGGGCGGCTGCTCCAAATGTGCCCAGTGAGTCTCCTGGCTAGCTGTGGCTTCCCACCCCAGGCAGGAGCCCCAGTGCAGAGTCTGCAGGCCATGGTGCAGGCTCAGGAAACATCCCAAGGGGCCTGGCCTTGGCTTCCTGGGAGGCACAGCTGCTCAGGGCCTGGCAAGGCATCCACGCCGTGGGCATATCCAGCAGCACAGGGCTGTGAGGCACACAAATGTTGCTGGCCGGGTCCCCATAGCACTCTCTGTGAAGCCTCTCTCCACAGTGTGCTCATGAAGGATCCAGAGAGCCCTGTTGAGGCAGCCAGGTCCTCTTTTCAGGCACAGTCCTCAGTCCCCGAGGCCATCCAGGAGCTGTCCCTGTCCCCATGTGTGGGGCGAGGCACGTGGCTGCCTGTGTATGTCTCTGTGTTTATGAAACCAGAGGAAGTTAATGATTAGGAGGTGGCAGAGTTAGATCCCGCTGAAAATAAACCTCAGCTCTGCGGTAAACACAAGGGAGCCTCCGGCTGTCAGTCACGTCCGGGTTCCCTTCCTAGGCAGGATTCCGACCGGACCCCACCGCTTCCAGGGGCAGGTGCAGTGCTGCTGGGGTGTGCACATGGGGGATGGCCCCCCAGCCTTCTGGCTCCCCATCCGAGACTCCCCAGCTGATAAGAAGCTCTCAACTCAGTGAGTGCTCCATAGATGCTTGGCCCTGATATGGAAGCATCACAGAAGGGGCTGGAGGGCAGAGCGATGTGCTTCAGAGGCCCGAGTAGACCACAGCAGGCCTGGGGACAGTAGGGTTTATACATCCTGTGTCCTCATCTGAGGGTAGGAGTCTGAGTAGACCCTGGCCCTCTCCAAGGCTAGAGAAGAGAGGACAGGAGCCCGGGTAGATATGGCCCAGGACGGGGCTGATCTGTCTGACTGAGGGTGGCTTACAGTCACTTTCCTGTAAGGCCTCAGTTTTCCCACCTGTCAAATGGAGCGGTTGCCTCGGAGTCTATCAATACCATAGCTGGGAGCTGCTGGGGTGGGCTGTGCCTCCCCACCTATCCCTCTGAACCCCAGTGTCGTGCTGGGGTGCTGAGGGCATCATAGGAGAACCCAGGCCCAGTTCCTTCTGCTCACCTCCCCCTGCAGCAGCACGTCTACCTACAAGCTGGTCACACCACGGTCAGGCCCGAGCCCTCCTGCCCAGATGCTGGCCTTGCCCCAGCCACCCCTGCGGGCCAGCCAGACTCCTTCTGTGCAAGTCCCAGCCCTGGTGCAGAGAAGTGTGGGGCTGGCCGGGGAGGGACCCACGAGGGGGGCTGGGACAGAGGCTCCCTCTGGAGCCGAGAGGCCAAGTCACCAAGACTCTGGGGTCCCCACCGCAGGACAGCCAGCCCCAGCAGTCCTGGCTGAGTGGGCAAGGGAAGGGCTTCCTGGACTCAGTTTCCCCACCAGCTGCTGCACAGAAAGAGCAAGGAGCCAAAGCACAGTCCGTTGTACATTGTGCCTAAGAATGCCTCCGGACCAACGCTGGGGTTCCGCTCTCCTGGAGCAGCCTCATGGGAGGGGACATGGCCTGGTCCTGACCCCCAGGAGGTCTGCGATCAAGCAGCAGCAGCCACCCCAGCCTTTGCTCACTGCTGGGGCTAATGGCCAGCATGGAGCACAGGGGGCAGCGGAGATGGCCCCTGCCCTGCCTTGCTCAAACACGGCAGGACACAGCTGGACCCCACCCTTCTGCCACTTTCTTCCCCTGCTCGCTGTGCGGCCCCGACAGTGTCTGGCCACACTGGGCCTTAGTCTCCCCCTTTGTACTTGAGATGGATGACACCAAAGTCCCCAGCAGTAACTCCAAAATCAGCTCTCCCAAGGAAAACCCACCCAAGGCCAGTCGATACCTGAGGCTCTGTTGGAAGAAACTGAATCCACAACAGAAAACAAAAGGGGAAGGGCAACAGGAGGGATGAGATGACAAATGTATCCGATGTCACCCTCAACACCACTATCCGTTCCAGGTTCACACCCGGAAATTTATGGCCCCATCACCCAGGCCTGGAGATCTATCTCCTGCCTGTCACTCACTGGCATTTCTCATCCCGCCGGCCTCACTCCCTACATATTTATATGCCACCCACCCGGGCACCTGCAGGGTCTGCCTGCTGTTTCTGCGGAGAAATATGAACACCCTTCCATGAACCTCTGCTCATAAAGTGCTTCCAGCGTTAGAGTAACCAAGAGTCAGGCTACTCAGAAACAGTCTCCTCTTAACAGGGGTCTGGGTTCCTCTCTATCCTTGGGGCTGGGATCCAAGGCATGGAGGAAAGATTTAGAAAATTCCGCTGAAATCTAGAGCGTGTGTGTGTGTGTGTGTGTGTGTGTGTGCACGCGCGCCTATGTGCACGTATGTGTGAGTGGGGCCCAGGCCAAGGCTCCCATTATATTCCAGGGATCCCAAACTCTCGAAATTTGGGTCCCTCTAAATTCTCTCTCTTGAGCTAGGGTCCAAAATTGAGTCTAGATATTTAGGTCCAAAGACTCAGGATCTGAATCTGAGCCCTCCTGAGGCCTCCAGTATCTGTTTGGGGATGGGGCACTGCCTCTCCTGCCCAGGTGTAGCTAGCCCTCTTCCAAGGCCCTTTGGAAAATCCCTGTGCTTCCCAGAGAGTCCTGTGAGGGTGGAGAAGGGGCCCTAGGTGCAGCCCCGCACCAGCTCTGTCAGACGAACTGGCTGTGCCTGGCCTGCTGTATCATCGCGAATGGCACACACAGAGCCAGCCTGCTGCCACAGCCGGGGCTGCAACAGACTGAAGGGGACTGGGGACAAGCGTGGCTGTCACCCTTCCTGAGTTGGAGTCCCCAAGACCCCTAGGTCTGCCACCTGGCAGGCGAGCTCAGACCTCACTTGCCACCGCAACAGACCAAAGCACCACAGTCCTGGTCGGGATCCAAGCTTTCTCAAATTCAGAGGGTGAAGAGGGTCCCTCTAGAGCACTGGGTCACCTGGAGTTTGATGGAGTAGGACACACATCTGGAACTTACAAGTCTGTCTCCTCCATGCCTGTTCAATTTAAAGGTGGCAACAGCAAGACCCAGGGCAGAGCCAGCCAGGGGACTGGCTTGGTAGAAAAGATGAGGTTATCCATAGCTTTAAAGTGACACAGCCCCAGTGGATTTGTTTCCTCCCAGGGTAAGGACTAGGGGCTTTTTGGAGGCTGGGGCACCTCTAGGATGTGGCCCCTGAGGAAGACAGAATAGGGAGGTTCACCCTTTATATCTGCTTCTGGCAGTGCACACTTTCCACACAGCTCCTGCCCAGCATAGGGGCCGAGAGGCAGGCAGCCTGGTGACTCTACTCTGGACTTGTGGAAAACAGGATGCTCTCATCTGAGGCTTAGCTGAGAGGTGCACACCAGGGTGGGCCCTCAGCCTGGAATAAAGCCCTTCTGAGTCCTCTCTACTAAGCCTCCACATCTCAAAAGGCATTACTACCATATCCCCATTTTACAGATGTGGAAACTGAGGCTCTGAAATGTCACCTGCCTCAAGGTCACAGAGTGGATGCCTGGAAAAGCCGATCTCAGAGGCTTTCAGCTGAGGATTCTGTAGACCGAGATCCAGGACACCACCCTGAGCAGCAAGCAGGACTGAATGGAGACCCTTGTCTTTAGAGGTAGGTTGGGGAAGGAGGCTCAGCAGCCTCCCCTAACTGGAGAGATGACCAGGAGGACGGGTTCAAGGCTCGGTATCCACCCTGTTGGGAGCAAAGACCCCATTCCCAGGCCAGGGGCTTGACCCACTGGTCTACAACAGGACTGTGGCCCCTCCCAAGTGTGGCTGGACAATGTAGCAGGAGAGTCACCCGTGCCTGGGTACCAGTGAGGGGCTGTCACCCTGGCAAGGAGGAGGAGTGGGGCGGGAGGACGATGCCGGAAGGATGGGGTCGGAGACTCAGGGCGAAGAGCCGGGGGGCAGCATCAAGGTTTCAGGGGAGGGTAAGGGCTTCTGTGGAGGGGCAAGGCTGGGACCGGTTCGGGCAGCTAAAGGGGGACGAGGGGGAGAGGAACTGGGGAAAGGGCAGCTCCAACGGAGGCAAGGATTGCTCGGGCCGCGACCGCGGGACCCCAGCCCAGACAGCTCTGCCGGCGCCTACTCTGTCGCCGCCGTCACCAAGTTCCTCCAACTTTGCCCGCTGCGCTGGGATCGCGCGCGGGACCCTGGGCGCACGTGGGCCGGGGGCGCACGCAGAGCACGCGAGGACGCGCAGGGGCGCGAGGCGGTGGCGCCTGTCGCGCTGCCCCGGGAGTGGCCGGGGTCCCATGGTCCCTGGCTGGGCGCCGGGCTGCGCTCAAAAGCGGGCTCCACGCTTACCTGCCTGGCCCGGCTGAGGTTCCGGCGCCGCGCCCGCCTCCGCCGCCGTCCTCCCAGCTCTAACTTCGCTCCCGGGATTGAAATTCCTCCCCAGCTTCACCCATCGATCTGCGCGCGCGCCCCGCCCCTCGTCGCGCGGCCGGAGGGGGGGGGGTTCGCTCTCGTCGCCCTCCCCCACCCCACCCCGCACCCGCCCGCCCTCGCCCGCCCGCGCGCTCCCGTCACCCCCTCTTCCGCGGCCCAGTCCGGCTCCGCGCCGCGCGCCCTCCCCTCGCCCGCCTCCCGCGCCCCTTGCGCTCCCAGCGGCCGCGCACCGGCTCTCTCCCGGGCCGGGGCGCACGCCTCCGAGAGGCCGGGCGCTGGCAAGCGCACGGGGGCCTTCCTCGAGTCCCTCCACCCATCTCTAAATGGGAGGGGGCGGAAGCTCTTACCGGAATGAGCCACGCACGACCCCCACCGCATTAAGCCAGCCAAGATGTGCTCAGGATCCGGATACCCCAAATCCCGGAGGGCTGGGACCTAGAGGCGCAGGACGCAGGAGTGCTGGTCCCCTCTCCAGTGTCGGTCCCTCTTTCAGTCATTCACCCCAGCCTCTTGGGTGACTTCTGCGGAAGCCCCCAGCCTGCCTGGTTACAGGTGAGGAAACTGAGTCAAGAGCGGCCCAAGAGGCCGAGCCCTGGGGGACAGCGGGAACCCCCAGACCTGCACCCTCCGAGGACTCTTAACTCCCTCCGGCCCTGAGGCCCTGAACAAGTATGGTTCGTAGCCTTGGGCCCCCTGCTGTCCTTCCGCAGTTCGGCCTGTCCCCCTACCCACCCGCACCCCCTCCTGCTTCCTGTCCCCCGCCCCGCTCCTGATTCGCGGCCTCAGTACCCCCGGCACGCTCTCCCCGCTCTTCGCCAGCAGCTGGGCAATTCACCGAGCATACAAAAGAGTTGACTCAATTCAAAGGCAGCAAATCAAGATAAATCCTATAGTGTGTGGGGACGAGAGAGGGAATGTGAATGGACGCCCACAGCACCAGCCAGTCCTATATGGACTGGCCCAGCCCGGGGGCGGCAAGGCCTGACCCACCAGAGCAGGCGGGGAGGGTGCTCCAGGCGCAGGTGGGGAGAGTGGGCGCTGAGCAGCCTTCCCCCTACGCTGCCAGGCCTTCTCAGCACTGGCTGGAGTTTAGGAATGTGGGGATGTGTGGTCTCCTCCTGACAGCTGAGTGGGGCTCCCGTGGGGGGTACCAGGACAAAAGCCAGTGTACCCCCAAGATGACAGACAAGGACTGGAAACCAGTGTGTCCTGGAAATACATCTCAGGCCCACAATCTGAGGACAGAAAAGAAGGGCAGCAGGGCCTTAGGAAGAATTGGACCTTGGAGCCTTGCTCCTTCACCACCCCAACCAGGGGTCCTGTCACAGCCACCCCACCCCATGCCCCACAAAGACAGCCCTCCCCTGTCGACCACTGGACACTGCTAGGCCCCGGGTGCCAGGCCTGGGCCCAAGGACTCTGGGGTGGGAGGCAGGAGCACCATTCCTCCCTGTTGTATCTGAGACCTCCCCAGTGCAGTCCACCTAGAGAGAGAGGCCAAGAGTGCCCCAGTCTCCTGGCCACTATTGAGATGTCCTCTGGACCAGCCAGCCCTGGGTAGGAAGTGAACAGGAGGGGCCCAAAGCTCCAGCTTCCACAATCTGGACAAAGGCAGACCTGAGAGGCTGCTGGCTCCCCCTCCTGCAACACCCCCCCACACACACACCTGCGTTGGCAGAGCAGCTGGGGCTTGGGAAGAAGCCCTGGACATTGGATGGGCATCACCTGTGTGCCAGGCACTATACTGGCATCTGGCCCTGCTACACCACGCCCTCGGAGCTGCTCCCCGGGCGCAGGGTCTCTGAGCCCAGGCTGAGCCCTTTAGTGGTACTGTCAGATCCGGAGGCAAGTATGTGGCCACTCAGGGATCACCAGTGGTGGGGGGCAGAGTCTACTGGGGGAAGGCACAAGAGCCAAGCATCCAGTTTGGGGGTCAGGGGTCGAGGGGGGGGACTGGCAGGGGTCGGGACTTCTGGATGTGTCCCCCTCCGCCCACCCCAAAGAAGGCTGCCCCTCTAGTCCTTCAAATCCCTCTGGCTGCCCCTCCCCCGAGGCCGTGCGGATCCGAGGCCTGCGTGTAAGTCATTAATTCTCTTACGGCGAAGCCGGCGCCACCGCGCGAAGACATCTGTCAGGAACCCAATGGTGCGCTCCACGCCCCCTACCCCTCCCCCAGACCGGGAGCAGCAGCGGAACGGATGCGACACCTCGCTCCCCGAGCTGCGGGATTGCCGAAGCGGACCTGCCAGCGCTGAGGGCGTTGGGGTCCCGGAGTTAAGGGGAGGAGGCGGGGCTGGAGGCCAGCCCCGGGGCCAGAGATCCCGGACCTGGCTGGGGGGCTGGGCTCCGCAGACCCCGAGACGGGAAGAGGTACCGCGTGTCTCCGGTCCCCAGATGCTAGGACCTGCTCAAGCTCTGACCAGAGGGTTGGGGTGAGGTAGGGGTGGAGGCAACAGAACCTTCCTAGGTCCTTCGGTGCGAAGGCGACGCTGGAAGAGAAGATGCCAGGACACTGCCTGCTTCCGGCACAAGCAGCTGGTGCTACACCCCAAAACCCTTTCCAGGAGGTTCGCAGGTCCCTCCTGCTCTCCGCTTCCCCGTGACCCCCGTGCTCCTTGGATGGAATGGCGGGGGACTCTCAGGGGCGAGTGGGTGCAAGGACTCGGCCGGCTTGGGGACGTGCCCGCTCCTCCCCGGGCAGGCTGGCCCCGGGGATCCCACACCCATCCCGCGGAGGTGCCCTGGCTGGGAACGGTGCTCTGATCGCGCGAGTCCGGCCGTAGCCCCTAGCGGGTGGCCATAGTCCAGACCGTGCAGTTTAGGAAGAGAAAAAGTTAGGGGGCGACACCCGGAGATCCAAGAGTGGGAGGAGAGCAGAGGGAGAGGAGGAAAGAGAGACAAAATGGGGGCCAGGAGAGCTGGGGAGGGGTCAGCCCTGGTTCGCCTCCCACCCCAACCCGCAGCCCAGCCCTGCCCCTCGGCTTCCCCGGCCTCGAGCAGCTCGGGTCACCGGCGCCTATTCACAGCCGCGAGCCGGTCCTTTCATCCCGAGAGCTCGGCGGAGACCCGCAACCCCGCGCAGTGGGGCTGCGGGGTCAGTGACACCCATCCAAGAGCGTCGGCGCCACCCACAGCCCACTCCCTCTCTGGCCCCGACCTGCGGCCCGGTTTCAGATGCGGGGGGCAGTCTCTGGGCCAACTTGGGGCGCTCTTAAAGGCAAAAATCACCCCTGCCCATCCCGCCTTTCGCTCTCCGCGCGCTCCGCAAAGTTTCGGGGTCCCCGAGGCTCCTCCCAGCCCAAAGGGTCTCCAGCTTTGGCCCTCGGAGCCCCGGTGGCCGGAAGGGAAGTTTGTCCTGCCCGAGCTTCGCCCGCGAAGTTCGGTTGCGCGCTGCTCCCAATCCCGATGGGTGGGCGGGAGGGGGGGCGCCTGGGGTCCGCGGGCTCCACGAGCCGCATCCGAAGCCCCACGGGCGGGGGCCTTGTCCCTACGAGGACTCCCGGGCGGCGCACGGGGTCCTGGGCTGCAGGAGTCCCTGGGGACCCCACGCAGCCTCTGCGACCACCGGGGACCATCGGCTTTGCTCCCCTCCCCCCAGGGGCGGGGACCCGTCGGCCCGCAGCTGCGGCAGAGGGGCTCCCACCTCGGCCCGCGCCCCTCCCCCGCCGGCCCCTTCCTACCTGGGCCGGGGTGTGGGCCCCGGCTGGAGGCAGGTCGCCGGCGAGCAGAGCGCTAGCGCCCGGGTCCCCGAGCGCGGCGGCGGTGGCGGCTTCCTCCTCCTCTTCCTCCTCGGGGCTCGCCGGCTCCAGACAGACCTCCTCCCCCTCCTGCCCTGCCCGCCCCCCCTCCGGGAGCCCGCCCGGCTGGGTTCGGCCTGCGGCGGGGAGCCGCGCGGGGCCGGCCGGAGCCGGGCTGCGGCGCCCACTGCGTCAAGCGGGGACCGCGCGCTCCGAGCCCGGGGCCGGCGACGCCGAGGGGCCGGGTGGCTCCGGATCCCGCGCGGGCGCGGTGGCGGCCGAGGCAGTGCGAGGTGGTAGCACATTCTTTGCGAGCACGAGAAAGGTTTAATGTAGGAGCCCGCCCGGGGAGGGCCGGAGGAGGGGGCGGGGGCGCACGTCGGTGGGCCGGGAGGTTGGGGGGGGCCCGGGAGGGGAAGTTGGGGCGAGCCGGGAGCGGCACGGGCAGCCGAGGACGGCCGCACCCCCTCCCCTGGCCCGCCCCTCGCCCTCGTCCCTGCCCCCGCCCAGGCTGCCGAGGCGTCCCTGCGGAGCTGAAGCCCCGAATGTCTTGGGGTCGAGACCCTTCGCGGTGATGGGAGGTGGGTACGTGCGGCGGGATGTGCACGCGCGCGCGGACACGGCTGTGCACACACGCGCGCCAGTGTGCGCGTGCACGGGGAGTCTCACGGAAGTTGACCCCAAGCGAGACCCTGGGTGGGCGCGCGCGCCCGCGGTGCCAATGCACGGCCAACAGGGGCGCGCATTCCGTGGGGTGGGCACTTGCTGGGGGTGGGGGGGTGGGGCTCGAGGGTGGGCAGGCCCTCCTTGTCCAGCGTCCTCAGGGACTTGCTCTCCGCCAAGGTCGCCGACCCCTACCGCCGTTCCTCCCCTCCTCATCGGTCGACCCCTCCCCACCTCATCACGCGTCCCCAACCCCTTGCAGCTGGGGGAGGGGTCGTGCGATCAGCCTGGCACCTTCCGATTCCCGGAAGGTTCGGTTTAGCGGATTTCCCTTCCACCGATCCTCTCTCCCCGTCTTTCGCCTCCGGATTCCCCCAGGGATCCGAAGCCATTCCCTCCGGCTCTAAGCCTAGGTACCCGCCGCAGCCACCTGATCGCCCAGAACTCTCTCCTAGCGATCCCATCGTCTCCATGGGCGGCTCCCACTCCCCACCGCCCCTTCCCCAGCCGGCAGCTTTTGCTTTGGGTGAAAATTCCAAATCAGGCTCAAGAGCGCCCTCGCCGGGCTATGGCCTGAGCGCCGCTTCCAGAGCCACCGCGTGCGAAGCTGGGAGCCCGGGACCGGGCAGCGCGATCAGCCCGACCCTCTGGACGCTGCTCCCCGGCTGCTGAGGGATGGGGCTGCCCAAAACCACCCCTCGAAGGCAAGGAGAGGTGGCCAGTCCTCTGCCTGAGCGGAAATGCGCATCATGAAGGAGAGGGGACTGCTGACGAGCGGAGGCTACCGGCCGGGTTGTCCTCGGAGGAGGCCGCGGAACAGGCGGACAGGCGTGGTAGTGGCGCTTGGAGCGTCCAGGAGAGCGGCCAGAGGGCGGGGGATGGGCGCCCAGCGGCTCCAGCCTGAGGCCAGGTGCAGCGACAGCTTGAAGCCCTTAAGCTCCGTCTAGCCTGTGGTTCTGAGCCACGGGAGCTCCGCTGTCCTCTCCTATGACCCAGCGCTTCCCCAAACTCCTGTTCCTGCGATCAAGGGGGACAAGACCCCAGCTTGTGGTGAAGAAGGCCCATCACCTTTCCCTTGGACTCCTGGTGCCCAAGGGTGATGGTCAAGGATGGAGTCACTGTCAGCGACCCGAAAACACAGGGAGCTGGGACCTTCCAGGAACAGGGACAGGCAACACAGAGCCTGGCCTGGGGCCTGTCTCCCCAGGTTCCCATGGAGGGACTGCCCTCTGGCCGCAGTAGGTCGGGTCCTCATGCAACTCATCCTCTCTGCTCCTCCCCATCGCCCCTGGCCTGGCTCCCCGGGAAGCAACCTGCAGGGAAATGAGCTGTCCTGCTGGACGTCTCCCCCCCCACACACTGCCTCTGCTGCCCTCAAGTTAAGATGTGCCTTGTTCCCTGCAGAGGACCTAGGCCTATTGGTCCTGGCCGGCTGGGCCGCCCCCACGCCGCCTCTCTGTCCCTCAATCTGTGTCTCTCTTTCTCTCTCCACTCACCTTGATTTTTCCTTTTTCTCTCCTCCATCTCTGTCTTCCCCCACCAGCCCTCCCCAGCAGACACATGGACTCCAAGGCAGCCCACACCCCCACAGAATGCACACTCGAAGTCCACAAGCCTCGCCCCCCATGGACATGCCCCTGATTCATCCTACTGTCCCGTCATGTGAGGAAGGGGAGCCCCACCCAACGGAGGCCCTGCTTACGTGTAGCTGGGATACCTGTGTGTCCAGTGTGTGGCTAGTCACACACAGCTCACTCATTCACACACACACACACTCTCAGGCCTCCTCTGCAAGGGTGGCTGAAAGGTGGGCCCACACTTGTGATGTCACCTGTCTTCTCTGGGCTGAGTTGGCTGAGTGAGCTGTGAGCTGGAAAATCCAGGGCCAGCAGGCTCACCTCCCCGCCCCCCCCCCCCCCCGCCCGTGGGGTGGCGCCCATGCCCTAAGTATCCCCACCTACCTTTCTGATGCCACAAGCTCCACATTCAGAATTAATCTGGGGGAAAAAAAATTAAGCTGGGTTAAAGAGAAATACACACACACACACACCACCAAGAGAGCAAGACCAAGACTCTGGATGGAAAGATTCTCATTTTTATGGAAACAATCAACCACCTCCTCACCCCTCTCCCATGCTCTTTGGGGACAGGCCTGGGCCTGTGCTCTCCACCCCTAGCTGGTTAGAAGCAGCCCCCACCTGTGCACCTGCATGCCCTGAGGACCCTGGCTAAGTATTCAGCATGGGGGATGTCAACATCTGTCTTGGTGTGGGGTTCTTCTACCAGAATGTGGCTCCAGGGAGCAAGACCATCTGATTCACCTCTGAGCCCCACTGTCAGGATAAGTGAAGATTCTCCTGTGGCTTCAGTATCTCTGCACCCCACAGGGGGCTCCCATGTTCTTGGCTGGACCCAGAAAATAGTACCCAGAGAAAAATGGTGACAGTCTCTTCCTGTGTCCAGAATTTCACACAGAGAGCAACAAACAGTCACCCATAAAACCAAAAAGCTGTCAAAGAAATCCTGTGTCTGGTTTATGTCCTAGGCAAAGAGACATTTTCCCATATGTAAAGAGTTCTTGCAAATCAATAAGAAAAATAGCAAAGCAAAAATATGGGCAGAAGTTACAAACAGAAAAGGAATTTGATGAAAAAGTGCCCTCTTAACTACAGAGTTGCAAATTGAAACTTCTCTGGGATGATTTTTCACTCACCAGATGGGCAAAGATGAGAAAGTATAATGACGCAGTCTAAAAGCAGCAGAGGGTTGGAGAAGTGGACACCCCGGGAACCTGTGAAACAGTGTCAGAATTCCAGATACACACGTCCTTTGGCCCAGTATTTACTTCTAGGAATGCGTCCTCCAGATGCCCGTCAGAAATGTGAGAAGTGATATATTACTGCATACAGGGTTATTTGCTGAAGCACTCTCCGTAATAGCCACAGATTGGAAGTGTCCTAAATGCCCGCAGACAGGGGCAGGCTCAGATGTGTCATAGCACACGTGGCTGTGGACTAGCAGGCTGACTTGAATCCATCTCCAAGATTCTGAAGGAGGAAATAATCCAAGAGGCGATACGTACATAAGCACAATTCTTTTTACACATGTACACAAAAAAGAACTAGCAAAATAACATCTTATTTTCTGTGTGTGCATAGCTTCATCTTGAGAACAACACTCAAGAGACCAGAACAAGCAGGTGCCTCTTGCAGGGACCTGCAGGCTAGGGTGGAGGGCTAGGTGGGTGGGTGGGTGGGCAAGGATTGGCTTTGTAAAATATTATGTATAGTTTATTTACAATGAAATGCAGTCTTACATTTTCTTCAGTTCTGTGTACTTTGTTAACACAATTCTGTGGGTTTTGACAAATGCATATAATTGCCACCTCCTTCAAAATACTAAACACCAACATCACCCCAGAAGTAAGATTTAACTTTTCACGGTACACCCATGCATGCCGTTTGAATTTTACCCAATCTGCAGATACTTTCCCTTCTAATAAATTTGAATACAGAAATGAAAATGAAAAATTGTTTCCTACTGTCATCTCATCTCATACCACCTGGGAAGGAGAATCCTTCCTTCCCCGATTTACAGGCGACAAGACTGAATTTCACGGGATGAGCATGACTTAATTATGAAGCCACCACAGGGGCAGGTCAGGACTTGAACCCCAAACTACCTTCTGAAAATATAACTATTGAGATATATAGAATTCATCCATTTAAAGTATACGATTTGGCCAGGCCTGGTGGCACACTCCTGTAATCCCAGCCCTCAGGAGGATGAAGCAGGAGGATTGCTGTGAGTCCAAGGCCAGCCTAGGTTACATAGTGAGTTTCAAGCCAACTGAACTATATAAGGAGACCCTGGATCAACCAAAATAAATGAAATAAAGGAAATAAGTATACAATTTGGGGCATTTAGGGTATTCAAAAAGTTGTCAGGCCAGAGATTTAGCTCAGTGATTCCACCGCCTGCCTCGCAAGCACAAGAACCCAAGTTCGATCCCCGGTACCAAAAAAAAGACTTGTGGAGTCATCACCACCACCTAATTTTGGGACATTTTGCACCCCAAAAAGAACCTACCATCAGTCACTTTTCATCCCCCGCAATGCTGGACGACCTACCCATCTACTTTTTTCTTCGGTGGATTTGACAATTCTGAATATTTCATATAAATGGATCCTATGAAACATGGTCTTTTTGAGACTAGTTAATTTCATGATTATGTTTTTCTTTGTTTTTGTGGTACTTGGGATTGAACCCAGGGTCTGCACTCTGAGCTACATCCCCAGCCTTTTCAGTTAATTTCTGAGACAAGGTCTAATGAAGTCTCCAGGCTGCCTCGCCTGGGCTTAAATTTGTGATCCTCCTGCCTCAGCACAAGTTCCTGTGTGAACATACCTTGTCATTTCTGTTGGTTAAATGCCTAACACGAGAGCCACTGGGCCTCACATAACTAATGTTTTGCAATTTTGAGGCACTCACAAACTGTTTGCCAAAGAAGATGCAGCATTTTACATGCCTACCACACTGCTTGAGGGTTTCGGCTTCTCCACATCCTCACCAACACTTGTTATCTTGGTATTTCTGATGACAGCCATTCTTGTTGATGTGAGGTGGTTGGTATCTCATTATGATTTTGATTTGCATTTCCCTGATGGCTATTGATTTTTTCATGTGCTTATTGGTCATTTGCATATCTTCTTGGATAAATGAATATTCAGAATTTTTTGCCCATTTTAAAATCAAGATATTTATCTTCTTGTTATTGAGTTGTCAGTGCTCTTTATATATTCTAGACACATAATTAGACATAATTAGATATATAACTTAAAATATTTTCTCTATGTGTTGGGTTTTTTCACTTTTTCATTGGTACTGTTTTCAGCACAAAATGTTTTAATTTTGATGAAGTTCAATATTTTGTTTCTTTATTCTTGGTGTATCACATATAAGAAAGTTTGCTTCAGATGAAGATTTAATGGGCCAGGGATTTAGCTCAGTGGCACTGTACCTGCCTGACAAGCACAAGGTCCTGAGTTCAATCCTGGTACCAAAAAAATAAAAGAAAAAAAAAGATGAAGATTTACTCCTAAGGCCTTCTTCTAAGATTTTTATAATTTTAGCTCTTATATTTAGGCCTGTGCTCCATTCGAGCTAACTTTTATACATGGTGTGAGGTAGGGTTCTAATTTCATTCTTTTGCATGTGGATATTCAGTTGTTCCAGTGCCACTTTTTGAAAAACTATTCCTCCCCTTCATTGAACTGTTCTGTTACTCTTGTTGAAAATTAGTTGGCTAAAGGTTTATTTCTGGCCCCTCAGATCTGTTCCATTGATGTATATGTGTCTTCTTACAACAGTACTATGCTGGTTCCATTACTATACAAAGCTTTGACATTAGGGAGCATGAATCCACTATCTTTGTTCTTTTTGGAGATACCTTTAGCTCTTTAGGATCCTTGCATTTAAGCCCAATGTGCAATGCCAACGCTGGCTTGTCTCTCAGTATCTCCAAGGCAACCATGACACCTCTAGGGTTGAGGAAGACTATGAACAAAGTGCACATTCATTAAGCACCTACTGTATGCCAGCCACTGCTCTGGGTGGCTGTGCACATTCCTTTAACTATGCCATGGGGGTTTGTCCTATTGCCATCCCCACTCACAGTGAGAACATTGAGGTGCCTCGGGGCTGAGAAACTCACCAGGGTCACACGGTCAGGAAACTGTGGTCACCATCCAGCAGTTTGTCTGCAAAATCCAGATTCCTTTTTATTATTTCTCACACTTAACTTTGAAACTTTCAAGCATACAGAAAGCTGAAATGCTTTCCTAGTGGGCACCCAAGTGCCTCCAGCCCACCTCCCATAATTGGCATCTTGTAGTACTTGGTCTCTCGACTATATCCCGCTGCCTCTGCCCATCAGCCACTCTCCTCCTAACTTGCAGATACTGGTACTTTCACCACTTGTGAAGATGAGCAGGGCTGGGGCCACTGGCACTGTCAGGCAATGAGTGCTGAGTGTTCAAGCTGGGAGGGAAGAAGGGATGGAAGGAGTAGGGCTGGATGGACCTCGTTCCATCCTGAGTTGGGCCCAGGGGTGTTCTGGGGGAGGAAGAGGTAGATTGGGTGGGTAAGGCCAGGTGGGGTCTCCTTGGTCACTCCTACATTTTGAGGGCTGGGATGTGCTCCTCAGTGTTAAATGCAAATGGCCCAGAGCCCAGTCTGTGCCCCAGTAATTCACTCTGCTTGATCCTGACTCAAATAAGCCTTAATGAGAAGATAACAAAGATGACATTTTGCAAACTTTTAAGTGGACCGTGCCCAGAGATATTTTATTTCTTAAAAATAGCACCAACTGGGCTGGGGATTTAGCTCAGCGATTTTGCCTCCTGCTGTGCAAGCACAAGGACCTGAGTTCCATCCCTGGTACCAAAAAAAAAAAAAAATAGCACCAACCACCAGGGTATTCCTTTGTAGGGAGATCTGAGATGTGTGGCAGCTCATCTGGACGGGGGGTTCTCAGCATGTATCCGTGGAGTCCCCATGTCCTTCTCGAGGCTCTGAGATGGGGGGGGCTGTCAGCAGCCACTGGTGAACCTGGCCTTGAACTCAGTGTGCCCTTCCTGCCCCCTCGTGATGATGGAGGTTTCGGGAGGTCTTTCCCTGACTTCTGGCTGTGAGCCCCTGTGAGCTTCAGGCTGTGGCCTGGTCATCACTGCCACCCTCCAGCTCTCACAATGGGCACTTTGGAACTGAGCCTCAGGCACACCCTCAGCAAACAGTCTGTGCACTCCCAGAGTGGAACAGCACAAACCACCCCAGGTCTGACTCGATGCAGCCAGACACTGGGCAAATGCATCCCTGGCTCCAGGCGCTGAGGTGGCAAGTGGGTAGAGTCAAGTGGGAACTGGCTTTGTCTCCAGGGCGGCACAGATCTGAGCCTGTGCCCAAGCACATGTGTGCAAATATGTATGCATGCATGCCTGAATGTACACATGCATGAATGTACATGTGTGCCTACCTGTGTGTGTACATGTGTATGCTTGTGCATGTGTAGGATACCTGTATGTGCGTTGCACAGATGCGTGGGTGTGCACATGTGGGGTGACTTATGTATGGCACATGTGTGCCCACCTGCATGCATACGTGTGCACGTGTGTGAGGACTCAGGTCCAGGGCATCCTATTTCACTCCACTGCCATCTGTTAGCACCAACACAAGGTGCCCGGGGCTAGAGGGCTCCACAGAGGGAGCAGGTGTAGGTAGGGTAGAGGTGACAGCCATCAGGAGCTGCAGTCTTCAGAGCACCACCACATGAGCCCATGTGGAGCTGCTGTGCAATAGAATTGCATTCATTCCACCTGAAGGTGAAGTCCAAATCCGGGGGAGGGCAGGGCAGCAGCCTGAGCTGGGGGAGGCTCTCCCACTGGGGTGCCCACTGGTGATCGCTGTGCCACAGCTTTTGGATGCAGCGCTCCAGCAACTTGCCAGCTCCTCTGTGCATGTTCTCCAGGGTCTCCATTTCTCCTTTTCGTAAGTGCACAGTCACACTGGCTCAAGGCCACCTCCATGACTTCATTTTGTCCCAATTGTGTCAGTAAAGACCCTGTTTCCAAATAAGCTCACATTGAGAGGTGAGAGGGGTTAGGACATCAATATCTGTCTGGGAGGAGAGGACTCAAGCCCTTGACAACCTCCATCCTTGTTACCTTGGCAGCCCAAAGATCAGCCTTGTTAGTCCCATTGTATAGAGAGGGTGCTGAGGCTCAGAGATATCAGCCCTTTGCCCAAGATGGCACAGCCTGGGGACTAATATTCCCTACAGCAAGCAGGTGGTGCAAATGCTAAGAAGATGAACTCCATTCTAGGCAACCCAAGGTGATTTCCTGGAGGAGGCGGCACTCGGTTTGAGCATGGACTGTTGGGGATGATTTTCATTTCCTGCCAAAGCACTGAGGGCCAAACCTCAAGAGAAGTCCTGCTCAACTTTGGGACACACCCCAGCCTTCCTTCTCACTCTGGAGCAGAGCCTCCCACCCTCCCGGCAGCGCAGGACCTCAGGCCTTGCTCCACTCTCTGAGGCTACAAGATTGGCCCCTCAGTGCCACTGTCCCTCTCCCTGCCCCTCCAACCTCCTTTGTCTTCCCTCAGGGCTCTTGCCACCAATGAATGGCCAGTAGGTCCCACCCTCTCACCCTGAGAGTGCCCCTCATCTGCTGCCATCCCCTGCAGGGCCATCGTGCCTGCATGGCCTGCAGACATGAACTCAAGCTCCCGATAGATGTTTAGAGTGCATCTGGCATTTAGAAATTTTAGTTCACTGAGCCTGGCTCCCTGCATCCACCCCAGCACCTCCACGAGGGGCCCCCATCCAGGCCACTAGGCACTGCTCAGAATAACAGTAGCTGCATCTTTGCAAAGACCCCTCCCATTGTCCTGGTCACATGGCCACCAGTGCCACCCAGCTCGGTGTCCCGGGGGGTCAGGACCCTCAAAGCCTTGCGATGACAGGACCTTTAAAAAGTGGTTAAGATAAAATGAGGTCCCCAGAGTGGGCCCTAATCCCATCTGACGGGGCCCTTATAAGAGGGGATTGGGACAGAGACACGCAGAGGGACGGTCACCGGGGAAGCAGGGAGAAGACGGCATCTGCCAGCCTCAGGAGGAGCTGGCCCTGCCTGAACCCCACTCCCAGACATCCAGCCTCCAGGACTGAGAGAAAAATGGTCGCTGCCCGAGCCGCCGCTGTCCAGCATTTTGCTGTGGTGGCTGGAGTAGCCTCATGCAGGCAGGGTCTCCTTGACCCCACGCCAGGGGCCAAGAAGATGGAGCCAGGCAGAGTGGACCCCTGTCAGGGACTGTGGGCTCTGAGGGGCTCTGTCACCACCACTGCTACCAGCCCAAGATGCAGCTGGGCTCCTGCAGGGCCTGCTTCAGGATGAGCTGTCAAGTGGGCAGCAGATAAAACACCTATCCAGTATGACAGGCACAAGATATAAAAAGCCTCCAAGACTCTTTTTATTGACTGGAAACCCTCTGCTTCATGTCCCATTATCTTCCTGGCTAACAGGCCATGCAGCAGAGCCAGGGACTCAGCTGGCAGGGACACACAACCCGACACATCTGAGGGTGCCCTGATCCCCCCGCCCACCCAGCAGGGCCTCACCAGAGACCATCTGACCAGGGGCCACCCCAGTGCTCTTTCTGTTCCCTTCCTGGAGTGTGGGAAGGACATGATCCCCAAAGAGGCCATGGGCATCTCCTCATTCATGCCCCAAATAGTGGCCCACACCCAACTTGGAGCAAGGATGTGAGGCCAGAGCAGGGAAGAGGGGAACCAGGCTCCATGGAGCAGTTTGGAAGTAGTGCTGGGTGTGGGACTCAGATCTGTGAGGCCCACGCACCTCAGGCCGCCTCACGACAAGGCAGAAGCATCTTCAAGGTGCAGAAAGCTGTGGCCCACACCCCCGATCATCGCCATGATCTCAGACTTAGCAGCAGTATCAGGTCTGCAGGCTGGGCCTGGGGGTGCAGAAAGAAAGCTAGAGCAGGGCTGCAGGGTCCCAGCATCCTTCGGTTGCCCACACCTGGGGGTCTCCGTGTCTGTCCCTGGCCCAGGCTCTCTGCTGTCACCATGGGCATCTGCAATCTCACTTCTCTCTCGTCACCCAGCCTGGGTCCCCAGGAACCTCACTGAACCAAAACTGCCTGTGGCAGTTGGGAGGAAAGACACAGAATGCAGGGCCATTTCTTCCTTCTAAAATCACGGGGACCTTGGTGCATCTACCAGGCCGGGCCTGGGAGCCAATTGCTGCGCGGGGAACAGTAATGAATAAAAACGGGGGATGATAGACCATCTGTCCCAGCCTGCGCTCTGTGTCGGGGCCACCCGGGGCCCTCATTAGACATTCCTCTGCCGTTGTCCCCACAGATGTTGGCAGTGGCCGCGCCAGTCCCATGGGATGACCATATTTTAGCAAACGGCACCAAGCAGGCTGGATCTCAGCCATGAAGCTCCTGCAGGGTCAGCCTGTGCTGAAGACCTGCCCTGCAAGGGACCTCCACCTGTCCTCCAGCCCAAAAGTGGCTCTAAGCACAGACAGAGGTGGGCCAGGCCCTGGCTGACACCTGTGGCTCGCTGTGTGACCTTGGGCCATCACCAAACTGCTCTGAGCCTCCACATCCACTCTGGTGAAGTCAGAGCCAAGCACCCAAGCATAGAGTCCCTATCTGCTTAGGAAGATGGGTCAGCACTTGTCAGAGCCTCTAGCTGTCACCATACTAGGAGGGTCCTCACCGCACAGTGAGACCCCTCCAGGCTGGAGAGTGGGCAGAACTCCCTACACACTGTGCCCTGGGCAGGAAAGATGAGGAGAAAGGTGAGTGTGGGATCTGAGTGTCCCGGGACCGCCTTGCCAGTTCCATCCCTGTCTGGCTCCTATAGTCAAGGGACGGCAGGAGGGCCCATCCCATGGGGAAGTGAGGCTGACCCCCAGAGAGCCCAGGGCTGCAGCCCATGAAAGCCAAATAAGCAATATGAAGGGTATGGACCAGAGAGGGTGCTGGAGCCCTCCTGGTGACCCCAGGGTTTGGCCTCCTCCTGGAGCCTCCGAGTTTCGATCTGTGGTGATGTCACTGTCCCCAAGCTGGGTCCCTTCTGGATAAGCCACCAAATGTGCTCAGGAAAGAATAGCCACAATTTTCCAATGCTGAACCAACACTGCCATCCCTATAATAAAAACACTTTCTACATACTACCAGATCTGACTTCTAATAGTTTGTTTTATTAAAAAATTTCTATCTATGTTCATACTTTTTTCTTCTATTATCTTTATCCAGTGTTAGTATTAGCACAATGTTGATTTCCTAAAATGAGGGGAGAAGTGTTCCTTTTTTTTCTGCTTTAAATGTTTGATACAATTTATCAGTTAAAATGTATATGAGCCTGCTGTTGTCATATAGGTAGGTTTTCAAGCTAGAAATATACTTTCTTTAATAGGTGCTATTCAAATTTTATATTTCCTCCAGAGTTAGTTTCATTAATTTGTCCTCCAAGGTACTTCTTAGAAGTTGTCAAATTTATTCCAAAAAAAGTTTTTGTAATATGCTTTCTATATCCTTTTAAATTCTGTAAAATCTGTGGTAATGTCTCCTAGATCTTGATATTGTAATTTTTAAAATGTATGACTGATATTGTGTAACAGGAAGAAAAGGTCTAAAGGAGCAGGGGAAGTGGGAGGGGTGGGGAAAGGAAAGAAGGGAAAAGAACAAATATGAGAAAAGGAAACAAAGTCTTTGTAAATAGGGAAGGGTGGAGGGGGTGAAGGGAGGGCAGGGGAAGGGGGAAAAATAAGAACCAAGAGACTCATGTACAGGTACAAGATCCCAATGATGAATGCAACTGTATTTTATACCTAAAATGTACCAATAAACTTAATGGGGAAAAAAAGAAAGCTACAGTGGGGGAAAGCTTCCTCACCAAGGGACACTGAGGCAGGGAGCTGCCCCAGGTCACACAGCCATGAGCAAGGCAGCTGTCCCTCCCTCTGAGCCATCTAGCCGGGCACACGGAGGTACTGGCTCGCACTGACCTAAGGAAGGGTGAAAGTCCCCGATTGCCAGCTCCCAGCTGAATGCTCTTCTGCTGCTGCCCCTGCAGCCCTGTCCCACTCTCCGTGCATGCCACAGTCCCTGGCCCTGGGCCAGAGGGGCAGCAGGGATATCTGACCCCTGGCCTCCCTGCTTACTCGTCCCAGGTAACCTAAGGTCCGCTCAGCACATTCTCCAGAAACCCAACCCCCCAGCTTTGTCTACACGCAATGGAGCCCTTGGCAAGTGGAATCAGAGAGGGCACATTTGTTCCAGGAGCAGGTCAGCCTGGTCAAGCCCTCAGGGGGCCAAAAGAGGCCATAGAGGTGAGAAGGGAAACTGAGGCTGAGGAAAAGCTAGCTGACACACAGGAGGTAGGGTCAGAGCCTCCTTGGACCCAGGGGCTCAACATTCGTGGAAGAAGGGCTACCCAGCTGGCTCCCATAGGAGTCAGCCAAACCCCACGGGATAGGGGAACCAGCATGCCTCTGAGGTACCCAAGGCCAAGAGGGTGGAAAGGGTGGTTCGTTGTAATCATGAATATTCATGAAGCATTATAAATATTCACGGTGACCTCTTCCACCAGGGATGGGGCAAGGCTGTGTGGGAGGACAGACAGCTCCCTCCTGGGCCATCCTCAAGGCTGGAACCTTGGCGGCCTTGGGCTTTGGAGCTGCCCCCGGCAGTCCAGTGAGGACCCTATCCCAGGACCACTCAGGACTAGGGAGCATAGAGAGCCAGGCTGGAGCAAGCAGCACATGCAGCCTCTCCATGACCTGGACAGAAGCTCCAGAGCTCAGCAGGCCAGACACCTGAGCATGGCAGGCTGAAGGAAGGGCCCAGATGGTCCTGCTGTCCCTGGTGACTGGCAGGAAGCCACGGAGGAGCAGGGTAGACTGCAGCTGCTCAGAACAAGATGCCCTGAGGGCTGATGCAATGGGAAACATGCAGCCAGGAGGGAGGTACCCAGTGCCCAGGTCTTTCTTTCACAGAAATGGAAAGAAAGGGAGCTCAGAGAGGGTCAGTGACTTGTCAAGTCACACAGTAACATCCCAGGGAAGCCCAGGTGCAAGGGGTCCTCTGGTGTATAGGTAAGTAGCCTTATACCTAAGGAGGTTCCTCCCGTAAAGCAGATGTGTGGCTATGCCTGGCACATAGGAGGCCTTTGGGTACTATTTGTTGGATGCATGAATGATCCATCCCCCTAAATTTGTTTATATACGGTGAGACTAAGACTCAGGGAAGGGGTCTGACTCGGGTCTTGCAGGTAGGATGTGTAGGGAAGATGAGCAAGTGAGACTCACCTGAGACAGGAATTCCAGAAGGCCAAGTGATCTGAACAGAAGGCAGCAGGGCTGGGCCCAGGGACAGGGAGGTACAGGAGGGTCCTAGGATCAGAGGGACAAACCCTCAAGCAAAGGCACCTGGATGCTCTGCGTGCAGGATGAGGCAGGAGGAAACCGCTTCGATAAGAAGCCAAACAACAAGTCTGACAGCTAGTGGGGAGGAAAAATAATCGTAAATGATGGATTTTGTTAAAAAATATCACCAGGAAAATGTATGTTCATTCCAGAAGCCCCCAAAAAGCCCAAAATGTAATAAGGGGGAAGAGAGGAAATGGGGAATGGAAAATTAAAATAATGAAAATAGCCCAGCAAAACCTCCTGGTAGCTACTGGGAGTCCATACATGGGAGGCAGGAGGCAGGGCGGGCGTCACTGTTGTGTGAAGTGATAAACATTATTCTGAAGCTAAAATAGCAAGAGCAGGGGCAGGAGGAGGGACAGATCATCTGCCACCAGCCAGTGATAGATTGCTCTTCCTGTGGCCAAGGAGGCCAGGCTGGCCCAGGCCTGGGGCTGGAACCTGGGAGCTGGCGAGGCTGGCGGGCTCTCTGGCCAGGTAGGGGCCTGTGTCTGGTGGCCCGGCCCCAGGTGGCTGCCAGCATCTGTACCAGAAAGGCCCTTGGGTGCACAGAAACCCACCACAGGTGAGGGAAGGGAAACTGAGGCTCAGAGAGGAGGTTTATGCCCATGTCACCCTGCAGGCCATGGGGGTGGGGTCCCCTGGGGGTTCCCTCTGGGAAGAGGAGGAGGGGGAGAAATGGGAGAAGGAGCTGCCTCAGGCCTCCTGGCACTGTTCCCCATGGCCACAGCAGCTGCGGATCATCCTGGCATCTGCACTGTGCTGGGAAAGTGTCTACTTCCCAAAGAATCCTTCCTTAGGTGGAAGGTGCCCCAATATGTCCAGGTGCAGGTCCCCATGGGGTTGGGGTGCCCACCTGAATCCCACGGGGATGCTAAACCTTGACTCCAATAACAACACAAGAAAAGAACCCAAGAGTGCCTAGGGGAGGGGTCCTTTACCACTCTGAGATCCAGGACCAGGAAGCAGAAATGAATCATTCCCACACTGAGCTTGGAAGACAGCAGGAAGGGTCAGGGTGCCCTGTGCTGGGGACACAGGCTCAGCTGCAGGCAGCTGCATCGTCTCATACCTCTAGAAGTGACCTGTGACCTGCCTGCCAGCACCATTCGGGGCAAATGGCCAGGTGGCCTGGTCACTGAAAGCCCCACCAGCTTCCTCCTGCCCAGGTATGTGCCCTCGGGGCCTGAGCTGTCCCTGATCCACAGTGCCCTGAGACCCCATGGGAGACAGATGGAAACAGCACGGCGGCAAGGTCGGGACAGATGGAGAGGAGGAAACACAGAGCAAGACAGACTGGTAAGGGTCAGAGTGACAGGGGTCCCTGGGACCCCACCTGCCTATGACTCTGTCCTGGGGAACCCCCACTTTCTCAGGGCCCCACCCCCACAGACACCAAACTATTCCCTTCCACCTCCGGGGCATTGGAAGAGGAATATTTCATCCCTTGCCCATGGTTTCCCTTAGGAGAAAGGACCAAATTCTACTGCAGATGCTGTGCCCCTGGCCACCTCTCAGGAGTCCGCACCCCCTCTGAGGCTGCTGCCCATCGAAGGGGCTATCATTCGGTGATCCTGAGGACAAAGCCAGAGGTCTGTGGGCCAGGCAAGGGTGTCAATCCTCTGGATCAGGAGCACCTGTGGCCTTGAAGTGCCTCTCCCTCCCACCTGCCAGGCCCCTCCCCAGACTAGGGCAGCTCCAGACCCAGGACCTCAGCTCCCTGGCTCCCAGCCCCCTTCAATATGACACCAGAGCTCTCCCTGTTCCCAGCATTTCCCGAGGGTCAATTAAGGTGTCTGGAGTTGATTAGACACTGATGAAACTCAGAGGTAATTAGCAAAAGAAAAAAAAAGTTTTGATTAGTCCTCAGCATAATTCTCTCCAATTATTCAAAGTTCATGCCTGCAGGGGGTGGAATATCTCCAGGAATATTTATTTATATCCTGATATTTTTTTTCATCAACTTTTCGAATCTAGTTAATCATCAGGCCCTGAACTTGTTAACCAGGAGGCTTAATCGGGGGGCTGGGTAAGTCTGAGTCTGAGGGGCTCAGATGAGAAACCAGGTCCCCACTTTTATCCCTAGGGGAGGCCCCCCCCCCCACTTAGGGCTCGGCCTCTGTCTGCTATGTGGTCCTCTTCAGGCCCTGGGTGGCAGGAGGTCACATGCCCTTTTAAGAGCAGAGGAGCCACAGAAGGGAGGACCCAGGACCACATGGGGTGGCCTCACAGCTGGCTCCTGCACTAGGCTGACCCTCCGGGTGGAGGCCGGGGTAGGGTCTTCCCACAGGGACAGCCCCAAAGGCCATCAGGTCCCCCAAGTCCTGCCCACCCCTCCTTGGACCCTCCCCTCTCCCCGAGACCCCCAGGGTGAGGAGACCCACCACTGCATCTTGGCCTTGGCCATGCCCCCAGCTGTGGCTTCAGTCCCCAGCCAGGCCCCCCTCTTTTGGGAAGCCTTCATGGTTTGGAACAACAGGGAAAATTGCACAGGACAAAGATCACAGTGACATGTCCAGGGCCTCCTGCGTGTCCCTGGCACACCCATCCCCACCCATAGCCACAGGGGCTCTTCTGTAGGATTGCAGATCCATTTCGCGGGAGTATGGCAGGATCCTGGGAGCCCTGATCTTCTGGGGAAAACCCAGAGCAGGCATGAGGCCACCCTGGTGACTCCAGCTAGTGGTGACATTTAGGGGCCATTGCTCAACAAGTCCTGGGTCTCTTAGATGGGGCCTTCTGAGGCAGGGACAATTCTGAATGCTGGGAGCCTGAAGAGGGGAATGATAAGGGAAGAGGAGGTAAGTTTGTTAATGGTTGAGGAAATGAAGCTTTAAAGGGAACTTTTTCACTGTGGGACGAGTGTCACAGTCTCTGGCCACAGGGAATGAAGCCCTTCTTGGGGACCACAGCTCCCTGACCCCCAGGTCTCCCTGGAAGTCTGGGGCACATAGCCAGGGTCTTCCTGTCTGCATGGCGTTCGGCCCACAGTGTTCTTTCCACAGATGACTGCAACTCTCACCCCACACTGTCCACCGGCGAGGTCCACTTCTCTTTCCACTGTGCCAAAAGTGGTGTTTGGCACGGCCTGGACTGGTACTGGTGGACGTAGAGGATGGTGTCATGGCCACAAGTCTGTCTCTCAGGGTACCTGCCCTGGGAACCAGGCACTCTCTTCTGAGGACACCCAGGCCACTGAAAGAGGCCCACAGCCAGCCCGAGCTGGCACCCGCCAGCAACCACATGAGTGTGGCTTCTTAAACATGCAGCCTCTGCCCTTGGTGCGGTTGCCCCACAGGATGGCGCAGAGTCCAGGTTTCCTGCCCACCTGCCCCAGCACAGACTCAAGTGGAGATGGCTGTCATTGCTTTAGCCACCAAGTTTGGAGTCTTTTGTCAAACATCCGCAGACAGTTGGTAAAAGAGAGAACCTGTTTGAACAGGCAGTCGTAGCTATGCCGAAGACTTCCTCACTTCCCCCAGCCCCAGCCCTCAGCAGCTCCTGGAGGAGATGAGACAGATCTGTCCTTGTCCTTGGTAGCCTGGAGGAGACTGCTGCCCTCCCGCCTGCCCTCACTGAGGAACTCAGGGCTCAAGTTTTCAAAGTGGACCCTCAAAGCTGTCCCCCACCCCCCACCCTGCTGCCACTGTCATGTGGTGGGAAGACATGGGCTCAGCATCGCTGACTCTTCTCGAATAATTTAGCCCAGTCCAGCCCGGCTCCTGGGCAGTGCTCTGCTCATGTTTTAATGGTGTGCTCATTAGCTGGGAGGTTCAGGGAGGAGAAGTTGCTCTTGATTCCACTCAATTAATGCTGCCCTAAGCTGGCTCAGTGGGAGGCTGGGCAACAACCCTGTCTCCACTGCCTGAAGATGGAGGCTCAATAGCAAGAAGCTGGCAGACCAATATGAACGACAGAGGGATGCTTGGTGTCTACAGGCTGGGGGGCTGGGGATTGTGGGGCCCTGGGCCAGCCCAGCTGGGACACCTGCCTGCCGGCCACTCTTCATCAACACCTGCCTCTCTCCCAGCCTCAGTTTCCCTATCTGCAGATGGAGTGGCATAAAAGCAACACAGAGAGATATAAAAATAATGGCACTGGGCTGGGGATTTTAGCTCAGTGATTCTGCCACCTGCCTCGAAAGCTCAAGGTTTCGAGTTTGATCCCCAGTACCAAAAATAATAATAATAATAATAATAATGGCATCAATTACTATGTTCCATGTGCCAGGCTGTGCCAAGGAATTGGCATCCATCCACAAAAATCAGTCCTCCCAACAGTCCAGGGAACTTCCATGAATATTCATGCCTTAGTCTTTGCAGAGACAAATGCTTTCTTCCCTTCTGCAGGGAGCCAATGCCCAGAAGCAGGTAGCTGGGTCATAGGTGTATGTTTAACTCTGAGAAATTGCCAAGTTCCCCCAAGGTGAATACACCATTTCACACTCTGCTACCAGGGGTCAGAATGTGAGGACCCCCATCTTCACCAACACTTGCTGTGGTTCACCTTTTTAATTTTAGCCCTTCTCATAGGTGTGAAATGGAATCTCATCGCAGACTTAATTTGTATTTCCCTAATGACTAATGATGTTGAAAATCTTTTAGTGTATTTATTTGTTTCTTTAGGTGTCTGTTTAATATTTAATCATTTTTTTAAAAAAAATAGGCCAGGCTGGGGATTTAACTCAGTGGTTCTGCCGCCTGCCTCACAAGCGCAAGGTCCCAAGTTCAATCCCCGGTACTAAAAAAAACAAAAAACAAAACAAAACAAAATTAGTCCAGGCACAGTAGCACATACCTATAATCCCAGCTACTTGGGATTTTTATTGCAAGTTCAAAGCGAGCCTGTGCAATTTAGCAAGACTCTTATTTCAGAATTTTACAAAGGGAGCCTTGGAGATGTAGCTCAGTGGTACAGTACCCCAGGTTTGATCAACAGTACTGTAAAAATAGTAAAATAAAATAAAAAGAGCATTTCCTAGATTCAATCTCCAGTACCATAAAAAAAAGTACTATGAACCAGGGATTTAGCTCAGTGGCTCCAGCGCCTGCCTTGCAAGCACAAGGTCCCGAGTTCCATCCCTGGTACCAAAAATAAAAGTGCTATGAGCCTCATTTTTTTTTGGTGGTGGTGGTGGTGGTACTGGGGATTGATCTCAGGACCTTGCTCTTGCGAAGCAGGTGTGGTGCCACTGAGCTAAATCCCTGGCCCTAAGCCTCTCATTATTGAATTGTGAAAGTTGTTTACATATCCCAAACACAGGTCCTGTGTCAGATAAATGTTTTGGAATCTTTTCTCCCAGTCTGTGGCTTGTGTTTGTACAGGGGGAAATCTCAGGGACCCTGGGTTTCCAAACAAACCCTCCTGGGGGTCACAGGCGATGTGGTCCTTGTGGCAGCCACCGCAGCCAGGCATCCAGGTCCTCCTTGACAGACCCTTCCTTTCCAGGCCCTTTGCCAGCTCTGCTCCTCACTGACCCAGAAGTGGCCTGGCCTCTGGCCCCAGCATTACCCTTGGCACCTAGGTGGACTTCACTCCAGACTCCTCCCTGGCCCCGCACAACCTAGAGGACCAGCTGAAGGGTGCGCTATGACCACAATTCACAAAGGCCCTCCGTTCCTCCAAAGGCAAAATGGGACCATGTCAGGGGTTCGGGCGGTACCGCGAGCAAGTCTCTTGTAGACAGGAAAGGTCTGTGTAAACATGGTGGCAGCTGGCCTCTGTGACACCTCCAGCCACCCTCCTCCTGCTGTTATATCCGATGTAGATGCTTCCAGCCTGAGTAGCATGGCCTGCATACAGCAAGATGTAAAAAGGCGAATGCAAATTCCTTAGGAGGCCCCAAAGATGGGTGCTCCTTCTTGATGTCTGGGATCGCCCCTGAGGGTCACTGGCTACCACTCTGCGGAGACAAGGGAGCAGCCTGCAGAAGCCCACATAGTGAGGAGTAGAGGCTGAGCCACCAGCCACTGAGGGACATGTGACCCTCTCTAGCCAAGTCTCAGATGATGCATCTCTGGCCAAGCTGACTGCAGCCTCAGGATTGAGTGTCCCTGAGCCAGGACCTTATGGCTCAGGCACTCCAAATTCCTCACCCCAGAAACCATGTAATATGATACACGTTTGTTGTGTTAACTTGATAAATATTTGGGGTAATTTGTTACACAGTAGTAGATAACAAATACACAAAATGTGTGCGCTGTGATCCAAAAGAAAATAACAACAATAAATAAAATAATAAACTAAAATAAATTTGCAAATTAGAGAACACTTTGTCAGATTTAATGTTTTTTCTAAACTGTTATACTCTGTCTTCTTGGGGCAAAGCAAAGTGAGGATGGGGCTGCAGGGTCCCCACAGCTGCTCTCCGGGTGTCATCCAGCTCTGTTCTCACATTCAGGGTCCTTAGATGGGTGCCAGGCCCTGGCTGGGTGCACTACTCACATGGCAGGGTCCAGACAGCTGGCACAACACAGCTCTGGGAGAAGGTGGCAGGTTGTGCTTCCCAAGGACAACTGCAATGGTGCCTCACACTCTATTTCCACTTCTTACAGTGTGACCTTGACCTTCCTACCACCATATGTTGGGGTCCTTTAACTCTAGGCTGACCCTGGCATATGGCAGAGACACCCTTGGCCCCTGAATGTGCCACACTCTGTACCTTGCTGGCTCAAAGTGGTCAGGATTGGGTCCAGTCACCACACTGGCTGTGGAGGGGACTGAGGACCCCGGCCACACCCCAGTGAACTCCCAGCTCCCCACCAGGGCACCATGTTGGTTCCCTCCAGCCATAGGAGATCAAGACAAGATTTTCCCACCAAACCCTGTCAAAAGTCCAGATCTGTGAGCAATGTAAGTGAACATTTTTGCTTTGAGGTGGTGTGTTTGAGTGGCCCTCACACAGCAGTTGTCATAAGGACAGGGATATGTTGCTCCAAGGACCTAGGTTGAAGGCCTAGTACCCAGCTTACGTGTGACACTATTGAGAAGTGTTAGAGCTCTTAGAAGGTGGGGCCAGTGAGAAGAAGTGAGGTCACTGGGGCCATTGAAGGGGATATTGAGACCCTGGCCCCTTCCTGTCTCTCTGCTGTCCAGCCACCATGAGATGGGCAGATTCTTCTGCCACATGGCTCCACCATGATGCAATGAGCCCAACCAAAGCCACAGGACAACACAACCATGGACTGAGACCTCTGCAGCCAGGAGCCAAAATAAACCCTTTTTTATCAAGTTGATTATCTCAATTATTTTGTCACAGGAAAAGAAAGCAGTTTAACACAGTTGGTAGCTATGTAAATGTTTAAACTGGTAAGTGTGGATACCCACAAAGTAACATCTTTAAAATTATCTTACTACAGCAGGGTATAGTAGCATAGTCTATAATCACAGTACCCTGGAGGGCTGAGGTGGGAGGACTATAAATTCAAGTCCAGCCTGGGCAACTTAGTAACTTAGCAAGACCCTGTCCTAAAATCAAAAATACAAAAAGGGCTGGGAATATAGCTCAGTGCAAAGGCCCTGGCTTCAATCCTTGGTATTGAAAGAAAGCCATCTTACTACAATAATATTCTTCAGGAGGAAGCCTGAAGCTGAATGGTAGGAAGCAACTTGAAATATGAGGAGATGCTATACTAGGTACCTACAGTTTCCTACACACTTATGAACATTCTTTGTGTCATCTTTGCACACAGGTCTACGGTCGTACCCCAGCTTCATTGCCCCTGCTCACTTAGAGGGCTGACTTTTATCCGCAGGATGTCATGGAGGGGAAGAAGAGCCAGCAAAAAGGCAGCCTGGAGCCAGGCCTCTGACTTGGATCTTTCTGGAAGCTTCTGAGAACAACTGGCCTCTGTTGTCAGGAGCTGTCTACTGGCCCTGGGAGGGCTCCTAGCAATCTGATATTTGTCATTTTCCATCCTTTTTTCTTTTCTTTTCTTTTCTTTTCTGTACTGGGGATCCAATTCAAGACCTTGTGCTTTCGAGGCAAGCAGTGGCACCACTGAGCTAAATCCCCAGCCCTTGCATCCTTTTTCTTTCTTTTTTTTCTTTTTTCTTTTTGGTACTGGGGAACGAACTCGGGTCCTTGCGCTTGCGCAGCAGGCAGCAAAACCACTGAGCTAAATCCCCGGCCCCTGCATCCTTTTTCTTAAAGAAGGTTCCCAGATGGCATCAGCTTCAGGTCCTACCCCATCTGAAAGGGGCTGGGCATAGAGGAGCCTGCATCCTGGGTGGAACCTGTCTGTCCCCAAGTCCCCAGTTCCAGTCCCAGAGCCTCACCCACATTAGGGAACACTGGTGTTGAAGATGGGAGAGAAGAGAGCAGAGGGCTACCCCTTGCCCAGCTGGGTCACAGGAATAGATGGAGAGAGTGGGAGATGGGGCGCTCCTGGGGCCCTGCAGGGTCGGGGTGGGGGTTTACAAGTCAGGAGTGGAGGCAGGGTGTCCCAAACCCGGGACTGCTGCCCTGCCCCACCCTTCCTACCTCTTCCCACCTCCCCCCAGGCAGCCTGTGAGGGGCAGAGGACAAAGATGAGGAAAGGGGAGAACAGGGAAAGCGTAGATGGGGGAGGTGGCCTCAGACCCAGCAGGCCACGCTGGGGACAGAAGGGATTCGGTTTGCCCTGCCTGGTCTTTGTGGAATGAGGGCCCAGCCAAAGAGCCCCCATGTCAGCCTCAGATGGAACTGACAAGGATTTTCCTGTGGCCTTGCTGTTTACCCAGGGACCTGTCCTGCCCAGAGAGACCTGGTCTGCTCACCAGTGACCTTCTTGGGGGTGGGCTGTTCAGGAAGAGATGTGTTAGTCAGTTTTCCGTCACTCTGACATAAATGGCTGAGAAAACCAAGTCCTGTGTTTTCAGGCCGTGGTCTGAGGGCTCCATTGTTTCTGGGCAAGAGGCCGGGCGGGACATCATGGCAGAGGGCAGGGCAGTGCAGGGCAGGGCAGGGCAGGGCAGAGCCGCTTACCTCATGGTGGCCAGGAAGCAGAGAGACCAAGAGCCTCAGCCAACAGGCTTCCTCCTTCTCTTCTTTGTTCCATCTAGCTGGTCCTGCCTCAGTTGTCTGGCCCATGTGCGGGGTGGGGGGGGGGGGTCCCCAGGAACACCCTCAGGCACACGCACTTGCTTTACCAATCTCCTAGGTGTCTCTCCGTCCAATCTCGTTAACAATCATCGCACAGACACAGAAAACCCCACAGAAGGGAGACTGTGGCCTGGGGACTAGAAGAGGCAGCCATGAGCGCTGAGTGTGGGTGTCCCGTTCCCAGAAGCTGCCTGGCTGCCGGACACACTCTGCTTCTCCAGGAGCTGCCTGGTCCTGGCCGATTCCAGGCCAGCAGCCCCTTCCAGCCTTTGGGGCCACACTTGGGCCGTGCTGATTTCTCACCCCTCACCTTCCTCCCTCTGGCCACACCTTCGGCACGGGGCCAGCAAGGGCCACCACTGTCCTGCTGCCCAGCATTCTGCCCTCCTAGGTCAGGGCCAGGCTTACAGCCTGGGGCTGTGTGTGACCCTCCCACCCCACAGGGATCACCTGAGCTGTGCCAGGCCTGGCTGAGCCACGCCCGCCAGCCCCTCTCAGGCCCTACTGATGTCCGAGGGCTTCTCCCCTACCCCTTCCCTACAGCCGTGCCAGGGACACCACTCTGCCTCTGCAGCCCTACTCTTACCCCTCTCAGCGGGAAAAAGGCCCCTGTAGCCTCCCTGCGGCCACCGCCTGTGCCAGTGAAATCCATACACTTGCCCAGAACTCTTCTCTCCCTCAAAAAGCCCTGCCCTTGCAATAGAAATCCTCCATGCTTGCAGAATATTGCCTCTGCTGCAACTTTGTAAAAATTTATCCAGAGACTCAATTGATTTATTTGTTCTTACCTCTGTCCGCCTACCCCCTGAGGCAGCCCAGGTCCCTGATTCAGCAGGCAGAGGCCAGAGAGCAACAAGAAAATTGTGGAAAAGATCAAAACCTTTGTCACTGGTTCCAAACTGCATCATGTCAGCACTGCTCTGGCTGCTGAGAGGTAAGGACAGCTCAGGAATCCTCATGGGGCAAGTTTGCCTTCCTTCTACTCTGACCACACTCCCTGGGAAATTAACTCACCTGCCCGCACAAAATGCACACAGCAGAGCTTGTTTGGGCCTGGCCAGGAATACAGGTATTAGCTCCAGGCAACCCTAGCCTTGCACAGGTAAGATGGGTAGATAGGCAGGTGGATGGATGGATTAGGTACTACACTTGATTTTAGCCAAAAGGGTAAGAGGTGATGGATGGATGGATTAGACTGGATGGATGGATGAATGGATAAATAGATGGGAACTTACAGACTTAGATAACACCACAAGCATCCTTATTTTAGTCCATGATGTAAAGGACCAATTCAAAAATACAATCAAAACCTTAGTGCTAAGGGGCCGGGGATTTAGCTCAGTGGTTCTGGCGCCTGCCTCGCAAGCGCAAGGTCCCCAGTTTGATCCCCAGTACAAAAAAACCACAAATAAAAACCTTAGGGCAAATTATTCCACATACCCAACTCTACTGGGCTTTGGACCGTAAAGAGAAGTGGTGATCCCTAGCACCCAAAAATTCAGTAGTTCAAAAATTCAGCAAGTGGCCCAAGGTCTCTGTAGGAGGGGACAGATACAAGGATAAGTGGGCAAGGTGGCAGAGGGCCGAGTCAAGGAAGAGCAGGGTCCCAGAAGGATCTGCCTGCAAGAAAGAAGAATAAAACCATAACGACTGTCAGCCGTCCCAGAATGAGCACAAGAATGGACAATTGTCAGAGTCGTACAGAATGCAGAGGACATCAACCCAAAATGACTTTGTAAACTATCAAAGCTGGGACACAACCACTTCCTGGTTTCAAGACATATCATAAGACTATAGTAATCAAAACAGTGTCATATTGACTGAATATGATCAGATAGATCCATGAAATAGAGTGCAGAAATGGATGCACACATAAACGGGTGAATAATTTTTGATAAAGAGGGAAAAGCAACTTGCATTACCAAAGGATATTGGGATGTTTGGATTCCACACAAACAAAGAATGAACTTGGACCCCCAGTTCACACCATGTACAAAATTAATCTCAAAATAGCCAATAGACCCAAGTGTACGACCTAGAAATATAAAACTTCTATAAGCAAACCTAGGAGAAGATCCTCCAGACCTTTGCTTAGGTAAGCATATTTTAGATATGACATCAAAAAGATAAAAAGAAATTAGTTGACTGAATTTCATCAAAATTAAAAATCTTCCACTCTTTAAAGGTGACTGACTATAGAGAGAATGAAAGGACAGTACACAGACTGGGGAAAACATTTGCAAAGCATTGATTTCTGCATATTAGATAAGGGTCTAGGACCCAGAATGCTTACAATTCAAGAACTAAAACAACAACAAAAATAATCCAAATTTAAAACAAAATACCAGCTGGGTATGGTGGCGCATGCCTGTAATCCCAGCACTTGGGAGGCTGAGGCAGGAGAATTGCCCCAAGTTCGAAGCCAGCCTGGGCTACATAATGAATTCAAGGTCAGCCTGAGCTACATAGGGAGACCGTCTAAAAACAAAACAAAACAAACCTCAGTAGACATTTCTCAAGAAGACACGAATGGCCAATAAGCCAGTGTAAAGATGTTCATCACCAGTTAGGGAAATGCAAATCCCTCCCATGATGAAAGTCTGCTTTGCGCCCATTGGTTTGGCCATCATTTTTAGGAAGAAACAAAATAACAGGAGTTGGTGAGGATATGAATCCTACAAGCTGATGGGAATATAAATGGTGCAGCCACTGTGGAAAACAGCCTGGCAGTTCTTTAAAAGCTCAACACAAGCCAAGCATGGTGGCAAATGCCTGGGATTCCAGCACTCTGGGGGGCTGAGGCAGGAGGATCTCCAGTTGAAGCCTAGCCTGAGCAACTGAACGACTTAGTGAGACCCTGTCTCAAAATAAAAAATAGAAAGGACCCCCAGGATGTACGTTAGTGTGAAGACCCTGGGGTTCAATCCCTAATACTGAAAAAAAAAGTTCAGCACAGAATTACCATGTGCACCCCTTAAGAACTGCAAACAAAAGGTTCAAAGAAAACCTGTCCCTAAGTGTTCACAGCAGCAAACAGGTGGAGACCTCACAGCCGCTGTCGGTGAGTGAATGCAGAAAGGACTCACAGTCTGTCCTGTCATCGAGTCAAACAGCACTTGGCCATGGGGAGGACGGAGGATCTGACCTGCACTTCAGCGCAGTGGACCAGGACGACACTGAGTCAGGCAAAAGAACCACATGCTGTGGGACTCCACTTATATCGGGAAGAGACAAAGGCACAGGGACAACAGATTGAGGCTGCTGGGACTGAGGAGACAGGGGTGTTAGGGAGTGGGAGGGCATCTCCTTGGGGTGGCGAGAATGTCTGGGAGCCAGATAGGCTTGCTGCTGCTGGTGCTTGCAAAACATTATAAGTGAATTTAATTCCACAGTCATCAGTTTTAAATCCCCAAATGGTAAATTTCATGCTATGTGAATGTCACCACATTGGGTTGGGGCAGTGGTGGCGGCGGCATCTTGGAAGGGACACTAAAGATCCCAACAGCCTCTACCCTCAAGGCTCCTCCCTACCCAGACACCTGCAGCAAATCCTGCCAAGGTCAGAAGGAAGGAGAGGCCTAATGCCCCGGCTCAGCCGCCTTACATAGCCGACAGCTAGCCTGTCACCTCTAATCCCCCAGCCAGAAGGCAGGAGTGGAGCCAAGCAGGACCCACGGCACAGAAACCCCAGAGCAGGCCGCCAGAGAGGGCTTCCTGTCCGTGCCCACCTGGGATGTGCCCCAGTGTTGGACTGTGGGGTAGCTGCTCCCCTCCCACCAGGCTCCAAGCTGGCACCCCCTTATCCCTCTCCTCCCCAACCCCCCAGCCAGGGCTCTCTGGCTCCAGATCTCCTACAGCCAGGAGATAGCAGATGGGAAGCTGGGTGCCCAAGCATCCCTCCTCTTCCTGGGCACCCCACAGGGTGACCCTGGCACTCTGACAGCTATGACCTGGGGAGTTTCTTGTGCCTTGGAGGGGCCTGGTCTTAGTGACTTAGCCCCAACTTCAGGGAATGCGTGGCTCCCAAGAGACGCCTGAGACACAGACGTGTTGCTGGGCCACTTTGCCCACACCGAGGTGTGCCAGGACACTAGGACTCTGTGATACAGCTGCAGCCAGCCCACCTCTGTTTATCCAAGGCCACAGGAACTGGCCTCTGTCAGTCTGGAGTCCTTCACTTGTCCCTAAAAAGTGGGATCTAAGCTCCTAAGGGTATATGTAGGGGATTCTTACTGGGCGGATTCACCCCAGGGCAGGGTGTGGTCCCTTGTCCTCAAAAGCACCCCAAGGTGTCCTTGTCCTGGAGGGCCCACGTTCTGCTCATCGTCACGTCACACCCTGCACATCACTGCACACCCAATCAGCGTGACCTCCGCAAGGGCTGTGCAGGTGGTGAGGCCAGCTCCCCTACAGGTCCCCTCAGCCTCTAGGCCTGCAAGACCCAGGTCCCCACACCACAGCCCTCACATTTCTCCGTCCCTGACCCCTGTTATAGGCTGAGCTGTGTCCCCCAAATTCATATACCGCGGACCTCTAAACATGACTGTTTGCAGACAGGATGTTTAAAGACTTGACCAAGTGAAAACAAGGTAAATGAGGTGGCCCTGATCCAATCTGATTGGAGCCCTTCTAAGAAGAGGGGACTGGAACACAGACATGCAGAAGGACAACCCCATGAGGACGTGCAGAGAAGATCGCATCCACCTGCCAAGGAGAGAGGCCACAGGAGAGACCAGACCTTCAACACCTTGGACCTGGACCTCAGCCTCAGATCTGAGAGGACAAATTGCTGTTGTTTAACCTCCCAGCCCATGGTTCACCTGATGACAGTCTTAGCAGTTGATGTACACACACATCCACCCCAGGGCTTCAGGACCTGCTCCTGTCCATGCTCCACACCCTTCTGTTCTCTGGGACCTGAGCTCCTATTTCCTCTCCTATGTCTGCTGTTCTCTATTCTGGGATCCCTGCCTCTCCTCTTTGTTTTCCAAGACCCTCTTTGCTCCTCTCTGCGTCCACAGTTCCTGCACCCCTCCCCTTGGGCCCCTCAAATCTCAAATCACTCCTTTAATCATGCAGAAGCATTGAATAAACCAAGGTGCCAAGCCATACAGACAAGCAAATCCAGGGTCTTTCAGGGTGGCAGCTCTGACCAGAGAGAGGGAAGAGGGATTGTGGAGGAAGGCAGGAAAATGGGTTAACGAGGTGGAACTCCCACCCCAGACTGGTTTTTGTTGCTGTTGTTGTTGTTTTGCGCCAGGGTCTTGCTATGTAGCTCAGGCTGGCCTTGAACTCACTGTACATCCTCTACTGACCTCGAAGTCAGAGTAATCCTCTGCCTCAGCTCTCCAAGTGCTGGGACTACAGGCATGTACCACGCGCCTGGCTCATAGAGCAGACTTTTTTTTTCTTACCCTCTCTGAGCAGACAAGGATTTCTTCAACAAATATCAAAGGCACAAATCACGAAGGGGAAGAAAGTTTGATACATCCAACTAGAGCAAAATTAGAAAATTCTGTGTGACAAAGTGCAACATAAACAAAGCAGCAAGACAACCACAGGCACCGACAGGATATTACCAACACGTAAACGAACCAAGGATGAATACTGAAGATCTATGCAGGACCCCCACAAATCAATCAAAGGAGATGAATGGCTGGGGTTGGGGGCTGGCAAAGGATGGGGGCAGCCAGGTGGGTCTCGGAAGTGGCTGCCTGCCGGGGGGGCAGCTGCTTCTGTAGAGGGTCGCTCTGCTACACTGCGGTGGTAGTCAGGGAAGCACCAATTAAACCTCAGTGAGGGGCTCTTCCCCGACTTCAGAAGAGGTGCACGAGACTCCTCAGTGTCAGGGGCATAAACTGGTGTGATCATGTTGGAAAGCTGCTTCCAACTTCTGCAGCCAACGGGAGCAATCAAATGAGTCCCAAGACCTCAGCAGATGCCTGAAAACCTGGGTAGCACCAAGGACTTGTGCACTGTCAAGGTAGGTGGCAGAACCACTGAGCTAAATCCCCAGCCCTGCTCTACGTTTTTTCCTATACATTCAGATCCATGATAAAGTTTAATTTATAAATTAGGTACAGTAAGAGATTACGAATAATAATGATCAAATGGAACAATGATAACAAAATATTGTAAGTTATATAAATGTAGTGTCTCTCTCAAAATATCTACTGTACTGTGCTCACCTTTCTTCTTCTTATGTGTTGGGGGGCTGAAGGTAGGGGATACTGAGAATTGAACCCAGAGCCTTCACACAGAACTACATCCCCAGGTAATTTTTATTTTTTTATTTTGAGACTTAGTGTGTTAAGTCACTAAGTTGCCCAGGCTGGGCCTAAACTTGCAATCCTCCTGCCTCCGTCTCCCAGAGTGCTGGGATTACAAGTGTGCACCATCACACCCAGCTGCTCACTCTTCTTTTTATCCAAGGTTGACCACAGGTAAGTGAAACCTTGGGAAGCAAAACTGAGACTTCTCTGACCAGCTGCCCCTACTCAGCTATGGACCCAAAGATGCCCTGGGAGAAGGACACAAAGTGTACCCTGTAACAAAGTGGTAGAAAACTAGAAAGCGCTTCCAGTGCATTTCAAGGGACATGACGAATCACATCTGTGGACCTACCGGACCTCAGACCAGAGCTACGTGCCAGGGTGGCCCATGGACCAACCTGCATCTCTCATCATGGACAGACCATGGAGGTTCCTATCAAGTATGAAAAGCAAGCTGTCCAATGTCACAGACAACAAGATACCAGTCACATACAGTGTAAACTTCTGTGGGTTATTTGAGTATAATCGAGTATTGCAAATATATTAAAGCACAGTGGATCAAATACGCGAGTTGTCCTGGGTTCAGCCTGGGTGGGAGATCCCCGTCTTAGTCGTCCTGTCTGTGCTTATGAATGCTCACGTGGTTCTAAGAGCAGTCTGCCGCTGTGCTCCTGGGTCAGCCTGGGCCACCCTCGGCCCCACCCCCGCCCCGCCCCCACTGGGCACAATGAAGGCCAGGAATCGTGGGGACGGGGGTGACCCCATCTCTGCCCCAGTGTGATGGTAGCAGGATGTGGCCTTTGGGAGGTGATGTGGAGGTGGGGTGCAATCTGTGTAGGTGGGATGAATGTCCTTATGACTAAAAGACCCCAGAGGGGGTCTCCCACCCTCCACCCCGGCCCCTTCCACCACAGGAAGACACCGTGAGAAAGCATCGTTTATGAGCCAGAAATCCACCCACACCAGGCTTGATCATGGACTCCCAGCCTCCAGGCCGGTGGGAAATACATTCCCATGGTTCCTAAATTACCCAGTCTGCATGGCCTTGAAGGGTCGATGCTGCCTCCTGTGCCCCCTTGAGGACCCCACATGGCATCTCCAGAGCCCCAGCTCTGTCTGGAATCTCCTATTTTATGGCTGCCTTGTTTCCCATCTGCCTCTCAGCTGGGCATAGAACCATGCCCAGGCCTGGCTCAGTCCCTGTCATATAAATAAATGAAGAGTGCTCTGCCACCTTCCTGCAAGCCCAGGGACCATTGTCACTGTCCTTCCCCTGTTTTCCCCACCTGAAGTTGGAGAGAGACAAGAGGATCCCACCCAGGGCAGGTGGTGCCGCTTATGGCCCTGGAGCTCTGCATGGCCCTGTCCCCAATGTGCTAATCCCCACCTTTCTGGTAAATTCCTCTCTTGCCCCAGCAAGTTCAAGCCTGCTCTCTCTTTCTATCCAGCAAAAGGCCGTGGGAGGAGGGCACCTCCTTTGTCATTGAAGAGGCCCAAGCTGAATTGTCACTTGGCTGAGACCAGCTGTCGGAGGCTCAGTTCAGAACCATCCCCTGACAGACTTCTTCCAGGTTTGCTCATCACCAGAGGAGGAGGGAGCCCTATGCCCAAGACCACACTTGTCCAGCCAGGAGAAAGAGGCCTGCACGCAGCTGAGCCATGGATCTGCCCTCACCGTGCCAGTGTGCTCACCCCCCTGCCTGGCCAGGCCCATGATGGCTGTCACTGTAAGTCCGCTGCCCCCAGCCCAGCTCCCCCAGCACCAGCAACTGGCAGAGCTGTTCAAGTGGATCTAAGATACCCCTAATTGGATTCTTGACAATTTGGAAACTAATGATATGCTCAACTCATCTTTAATTGGTACGGGGCCGCAGAGATGCCAGCACAGGCAAGAACAAGGGCCGGCTCTGACACAGAGCTGTCAGCGCTCCTCGGGTAGCTCTTGGCCATGGGGGCTGTGCTCCCCCAGGCCCACTCTGAGCTATGGCTGCAGTAGGTCTGCTCTACCTGCTTCCCTCTGGCCCTGGGGAGCAGCCAGGGGACTCAGGGTTATTCCCATGCAGATCTCCCCTGGCCCCCAGGGAGGCTGTTAACTCAGACTTGGGCACTGAGGACCCTCCCTCACTTCCTCCCTGGATGGTGGGCCTCTACCATAGTTAAATATGCGGGTAGGGGGCGGCGTTGCTGGTTCAGCCTCTGCCCAGGGATTCCAGGCCCAAGGCAAGACAAAGGAGCAGTGGGGGTTGGGGGCTGTTCCAGGTGACCAGCCAGGTGGCCTCATCCATGAGGAACCCAGAGCTGTGCCTGTGCCGGGGCCAGGGCGGCAAAGCATGCTGGGAGCCCAGGGAGGCAATAGCACCACCCAGCAACTCTAGCCTGGGTCCCCCTAGTCCTGCACTGGACTCAGCGGGCTTTGCTGGGCCTGTTGCCCACCACACTTCCAGGGCCACTGGCCCCTGCTCTGCCATCCCCGACCAAGGACACCTTGAGACTAGTGGGAGTGGGCACAGGGTGCGCAGCCTGGGCAAAGGCTCTGCTGTGGTGCAGGAGACACCCAACTAGCTGCTTTCTCTGTCCTGGACCCCGTGTCCCCTGGCTCTGTGGCATCAGGTGCCAGCTCTGCTTCTCCTCCCACTCTGGTGGCTCCTGCTTCTCTGTGACCCCCCTCCCAGGGCGCGTGGCCCCTCCACTTGCTCCCCACCCTTGCTCACTCTCTCTCACCCTTCACATTCGCTCTAGCAGCCCCAGCACCCACCTGTCTTTGGACCCCAGATGTCCTGCTAGCACCTCGGATTTGGTGCTGCCTGGCACAAACTCCCCACCTTGCTCTTGCTGGTCTCTTGTCTCTGAGAGCACCCCCACCACCCAACTCCAGCCCATGCCAGGACCTAGAAACTCCTTGTACATCCCATCACCCTCCTGCATCTGGCCGTCCCCAGATCTGGCTGATGTCACCTTCTAAACACTGCCACCACACTCCCCACTGCCTAGGGCTGGCCCGGGCCTCCCACGCATGGCCTTGACCACAGGGCTGGGATCTAGCAGATCAGCCTGGCTGATGTCCCTGGGGCTCAGCCCTCCCCAGGCCAGGGAGGTCCCAGCTAGACAGCTGGTCATGGCTTATAGCCCAAGCAGGCAACCAGCTGATTGTCCATTGTGACAACTCCATCTTGTCCAGAGATCATCGTGATGCTGGGAGGATGCAGGGTTGGGCCTTCTGGTGGGCACTGTTGCCAGTGCATGAAGGAAATCCATGCTCAGGTAGAGGGACAGGGAGAGAGATAGGAAGAGGGAGACTTTATTTGCTGCTGCTCCCCTCTCCTCCATGGCAGGCCTGAGGAGGGGTCTTCCCCTCGAGTGTGGCCCTATCTCCTGACTGTGGCCACTGAGGTCCTTCCAAAGCATACAGCTGGCCCTCCTGCCTGCTGGCTAACCTGCTCCCCCCAGAACCCCCCAGGGCTCAGGAGATGAGGACTCACGGCATGGCTTGGAAGCCATCCTCATCTCCAGGAGTCTTGCCACATTTGAATTCTGCCTGCTCTATGCCAGAGGCTCAGTAGGAAGCTCTTTCTTCTTGCTGCTGCCTCTGCTGGGGACGTTTCCCCCAGCACCACCCCTGTGGCTAGGCTAACTCCTGACCACTCCCACCCAGCCTGCTCCCATCACCCAGGTCTTGCTCTGTGTCCCTGCCTTGCTGGGCCCACTAGAGACCTCGACAGGGTATAGCATTCAAAGTTGTATTTCCAAGTCCCCTGGCTTTGTGTCAGGCTCATAGCAGGTGCTCAATAAACGGTAAAGATGCTGCTGGTGCAGCTCCATGGGGCCTGCTTAGCTGGCTGGGCCTCTATTCTCCCTTGGAACCTGGAGCTCAGCCCTCACCCCATGGCCAGGGCTACCAATTGTCAAACAAGGCCAAGACCTCTGAGGACATAGCGCAGGCAATGACCTAACACTGCAAGATACTCTGATCCCTCAGTAGAATCAGAGCGCTTATTATTACCACAGTTAATATTCAATTTTTCATCAGAAGTTGTCTCTAGGTTCTTCTCTACATTGTTCTTGTCCCAAATCTCTGCCTCTTCTATTTCTGATCCCTTCTGTTTTGTTAGATGGCTCTAGCTTTGTCCTTAATAAATCTCATTTTATTTTTCTAATTTACTCAGACGAAGTTGGATAGTTTTAATATCATCTAAATTATTAGCCATTCTGTCAGTTTAATGTTATCTACAAATTTTCATCACAGATTTGCCACCCTGTCCTCCGGAGCAGAAATGAGTGTGTTTTGCCAAGGCAGCCTCCAGCCTGTGTTGGGACTGACAGCACTGTTCACAGTGGGCACCCACCCGGGCTACCGTGGCTGTGCGTGTACGTGCATGTGTGCCTGTGTGTGCCTGTGACTGACTGCAGCCTCTCTTAGGTGGGAGGGGCATCAAGGCAGCTGGATCTGAAATAGTGAGTGGAGAGAGAGTAAGAGAGGCGAAAACTCCAAAGAGGCAACGGAACCCCAGCATGCTTGACTGTGTCCGGCATGGGAAGAAGGAGGAGAAGGAGGAGAGGCTGGGAGACGAAGAGGAGCCCACTGCTGGGGCCACCAAAACCACAGGCTCGAGCCAGGGATTTAGCAGTGGCACCGCGCCTGCCTCATAAGCCCAAGGTCCTGAGTTCGATCCTCGGTACCAAAAAAACAAACAAAAAACCACAGACTGAGCCAGCTGTGTCTGAAACATGGGTAAAAAGGAATACAGCAAGCTGGGCATGGTGATCACAAGGTATGGTGCATACCTGGGATCTCAGTACTCTGCTCAGGCAGGAAGATCACAAGTTTAAGCCCAGCCTTGGCAATTTAGGAGGACCCTGTCTCAAAACAAAAAGGGCTGGGTATCCAGCTCAATGCAAAGGCCCCAGATTCAATTACCAACACTGAAAGAAAGAGAAAGAAGGAAAGAAAGGAAGGAGAAGAGAGAAAGAAAAACACACCTGTAATCCCAGCACTCACGAAGCGGAGATAGGAGGATTGGTACAAGTTCCAGGCCAGCCTGGGCTACAAAGCAAGGCTCTGTCTCAAAAACTAAAAAACTGACAAGAGGAAGAAGAAGGAGGAGGAGGAGGAGGGGAAGGAGGAGGAGGAGGACGAGGAAGAAGAGAAAGAAAGAAAGAAAGAAAGAAAGAAAGAGAGAAAGAGAGAGGATGAGGGGCAGTTAGGCAGTAAAAATCTTGACCACACATCTGTGGAGGTCCTGCTTGTCCAGACCCAGTTAGCTTCCCAGAGGATTTATCATCATCATCATCATCATCATCATCATCATCATCATCACCACCACCATCATTATTATTTTGAGACAAGGTCTTGCTATATTGCCCAGGCTGGGGGCCAGGGATTTAGCTCAGTGGTTCCGGTGCCTGCCTCCCAAGAACAAGGTTCCGAGTTTGATATCTGGTACCAAAAAAAAAAAAAATTTATCATATTGCCCAGACTGGCCTCAAACTTCTGAACTCAAGCAATCCTCCTACTTCAGCTTCTCCAGTAGCTGGGATGACAGGCAGGAACTTTCTGTTTTAAACAGCCAACATTTATTGAGCATCTAGCAAAAGCCAGGCAGTATTTTAAATATTTTCCAGCAATGTTAATATTTTCCAGAAAATAACTAATCCACTTAATCATGGGAAGGTAAGGACTTTAATTTCCTGATAGCTTTATGAAGATATAATTCACCCACCACACAACCTGCCCTCTTGCAGGGGGCACTGGTCCACACATTCAGTAGAGACCTACATGTGTCCATCTGTTGCCACAGTCAGTTTCAGAATATTTTCATCAGCACAGAAAAGATACCCTGTATCCCTCAGCCACTGCTCCCCACCCCTCCCTTCACCCTAGTCTGTTTTCCATCTCCATGGATTTGCCTGTTGAGGATATTTCCTATCAGTTGTATTAGTCAGCCTTCCCAGGGCTGGACACAATACCCAATACCCACAGCTTAAAGAAGGAGAGGTCTAACTTGGCTCACAGTTTCAGGGGATTTAGTGGGTGGTTGGCTGGCTCCAAGGCAGAAACAGCACGGCAGAAGGGCATAGCAGTGGAAAGATGCTTAGTTCATGGTAGCTGGGAAGCAGAGAAAAGAGGGAGGGACCAGAGATAGTCCCCAGGGTCACACCTCTATGACCCACATGGGCATACCCAGAGGTGTGGTCCAGCAATCACCCAGAACATTTCTTAACCCAATCAGGTTAACTGTCACATCAGCAGAGTTGCACAATACATGGCCTTTTGTGTCTGGCTTCTTTAACTCAGTTTATATCTTCAAGGTTTGTCCCTGTTGTCACATATATCCCTACTTAACTTCTTTGTATTTTGTTTTTGTTTTGACAGGCTCTCACTATGTAGTTAAGGTGGCTTTGAACTCACTGTGTAGCCCTGGCTGGCCTCAAACTCTCAGTGATTCCCCTGCCTCAGCCTACAGAGTTTTGGTTTGTTTTTTGTTGTTGTTGTTTTTTGGTACAGGGGATTGAACTTGGGTCCTTGCACTTGCGCAGCAGGTGGTGAAACCACTGAGCTAAATTCCTGGCCAGAGTTTTGGGATTACAGGTGTGTGTCACCACACCTGGTGTCATTCCTTTCTGTTGTTAAATAGCATTCCAGAGTGTGGATAAACCTCATTTTTGTTTCTTTAAGACAGGCTCTTTCTCTGTAGCCCAAGCTCAGGCTCTTGGAGACTCTCCTGCCTCGGCCTCTTGAGTGCTAGGATTAGAGGCGTACACTCCCAGGCCATGCTTTAGATCTCACTGTGTCCACCTGTGCATCAGTGGGCACCAGGTAGTCTCCACTTTTGGGCTGTGTGAATGATGCACCATGAACATCCCCACACAGGATCTGGCAGTACTGGTGTTCCTGTTGGTCTTGAGTATTTACCTAGGAGCGGACTTGCAGGGTCCCACACTACCTGTGTTTAATCACTTGCACCACCAGGCTGCTTTAAAATGTTTATTTTAAAGATGGAAGGGAACAGAACCCTACTCTTTGGGGTGAGGCATGGGATACAGGGATTATTTCCTATTATTTTCCTATTATTTTCCTGACGCCTCTGGCATGGAAGGGACATTTCATGAAGTGTGAATGAATGAACAGGCGAGTGATCTGCAGAACATGGGGGAAGAGGAAAAGGAGGGAGGTCTGGATTTTGCCATCTTGAAGCAGAGCACTGCCTTGGCAGGGACCCTGAGGCCCTGCTGTGCCTGGTGGGTGCCAGAAGAGACCTTGAGAAGTGGCCCTTGGCTCCTGGGGCCTCTCGACCCTGACTTGGCCTGCATTCATGTGGGGAACTCGCTTGCTCCAGGGAAGCGTGGCTACGAGTCCCCAGCCTGCCCACTGAGTCACGCTCTCCAATCTCTCTTTAACAACATCTCCAAAAAAGTGTAATTTGTCACTCCATGCTGTCAGAGGCAGCAATCACAGTCTGTTAAACAAAATAATGAGAGGAATAAAACACACAGAGTCATGGGGGCTGGCGGCCCACTGCAAATGGTCCCCAGGGCTGTCTGGCCAGGAGGACTGGGTGTGGGTAGGGGACGCTGGAGCCAGGTGAGTAGGGCCGGTGTCGCTGTCCTTGGCACAGGGGGCTTCCAGGGACAGCCCTGTGGCATCGCTGCGGCGTGACAAGGCTGTCTCCTTCCCTGAGCAGGTGAGAACCTCTCTTTGCACTTTCTCTCTTCCGGAGGGCTCTGTGGAACATCCGCTCAGAAGTGTCACAGAATTCAGTCCCGCAGGCCCAGTCCAGCCCGTGAATATCTCCACCTTGGGCGCTCAGTGGGCTGTGGGACACGGTGCTGGCCTCACGCCCTCACCTCCTGTGTCCCTGGCTCAGGCCAGACCCTGCCCACAGGAATCTCTGCCCGCAGCTGCTGGACATCCGGTCTCAGGGCAGCTGCGGGGCAGGTGGCCTGGTTAGAACTGCTACAGCAGTGCGCCCTGGACCACACGCCCTACCAGAACCTTCCCCATCAAGAGACAGGGACTGCGCAGGCCTTGGTGAGGGTCGTGGTGAGCAGGGCAAGGCCGAGAGATGCTGTAACCCCCTCCTACAGCTGCTAGAACAAAGGACGCTAAAGCATAGCCTAAACAGACACATACCTGTTCCTTCCACCCTGGAGGCCGGAAGTCCAAGGTTAGGGTGTGGCTGCACTGGTCCCTCCTGTGGCCGCCCTTCTTGGCATACAGATCCCACCTTCTCCCATGTTCTCACAATGCCAGCCCTCTCTGAGCGTCTTTGTCCTGTTCTCTTCTTGTGAGGACTCAGGCATATCGTATTAGGGCCTACCGATGACCTTATTTTACCTTAATCACCTGCTTGAGACTCTGTGGCATGATGGGTGTTGTAGGCTTGTGATCCCAGCACTCTGAGAGGCTGAGGCAGGAGGATCACAAGTCCAAGCCTAGCCTGAGAAATTTAATGACTTAGGGAGACCCTGTGTCAAAATAAAAAATAAAAAGGGCTGGGGATATGGCTCAGAGTGAAGGCCCCAGGTTCAGTCCTCAGCACCATGGAGGGAAAAAAACAAAACACTGTCTCCAGGTACAGTCACATTCTGAGGTTCTGGGATCAGGGCTTCAACATATGAATTTGGGAAGCCCAGGTGTCATGGAGAGGCCCCTGTGAGAGGCTCACTCTGCTTTCAGCTCTAGCTGACCTCAGCCAGCAGCCACTCAGATCACCAGCAGGAATGTGCCATCTTATTCAGTTAGTTAGTTAGTTTTGGGGGGACTTTTGAGACAGGTTCTCATTATGTAGTTCAGGCTGGCCTCAAACACATGGCGATCCTCCTGCCTCAGTTTCCCGAGTGCTTGGATTACAGGCAGGCGCCACCACACCCTGCTGGTTTTTGTTTTGAAACAGGGTCTCACTGTGTAATTTAGACTGGATTTGAACTCACTCTGTAATCCAGGCTGGCCTCAAATTCACAGTGTGATCCTCCTGCCCTGCCTCCAGAGTGCTGGGATTACAGGCATGCACCATCTTGAAAGGGATACAGGCTGACAGGCTGAGCATAACTCACAGAACAGGACCCTGGAGTCCTCACCACAGGCCTGGAAGTTGCTTCAGAGAAAGGCTCAAGAATCAGAAAGGGCGATGGCTCCTCTAGGAAGGGCATAGCAGGATTCAGCCCACCCTGGTCTCAGCCACAGTTCTGGGACAGGCACATGGCTCCAGCCAGGCGAGAGCCAGCCACCAGCAAGCACCCTCAGGGGCTGGCTGGAAACACTGCAGAAGGCACCCAAAGGCCAGGTGGGAGGAGCCCAGACCATGGGGCTGGCTCATAGGCAGCAAGAAGCCGGTCAGGGTGGCTCCCATTATTGTGGGTCCAGGAGGCTGGAGATTCCTAGTGCTGGTGCAGAAGGGCTGAGATTGGAAAAGGAGCCAGGTCCAGGGTGGGACCCTGGGGCCCCATCTGCTGCCCTGGGGCCTTGCGGGTCTCAGGACTCAAAGGCCCTGCACAAGTGGCTCTATCTGCCTCTGCTTTGCTCTGGCCTCCCATTCTGCTTCCTGCTCAAGGCTCTCCTTTCTTGGTGAACACAGGCTTCAGATTTTCCAGGACCAGTGGGAAATAAAACACCCAGTGGCCACTGGCAAGTACTAACTGCTGTCCCCAACTTCCCCACATCACCAAGGGGGCTGATTGTGCTCAGGTGACCAGCCTTGGCTCGGTCCCTGGGTGGGGAGTCTGGGGAGTGAGGCCTGCTGGGAAATGGCAGCAGCCAGGCCACATGGACAGGCAGGTTCCACTGTGACCCCAGCTCCATCCAAGCCAACCCCATTGCTCGGACCAGACCTTCTCTCCTGCAGACTGCCCCAGCCCTTCCCCGAGCAGAGACCAACCCAGACCAGCACTGGCCACTCCTCGGACACCCACCATGCTGCTGCAGGGCCCCGGGACACCTATAAGAACCTGCTCTTGGCTGTCTGAGGAGGAGGCAGAATCTAGGAACAGGAAGGTGCAGGAATCTCGGCTGGTCAGTTGGAAAAAAGATCACTGATTGAACCCAAGTGCCTTGCTTTACAGACTTCGGGAAACCACAAAATTCTAGGACCAGGGTGGGTTGGACCCGGACATCAGCTCAGCTTAAGGGGTCAGCAGTGGTCAGATGAGATGGCCAGGTGCAACATTTAAAAAACTGGCACAGGGACAGGAGGAGGGGGGTGTTGGTATATCCCAAGAGCAGCACAGAGTTTTTAAAAAATTGATTTTATCTGTACTGGGAAGATTTCCCAGCCAAACCTGACGGATTGGACTGGGCTGCTCCTATAGGTGGTGAGCCCTCTGTCACCAGGGGCATTCAAGCCTCAAGATAGCTGTGAGCCAGGGACATTCCACAAGGAGAGTGCCCAGCCCTCATGCTCCCTTCGGCTTATTGTTTCTGATTGTTGCCATCCAGGCCGGCTCCAGGACAGAGAGGATGAGTTTCTGTCTAAAAACGAATCCTTGCTTTTCATCATTTCTGTCATGTCAAGCCCTACAGTAACAGCTGTTGAGAAATCACATTTGTACCTTCTCAGGAGCGCTCTTGAACTTGGAGTGCAAATTAACTTCATGTGATCTGAAACATAAAAGGTCGCCTCTCCCACAAATTAAAATCCAGGAAATGCTTGCCAAGATCATGAGCATATTGGGTTCTGTGGGGACTTCACAGGGAGGGCTGGTGTCCATGCTGCTGCCACGTTCACAAGGACGGCTCCACACTGTCCTCTCTCAAGGCCATGGCTCCGTTCAAAGCATTCCCAGGCTGTGGCCTCTTCTTCCTCACCTGCCGGCCTCTAGGTCACTTCTGTCCTCTCTCCAGGGCTCCTGGGGCTTCTGGATGCCCTGGACGTTGACCTTGCTGGGCTCAGCTTCTGCCTCCTTCCTAGGGACTTCCTCTCCTCCGTCTGTCACGTCAGAAGTGGACTGATTGTCACTGAGGACCAGCGAAGACTCCCTCGCCATTCTGCCCTTCTTTGGTGTCCCCTCTCCAGCCCCATGGCCCTCAGCCTCGAAGGGGAGAGGCTAGCTTCTCCCTGCTCCCTCCTCTCTGCCTTGCCCCTCCTCTACTGGACCCCGGACCCTGCACCACGGCCACTGAGTCCTCTCTCTCTGAGCATTCAGCAGGACACAGGGACACTATCAGCCTACACTCCTTGCACCACTGAAAGGGAGATGAAGGAATTGAGAGCCTTTTCTTGCTGGTCTGGGGACTTTTCCCCTTGCTCCGATCTCCACGGCTCGGCTCTGGGGCCTCTAGCTGTGTGCATGTTTTGTATGCAGCATCTGACCCTGGTCACAACCATCAGCCTATGGCGCATGTGCCAGCAAAGACACAGGTGATTGTTCAGGGCTGCCTAGCTCTTTGGAGGCTACAGCCGAGCCAGCCCTGATATGGAGCCACCCATGGACCTTGCCAGAGGCTGGGCTCATAAAAGACACCCCTCCTTGCTCCTGCCTGCCCCCCCCAGAAGCCCACCCCACACACCTGGGAACTTGCCCACAGCACCCTGCTACCCCAGACAGCCACAGTCATGTCCAGGATGGGGAGCTCCCATCAGAGCCCCCAGGATTCTGGGAAACTCCATCCACTCTGCTCTCCCACCCAATGCCCTCTCCTTGACCCCAGCCCAACTCTGGGCCCTGGTGCCTGACTGCCAACCTGACAGTATTCCCACCACCCGGCACCACCTCTGCCAGGTCAGGGGGAGAGAAGAGGGCACCCTGCCATCTGATGGCACAGACAGCTGTCTAACAGGCTGCTGCCAAGGGTCCTGTGTACCTGTACTACAGTTTCTCCTCGAAAGTCACTGAGGACTCTGGCTGATACCTGTGTGTTTGGAGCTTGGGGTCAGTATGAGTCAGACTCCAAGTGCCTACCAGGCCTCAGAGGCCTGGACAACACCAGATCTCTGGGGCCATACCTGTCCATTCACACACCTGTGGACCTACCTGTCCATCCACACACCTGTTCATCTACTAACCCTTGCAAACCTGTCCATCCACATACCCGTGCACACTCTTGTCCATCCATGTACCTGACCATCTATGTGCCTCCTCATCCACACAGCTGTACACACACCTGTCCATGCACACACTTGCCCATCCCTCATCCACACACCTGTGCACTCATTTGCCCACTCATGTATCTGTCCTTCCACACACCTGTGTGCACACACAGTTCCTGTAGCCCCAAGCTGTCCTGCTGTCCAGAGGCCCCTGCCTCCCTCCCTTGCACACATCTCTCCACACCCAGCATGCACTGAGCCTGCCCTGCACACACTCGTCCACTTCGGGTCGGAGGCCTGCAGGCCAGCCACCTCCTTCCAAAGGCTGCCTGTGAGACACCCACAGCTCCCTAGGGACAGAGCCCGCCTTGCATCATGAGCCTGGACAAACCCTGCTGGTATCTCAGCCTCAGCTGTAGCTGCCTTTGCCTGCGAGGCAGATGTGAGGGAGGCTTCTCCCTGATTTGGGGGAGGGGGGATCACAGGTCCTAGGGTAGCAGGAGACCTGGAGACCAGATAATTGATGAGAAAGGGTCACACCTTGTCACCAGTACCACTTTTGCCTCCCTGAGTCCCCCCAGGACACATTAGAGGCCTCCAGACACAGACCTCAGTGTGGCCAGGAGCTGTGTTTATTAAATGAATGTCATTTTAAACCATGCTATCACACCCTGTCCAGCTGCAGGCCTCAGGATGCACCTGTGCCCCCTCCTGGCCTCTGCCCTGGCCCACCTGGGCCCATCCCTGCGGGCCAGGCCTGGTGTGATGCCCTGGAGCCTGTGCTCTTCAGGGGTCGCCTGTACTGCTCCTCCCTTCCTATGTCCTTGAATCCCAGGGAACAATCCTCTCTTTCCCTGCGCCCACACCCAATCCTTCGCCAATCCTCACTGCTCACCCTCCAAAGCAAGTCCAGGATCCAGTCTGTGGTCCTGAACTACCCTGCCCTGGTGCCAACCCTATCCCTGTTTATCCCACAGCCTCTGTCCCTGCAGCCTGTGCTCACAGGGCAGCCAGATCTGTTTGTCCAGAGAGAAGAACAAGTGGGCCGATCCTTGCAGGTCCCACCGTGGCTGCCAGGTGCTGCGGAGTAAAGTAAACTTCTTATCACAGCCACAGATCCCAGCCACCTCCCCAAGCCCGTCTGGGTCCACATGCCTCCTGAGTCACAACACAACAAGCACACACTGCCTGTCGTGGGTTGGGTGTGGCCCCTAAAAGATCTGTCAGGCTGGGTACAGCGGTGTGTGCCTGTGATCCTAGCTAATCAGGAGGCTGAGGCAGGAGGATTGCAAGTTTAAGTCCAGTCTGGGCAACTTAAAGAGACCCTGTTTCAAAATAAAAAATAAAAAAGGCTGGGGATGTGGCTCTCAGCACTTCATGGGTTCAATCTCCAGGACCACAGGGAAAAATTTTTTTTCAAGTCCTAAGACCTAGATCTGTGCCTGGATCTTTATTTGGAAAAAGGGTCTTAGCTGATGTAGTTAAGGATTATTCTAGATTTTCTGGCCCCAAATCCAGTGACAGACATCCTTATAGGAAGAGAGGAAGGCAGAGAAGAAAGAAGCCAGGTAAGATAGAGATCTCTGCAGACCAAGGATTCCTGGCAGCCAGAGGCTGGGGAGAAGACTTGAGCCAATTCTCGCTCAGACCTATGGAAGGAACCAGCCTGCAGACACCTTGATTCCAGACTTCTGGTCTCCTGAGCTCTCTGTTACAGACAGTAACTCTGTTGTTTTAAGCTGCCCAGTTCATGGAAATTTTTATAGCCACTGCAGGACCCTCATCCATTGCCTTTGTCCATAAACACTCAGCAATTTTCTGCCTCGGGGCCTTTGCACATGCAGTGACCACTGCCTGGAATGCTTTTCTCCAGCCTCACTTGCCTGACTTCTGCTTGGCATTTCAGGTCTTATCTGAGTGCCACTTCCTTGAAGACTCCTAGGGGACCACTGCCGACACCACTGGATTGATACCTCCATGGCTTTGACTGCTGGCTGAAACAGGCTCGTTTATTGGCTGCCGTGCTCTTCTTCCTGCACACCTGCCCACTAGCACAGGAACTCTACTGAGGCAGCACAGCATCTCTCTCAATCCTGGGGTAACCCTGGAGCCCACCTGGTGCTTGGCCCCAAGAAGCAGCAAGTGTGGGGTCAGCAGGCCGAGTGGCAGGACCCTGGAGAGGGGCAGCCATTTCCCCTGAGCCCCATTTTTCGCTCCCTTGCTCAGATGCCTCTCTGCACATCCACTTCAAGTTAGGGAGCGAGGATATTGGGTTCAAGTCTGCAGGAAACTAATGGGCACTTTCAGCTCCAGCTCCCGGGGGCCATATGTGGGCCCGGGGACAGAGCGGGGGTCCTGGAACACTCTGGACCCCGCTCTACAGGGCCACTGCTCGGTCACTCAAGTATCTGATTTCTGTCAGGCTGTATCACCAACATCCACAAGATGCCACTGAGGTTGGAGCCGGTGGGAGCTGGCAGGCTCAAGGCTGTTTTCCTCTGGCAGAGCGGGAGGGAGCATCACTGCTGAGAGGCGTCAAGAGATGGAAGCGTTTAATTAATTTTTAGTGATCGATGTCTTCAAGGGCTTTTGCAGAGAAAAAGTCCCTCAGTCCCCACTGTGTGGCTTCACTAATGAAGCAATAATCTGTAGAGTGGGTTAAATAACACCCGGCCCCTAAGGGTTTGTCAAGGAAGGAGGTGCAATTGCTTGGGGAAGAGCAAGATAATCAGGAAGGGCTTGTCTTTCTCTCGGGGCCCTCCCCTCACCCTCCTTCCATGGAAGGACTCCAGGTGGTGTGCTGGTGTGGACCTGCACCAAGAGTCCTGGCTCCCAACACCCCACCCAAGCACCGTTCCATGGTGGTCCCAGGATATTAGGACATCAGGAGGTATCAGGAACTCCTAATGAAGGGCTGGTCATTGCACTCAAATCCCCAGCCGTTTTTTCTGGGCCATGAGACCAAGTGTCTTAGCATCCCACCACGCCCTCAGCCTGCCTGGCTCCCAGCCTGGAAGTCTCCTGCTCGCCTCCCTCCCGGCCCCCATCCGAATTCTTCTCCCAGGCTGTGTTGCTCTCATGCGTGTGGGGACATGGGCCTCACACTTCTGGTCTTCTCACTCTCTGCTGAACCTCAGGCTCTTCAAAGGAGGATTTCCCAATCTGCTCACCTCTGAGCCCTAAGTCAGGCTCTACTCCCAGCCTGTCCAGACTGCTGGGTGAGGGGGATGAAGGGACAGAGGGAAGGGAAGAAGGAGGAGGGAAGGAAGGACAGGCACAATAATCTCCTTGGCCCACAGCTCTGATCTTTGGGGGAGGGACCTGCGGACAGTCTGAGAGGCAGCAGACGTACTTTCTGGTTCCCCTGGGTGCCTCCAGTTTCTCTCTCAAAACTGAGGGCTCCTTCTGGGCCAGCAGAACCTCATAGGCAGATTCCTCATGTCCTGTAACCTCTACACAGCCTCTACCAAGGGTCCAGTGGGGTCTGGCCAGGCCTTCAGCTGCACAGGCCCGTGATCCAGCCAGCCCGCTGCCTCTATGCCCTCTGTACATCCAGCATCCCTCTGTCTCCCCAGACTTCCTTGCCCCCTGTCTTTGTCCTGTCCCTCTTCCAGGGACACCACTGTGATGCCCACTCCACCCTGACTCCAGGAGAGTCTCCTCCCTCTCCTCTACACCCTGCAGCAGACCCCTGGAGCCTGCTCCCAGGATTTGACACTATCAGCCCTGGCTGTAACCCCTGACTCACACACCCCCCCAGGGACCTGGGCTCCTGGCTCTCAGCCACTGCTGTGCAGTTGCCTGGCAGTCACCTGCCCTCTGAGCCCAGGTTTTCTGGGGACAGACTAGAGTGAGTGCCAGAGGTTTGCATGGGCCAAGGAAGATGCTAGAAGGTGCTGCTCCCCACCTGCCCACAGGAAAGACTCTGAGCCTCACTGCCCCTGGCCTGCAAAGGTTGGAGAAGGATGCAGATCCTGGTGACTGCTGCCTTCCCTGTAGCTGAGCACAGTGCCCTGGCTCCACTGCTCCCCAGCGAGCTGCTCTGTGGATTCAGCCGAGGACCAGGAGCCCCTTGTGCCACGTGCAGCCAGGGTTGGCCTCCTGCCACCCCATCCCTGTGCCTCTCTGTGCCCACCAGCTCCAGGCTTGGAGCGTCAGGGATGTACAAGGAGCTCTGGGAGCTGCCGAGAGTTAGCAGACTGCAGAGAACCCCAGGTGCAGCTTAATCTACAAACGGGAAGTTATGGCACAGAGAAAGGGGGTGTTTGATGAGGCCACCTTGGGGAAGCTGGATTTTGGCCTATGTGTAAAGAAAAGGCAGGCTAGAGGCTGCAGAGGAGAAACGGGGGCCTGGAGGGAGGCCAGGTGTGGGGAGCTGGGGAGCTGATGTGGGGAAGGACAGGAAGGGCCCCCACCGCTTCAGGCCACCTGCTGCCAGCCTGCTGGCCCCAGGGATGACTGGAGACAGCAATGGGCTGATCACTTCTCCTTATCCACCAAGCAATAAAAGTGCACCTGCGGTGCCCTCCCAGGCTCCGAGTAACTACGGTAACCCGAGGAGCCTATGGCTCTCTGAGCCCATTCCCTGGGCCTGCTGCCCCATGCTTGCCTGCTAAGGTTCCTTCCATGCCCCTTGCCATTTAAGTTTCCCTACCCCAACCCCAGGGCAAAGGGCAGACGAAGGCTGGGAGAGGGGCCGTCAGTGGTAGAGCACTGGCCCTGCCTCTGTGAGGCCCTGGTTCCATCTTCAGCACCACACTGGGGAAGCCACCCTGAGATGCCCACTTCCTGCCAGCAGAGGCCCCTGAGGACAGGGAGGAGCCTTCACCTTGAGCCATCCAAAAGCCACTGGCAAATGGTCTTGGTGACAGCAGCCGAGGAGCTTCTCAGCCTACACTACCTTGGTGCCTCTTGGAGCCCACCAGGGACACAGGCAATAGCCGGCCCTGAGACGGCTCTGACCCTAACCCTTCTCTACTGGGACTTGGAAATGCCCCTCCCTGAGCCTGCCCTCCTTTCACCCAGGCAGGGGCAGCCTCACATTGTCCTAGGACCACAGTCGACGGGGCTGGCCTTGCACTCTCCCTGGCATGTGGATAATGTGTAGCCATGAAAGCAAGGGGTCCTGGGCTCTCTCTGTCCTCCAGAGAAGCACCCCACGGTGCATGCATGCATGTGTATGTGCGTATACATGTGTGTGTGCACGCGTGTGTGGAGAGAGAGATAGAAAGATGTAGAGATGATGGTGGGAACCGGCTCAGGAAATCATGGAAGCTGGGAAGCCCCACCCTCCACCATCTCCAGCCAATAGGAGATAGGGAATCTGGGGTAGGTTCAGTCCAACCCAAAGGCCTGAGAAATAGAGGGGAGGGGGAAGCTAGGGTAAGTGTAAAACCTGCCACTAAGGCCCGAGGACCAAGCCCTCAGTGTCCCAGAGCAGAAGATGCTGACCAGCTCCGAAAGAGAAAGAACTCACTCTTTCTCTCCTTCCTGTCCTTGCCACCCACCATGGATTGGATGGCATGTCCACACCGGCCAGGGCAACTTCTTCACCAGCCTGGTTTCATGCCCATCTCTGCCTGGACCATCCTCACAGACACCCCAGACGTGATATTCAGCCAGCCATCTGGGCGGCCCGCAGCCCATCGTGTTGACACAAAAAAATCAGCCATTGCACATGAGTCAGAATCATGCCCTGCCCTGATGGGGCTCCCAGAGCACCCCACAGTGTCACCAGGCATTATCAGAGCATGAGGGTGGACACAGGAGCACCCAGAAGCATCCTGGAGGAAGCCAGGAAGGCTCCCTGGCATGGGGGTTTTGACTCTGACCTCATCCAAACTCTGGGCCTCAGTTTCTCTGTTTGTAAACCAGGATCACGAGGCATCCTCAAGGTAAGAGGAGAGGACTCAGGACCGTAGACGTCCAAGCGAGGGCCAGGGAAGCTGTGTCTGAATCCCCCAAACCCTTCTCCCTCAGGGGAGCCCCATATGTGGGCGCATCTGACTTCCCCTCAGCCTCTCGCCCGCAATGGTTAGTGTCTTGAGTCCTGTGCCTGTCGATGGGTGCCAGACAGGACACTGCTTGCTGGCATGCCTGGGGGGTGTCCCAGGATGAGATGAGCTCTGTGACTGGTCTGTGGGCTCAGTAAAGCAGGCAGCCCCCAGATGTGGGTAGGCAGACTCTGTCCCCTTGATGGGCTGAACAGAGCAAAGGACAGTGGAGGAAGGAGGGATTCACTGCTTTCTCAGCTCACGTGCTTCCCATGCCCTGGGCTGGGATCCCCACTATCAGCTCCCTGGGCTCTCAGGCCTGTGGAGCAGCTTCCCTGAGACTCCAGCTCATAGACACAGATTCTGGGTCATCTTGGCTTCCGTGATCACAGAGCCAATGTTCGAATACAAAATCTCTCTTACCTTGGTTGTTTCTCTGGAGGATGGAATACACTCCCCACCCCACTGCGACTTCCCGGAGTCAGCTCC